>CP125975.1:562361500-563570489 GCA_030063025.1 Avena longiglumis
CGCCTCATCCAGGACAAGAAGGGCATGCACAAACTCTCCCCTTGGGAGGGACCATTCATCGGCGCAGTCCTAGGCAACGACGCCATTACCTCACCGACGTCCCGAGGAGACGGGAAACTCGGCGTAAGCGCACCGTGGAATGTAAACCTCCCTCCGGAAGTTCTACTCAGAACTCCATACATGTACCCTCCACCTTGAAATAAAACATATCGGTTACCGCAAATTATGCCTACTCTCCGTGTCTTGTTCCACTCGCACTGTAATAGCAACGTTAAGCTATTCGCATGAAGTCAATTTAGTAGCGACCGCACGACCAAGTAGTGCGGTACAAGAACCTGAGACCCTGTGCCTTGTAACGCCCACGGTGCGCCAACCAGGCCCCATTGGAGTCGCTTAGCCCGGTGGCCACCGAGCTAAGACAACTTCCCTCGCTCCTCACAAAGAAAGGTCATCCGCATCCCCAGACAGCGACTGAACGGCCAAGTACCACGGACGGACGTCCGGTCAAATATGAGCTAGGAAAACGAAAACGCTTGATGAGGCGTGCCGGGACTTCCATGCGTTGACCTTCGGTCAGCAGGAGTGACGCTTACTCTAACGCTTAGTCCTCACCTACCAGGCTGCGACAAGAACCATCAAGTACCACGCTCGGGGACTCGGCTACCCGACCTCGTTCGCGCATGGGAAAACGGTCAAGTAAAGAGCACCCACGGGAGTCACCCTGCGACTGGCTCTCCGAGCTCTAGCGAGACGACCTCAATAGCGAAACAATTGACGAAACATTCAAAATCGCACACACATAACAAACGAGGTAAACCCTATAAAAAGGGCGGACGCGCCCGGGGACTCGTCCGATCAACATTCAAAATCACGAAACAATTCACAAAACAAAACAAAATTCCATTACAGCAGAACAAAGTCGTTCCAAAATACAAGAAAAGTTCTATGGCTATTTGTTACTAACGCCCCAGGACACAATGCTTCTACTCCGCAGGTTTCGACGCCGACTCGCCGCCACCCCTGCGATTGCGAATGAAGGGCACGTACGAGTTTGACGGGTACGTCGTCAACTCACCCGCCATCACCGCACGTAACGGCTGCTCGACTTTGAAGTCCGGATGCTTCGGTTCGGGATCGCTAGGCATGATGCGTCTCCGATAGGGAGGAGGTCGCCCATCGCCTAACGTGATCCGAATACGCGGCCCGGTCCGCTGCCTTCGGCAATCTCCACGCAGAGCCCGTCGACGAGGGCCACTCATCACATCATCAAGGTCAAGTCCTCCGTAAATGGGTGCCCAAGGCTGGCGCGCCGCCTGGCCGGAAGGCCGACGCGTCATGAATTCGACGGTGGCTTGAGCCTTCTCCGATAACGCCATACCTCGACGAGGTCGCTGGGAATCACTTCCGTGGCACATCTCACGAAGATATGCTCAATGCAAGTCGCGGACAACGCAGGCTAGTCGACCAGTGGTCACACTCCGTCGTGTATATGCGCCTCCTCCGAAGCTATCAATAATCCGCCTATGGACGTAAACCGCAAGTAGCACACCAACGACTCACAACGCAGCTATTGCGGCAGAGGAAAGCGGAAGAAAGGTTTACCAATTAGCGGACGGCGAGGCTGTGATGAAGCTTTAGCGAGAGAAGTCGTGCAGCTCAACAACGAAAGTAGACACCTTGAGCTCTTGATGACAGCCGAATAGCTTTCACCCTCCGCCGAGCTTCTCCTCGCCGCTTGAGCTCACGCCCAGATCAGCGATTCTAGCCGCGTACTCAAAGCAGATTGAGCCGCCGCCAGGTCACCCGCCGGGACAAGGCCCCGGCGGACCTCCTCCGCCTCGGCCGTAATTGCTTGGAGTCCCTTGTTCGTCTCCTGGACAGCAACGAGTTCCTTCTCCATGCGACACTTTGCTGCAAGTCGATCGGCCGATTCGCGCTGCAGGCCCTGCGCACAAAATAAACCGTCAGCAACATCGAAAATCCTAAGTGCCCACCCGCTGAAATTCAGCGACTAGGCACTCGGGGACTGGACACTGAAAATCCTAAGTGCCCACCCGCTGAAATTCAGCGACTAGGCACTTTCGGATGGACATCGAAATCTTAAGTGCCCGCTTTGAAGTTCAGCGACTAGGCACCCAGATACTGGACGCTACAAAAACATTAAGAATCCGACCACTGAAATTCAGTGGCCCGATCCTCGGGGACTGGACATACCTGGATGGTTGTGCCCAGCATGTCGTGAAGTTGCAGCGCGTCCATAGACGCAAGCATGACCGGAGTGTGGCCACGACGTTGCTTGACCTCCGTCTCGGCGACCCCAGGCGTCCGGCTCGTTGGTGCCGCGCCACTCGCCGCGGCCGCCTTGTCCATGAAGCGAGGGAAAGTTGTAGCGGACGCCGCGGCACTACTAGGAGCCGGCTCGTCCACTTCGGGCGAGGCAACAGCCTCCTTAGGCTTTGAGTCCACCTCCGCTGCAGTCGGAGGTTCGCTCGGAGCAACCACGATGTCATCATAGACCGTGACGACGTCGTCGCCTTTCGCCCTCTTGGCACCATCGGCGGGAGCAGTGACTTCATCGGTTTTCCTCTTTCGTGAGGGGTCCTCCTCGGTGACGACTGGCGGAAGCTTGGCCACATTAGGACGGCCGATCTTTTTAACTCCAGTCCTGTGAAACAACGATATGAATAAGACTGTCCGATTACAAGGGAAGACAAGCAGATGAACATGACTTACTTGGCGACTGGTATGAACCGCAGACCGGTGCGGATGCTGGCAGGCCTTTCTAGCTCGGGCCCCAACTTCCGACTGAGGCCCATCTCGAATACACCGTGTGCCCAAGACATAGAGGGTTTCTTCGAAGACGAGGCTGCGGCAGGAGCCTCCGTGACGACGGCTGCGGAGCTTCCACAGGAGGCGGCTGCCGCGGCCGAGCTCCCAACCTGTGAGACCGGGCGAATGGAGGTGGCGGCCTAGAGGCACCTCGTCTGTGGGGGCGTAGTCCGCGCCACGTGCCGCCGCCCGCCGCCTCTTAGCCGAGCTGGTGGCGTCAGAATTGGTTGCGGATCGGGCGGAGACGTCTGCTTTGCCGGCTTCGTCTTCCTCTTCGGCGGAGCCTTCGCCTCCTCCTTCTCCTTCTTCTTCTTCTTCTTCTTCTTCTTCTTCTTCTTCTTCTTCTTCTTCTTCTTCTTCTTCTTCTTCTTCTTCTTCTTCTTCGACGGCGTGGCCTCGCGATGTGAGGTGTGCTCGGGAAGCTCGTCGTCATCATCATCGTGAGGCTCGAGGCTTCTACTCACTTCGAGCTCGCGCTGGTGTTGCCCTCGAGTCTTGCGAACTGTTGGGGCGGCGTCTTCCACGGGCTCGTCTTCATCGTCTTCATCATCACCATCGTCGCTCCCGACGTTGCCTTTGGCAGATGGCGACTCGCTCCGTCTGGGCAGACGAGCTAGAGTTTCGTAAATCTGCGTGGAGCCAGCCTTCCACCACTTGGAACAACTACAACAAATGTGAGACAACGTCAGCACAACCGCGAATGCATCATCTGCGACTGCGAGTGGTGGCGAAATTACGGCTTACCATCGAAGCTAGGCGCCTTGCAGTATAAGGGGCGACCCCGGCCTTCGCGTCCAGATACACCGCCTGGGTAATTTTCTTCAGGGCCAGGGTGTAGTCGTCTAGATGCCATTCGTGAAGAAAAACCGTCGGATCGTCCTTACCTGTACTCGTACATGTAATGGTCGCGCGGGCCAAGGAGCAGCGCCACCGAACCAGATTGTAGAGATTAATGGTCTAGAGGCCCTTCTTCTTCAGACCGCGGATGGTTTGCAACATTTCATCGACAACCATCCGCTGATCTAGCGGGAGCTTGCCGAACTGGAGCTGACGTGGTTCGGGCCGGTCGGCGGAGTACCTTGGAAGCGCCACCTCGCCGTCTGGAGTCGACTCGGTGACGTAGAACCAGGATTTCTTCCATTCGTTTGCCGCCTTGGCAGGCAGCATCAGGTCAAAGAACGACGCCTTCGACTTCAGCTGGAATGTCAGGCCACCCGCAGCCAGCATCGGGCCGCCTGATTCTTCGCGGCTGATCCTCCCATGGAACAGATCTTGCCACAAGGGGAAGTAGGGCCTGCAGCCCAGATAGCACTCATAGAACGCTACGAAAATGGCGAGATGCTCGATGCTATGCGGGCCTAGGTCCGACGGCTAGATCCCGTAGTAGGCGCAGAAACGCCGGAAGAAGAGGGAAGTGGGAAACCCCAGCCCCCGCTCCAGGTGGCTGGTGAAGCATATGAATTCTCCCTCGCGCGGGTCCGGAGTCACTTCTCGGCGAGGATGCGCCATCTGCCGGCGTGAATCCGGCCTCTTGAAGGGCCAGGTAGCGCCTACACTTGGATCTGCCCTATGGTTCGGTGGAGGGGGGCATTGGTTGGAAAGTTCGCGGAGGTCGGGGCTCTCTGGATTGGTTGGATTGCGATGCGGAGTGGAAAACGGAGATGGGCGAGATCGGAAGAAGGACGAAGGAGTGTTTCCCCATTCGCCTGTCATTCTCCTTATATAGCGGTTGCTACCCGCCAATTTGAGCGTTACTACGCGGTAATTACGCGGTTACCGTTGGATTACCCCAGCTAGTTTGACCCAATTGACGGTCCAACTTCATCCATTCGACTGTCGCTCATGCGACTTCGGCGATTCGCCGACCCGATCACTATAACAGTGACTGAGTATTCGCCGACCCGTTTGCCGAGTTGCGACCCGATTGTTCGCCGTTATTGCGACTAGAATAACTAGTTTTTCCTTTATTCAGGAGTCCGCCGCCGATTCGACTGGGCATCCGCATTGGACCCGTATACTTCGACCGCCAGCGAACGCCTGCGACCAATCAACAACAGCCTCGAGGACTACTGATGGGGATATGCCTACCGGGGTATACCCAGCAGGACGTTTTCTGGCCCAGTGCCGGTGGTGGAACTGCGGGCGGCGACTGGATCAAGATCTGTCGTGGTCTCAAGCGACTCGAAGCTGAAGGCCCGGAAGCGTAGATAGGCCCAGTCGGATTAGGTTAAAGAATCGCTGAAACCTTAACTAATTCGGTTGAGATCTGTAAACCCTGGGGAGGTGAGTCTATATAAACCTCCCTAGAGGACGCATAGAGGGTACGTTCCATCATACACCCAAGCGACTCGCGCCTGGCCCGAGCTCGCCCATTGTACTCTCCCATAATACAATCTAGCGAGAGTAGGTCTTTACCCTCAGGGCGAACACAGGTAAATCCTTGTGTCTCGGCCCTCATCTCTTGCAGAATGGTCATCGCCCTTGCCCCATTGTCTACTACTCGCTGCCGATTGCATCATCTGCCGTGGTCATTCCCACAACAGGATCCATAGCAGGTTCAGAAGGTTCCTCAACTGTTTCATGTTTCCTTTTCTTTCTCTTAGAAGAAGTACCTCTACTGTCAACTTGTTGAGAATCTTGCTCAATTATTTTAGGATGTCCCTCGAGATATAAAGGATCTTGAGTGACATCACCATTCCTAGTTCTAATTTCATAAGCATGTTTATCTCCAGAAGCATTAACTAGCATATCTTTTTGTACTTTAGCAAGTTGATCAATTTGAGTTTGAACCATTTGGAGATGCTTAACAAGCATTTTAACATCATTAGAAGTTCTTTCCACAATATCTTTCAACTCATTAATAGCTCTAGAGTTTTCCATTAAATGATTCTGAACTTGTGTATTAAAATTACCTTGCTTAACAATAAATATATCAAGTTCTTCTAAGCATTGGTCAGGAGGTTTACCATAAGGAATATCAACTTCATAAAAATGTTGGATAGAGTGTACCTCAATAGTGGATGAGTGAGAGATTGCCTTACATAATTCTTCTATATGAGGCTAATTCTTCACATCTTCAGATTTAATACCCTTCTCCTTAAGACATTTCTTGGCTCATCACTTCATCGTTTAGTTTAATCACTCCCCTCTTCTTTGGTGTTGGTATTGGGGTTGGTCCAGGCACAATTGATTCAGGTGGAGTTAACTCAGGTGTAATTGGCTCAGTTGTAGTCCAATCATCATAATTCTTGCTTATTTTAGCCATTAATTTCTCAGCTTCTTTAGGAGTTCTTTTCCTGAAAACACTGTCAGCAAAACTATACAGGTATGTCCTAGATTCATCAGATAGTCCATTATAATATATATCCAGAAGCTCATTTTTAGATAATGGACATCCAGGATGTGCATGAATCAAGGAACAAAACCTTGTCCATGACTCGGGCAATTTCTCCTCTTCTCCCTATTTAAAATCAAAAAGTTTCTGCAAAACAAGATGTCTAGCATTAGGAGGGAAATATTTGTAAAATAAAGTAGCAATCAAGCAGTTAGGGCTATCAATGGATCCAAGAGTTAAACTGTTAAACCAAGATTTAGCTTCTCCTTTTAGTGAAAAAGGGAAAATTTTAGCAACAAAGTATGTGCGCATCTTAATATCATCAGAGAATAAGGCACTCATAGTAGAAAGCTCTGTCATATGTTCCACAGCCCTTTCATTCTCAGTTCCACAAAAAGGTTCTTTCTCAACAATGTTTATATAGGATAAATCAAGAGAGAAATCATAATCTTTATCTTTAATATTTATGGGAGAAATAGCAAACTTAGCATAAGGAAATAGTTTAGGTATAATGGTACGTTTCTCAAGGAGACTCTTAATAGCACTAGCAGCACGTGTGTTTCGATATTCTTCAATAAATTCATCAGTCATTTCAATATAGCCATCATTAATATCATAACTCTCTCTAGAATCAGGTGAGCTAACAGGTGTTACAGTGTCTTCACTAGGAGTTTCAGTGTTTCCCAAAATAGTTCTAGCAATAGTAGCATATAGGAAAGGACCTAATGAACCACTCTTATCAAGCACAGTAGAAGTAACATCATGAGCATCAGAAGCAATTTCAGATTCAACAGTACTAGCAGTGTGTGTAGCAGGTGTATGTGGTGGTGGTGTAACAAGCTTACTTATAACAGATGGTGAATCAAGAGCAACATGGGTGTTTAGAACTGTACCTCTTCTTGTAGTGGATGGTAATATAGGAAATCTTCCATCACGAGTTTTCCCAATGATGAAAAAGGATAGCAGCAAAAAATAATGAATCCAAGTGAACTTATAAATAAAGCTATGCTCCCCGGCAACGGCGCCACAAAATGGTCTTGATGACCCACAATTATAGGGGATCGCAACAGTCTTCGAGGGTATTATAACCCAATTTATTGATTCGACACAAGGGGAGCCAAAGAATACTTATAAGACTTAACAACTGAGTTGTCAATTCAGCTGCACCTGGAAATAGTCTTGCTCACAGTAGTTTATCAGTAGCAAAAGTTTTGTAGTAGCAATAGCAAATGAACAGCAGCAGTAAAATAAAGACACTAGTAGCAATAGTAGCAAACATCATGATTTGAGTGCGGTAGGCATAGGGATGGATGGACGGGCGTTGCATGGACAAGGATATTCATGTAATATCAAGAGCTATGGAATTTGTAGATAAATAAGATAAAGCATCCAAGTACTAAATAACCATAGGCATGTGTTCCATATATAGTCATACATGCTCGCAGTGAGAACTCGCACAACATCTTTTGTCCCGACCCGTTCTGGGCCTCAAGGGAATCTACTGGCAATTAAGGTACTCCTTTTAATAGAGTACCGGAGCAAAGCATTAACACTCCATGAACACATGTTATCCTCATATCACAGCCATCCCCTCCGGTTATCCCAATTTTTGTCACTTCGGGGCCTTCGGTTCCAGACAGTAATTGTGTAAACAACTTGCAGATGAGATCACAAACAATACTATCATCATGAATCAATAACATGTTTAGATTGAGATCATGGCACTCGGGCCCTAGTGATAAGCATTAAGCATAACAAGTTGCAACAATGTCAAAAAGCACTAACCAGATACTAGGCACCATGCCCTAACAATCTTATTCGATTACATGATAGATCTCATCCAATCCCTACCATCCCCATAGCCTACTGCGGGGGATTACTCACTCATGAATGGGGGAAACATGGATGGTTGATGGATAGGCGTCGGTGATGATGATGGCGATGATCTCCTCCAAAACCCCGTCCCGACAGGGTGCCAGGACAGAGTTTCTGGTTCTGAATCGCGGTTTCTAGTGGTGGCGGCGCAGTGGAACTCTATCTGGAAAAACGTCGAACCCCCCTCTGTTTTTAGGTCAGAGGGATTATGTAGGCAAAGGGGAAGACCGAGGGGGTGCCCGAGGTGGCCACACCTCCCTCAGGCGTGGCCTGGCTTAGCCCGCGCGAGCAGGTGGTGTGGGCCCCTCGTGGCCCCTCTCCGTCCCGTCTTCTGGCTCCGTGAGTCTACTGGTAACTAGGAGTTTTGTGATATTTTCCAGGATTTTTCCTGAAAGTTGATTTTCTGCACAAAAACTAGACACCAAAATAATTCTGCTGAAAACAACGCCAGTCCGTGTTAGTTGCATCCAAATCACACAAATTAGAGGAGAAACAATAGCAAAAGTGTTCGGGAAAGTAGATACGTTTTGGACGTATCATATCCCACTATTTTTGAATGCTTTCTTAAGTGAGTCTAGTTTTGTATTTATATGGGGATAAACTTGCTCATGATCAGCACCATAGGAGTTGACTTAGATCGTGTATGCATCTTGCCAAATTGCTTATCAAGCTTGTGACAATATTTGTAATCCTCTAGAAAACATTGCCACAATCTCTACACTTGGAAATAATGAATAGTTGATCAAAATCTTTTCAAATTTGTTGGTTGTCACCTAATAGCTTTGTCTTAAATAAATAAGTTATGCTCGACCCCATAGTGTCAAAACAATAGACTTGATAGCTTGCTTACGGAAGGAGTTGTCAATTGGAAATGATATTTCAAAGTTTTGAGTTATATGCTAAATAAGGTGTTGTTTAATTGTCTTAAGAGCTTTAAAGATACTCAACACCATAGATGTGATGATCGACTTGATAGTACTCTTTGAAAGGATTTGTCTGAAGAAACTAATGTTTAGCGGTAATTGAGATGCATGCCAAATCTTGACCTATTGATTAAAGTATGATATTGCTTTACGTGTGTCTGCACCACTGTCACACAACATGGGATGCTAACAACTCCGTTGGCCTTTGAACAATCCAAAAAGAGGAATCTTGGAGTTTGGATATGAGTTTCCCAACATATGTAGCAGAAATGCTATATTTGGGTATGCATTGGTATTCTCATGGGCCTGCGTTCAAAGCAAAAGAGGGAATAATCCTCTGACCGTTATGAGAAATCATTATACCAAAAAGGGAAACCTTGGTAATGGTCACGAGTATCAATTTTTGGCCTGTACAATCTGATTAAACACACTAAGTTTTGGCATGATCTCATTACTGATGAACTAAAGTTTTAGAAAGACAAAGAATAGAAAATGAGTGTTTGATAGCCCAGATTCATTGATGTGGATGGCCAAATGAGACACTCTAGTGCTATGCTTATTTTGACATGTTCTCGCATTTGCTTTTGGCATAAATCTCGTTACTAAGAGATAAACTTTTTGAAAGTTCAATAACTAATGTTTGCACTTGAGAGCCTTAACTAGATGACATGATTGGGTAGAAATTATAAACTTTATTCCTATTTATGCTTGACATCTATTTGTGACTAAGTTTTGTCTCATAAAAATAATGATACGAATAGTTATACAAAAGGTGCAATAAGAGGATCACAAGTTTGTTTGCAAGTTAGATTCACTGTTGACATGGAGCATTTAAGTTTTGATGAATCTTTAGTGGTCTTTATAAATGAGCTTGTATTGCCTCGTATGAGTACATATTTACTCTCTTTGATCTTGCAAGAAAAATAAGGATGCAAGGCATACTAAAGTTACAATGACAAGCAAAATTCCCCTCATATTATTTATCAATAGTTACTGCACGGGACGATGATGTAGCTCGGTGATGATAGAGCTTGTTGGGAGACCCCAAGAGCAAGGTGTGATGAGCACAGCAGCAATTTTTCCCTCAGTTATGAAACCAAGGTTATAGAAAAAGTAGGAGTAAGGAAACAACTTCTAAGGTGTTGCTAACAACTTGGAACCTGCACAACACAACCACAGAACTTTGCCCCAACTTACAGTGAGGTTGTCAATCTCACTGGTTTGCTGAAAACAAAGGATTAAACGTATAGTGTGGAAGATAGTGATTTGCTTGTAGAAAGTAAACAGTAAACGGTAAATAGTAGATGGTATATAAATGATAAAGGAATGGACCGGGTGTTGGAATTATGCCCTAGAGGCAATAAAAGATGTTATTATTATAATTCTTGTTCATGATAAAGTTTATATTCCATGCTAGAATTGTATTAAGCGGAAACTTTAATACTTGTGTGGTTTATGAACAACACCGTGTCCCTAGTATGCCTCTATGGACTAGATCATTGATTAATGATGGTTAAGGTTTCCTAACCATAGACATGCGTTGTCGATTAATAATGAGATCATATCATTGGGAGAATGATATGATGGACATACCCAAACTAAGCGGAGCAATTAGATCGTGTCATTGTGTTCATATTTGCGAAGCTTTTCTTATGTCAAATATTGTATTCCTTAGACCATGAGATAATACAACTCCCTGGTATCGGAAGAAAGCTTTGAGGCCATCAAACGTCATCCTATGAGAGGGTGATCATAAAGGTGTCTCTCAGGTGATCGGAAAGTACCTGTTGGGTTGTATGTATCGAGATGGGATTTGTCCCTCCCAAGTCGGAGAGATATACTTCGGGCCCACTCGGTAATAGATATCAACACCGCTTGCAAGCATGTGGTTAAGGAGTTAATAACAAAGTGATATCGAATTACGGGCAGTAAAGTACTTCGTGAACGAGATTGAACTAGGTATGACGGCACCGACGATCAAATCTCGGGCAAGTAAAATATCGCGAGACGAAGGAATATATATATATGGGATTGATTGAATCATGGCATCGTGGTTCATCCGATATGATCATCGATGAATGTGGGAGTCAATATGGGTTTCGGACTACTGTTGATTATTGATATAAGATCATGTCTGCATGTTCTCGAACCCGAAGGGTCACAAACTTAACGTGTCTTGACGCTAGGATAGATTGGATAATTGGTTTATGATTTTTTGTTCGGAGTCTCGGATGGGATCCGGGACATCACGAGAGGTTCTGGAATGGTCCGGAGAATAAGATTCATATAAGGCAATACAGTTTTTGGAGTTCAGAATTGTTTTGGGTTAATCGGTATTGTACCAGAAGCTTCTAGAACCTTCCGGAGGGGGACCAACGTGGCCCCACCTGCCAGGAGGGGGTATGGGCCTATGAGGGAGTGCCCTGGCCGCATTGGGCCAGGGGCACAAGGCCCCATAGGGCCCAGCCGGCCAGACCTAGGGCAAACCCTAGCAAAGCTTCTAGAAGTGGGAGGGAAACTTGCCCCCCACTCCTCCCTCCTTGGCCGCCGGCCTAGGGCTTGGGGGAGGGGCTAGGGCTGGCGCCCACCCCTCTATATATAGAGGGCTGGGGCGCACCCTCCCCCATACCTCCTCGTCAAACCCTAGCCGCCCTGCTGCCCTCCTCTCTCTCTCCCTCCCGACTGCACGTAGGCGAAGCCCTGCTGCAGAAACTCTCCACCACTTGCACCGCGCCGTCGCGTTGTAGATCCAATCCGACTCTCTACCATACTTGCTGGACCGAGGAAGGAGGAGACATCGAGGTGCCGCACATGTGCATCTCTCGGAGGCATCGCCACTTGCGGTGTTAGATCGGATCAGATCGCGAGGAGGAGAAGCGAGTACGACTACATCACCCACGTTCCGATGAACGTTGCGCTGTGCGAATCTTCAAGGGTATGAAGATCTCATCTATTCCCCCTCGTTGTTTGCATCTCCTAGATTAGATCTTGGCTTTCCCGTTCGCATCCGTAGAATTTTTTTGATTTACTATGCTGCGAAACCCTTCACCGGGGTCCACAGTTCACTAGAGGTATTCTCCCTAAGATAGATAGCATGTTGGGTGAACAAATTACAGCGGGGCAATTTATAGGTTGAGAAATCATAACAATGCATATACTAGACATCTTGACTCCTAGGAGATTTGATTGGGCATTACAACATAATACATAGAGTGTAATCCAACTGCATCTATGACTAATAATCCACCTTCAGGTTATCATCCGAACCCCTTCCAGTATTAAGTTGCAAGCAATAGATAATTGCATTAAGCAATGTGTGTAAAGTAAACAATACAATTGCCCCATGGACAAAGGATTGTTGTTTTCTCCCTAGTAGCAACAGCACATCTACAACCTTAGAGATTTCTGTCACATCCCCAGATAACTAGAGGCATGAACCTACTATCGAGCATAAATACTCCCTCTTGGAGTTGCAAGCATCTACTTGGCCAAAGCATCTATGAACAATGGAGAGCATGCAAGATCACAAATAACATAGACATGATAGAATCAATAATCAATCTGACATAGTATCTCAATATCCATCGGATCCCCGCAAACATAACATGTATGATTACAAATAGATGATCTTGATCATGAACGGAGCTCACAAGATCTAAACATGATAGCACAAAGGAGGAGAAAGGACCATCTATCTATTTATGGACCCATAGTCCAAGGGTGAAATACTCCGGAGGTTGGCATGGTGATGAAGAAGGCCTCCGGGATGATCTATCCCCTCTGGAAGGTTGCCGGGAAGAGCTTCAAATCCCCCCGATCTAAGGATGATGGTGGCGGTGGATACAGACTGTTTCATGGAGATTTGATCGGGTCCTTAGGTTTTCTGCATCGGGGTGCTTTTATAGGCAAAGGGGCAAGGTTGGTGGGCGCCCGAGAGGCCCACACCTAGGGCTGACGCCCCCTGGCCACGCCGCCACCAGGTGTGGCCGCCTCGAGGCCCCACTTTGGCTGCCCTCCGGACTTTGTGTTCCTTCTGGTAAAATATTGACTTTGGCTTTTGTCCATTCCAATTCCGAGAATATTTCCTTACTAGCTTTTCTAAAACCAAAAACAACAGAAAAGAGGCAACTGGCACTGCGGCATCTTGTCAATAGGTTAGTTCTGGAAAATGAATAAAAATACCTCAAAGTGTATACAAAACATAAGAAAGTCGATACAAAACAAGCATGGAACATCAAAATTTATAAATACGTTTACGACGTTTACCCCAAGCTTAACTCTTGCTTATCCTCGAGTAGGTAAGTGATAAAAATAATAATTTTTTAGGTGACATGCACCATAACAATCTTGATCAAAATATTTGTAAAGCATAGATATCTGGGACCATAGTACCCTAAACATGAGCATGAAAGATGTAGTTCTAACAATAAATCATAGCCACTATGTTGTAACATGAAAAGGTACACACAAAGATCATGAATAGCAATGCATTGAAATACATTTGTTTGTTTCACATATAGAAAACATAGCAAGAGTTGTATTCATCTTGTCCTTCATGATGTAGCAAAACATAAATGCATAGGACAGCATCAAAGTTCATAAGGGTGACTAGATACAAATAGTTTAAGAACAAGCAATATCAACATTATGAATCAATCAATAAGTTTTGGGACAATGCACATAAAACTAAGAATGACAACTATTCTCTCTTAATTGATGCATAAAGATAGAATATGGAGACTCAATATAAAAGTAAAGAGAAAGGCCCTTCATAGAGGGAAGCAGGGATTTCAAGTTTCATAAAGAGCTTCCAAAAAATATGGTACTTATTAGCTTTCAACTCTCATTGCCCCTATCATAAGCATCTTGAAGTGATTAAGGTTAGACTGAAACAAATATGAAGTATATGCTTGACGGATCATAAGTTGGCAATCTCATGTCCCTTGAGTACCAGGGTCGTTCGTCATGCTACTCAACTTTAGTCACAAGCAAGTTCTTGTCATTGTAAGTATATGTGTATCATAGAGAACCACCAACGAGGTACCCCTTGCCCCATGACACAGGAGCTATCCCATATCAAAATGACGAGGCAACAGACAGTGACCATCTCAGCGATCTTTTTATTTGCTATTTGCATATGTTTTTATTGAGGATGCTTCACAGATTGCTCACTATGGTTATGCTGCAAATTTCCACCATGATTAGGCATGGCTTAGGATAGCCGCCCAGGCGTTTATCTAACACACATATAATACTCCATGAACTTACAATCTCTCCTTTTATTTCACACCGTCGACATCCATAAACAAAAGATCATGATATCAATTGGATAATATTTACAAGTGTTGAAAGTGTTCCCCATGACAGCATGGTTCTGCTAATTCCCAACTTATAAGTGCAAGCATATAACAACATATATGACGCCATGGTTCAAGTTTATTAGGTGCAAGAAAGTAAAGTGTGCCATCAAGTTTGTGAGAGCTTTAATCACTAATTTTCACATAACAAGTTTAATTTGGAAGATAGATAAAAACATGAATATACTTGGAATGGTGTAACACACCATGCATAGGAATTTATAGTGGAATCTTTGGAATAACTTGGTTTCTTGGGAGTTGGATGCACGAGTAGAGCTTACTCAGTACAAGTGGAGGCTAGCAAAAGACTGGGAGCGACCAACTAAGAGAGCAATAATGGCCATAATCATGCAAAGCGACAAAATATTATCAATTAAAGCATAAAGTGGTATCACAAGTCAAAAACTAAATGATCATAGAGGCTAAGGTGACTGTTTCATAGTCTCAACATGGTGTAATCATGTGCCAAGTCAACCCAAATAAAGCATCAAAAGATAATACCACAATATTATGCTTTTGTATACTAAAACAACACATGATTCTTTCAAGGCACATTAAGCAATCTCAATTGTTTGGAACAAGTCATGCTACAGAAATAATCACTAAGCATAAGGTCAAAGAAACATCTAGCATGACATGATAAAGTCTAACCCACAGTCAAAACAAGCTCCCTTTTGTACCACTTAAGCATGAATCTTCCCACTCTTTTCCAACACCAATCAACTTATTTGAAACAAAATATGAATGAGGCGTCCTACTAATTTATTCCATCAAACCAAACAAAATAAAACTAAAAACAAAAACAAAGACGCTCCAAGAACAACACAAAAGTGCACGAAACAATAAAAATGAAGTGTCTAGAAAGAGACATGAGATTTTTATTGATAAAGAAGGGGATGCCTTGGGCATCCCCAAGCTTTGACGCTCGTACCTCTTGAATATTTCTTGGGGTAACATGGGTGGCATCCCCAAGCTTGATCTTTTGTCCATTCTTCATCTCATCACATTATTCTTTCCCTACACTTGAAATTTTCCTTCATACAAAACTTCACACAATCTTCATTAGCAACATTAGTGTATTCAAGATAATAAGCCTTTAGGTTTAGTTTCAACACAAGTAAAACTTCCATTAGAACACAAGCTACTGTATCAATTCCTTTTAAAATCTCAAGTGATCAAAGAAAACTCAAAAAGAAATCGATAAGAGGCAAATGCAAATAATGGTAGAAATCTGTCAAAACAGACCAGCAGGTAAAAATTGATTTTTTCGAAGACCTTATGTTTCTCACATCTAAAAGTTTTGAACTAATAACAGTTAGATAACAACCTGGGGAATATGCTCAGAAAATTACAGCTCAATCCCATGTACTCGAATTTTTCACGAATTTTTACATTGAAGCACAAAAATTTGTTTCAGGACAGCAACTTCCCCAAATCTTACTTCTCTCTCATTAGAGGTAATTCTTGGCACAAAAAACACACAAAAAAGATAAGGAGAGGTTATTATAGAAGTAATAACTTCCAAGACTCAACAAAATAAAAACTTACTGAAATTTGGGTTATCTCCCAATTAGTACTTTTCTTTAACGCCTTTAAGTTAGGCATAGGAGGCAAAAATCAAGTATTTTCGAATGAAGAAGCATTAAGATCAATACCAGAAATTTCTTCAACAAGGCATGGTATCTCATCCAAATAAGTTCTAGAGGAGACTCTCTTAATACTCTTGGGTTCACTATTTTCATCAAACGGGTTTTCAGGAACAATCCAATCAAAATTATTTTCTAAAGCTTCATGCATTCCTACAAGTTTAAAGGGTATTGGTATTTTAATTTCCTCTCCATTCTCGGGTTTGGTTTTGTCCAACTTTCCTAGTGTACCCATAACATCTACACATGAGCCTAGCATATTAAAACGATCAAAGACCTTTCTAGCTTCTTTAGCAACATCATTGAATTCTTTAAGTAAAGTTTCCAGAATAAAATATCTCTTTTCAATATCCTCAATATATTTAAGTTTTAAAAACATTACTTGCATCATGGGGTTAAGGTTAACAAACCTAGCCTCCAACATGTGAATTAAATAAGCTGCAGCAATTTCATAATTTGGAGCAAGTTCTGCTAGGGATCTATCCTCAATGTCCTCATGCTTGCTAACATGATTAAGGAATTCTTCAATATTATCTTTCCCAATTATAGAGCCACTACCTATTGAAAGGTATTTCATGGTGAACTTAGGGATCAACATGGTGAGCTAAGAACAAGGTGAAAACTATAGGAAGAAGTAATTTTTGTGTGTTTTTTATAAGAAAAAGTAAGCCAAACAAAACTTTTTTTTGTATTTTTTATAAAAAGAAGCAAGCAAAACAAAGAAAAAGAAACTAAGAAAAACAAAGTAAAGAGATTGGTTGTGAGAGATTCTCCTTGTGAGAATATTCTTTCTCCCTGAAAAGTGACTGATGAGGAGGAAGAGAATGAAGCTGTCCTTAACTCCCTGGCAACGGCGCCAGAAAATCTTGATGTGGATCGGTGATGGTAGAGCTTGTTGGGATACCCCAAGAGCAAGGTGTGATCAGCACAACAACAAGTTTTCCCTCAGTTATGAAACCAAGGTTATCGAACAAGTAGGAGTAAGGAAACAACTTCCAAGGTGTTGCTAACAACTTGGAACCTGCACAACACAATCACAAAACTTGGCCCCAACTTACAGTGAGGTTGTCAAACAAAGGATTAAACGTATAATGTGGAAGATAGTGATTTGCTTGTAGAAAGTAAACTGTAAAGGAATGGACCAGAGTCCACAATTCACTAGAGGTGTTCTCCTTAAAATAGATAGCATGTTGGGTGAACAAATTATAGCAGGGAATTGACAGATTGAGAAAGCATACCAATGCATATACTAGACATCTTGACTCCTACGAGATTTGATTGGGTCTTACAACATAATACATAGACCGTAATCCAACTGCATCTATGACTAATAATCCACCTTCAGGTTATCATCTGAACCCCTTCAAGTATTAAGTTGCAAGCAACATATAATTGCATTAAGCAATGTGTGTAAAGTAAACAATACAATTTCCCCATGGATAAAGGATTGTTGTTTTCTCCCTAGTAGCAACAACACATCTACAACCTTAGATATTTATGTCACTTCACCATATTACTAGAGGCGTGAACCTACTATCGAGCATAAATACTCCCTCTTGGAGTTGCAAGCATCTACTTGTCCAAAGCATCTACGAATAACGTAGAGCATGCAAGATCACAAATACATAGACATGATAGAATCAATAATCAATCTGACATAGTATCTCAATATTCATTGGATCCCCGCAAACACAACATGTATGATTACAAATAGATGATCATGATCATGAAAGGAGCTCACAATATCTAAACATGATAGCACAAAGGAGGAGAAACAACAATCTAGATACTCTATGGACCCATAGTCCAAGGGTGAACTACTCACGCATCACTCCGGAGGCTGGCATGGTGATGAAGAAGGCCTCCGGGATGATCTCTCCCTTCTGGCAGGGTGCCGGGAAGAGCTTAAGACCCCCCTATCTAGGGACGATGGTGGCGGCGGCTACGGGCTATTTCATGGAGATTTGATCGGGTCCTTAGGGTTTCTGCATCAGTCTGCTTTTATAGGCAAAGGGGCAAGGTTGATGGGCGCCCGAGGGTCTCACACCTAGGGCTGGCGCGCCCCTGGCCGCGCCACCACTAGGTGTGGCCGCCTCGAGGCCCCACTTCGGCTGCCCTCCAGACTCCGCGTTCCTTCTGGTAAAATATTGACTTTGGCTTTTGTCCCGTCCAATTCCGATAATATTTCCTTACTAGCTTTTCTGACACCAAAAACTGCAGAAAACAGGCAACTGGCACTACGGCATCTTGTCAATAGGTTAGTTCCATAAAATTTATAAAAATACCTCAAAGTGTAGACAAAACATAAGAAAGTCGATACAAAACAAGCATGGAGCATAAAAAATAATAGATATATTTACGACGTATCAACGAGCAGAGTCTAAGCTTGGGCAGGTTGATGAGTGGAATTTATGTACACTTTTATAGAAGTATTTTATGCATATAAACCGCCCATCTCATGCTTTATCTAGCTGCAGTTATGCCAAATATGCATGGTTTTTGTTATTCATTCATTCTCACATGAGTCTTGCACATTTATTAATTTAGGTAGAAGTTTATCCCTCTTCCTTGTCTTTGACATGTGTGTAGGTGTTGATGATGATTATGGATAAAACAAAGGCAAAAGAAACAAAGAGAGCATAGTATGGAGGAGCTGCCAGGACCAGACTTAGCCATTTGAGAGGTTGAAAAAGTGAATTTTCCCAACTTATCAAAATAAAGATCCAAGGCCACTGGGTTGTTGCCCTCGTCGAGACGAATCCAATGATCCCAAAAACACCCAAAACGGAGTTCGTATGAATAAATGGCGACCAAAATACGAAAGGGTACAGAAGGTTTAACGAGCAACTATACGGAGGGAGCAATAATTTTGGCCGTATAGTTGCGGCCGTATAGTTGCTAAAAAGGTCGCAAACGACCGGATTTCTCCCCCCGGAAGCTCCAGAACCTTCCCAAAGTCATATGACGGTATTGGGGGAACCCTAGGGCACCCCAAGGCCTATATAAAGAGGGGAGGAGTCAAGAGAGAGCCACCAAGCCATATTATCCACCACGGCGGAGCCCTGCCGCCGTGCCACCGCCATAGCCGCCTCCAATCAGATCTACACCATCACCATCACACAAGAGGAGAAGGGACTAGGATCTTGAGGGCCTCCACATCGATCTACATTGTCATCTTTATCAACAACGTCTCCATCACCAATCCCCTTTGGTTACTTGTTGTAATTCTATACTGAATCTTGGATTTGCACTTGTCCTCAATTGTATCATAGTAATTCATCCATATTCTATCCATGATGTTGATTTCCTTCATGTGTGAGTAGTTTCCTTTGTTCTCGGGGAGATGGAGAAACCCCAGTATGTGATTGAACTGAGATAAAGATTATTATGTGATATTGTTCATTATGTGTCTGTGTTAGATTTCCTTCATCTTGATGTTGGGTGAAGCGCGCCACTCAATATTTGCCTCATCGAGGACTAGATGGAGGTAACTACTTGTTGGTAGACATAGGGGTGATAGCACTTACTGTGACTATAAAGTTGTTTTCATCCTTTACATACCAACTTGGGAACCGAGGAGAACTCACGAAACATTGTCAATGCCATGGGATACATCCTACGGGTAAAGTTCCTTAATAGCGAAGTAATTCATTTGATGTCGATTGCTGTCTGTTGTGGTTATGCCGGATGATGTGAGCAGTGGTTGCTGCCTATTCGTCCATATATGGAGCTCCTCCCACACATATCATAAATGGTATTATTCATTATAATAATTTTGATCACTCTTTCTAATTACTAGCGGTGGATCCACTACTCCCTGAGAACTCTTTCCATCATCTTGCAAACTTTCGTAATCATACTCGCATGCTCTTATTTACTTACAACTTTAGTTTACTTATTGTTATCTTATTTGAAAACCCAAAAATATCTTTTACACAAAACTCACATTTTATCTTGTTATTTAGAACGTTATTTTGCATTACTATTTTAGTATTTAGTTCAAGAGTTATTAGACTTCTGACTCGTGCTCCCAGTGGGATCGATATCTTTATTTCGAAACTAGATATAAATGATATGTGCACTTGCAGTCATCACCCGTCAACCTATGGGAATATGCAATCCTTGGATTATAACTCGCATGGTTCCCCACAGTTGTGAGATATCTGGTAGTGTGCTTGAACACCGCAATGTAAATGCCGCATATGTGGCACAAATCGTTGCATCCATGGTAAACCATAAGATCAGTGTATCGTTGAAAGCGTTACGATATGGTGTGTAAGATACGATAGGCTTTCCGGTGAGCTACGGTATGGCCAGGCGTGCCAAGGAGTCTGTTTTGGAGGGGATGTATGGAACATATACGGAAGCTTACAATATGGTTTTGAGAATGCTACATCATATTGCTGAAGCCAACCCTAGAACGGTCACCTATAGGATGGAAAGGAACCACCCGAGTAGCACTCGCGATCATTTCATCCTGGACCGTATCTTCTTGGAATTCGGCCAAACTATCTAAGTATTCCACCACTTGTTGGAGATATGCCCAAGAGGCAATAATAAAGAGGTTATTATCATATCTTTATGTTTATGATAAATGTTTACATCCCATGCTATAATTTTATTAACTGGAAACATTAATACTTGTGTGATTTGTAAACAGAAAAGAGTCTCTAGTAAAGCCTCTTGTTAAACTAGCTTGTTGGTTAATAGATGATCATGGTTTCCTAATCATGAACATTGAGATGTTATTAACAAAAAGATCATATCATTAGGGGAATGATGTGATGGACATACTCCTATAGTTAAGCGTAGCATAAGATCAAGTCATTTCAATAGTTTGTTTGCTATAAGCTTTCAGATACATAGTAACCTAAATCCTTCGACCATGGGTTCATGTTAATCACCATCACCGGATGGATGCTTTGATGACATCAAACACCACTTCGCAACTGGGTGGTTATAAAGGTGGCATTGAGTGTTCAGAAAGTATGTGTTGAGGCACATGGATCAAGAGTGGGATTTGTCCATCCATATGACGGATAGATATACTCTGGGCCCTCTTGGTGGAATGTCATCCAATTAGCTTGCAAGCATGTGACTGGCTCACAAGGTATCACATATCACAGGAACGAGTAAAGAGTACTTATCGGTAACGAGGTTGAACTAGGTATGCAGAGATACCGACGATCAAACCTCGGATAAGTAAAATATCGCGAGACAAAGGGAAATTGGTATCGTATGTAAATGGTTCATTCGATCGTAAAATAATCATAGAAATATGTGGGAGCCATATGAATTTCCAGATTCCTCTATTGGTTATTGATCGGAGAAGAGTCTCGGTCATGTCTGCATAATTCACGAACCGTTGGGAGACACACTTAAGGATTCAATGTTGTTTAGTAGATATGGAATGTAAGTAGGGAGACCAAATGTTGTTCGGAGTCTCGGATGGGATCCGGGATATCACGAGGAGATCTGGAATGGTCTGGAGAATAAGATTCATATAAGAAAAGTCCAATTTCGGAGTTCGGGAATGTTTTTGGTGTTTTCACCGGAATGTTCTAGAAGGGTCTAGAAGGTCCACCGCTCCGGAGTGGGAAGGGTACATGGATGTGTCACACCAAAGTGTAATAGTTGCATCATGTCCTTGGTCACTTGGCTAGGAAATGGGAAGAAAGAAATCAAACTCTAGTTTGAAAAGTCAAATACTAGTTTGAAAAGTCAAACACTAGTTTGAAAAGTCAAATCCCAACATGGTTCCCTAGTGGAGGGAGGAGAGGAAACCCACTTAGGGAAGGTTTCCTTCCTTTCCTTGTCGCCGGCCTTAGAAGAGGAGTTAGGGGAGGACTCCCCTCCCCCTTGTCGCCTCTCCCTCCCATAAAAGGAGGGGAGGGGCACCCCCTTGCCACACAACTTGAAACCCTATCTTGGTCGCGCCCCCCCTAAGTCGCCGCCACCTAGAGCTCCTCTAAAGTCGCCACCGCCTAGCACCTCCTAGCCTCCAGCCACCTCCCTCCTCTTGGCCTCTAAACCCTAGATTGCCAAGGGCTCTCTCTACTCCACCATACCCGCTCCAGCTTAGGCGAAGCCTTGCGGGATTTCCCCTCTACTTCCACCACCACGTCATCGTGCTGCTGGAATCGCGAGGAGAGATCTACAACCTCTGCTGCCTGCTGGAACAAGGGAGAGGAAGGTCTTGATTGAGTACCGAACGTGTGACCGGCTGCCGAAGCACTGCCGGAATGCGGGGCCGGAAGGATCGTCTTCGTGATCTTGAGATCGGCAAGTGAACGACTACATCAACCACGAGAATCCGATCTCGTTAACCGCTTTGGATCTTCGAGGGTTAGTACTCTATTAACTCGTTACACTGATCTAATATATTAGATCTTGGCTTGTGTGTGTTCATGCGATAGAAAATTGTGTTTTCCATGCTACGAACCTCTACAGTTGTATCAGAGCTGTGTCTATGCATAGATCTGTTGCACGAGTAGAACACAATGGTTATTCTGGGTGTTGATGCTTTTGTTGTCGATTGCTTTTTGTGTACTTTGCATCTTGCGAGATGGTAGGATGAAGCAGCCCGAGCTAACCTTACTTGACATTGTCCATGAGACTTGCTCCACGCTTAACATGCAACTTTTATTACATAAGGGGCTTTGCGGGTGTCTGTCTCTCCCACCATAGTGAATATTCAATTTACAACTGAATACTAGTATCAATATTGTGGTTCATGTTCGTAAGTTAGAACGGTTCTTATACAAAAGCCCCAGCCACGTAAAAGATGCAAAGAAAGATTAGAGGTGTGTAACTTGTTTTTTCTGGGCTTGTGTTGTGATGTGATATGGCCATGATTGTGATTATATATGATGTATGGGTCCTTATTGTAAGTTGGCAACCGGCAGGAGCCTTATGGTTGTTTTTTAATTTTGTTAAGACTTGTGTGTCTATTATTCAAAGTAGTTGTAATAGTTGATGTTGGTGGACAACAACCATGGAGCGGCGCCATTGACCTTGACGCCACTCCGGTGATGATGGAGATCATGTTCGTGCTTGGAGATGAAAATCGAAGGCACAAGAATAAATGCCATATCATATCACATATTATGAATTGCATGTGATGTTAATCCTTTTTATGCATCTTGTATTGCCTAGATCACAAGGTAGCATTATAAGATGACCCCTCTCACTAAATATCAAGTGATATAGTGTTCTTCCTTAGTAGGCACCATTACTAAGACTTGTCATTTCGAGGCATCACACGATGATCGGGTGTGATAGATTCTACGTGTGCATACAATGGGTGCAAGCCAGATTTGCACATGTGAATACTAAGGCTAACCTTGACGAGCCTAGCATGTACAAACATGGTCTAGAAACACAGAATACCGAAAGGTAAAGCATGAGTCATATAGATGATATGATGAACATGTTGATTGTTCGCCATTGAAGCTACATCATCTCACGTGATGATTGGACTTGGTGTAGTGGATTTGGTTCGTGTGATCACTAAAAAAATGTGAGAAATATTGTTTTGAGTGGGAGTTCAATAGTGATATGATTAAAAGTTTAATACTATTTATCATAAATTAAATCAAAGTGAATTTGCATAATTGTTGTAGTCATTGGCATCCGTTTATCACCTTACGCTTAGTTATAATTGAGATAATAAAACTATAGAATTATGGATAGTTACTTTCCGAACTGGTATCGTATTGTTTTGAGTGTTAATCTAAAGTTTAAAATTCATATTGCAAACTTTCAGCAAACTTCGTTTACTCTATGAAGTTTAATAATTAGTATTAAATCAAGAGTAACAACTCTAGTGTTAGTATCTAGGTATCATGTTTGTCTCCATGATTCTTGATATTTAAAAGATTGTTTTAATATCAAGGTTATCTTGGAGCTGAAAGAATTGTTTCATAATCATCATGTGTGGAACATATTGCGACATGTGTGGAAGATATTGCGATATCTGAAACGAAGTTTTGGTTACAACATGATAGAGTATAATATGGAAAAAATTATGTTCTTATATTTTATGAGAATTTGCAAAATATTGGAGACGCTAGTCGTCCTAATCCTCCAAAAGTTTTTGGAGAGCAACATTATACTCGCGATTCACCGTTATAAGCTTAAGTAGCTAGATCATGAAAATTGTCATGATAAGGATGAATATAAGTTGTAGGTAAAATGTTTATTACGCTAAAATATTACTAAAGAATGGAATTTGAAAGAACACCAAACATTTGATGATGGTGATCTACTTCAAAGTGCAAGTCCAAATATATTAGTATATGACAGTACATGCTTTGGACTATGTGTGATATGTATGGCGCCACTTTTGATGTTGATAGATTCTTTTGAAAGGAAAAGTAAATGTTGAAAGAGAAATATAAGAAATATTTGGCAGAAAACAAAAGACTAGAATTGTTCTTCTTAGGTATATAGATGATATACATGTTATGGATGTATTCCTTGATTGTTAAACAATGTGGTTCTTAAGTATTGGATACTGAATTTTTTGGTGTGAATTATCATACGAAACAACACAATTCATGAACTGCAATGGTCTAAGTAACTAACAAGAGAATAGGTGATGATGTTCATCATAAACAAACAAAGTGTTGTTGTGTTGCTCGTTAACATCAAATCTTACCTTCAAGATTTGTTTCAATAATTGTTATTTAGATAAGGTATTATGAGAACAAAAGGGTTGTTCAAATAATTGTCGTAATCCATAAAAGATGGATGATTTACAAATCTTGTTGGAGAAATCATATCCATAAAACTAGTGCTAAAGATGTCGAAAGACAATTGATTGAAAGATCACTTAAGAAGTGACATCACCGTTTAAATTATATTGGAAAGAAAAACATGAAGAAAATCCATGATTGATGGAATTTTGGAGTCTTTTGATTTTTGATCAAATGACGCTTATGAAACTTTCCTAGAGATAATTAAAACTCCGTTCATAGGCCCAAAGGGAACGAATGACTAGCTTATTGGGACTTGTACATATAGATGTATGAAGCCCATTATGTGTAGCCGAGAGTGATGGATTTCAACTTCATATGCTTTCTCTAAAAATTTGAGTGAATATATGTATATTTGCTTAATGAGGATGAAGTGTGAAACATTTTAAAAATGATCGAAGACTTTCAAGATGAAGTGGAAAATCAATGTAACAAGAAAATAAATAATTTATGATCAGATCATAAAGGAAGATATTTGAGTTACAAGTTTAGCAAAACATCTAAGATTTGAGGAAACGTTCCATACATTTATGTTTCCCGAAAACACCATAGTATTAAGGACTGTTCGAGATATGTAATGAAACCTTGTTTGACATGGTAAGATCAAAGGTGTAATTTATAAAACTGCCATTATATTTTAAAGATTAAAGCTTTAGAGACTACCGCTTTTACACTGAAAAGAGCTCCATCATGATCCGTTGAAATGACACCATATACAATTATGGTTTGGGATAAAATCGAAGTTGTCCTTTCTTAAACATTGGTATGCTATGCATAAGTAAGTTGTTTACAACCAAAGTCGGATGAACATGTCTTTGTATATTATTTCGAATAACCATTAAATATTCCTCCATAACACCAAAGACAAAAGTGCTTCTCGCTTAGAACGTCAAGTTTCTTAAAAAGGATTTTTTCGTGAAAAGTTAAGTGGGAGGACAATAGAACTTTGATAAGGTTAAAAGAACCTTAGATATATGTGCTAAGTTGCGCAGCACCGAAAAGTGTCCCGGAGGTACCAACAATGCTCATGGCTCACGTGCCTCAAAGGTTGTGGTCACTAAGGTCTAAGTTCATGTTGAACCAAGTAGGTTGGGTAAACAATCAAATACTAAGGTTTGAAAGTAAATCATTGTTGTTTGACAATGATGAACTGACTACATGCAAAGAAGCAATGATGGGCCCTGACTCCGTCAAAATGGCTTGAAGCCATAGAATCCATGATAATTCCATACACAAGAAATCAAGCTTTGAACTTGGAAGACCCTCTTCAAAGGTGTAAAAACCTTACAGTCGTATTTGGATATATAAAGAAATAGACATTGATGTTTTACATCTATGAAATAGTCAACATGTCGGGAAAGAGTTCATGGCAATGTTCAAGCAGTTGACTATGACAAGATTTGATCTTTCATAGCGATATTTAGTCTAGATGGATTAATGTAGCAACCACTACATATAATTTTGTTATATGGTACTCAAACAAACAAAACAAGTTCTTCTAATAGAATGGTTACCTAGGACGTGTACATGACATGATCAAAGGATGCTAAAAGCGTATGCAAACTTCAATGGTTGAAATAAGAATCGAGGAGTTGGAATCTTCACCGTGATGAAATTGTTAAAGGGTTTAATTTCACCGAAGATGATGAAGATGCTTGCATTTGCAAGAAATTAAGTAGGAGCGCTAAGACATATTTCTAATGCATTATGTGAAAGACATATTGTTTATTGGAACTGATGTATCTTTTATTGACACAAGTTAAGAATTTCATCTCGATGAAAGACTGAGGCAAAACCTGAATATTTGGCATCAATGTCTATATGGATATATTGAGGCGCTAATATGGTTGTGCCAAATGTACATAGATGAGATATCGAATGAGTTTGATATGGAAATGACAAGAAAGGTTCTTTCCACACAGAAAGGATTAAATCAAATTCTAATGTATCAACACTTGGTAAGTGAAACAAAGATTCAAGTATTTTTTATACTTGATGAATGAAATCACAAAGAGTATTTTTGATCAATCATACTGTGATATGTACACATCCAGATATGTCCTATACTCTAAATGTTATGAGAATATACCAGAATGATTCATAAAGATGATCATTGGACAATAGTAAGGATATTCTTATGATCTTGTGAAAGAACTAAGAATATGTTATTTTGTAAAGCTGACAAATAGATAGATAGTTCATTGTAAACTATTACATTGATACTAGTTTTGTCACAAAGTACAAATTAAGTTTATCTCAATTTAAACTATGGGTGGCACAATGTAACGGAAAGGAAGTTCCATAATGGATTTGGATGAGTTCCAAAGTTAAAGACATTGTGAAAGATACTACAACAAACGGCTAAGTATGTGACTGTTATTGTAGCAGCAAAAGAGGGCATTTGTGTCAAAAAGTTTGTTATCAAACTAGGTGTGGTTCACAGCGGGCTAGTACTATGAATTGAAGGGAATATGCCCGAGGGGCAATAATAAACTGGTTATTATCGTATTCCTTATTTATGATAAATGTTTATTATACATGCTATAATTGTATTAATACAGAAACGTTAATACATGTGTGTTTAATAAACAAACAGAAAGTTCCTAGTTATGCCTCTCTCATAAACTAGCTCGTTGATTAACAAGATGATCAAGGTTTCCTGATCATGGACATTGGATGTTGTTAATAACGAGGTCACAACATTAGTGTAATGGTGTGATGAACATTCATCCGAAGTATAGCATTACGATCAAAGTCATTGAGTTTATATTGCTATAACATCTTCCGAAGTGATCCTAATCCTTAGACCATGAGATCATGTCAATCACTAACACCGGAAGAGTTTCTTGATAACATCAAACGTCACAATGTGAGGTGATTATAAAGATGGATTCAGAACTACTAAAGTTTTATGTTGAGGCCCATTGATCGAGAGTGGAATTTGTTCATCCCGATGACGGATAGATATGCTCTGGGCCCTCTCGGTGATATCACATTGATTAGATTGCAAGCAAGTGATTTGATCACTAGAATGTTATATCACGGAACGAGAAAGAGTGCATGTCGATGAGATCAAACTAGGTATGGAGATACCGATGATCGAATCTCGGACATGTAATATATCGCGAAACAAAAGGATTAAGATACTAGCGTAAAAGGTTCCGATCACAAGAAAGTCATCGTTGAATGTGTGGGAGTCAATATGGGTCTCGGATCCGCTTCGATTATTGATCGAGAGGGTCTCGATCATGTCCGCATTATTCACGAACCGTAGGGTGACACTTAAGAGACACCGACATCCAATTGGAGCAAAAGTTTCATGCCGAAAGAATAAACAACAGGAATTTATTTCACTAGATACCAAACAGGTTTTCAGGTGAAATTGCATAAAGTGGTTATGCATGTGAAATAGAATTCTAGAAAGGGGTTATTTGTGAATGTTTGTCATTAAAGTAATTGACAAAATTCTGAATAAAATAAAAGAGTTTTATTTAATGAGAGTTTGCATTAAATTTGGTGGGAATTTAATGGGAATTTGAGTGGATTATTGAGTGGAGAAAATTGAAGGGCCATTTTGTGAGTGGAGTGTCCACCCACATGAATGAGGGAGAGGTGGGGCACCGTCCATGGCCGGCGGCCATGCCCCCTTGGGCTGCCCCTCCCTATATAAGGCCCCTCCTCTCACTTCTCACACACACCTCCTCGTGAAGGATCTCTCTCCCCTAGAATTTATCCCCATGGTCTCGGACTAGCGAGATACATGTTCCGGTGGCTATTCGGCAACAAAGAGTTGTGCTTCGCTGCATCGCTGGGCGAGGCGGAGGTTGCTCGGTGCCTCGAGCGTGTGTGCGAGCACGGATCATTCTGTTTTTCGGCGCTAGGACTTCCTCTCGATCTTGAGATCGGTAGAGATCGTCTACATCAATCACGAGTTTGGACTCGTTAATCTTTGTCGGTCTTCAAGGGTATGTTCTCTCACGGATATACATCCCCGTTGTTTGTATCTAGTAGATAGATCTTGGTACATAGTTGTTCCCATCGTAGGAAATTTTTGTTTTCTATCTGCGAACCCTACATTGTATCGAGCCGGATCTATGCGTAGATACTTTGCAGGTAGTACACATATGAGTATGTGGCGATGATGATCATTTTATTGCTTCTTAGTTGTACTTTGGATATTGGTGGCATAGTGGGATGAAGCGGCCCGGACAAACTTTACATGTCCTCGCACATGAGACCTGTTCCACGCTTGACATGCAACTAGTTTTACATAAGTGGCTAGCGGGTGTCTGTCTCTCATACTATAGTCAATATCTAATTTGCAACGAGTTGTCAACAATTTGGTTATCCTCGTTGTGGTTCATGTTCGTAGGTAAGAACGGTTCTATCTTCGAAAGCCCTAAGCCACGTAAAATTTGCAATGGATAAATTAGAGGCGTCTAGTTTAGATTGTTGATGGGCTAGTGATATGATATGGTGATGTTGTAAGTAGAAGTATGAGATGATACTCTTACAACACACATAACATGTAATCTCCATAGACATTAGACTTACACATATAGGTATTATAGTGATCATACCACGGTGCACATGATAGAGATCATATGCGGGAACCATATCATTCCACTAATAAACATGTGATGTTTGATAGCATCTTATATTGCTTGTTTGGCGTTTTATTAGCATAATAAGATGATCCCTCATTTAAATATCAAGATAAGAATGTGTTCTTCCTTTATTATGCACCGATTATGTTCTCGTCGCTCCAAGACATCACGTGATGATCGGGTGTTTTTGGATCCACGACCATATTTCGGGTGTAAGACAGTTACACACGCGAATACTAAGGTTCTTACTTGGCGAGCCTAGCATGTACAGACATCGCCTCGGAACACGGACCGAAAGGTTAAGCATGAGTCATATAGTAGATATGATGCCCATTTGATGCTCGCCTTTGAAGCTACACCGACTCACGTGATGATCGGACTTGGTGTAGTGGATTTGGTTCATGTAATCACCAAAAAGGCACGAGGGATGTCGTTTTTGAGTGGGAGTTCATTTATAATTTGGATTAGTAGAACTCAATTTATCATAAATTAAATCAAAGTGAATTTGCATAATTTATTGTAGTCATTGGCATTCGTTCACCACCATATGCATAGTTGTAATTGAGATAATAGAACTATAGAATTCTGGATATATACTTTACGAACTGGTATCGTATTGTGTTGAGTGTCAATCTAAAGTTTAAAGTCCTATTGCAAACTTTCAGCAAAATTCTATTTACTCCGTGAAATTTAATAATTGGTATTAAATCGAGAGTAACAATTCCAGTGTTAGTATCTTAAGTATCATGTTTGCCTCCATGATTCTTGATTTAAACATCAAGTTTATCTAGGAGCTGAAAGAATTGTTTCAGAAACCATCATGTGTGGCAGATATAACGATATCTGAAACAATGTTTTGGTTGCAATATGATAGAGTATAATATATGTTCTCATATTGGATGAGAATTTGCAAAGGTTGGAGATGCTAGACATCCTAATCATCCAAAAGGATTTTGGAAAGTAATGTTATACTCACGATTCGCCTTTATAAGATAAAGTAGCTTGACCATGAAAGTCGTCATGATAAGGGTGAATAGAATATGTATGTAAAATTTTTACTACACTAAAAGATTACTAAAGAATGGATTTTGAAGAATACCGATCATTTGATGATGGTGATCTACTTCAAAGTGCAAGTCCAAAGGTATTATTATTTGAATATACACGCTTTGGACTATGTGTCATGTATATGGCGCCACTGTTGATATTGATAAATTCTTTTAAAAGGAAAAGGAAATGCTGAAAGAGAATCTATAAAATATATTTGGCAGAAAAGAAAAGACTGGAAATATCGAATTTAGGTATATATATGATATACATGTTATGGTTGTATTCTTTGCTTGTTAAACAATGTGGTTCTTGGGTATTGGATACCGAATTGGTTGGTATGAAATGTCATACGGAACAACGCAATTCATGAACCACAATGACCTAAGTAACTAGAGAGAATATGTGATGATGTTCATCGAAAACAAACAAACCATTGTTTGTATTTCTCGTTGACATCAAAGCTTGACTTCAAGATTTGTTTTAATAATTGTTATTTAAATCAGGTATTATGAGAATAAAGGTTGTTCAAATAATTACCGTGTTCCATATAATATGGATGATTTACAAATCTAGTTGGAGAAATCACATCCATAAAACCTAATGCTAAAATGTCGCAAGACAAATGATTGAAAGATCACTTACGAAGTGACATCGTTGTTTAAATTATATTGGAAAGAGAACATGAAGAATCTCCATATTCATGGATTTTTGGAGTCTTTGATTTGATCAAGTGACGCTTGTGAGACTTTCCACGTGATAATTAAAAACTTCGTTCAAAGGCCAAAGAAGAACGAACGACTAAAATATTGGAATTTATACATATCGATGTATGTATTCCATTATGTGTAGTCGTAAGCGATGGGTTTCAACTTCATATGCTTTCTCCGGAAATTTGAGTGAATGTTCACTTAATGAGAAAGAAGTATGAAATATTTGAAAATGTTTCAAAGACTTTCAAGATGAAGTGAAAAAATCATTGTAACAAGAAAAATAAATGGTTTATGATTTTATCATACGGGATTTATTTGAGTTACAAGTGTAACAAGAAAAATAAATGAATTATGATTTTATCATAAAAGGGATTTATTTGAGTTACAAGTTTAGCAAAACACCTAGATTTACATCTCCCGAAACACCATAGGAATATGGAGTGTTTGAGATTTGTAATGAAACCTTGTTTGACATGGTTGGATCAAAGGTGTTATTTATAAAACTGCCATTATGTTTTAAAAGATTAAAGCTTTAGAGACTACCGCTTTTACACGAAAGAGCTCCATCTAGATCCGTTGAAATGACACCATGGAAGTTATGGTTTGGGGTAAAACCCAAGTTGTCATTTCTTAAATTTTGGTATGCTAAACATAAGTAAGATGTTTACAACCAAATTCGGATGAGCATGTCTTTGTAGGTTATTCCGAATAACAATTGGTTATTCCTCCATAAAACCGAGGACAAAAGGGTTTGTCGCTTGAAATGTGAAGTTTCTTGAAAAAGGAATTTTTCGCAAAAGTTTAGTGGGAGGACAATAGAACTTTGATAAGGTTAACGAACCTTAGCTAAATGTGCTGAGTTGCGCAGCGCCGGAAATCGTTCTGGAGGCTGCCATAATGCTCATAGCCTATGTGCCTCAAAGGTTGTGGTCACGGAGGTCTAAAGTTCCTATTGAACCAAGAAGGTCGGTTAAACAATCAAATGCTAAGATTTGAGAGTAAATCATTATTGTTTGACAATGATGAACCGAATACATACAAAGAAGAGATGATGGGCCCTGACTCCGTCAAATGGCTTGAATCCATAAAATCCGTGATAGTTCCATATACGAGAAATCAAGTTTTGAACTTGGAAGACCCTCTGAAGGTGTAAAACCTATCGGTTATTTGGATCTATAAAGAAAGCAGACATGGATGTCTCACATCTATGAAATATTACATGTCGTAAGTATTTTATGACAATGTTCAAGGGTTGACTAGGACAAGATTTGAGCAGTCATAGCGAGATGTAGTCTGAACGGAGTAAAGTAGCAACCACTACATATAATTTGGTATATGGTAGATGAATAAACAAAACAAAGTTCTTCTAATAGAATGGTTACCTAGGACGTGTACATGACACGGTCCAAAGGGTTTTGTTAAATTCAAAGGATGCTAAAGGGCATGCAAACTTCAATGGTTGAAGTAAGCATCATGAATTGGAATCTTCACCATGATGAAAAGGAGTTTTCATCGAGACGATGAAGATGCTTGCATTTGCAAGAAATTAAGTGGGAGCTGAGACATATTTCTAGTACATTATGTGAAGGACATCTTGTTGATTAGAAATGATGTATCTTTTATTGACAAAGGTTAAGAATTTCATTTCGATGAAAGACTTAGGCAAAACCGAATATTTAGCGTGAATGTCTATAGTGGATGATCGTAACGCCAATATGGTTGTGCAAACGTACATATATGAGATATTGAAGGAGTTCAATATAGAATCAACAAGAAACGGTTCTTGTCGCATGGAAAGGAATTGAATCAAGATTCAAGTGTATCGACACTTGATAAGTGAAACAAGATTCAAGTGCTTTGACACTTGATGAGTAAAATCACAAGAATGTCTTGATCAATCATACCATGATATGTACACATCCAGATATGTCCTATGCTCTAAGTGTTATGAGCATATACCTGAATGAATCATAAAATGATCATTGGACGATAGTGAGGATATTCTTATGATCTTTTGGAAGAACTAAGAATATATTTGTAGAGGTGACAAACAATTACAAATAGTTCATTGTAAAGCGTTACATTGATACTAGTTTTGTCACAAGATACAAATTAAGTTTATCTCAATTTAAACTATGGGTGGCACAATGTAATGGAAAGGAGATTCCATGATGTATTTGGAGGAGTTCCAAAATTAAGACATTGTGTGAATACTACAACAAAGGCTAAGTATATGACTACTATAGTAGCAAAAGGAGGAATTTGTGTCAAGTAGTTTGTTATCAAACTAAGGTGTGGTTATAACGGGCTAACACTAAAGATATATTGTATGACAATAGTATCGATGTGTTTTAACCCCAAGGAACTAAAGGTCTCACCAAAAGACCAAATTTTACAATGCCATCTCATTGAGAATGAGTGATGCGTGGAGGCAAAGACATGCAAATACACACGGACTGAGCGTCGATTCAGAGATTATGTTTACCACTTGCAATTGCGTATTTGGAACACCAGAAAGCCATAGGTGTTCAATACGCAAAGTTCTCAAACTAGATTATTGTCTCTAGTGCAAGTGGGAGACTGAAGGGAATATGGCCGAGAGGCAATAATAAAGTGGTTATTATCGTATTCCTTATTTATGATAAATGTTTATTGTACATTCTATAATTGTATTAATACGGAAACGTTAATACATGTGTGTTTAATAAACAAATAGAAAGTTCCTAGTTATGCCTCTCTCATAAACTAGCTCGTTGATTAAAAAGATGATCAAGGTTTCCTGATCATGGACATTGGATGTTGTTAATAACGAGGTCACAACATTAGTGTAATGGTGTGATGAACATTCATCCGAAGTATAGCATTACGATCAAAGTCATTGAGTTTATATTGCTATAACATCTTACGAAGTGATCCTAATCCTTAGACCATGAGATCATGTCAATCACTAACACCGGAAGAGTTTCTTGATAACATCAAACGTCACACCGTAATGTGGTGATTATAAAGATGGATTCGTAACTAATAAAGTGTTATGTTGAGGCCCATGGATCGAGAGTGGAATTTGTTCATCCCGATGACGGATAGATATGCTCTGGGCCCTCTCGGAGATATCACATTGATTAGCTTGCAAGCAAGTGATTTGATCACTAGAATGTTATATCACGAACGAGAAAAGAGTGCATGTCGATTGAGATCAAACTAGGTATGGAGATACCGATGATCGAATCTCGGACATGTAATATATCGTGAAACAAGGGGATTAAGATACTAGCGTAAAAGGTTCCGACGATCACAAGAAAGTCATCGTTGAATGTGTGGGAGTCAGTATGGGTCTCCAGATCCCGCTTCTGATTATTGATCCGAGAGGGGTCTCGATCATGCCCGCATTATTCACGAACCGTAGGGTGACACACTTAAGAGACACCGATATCCAATTGGAGCAAAAGTTTCATGCCGAAAGAATGAACAAGCGCAGGAATTTATTTCACTAGATACCGAAACAGTTTTGGTGAAATTGCATAAAGTGGTTATGCATGTGAAATAGAATTCTAGCAAGGGGTTATTGTGAATGTTTGTCATTAAAGTAATTGACAAAATTCTGAATAAAATAAAAGAGTTTTATTTAATGAGAGTTTGCATTAAATTTGGTGGAAATTTAATGGGAATTTGAGTGGGTTTTGAGTGGAGAAAATTGAAGGGCCATTTTGTGAGTGGAGTGTCCACCACATGAATGAGGGAGAGGTGGGGCACCCTCCATGGCCGGGCCATGCCCCTTGGGCTGCCCCTCCCCTATATAAGGAGCCCTCCTCTCACTTCTCACACACACCTCCTCGTGAAGGATCTCTCTCCCCCTCTAGAATTTATCCCCCATGGTCTCGGACTAGCGAGATACATCTTACCGGTGGCTATTCGGCAAGAAAGAGTTGTGCTTCTGCTGCATCGCTGGAGCGAGGAGGCGGAGGTTGCTCGGTGCCTCGTACGTGTGTGCGAGCGGATCTTGGCTGTTTTGCGCTAGGACTTCCTCTCGATCTTGAGATCGGCAAGAGATCGTCTACATCAACCACGAGTTTGGACTCGTTAAGCTTTGTCGGTCTTCAAGGGTATGTTCTCTACGGATATACATCCGCCCGTTGTTTGTATCTAGTAGATAGATCTTGGTACATAGTTGTTCCCATCGTAGGAATTTTTTTTGTTTTATATGCTACGAACCCTACATGAATATATATTGTGCAATAATTATCAACATAGTTTAATCCTAAAGGAACTAAAGGTCTCACAAGAGGACCAAATTTATACAATTCCATCTCATTAGAAAATGAGTGATGCGTAGAGACGCAAAGACATGCAATTACACATGGACCTGAAAGTGTCGGATCCTAAGATCAATTAACCACTAACAATCATGTATATGAAACACCGAAAAGCCATAGGTGTTGAATGCACAAAGGTTTGAAACTAGATTATTGTCTCTAGTGCAAGTGGGAGACTGTTGGAGATATGCCCAAGAGGCAATAATAAATTGGTTATTATCATATCTTTATGTTTATGATAAATGTTTACATCCCAGACTATAATTGTATTAACCGGAAACATTAATACTTGTGTGATTTGTAAACATAAAAGAGTCCCTAGTAAAGCCTCTTGTTAAACTAGCTTGTTGGTTAATAGATGATCATGGTTTCCTGGTCATGAACATTGAGATTTTATTAACAACAAGATCATATCATTAGGAGAATGATGTGATGGACATACTCCTATAGTTAAGCGTAGCATAAGATCAAGTCATTTCAATAGTTCGTTTGCTATAAGCTTTCAGATACATAGTAATCTAAATCCTTCGACCATGAGATCATGTTAATCACCATCACCAGATGATTGCTTTGATGACATCAAACACCACTTCATAACTGGGTGGTTATAAAGGTGGCATTAAGTATTCAGAAAGTATGTGTTGAGGCACATGGATCAAGAGTGGGATTTTTCCATCCATATGACAGATAGATATACTCTGGGCCTTCTCGGTGGAATGTCATCTAATTGGCTTGCAAGCATGTGACTGGCTCACAAGGGATCACATATCACAGGAACGAGTAAAGAGTACTTATCGATAACGAGGTTGAACTAGGTATGAGATACTGACGATCAAACCTCGGATAAGTAAAGTATCACGAGACAAAGGGAAATTGGTATCGTATGTAAATGGTTCATTCGATCATGGAGTAATGGTAGAAATATGTGGGAGCCATATGAATTTCTAGATTCATCTATTGGTTATTGATCGGAGAAGAGTCTTGATTATGTCTGCATAATTCACGAACCGTAGGGAGACACACTTAAGGATTCGATGTTGTTTAGTACATATGAAATGTGCGTAAGAGACCGAATGTTGTTCGGAGTTGCGGATTGGATCCATGACATCACGAGGAGATCTAAAATGGTCCGGAGAATAATATTCATATAAGGAAAGTCCAATTCCGGAGTTCGGAAATGTTTTCGGTGTTTTCATCGGAATGTTCTAGAAGGGTCTAGAAGGTCCACCGCTCCGGAGTGGTAAGGGTACATGGATGTGTCATACCAAAGTGTAACGGTTGCATCATGTCCTAGGTCACTTGGCTAGGCAATGGGAAGAGATAAATCAAACTCTAGTTTGAAAAGTCAAACACTAGTTCGAAAAGTCAAATCTCAACATGGTTGCCTGGTGGAGGGAGGAGAGGAAACCCACTTAGGTAAGGTTTCCTCCCTTTCCTTGACACCGACCTTGGAAGAGGAGTTGGGGTGTCACATCCCAAGATTTTCCAAATCTTGTTATGTGAAAAATAAATGAATAAAATAAAACTCTGTTGATTTTCAGGGTGAGAAGAAACTTTTGATTCCAATTGGAAACCTTCAAACCTATTTTTGATCAAACAAATCCTAAAGGGATTTGAAAATATAAACAATTAATAAAGAAAATATTAAATATGTGAAATTACTATTTTTGGATCTTTTAATAAAAAGATTTGGTTTTCAAATGAAAAGGTAGAAATATGAATAAGGACTATTTTTATAGAGCCAAATCAAACCTTGGCCAAGCTTTTGAAATAAAATATTTTGTTTTGATTAAAGGAGTAAAGGTTTATTTAAATAAAATAATAAGGGTTTATTAATACCCAATTTTATTAAAGTAAAGGCTTTGCCATTTTAATTAAACATTAAAAACTTGTTAAATTATTTTAAACAAGTTTTCCAAGTATTTTATATTATCAAATAAAACCTACTGTTTTGGTTTGTTATTGTTTAGATTTCAAATGGAGATTTTGAATAAATCAAAACCCATTTGATTTAATTACTAAGGTCCATTTTATTTAATTATTAATGGATCCTAAAAAGAATGAAAATATTATTTTGGGACTTGGAATTATGTTGTTAAACAGAACTAAACTCAATACAAAGTTTGGTGGAAGTTTGATTTGATTTGTTGTTTGAATTGTTTGATTGAATTTCAAAACAGAAAATCAAATAGAAAAAGAAAAAGCAATCAAAACAAAAAAAAGAGAAACAAACAGCAGCCCAACCATCTGGCCCAGCAAGCCCAGTTCCAGCCCAGCTACTTCCCCCACGCGCGAAACGTTTTTCACCCAAACACGCACCCGCGCAGTCCCAGACAGGTGGCCCCCTCTCCCTATCTCTCTCCCTCGCTGACAGCAAGGCCCTACCTCCTGTTCATCATCTCCACCACGACCCCGTCGCCCCTGGCGCATCTTCTGGCGCATCTTCCCGTGCCACTCATTCGCCCGCGCTTGATCCATAGCGTCGGCAACAACAACAACCTGAGCGCCACCGCCTGCAAGCAACTCCGGCGACCTCCCCCTGGTAAACCAGACCACCCCGAGCCCTCTCAATCATACTCACGTGAACACAACACTCGCCCGCGTCTAACTGTGTCCTTGTTTTGCCTCGGAGTGAACCGCAGCGTCGCCCTCGACGACCTCCAGAGCCGCCTGACGCCGCCACCTACTCCGGCGAGGAATTGCCGCCGTCCCTGAGCGCCCCTCGCCATCCCAGCACCACCTCGAGCTTCACCTCGACCACGCGAACTCTGTAAGCCATCTCCCCCTCTCCCTCGCTTCACGCGTCGGCAGCACACCGTCGACCGCGCGCCAGCCGCTTGGCCTCGCCGATTCTGGCAGCCTCGCTGTAGTCGTTAGATCGAAATCGTCTGGTTAAGATTAGATTATAACGAAGGGGTACGAAACGATCTATGCTGTATGATTTAAGTGAGATCTAACGCACCGCATCAGTCGATCCACCCGAATCAGTACCGGCCAATGAGGTTTAGCCACGTGGATTGGTTTTGATTTAAAACAAAACTCTGAATCTGATTTAGATACAAACTTGTAAATTGCATAACTTTAAATCTATACGTCCAAAATTTGCAAATTTTATATCAATGGATTCAGAAAAACAAACCCTATCCAACCATGCACTTTGTTTAGTAAAAAGCTTCTGATAAATTGATTGAATTTGCAGAAACTTGTGTAGGCTTGTTATGAATATAAAAATTGTTCTAGTTATGTTTTTGAGATGAAATCTTTGCAAAATGGTTTTTTGTGAACTTACTGACCCTAGGAACCAACTTATGGATTTAAAAATGCATTTTGTGAAGATTAGGATAGAATAATTGAATTAGCTCATTTCTAGTCAAATAAAAATGTTGATTTTGATATGGAAATGATTTTTGAGAAAAACCTTTGGAAAATGTGATTGATTCAAACCTACTGGCCCTAAACACCAAGTTTTGTGAATTAACAACTTATTTGGTGAACAATATAATTTTTTTGCTTTGCTAAAAACATTTTCCACCACATGAAATAATGATTTGATTTAAGAAATGGTTTATAGATAAATCCCTTTTGCAAATGGTTTTGCCACTTTAGAAATGACCTCTTTGAACCTTACAATGTATAGAGCCTAGTAGAAACCACCTTTGCAAATAAAACCATCTTTTGCATGCTTGCATGCATGACCTTGTTTCTATTATTTTATGTGTGCTAAATTGATTGAATATTGGTTGGAATGCTAGTTGAATCTTTGTTTGCTTGATTGATTTGTAGTGAAGTTAGAAGAGTGTGATATTAGCAAGATAAAGAAGTGAACCAACATTCTCTACCAAAAAAAGGCAAGTGACACTATCATCCAAGTCCTACTATTTTCATTACACTTAGTGGATTTTGAAACATGCATGGAAAGGTTTACTATATTTTATGCTATGCTAAATCCTAATAGGATACCCCTATATATTCCTTAGTGAAAACAATGTAGTTATAATATGCTTAGCCCTGCTATATATATTGAGAAGGGATACATGTTGAGATTATGAGAAGTATTGAAAAGACTTGTGTTTTATATAATAAAACAAGTACTCAATGAACCACCTGGGTGCACAAGGATACTCAAGTTTTGTACAAGGTGGCAACAAAAGGAACCATGTTTATATGGCAATCTCTTTTTGTATGTGCACTAGAAGAAAACCACCCAGGGACTTAGAGATTGAACATGTTTCTCGTACAGTGGCTTCCGTGTACAGCCACATGCTAAATGGGCACTGGCTTAGTCAACTACATGGTGGAAGACCCATGCATTGGCCTCTTCAGGTTACTAGAATGAGGGAACTTGAAACCCTACATTGGTGCCTGAAGACAAGCTAGCATTGTGTATTGGGAGGACCCTATGGAAAGACTTCTTCACATTCTCAATCTGCCAGTACTCCATCTTGGTGAGTACTTATCCAGCGGCCACTGGTGGCATCAAGATGAGAATGTGTCATGTGGGTAAAGTGTACAACTTCTGCAGAAGATAAAAAATCTAAGTACTTAGCCGTGTCCCCGGTTATGGACAATACTGAGCAACTAAGGCCTGAAGCTATGGGAAATCTCGACATTCCAATTTCTAAAAGAAAAACTTGAAAGTGACAACAAGAGACTTGAAGCACTTGGTGGATTCCAAGGAGTTCAGAAAGATTTGAAAAAAGATCAAAACTATTTTGAAAAGATAGGATAAAACTATATTGCTTTCTGCAAATGAGCCTAAACCCCACTTAGCCAAATATGCGTGTATTGATAGGATCCACTCATATTCTATATAGTAGTGAAACTTGCCAATACAATTCAAATGTATTGACCCTTGTGGCTGTAACTTGTTATGTTGCAGGTTTGTTTGATATTAGTGAAGTTGATTGATTAGGATTACAAGTCTACAACCAACATGTTTGCCTGTGGCACTTTGAAGATGAAGGACCCCATGCTTATAGATTTTCTGCTGCAATGTAATGTGATAGCCAAATGAGCTATATAAGATGTAATGATTTATTTTATTCCTGGTTATAAAGTTGTATTATGACCTTTGTTTCTTGATATTACATCTTAAATGTGGATGCTAGCTATTGATCCAGGGACTAGCATTGTAAACACAGGGATCTCTACCTTATTAAAGGTTGGGACCTCTTACATGGGGTAGTACTCCCCTCCCTCTTGTCTCCTCTCCCTCCCATAAAAGGACGGTAGGGGCGCCCCCTTGCCACACAACTTGAAACCCTAGCTTGGTCGTGCCCCCCCAAGTCGCCGTCACCTAGAGCTCCTCTAAAGTCGCCGCTGCCTAGCACCTCCTAGCCGTCGGCCACTCCATCCTCTTGGCCTCTAAACCCTAGATTTCCAAGGGCCCTATCTACTCAACCATACCCGCTTTGGCTTAGGCGAAGCCCTGCGGGATTTCCCCTCTACTTCCACCACCACGACGTCGTGTTGCTAGAATCGCGAGAAGAGATCTACAACCTCCGCTGCCTGCTGGAACAAGGGAGAGGAAGGTCTTCATCGAGTACCGAACGTGTGACCGACTGTGGAAGTGCTGCTGGAACGCGGCACCGGAAGGATCATCTTCGCGATCTTGAGATCGGCATGTGAACGACTACATCAACCACGAGAATCCAATCTCATTAACCGCTTTGGATCTTCGAGGGTTAGTACTCTATTAACTCGTTGCACAGATCTAGTAGATTAGATCTTGGCTTGTGTGTGTTCATGCGATCGATTTTTTCCATGCTACGAACCCCTACACCACTGCCGGCCAGTGATATCAATTGATGGCACCTTCCTCACCGGACAATATAAGGGCACTCTCTTGGTAGCTGTGGCATCAGATGCAAATAACCAACTTCTTCCTATTGCATACGTAGTCGTTGAGACTGAGAGCACATTAAGTTGCTTGTGTTTTTTGCAATGATTGAAGGATGGTGTTGTGAAAGATAGACCCGGTGTATGCATCATTTATGATCGCAACCAGGGGCTTCTCAGTGCACTAGAAAAAATGAAGCATGATGTACCGATGGAGTTCCTTTGGCCTGATCTTGAAACTAGGTGGTGCATGAGGCATCTAGTAGCAAACTTTTACTCTCGCTTCCAGAACAAGGAATGTTTCAATGCCTTCAAAGTGATGTGTATGCAGAACCAACCGCGGAAATTCGATGCCCTCTGGATGGCATTGAATGTCGCAACGACCGCGGATTTTGGCGATGCACCAGCTGAGCCAGCGGGTGCAGGAAATCACAAGAGGGCCAGGAATATAGCTGAGTCGGTGAACGTTAATTGCCTGGATGTTCGAAAGTGGGAACTGTCTCATGATAATGGTGCTCGCTATGGCATAATGACCACCAACATGTCAGATTTATACAATGCAGTGCTTAAAGGTGTCCGAGCCCTCCCTATTATTGCACTGGTTGCTGAAACATGGTCCCGCACTGTGTCATACTTTGCACGAGTGCAGATGAACAAACAATGGTCTAAAGCAATGCAAGATCACTTAGCCATAAAAATAGAAAAATCAAAGACTCATGGTAGCAGGGTGGTGGACTCACTTAGGAAGAGGTGGGAGATCAGAACAAGGAAAAAAATACGTGCATGGTTACTTGAGAGGAGATACAAAGCAGTAGGTCACGCTCAACCCAATGAGTTGCGAATGTACCTGCAAGAAGCCTTTGCTTTATCATTACCCTTGCAGCCATGTCCTTAGGACGACAGCAGACCAGAGGATTGTTGTCGATTCATATGTCTCTCCATACTTTAGCATGCATAATATTATGAAGACATGACATGATGAGTTCTAGGCATGGGGTGTTAAGGAGCATCACAACACTATTTGGTATGGTGGACCAACATGGTGGCCCAACCCTGCGCTCAAGCGAACCGTTATGGGACGTCGTCAAACTAGGCGTTTTAGAAATGACATGGACCATAGCCAGGCCGGAGAAGGGCAGAGGTGTAAGACTTGTAAAATTCCTGGGCACACGGCGAGAAATTGCCCTCATAAAGCTATAATGTGTTAAATTTGTATTTCAGTGTCGCAATATTTGTATTTTGGTGTTGTAATGTACTATGTTTTAAATTTGTATTTCGATGTTGTAATGTACTATGTTTTAAATTTGTATTTTGGTGTTGTAATATACTATGTGTTAAATTTGTATTTATCTCATTTGTACAGACTATGGTGGATTTACCTCCTCTCTTGGATGGGCGATACGATTATACCCACCGGTGCCAACAATGGATTAAGCCCAAAGGTCCACAAAGAGGTCCAAGTACTTTCAGGTGCCGAGGTCTAGAAAACCGATGGATTCTTGATGAGAGGTTCATGCCTTATCTTTCTCTAAGCGGACTACTTCCATTTGCTAGGATGACATCCGCGCCTCATTTGTATAAACCGGACCCTTGTCTTCTAACATGACTTGTTGACCGGTGGAGACCGAAGACACACACCTTCCACTTTCGGTGGGGAGAGATGACACCTACACTTTAGGATCTTTGGTGGAAACGTTGTCACCTTGTGTGCCTCTATATTGTGTCATCACGGCTGTTTGTTGTAGTACGTTCTATCCCTCTCTCTAGCTGCTCTTCACGTGTGTGGTGTGCTGGCCTATCTGTTGAAGCGCGAGTGAGCTTCGAACGTACTCGTGAAATGTAGATTCAACATAGTTATAATTTGAAATGTATATATATTTATACAGTCATATTTATAATTTTAGATTTAGGAGAATAACATTGGTCGTTATTTATAATTTTAGATTTAGGAGAATAACATTGGTTGTTATTTTCAGCTAAGTAGGCAACATAGCATAATGACGGATGTGCGTGAAATTGTTAGAGAGAACCGTCGATCCATGCCGAGTACCATCAAGAATAGGTTGAGGCATATTTTTCAAAATGCTTTACATACCGCTACTAACTGGAGTTGTGGCCGAACGGATGATGTTATGCTAGGACAGTACAACATGCCCGAGTCTTTCTTGTCACGGCTGAGTGAAGCGAGAGCAAGCCCGGGGCATCCAGCACGTAGCGCCTCTATGCGTGCGAATGTATGTATTTACTACACTTAAAACTCTGTTTAGAAAAATATTTATTTATAATGTGCTTATGCTGATAGACTAGGACATGCTAAGACGCTACTTTTATGCGTAAATCATCGAGGATTAACATGGAACCCTCTAGGCCTGAATTTTCAAGAAAACTGCCACACGAGTTCGATAATTTTAATCCACATTTACTGCACTAATTTAATTATAACATGCAGAAAAAATTTAGATTTACCTCGGTTCAACGCATCAACCAGCACACTCCTAGAGAACTTTTTCAGGAGATACCGGTACGCGTTTCTAAAATTTCCCTAACTTATTATTATATTTGTACCATTCTAATATTTAATGTTCTTGTATAGACCACTCCCGATGATGCATGGGATGATGATGATGTTGGATTTAATTCCAACATGCCACCTCCTCACCCATTTATAGGTCATGGCAGTTAGTACACATATGACCAGCAATACAAGCAACCTCAATCTTCATACAATCCTGGACCATCACAACCAACATATGATCCAATGGATGTTGGTACGAGCTAAATTCTTGACAGCCAATAATATACAGAAATCAGGGATCATTTTATACCATCCCACCAAATCTCCGCACAAATCCCAGGCCAATGGACCCATAAAGTTATCTTTCATATCACATATACGAAAGATGTGCAAGGAAACAACCTAGACAATGAGAGCGATTATTGTAAATCTAGCGGTGTATCCGCTTTCTATTTAAACATTAATGTATTGTTCTATATTTGTGAGAGACATATTACTATTATTTTGCATTGTTGTTTAAGAAACAATTTCAAATAAAAATTCATAGATAATTAAGATACAACTAAAATGAAGTACTTATTTTTATGACCACACGGTACAACAAAAATTAGGATACATTCAAATACATAATTTAAAATACGAGTACTTCAATTAAGATACAACGGGAGGCGTGGATTCAGACACTAGGACAAAAGTCTAGTGGTCTTGGGTCTAGCATGGCCATTTACCTGTCTTATCACCGCGTTCTTCGGATGCCCTTGCCTTAGCATCCCTTTCTCTCAGCCTCTGCTTGTGCGCCTCCCTATCCTGTCGTTCCTCCTCCTCAATGAGGCGTCGTTGTTCCTCTCTCTCTCTGCCTCCATAGCTCCACTAACCGACATCATTCCTCCTCTTGTGCCGCTCTATGCTCTTCGCCTCTTTCTCATAACGCTCGTCCTCATGAAAGCTTTGACACACACGGCGACTCCTTTCTGCTATCTCATAAAGCGCCCACTTGAGCTGCTCCATGTCAATCCAACGATACCACATGCACAAGGATGGAGGAGACTGCAACATAAATAAGAACATAGTAAAATATTCCATAACACGAACATTATATGATTTTGTTATAGATGAAATATACCGGGGGGGGGCTGTTGTAACTCCAGGGAGCTGGATCATTCTGATAATTGGGACACATAAAAAACTTCATGCCTATTTTATCAAAAAAATCTGTGGACTCCTTCACCTTGCAAAGATTTCTGCACCAACACCAAAGATGTTCCACACCAGGAGGCAAAGTCGCATTCTTCATATTTCTCGGCCTGTAGTCTTGGTACGAGCAAGGCAAAATCATAGCCACTGAAGAAAGTAGCAAACAAAGGAAGAAATGGAGAAGGATGCTTCAGTGAAGAGCCACATACCACTCCTTTTATAAGACAGCCTTTGCTACTAGCGGGATATATCTGCATGTGAGTGCGCTGCAACTTTCAGCGATTAATTTGTTGTACCGATGCTCCTTTCGGTGGTTTATTTTCTGTAGAGCAGCAACAATCAGCCGTCGAATAATTCTGATGCACCATCAAACGATTTATGAGAAGCATCAAATGTCAACTCGTGTCGGGAGGGGGCAGACTGCAGGGCTCATCCTGCCTGCAGCAAGTAAGGAAGGCCATCCCGCCGTCGCATGTGGCGGAAAGGATCCCGCCAGCGGCAGGTGCCACATCCCGCCGACCAGTCTGTGGACCCCACATCATCCCGCCGCTGACAAAGGCGGAAAGAACATCTCACATATCCCTGTGGCGGGGAGGCCGGCCTGCCGCGAGCCATGGCGGGAGGTGACACGTGTCACCTTTCTGGCCTCCCGCCAGGGCATTTTTAGCTTTTGCGGCGTAAGGGGGCATTTTTGGCGATAGCGAATTGCAGAGGGTTATATTTGTAAATAAATCCAAATCTTGGAATGGGACCCACATCACATCGTGGGTTTTATATAAGGCGAAAACAAAGATGTACACCAAGGGTCAGGGCCGGCCCATAGGGGGATCGCCATGGGCCCAAGGAGATACGGGCCCGGACTAAGACATTTATATGTGTATCTATGTTTGTCCTCTACTCTTGAGACCTAATGGGGTTGAATAATTCTAGAAAATACATATCGCCCAACCTATAGCCTACTACTATGTCTCTACTCTGACTTCTCTTTTCCCGAAAAAATACTTGAAAATTTTGTGTAGAAAAGAGTAAAGCGCAAGTTCTATTTAAAAAACCCATAAAGATATATCATTCGGTTTCGAGCGGGAACAACATCGACGTCGTCCGAGCAAATACTCTAGCGTTTCTGAATATGGTTTTTCGATGCCACCATTTATGTGGTCTCTTCAAAAAACAGTACCACCCCTCATGTGGCTCTACAAAGTTCTGAGTATTCATTAGTGTTGATTAACCACGCAATCACATAACTATACTATTTCACATGCAACTCCCCTTCGATTCCTAAAGGCAATACTTGTCCCCATAGTTCATGTTGTAGAGACTATTTTATCCACTCATTAATTTAGTGCCTAATATGTCTATTCTTCTGCTCATTTTTTACACATGCATATGAATCTGTTACTTCTATAATTTTGTGCTGCGATTAATTCTAGAGGTACATATGTATATACACTCGTGTACACAAGAGCAATATATAAGAATAAGTATCGTGGTAAATAGTTTCCTCCATCAATAGAAATGAATAGTTTTATATGTCTTCACCAAAATTTCAAAGATCATTGTTCTATCAGATGCACAAATTATATAATTATTTAGAGGCCTAAGAACACTAATTATGCTTAAGCTTTAAGTAATACTAAAAAATCATCATAAAATAAAAGATATAATTAAGCAATTTTCCAAAATAGGGGGCAATTGCCCCCCGCCCTCCCCGGACTCGATGAAACTTCGCCACTTTAAATGAGGGGTCTTTGGTGTCGTGTTGACCTAAGCCCCCCAAAATCTATGGACCGGCCCTACCAAGGGTTGCACGAACAGGAACATAGCAACAACACTTCCAAACGGAAACAAAACCTCAAACCGGAAAGTACTAACTGACAGAGTACCTCAAACCGGAAACGGAAAAGCACACCACATCACGGCACCACAACACGGATGAACACAAACGGGTGGCATTACTAGATTATTTAGCCTACCCTCCTCGCTGAGCTCGTGCCAACTTTGCAGCATGCCGGCATGACGCCCGTCAGCTTGCATCACAGCCTCTCATGTCGTTCGTGGCGCGGCCACCGGGGTCGCCTTTACCGCCTTTGACTATAGGGACATCGTTTTCGCTGTTGGGACTGCCTTTGCCCCGTACCTCCATTGCCTCCATTCTCACGCATCCCTCCCTTGCCGCCTTTCCCACCCTTGCCACTGGTGTCGGTCCTACTCCTCGTCCCTCCTTTCTCTCCCTTGCCACCATCCTGGTTGTCGACGTCGTCTGCCCCTTTGCCACCGGTGTGTAGGGGTTCGTAGCATGGAAAACAAAAATTTTCTATCGCATACAAACAAACAAGCCAAGATCTATCTACTAGATTGTAGCAACGAGTCGATGGAATAACTTACCCTCGAAGATTCCAAAGTGTTTAACGAGAGCATATTCTCGTGGGTGATGTAGTCGTACTCTTTTCGATCTCAAGATCGTGTAGACGATCCTTCCGGCGCTGCGTTAAGCGCTCCATGATCGGTCACACGTTCGGTTTCGGAAGACCTTCCTCTCCTTGTTCCAAAGAAAGCGGAGGTTGTAGCACTCTCCTCGCGATTCCAAAGACTGGCGGCGTGGGAAGTAGAGGGAGATCCGAGGCTTCGCCTTAAGCCGGAGCGAGTATGGTGGAGTATGAGAGAGGGCTATTAGTGGTCTAGAGATTAGACACACCAATTAGAAGGCTCTAAACTGCAGGCTAGAGCAATTAGAAGCTCTAAACCAAAACAGCTCTAAACCGGAGATTAGAGGATAGGAACTTGTGTGTAGAGGAGGAGGCCCTGCCCCTCCTTTTATAGGTGGAGGGGCTGGCCAGAGGGGAGGAGTCCTCCCAACTCGGCCTAGGCTGGCCGGCTTGGAGGAGAGGACTCCTCCCAAGTTGGTTTCAACCTCCTCTTGCTTGTTTCCCACTTTCTTTTCCACAGTTTCTGCTTTCCACAGTTTCTGTTTTAGCCGTTTGACTTTCAAACTGGCAGTTTGACTTTTCAATTTTGAAACAGCAAGAACACTTAGTACATGATGCAATCATTCAATGACACATTCATGTACCCTCCCCCCCGGAGTGCCGAACAATCCGGAACCTTCTAGAACATTCGATGAAAACAGGAATCATTCACGAACTCAAAGCAGGACTTTCCTTATATGAATCTTATTCTCCGGACCATTACGGATCACCTCGTGATATCCCAGATCCCATCCGAGACTCCGAACAACATTCGGTCTCTTTCTCATAATACCATAACTACTCAAACAACGTCGAATCCTTAAGTGTGTCTCCCTACGGTTCGTGAATTATGCGGACATGACCGAGACACTTCTCCGAACAATAACCAATAGAGGAATCTGGAAATTCATATGGCTCCCACATATTTCTATGATTACTTTGCGATCGAATGAACCACTTACATACGATACCAATTTCCCTTTGTCTCATGATAGTTTACTTATCCGAGGTTATGATCGTCGGTATCTCTGCATACCTAGTTCAACCTCGTTACCGATAAGTACTCTTTTCTCGTTCCCGTGATATGTGATCCCTTGTGACCCAGTCACATGCTTGCAAGCTAATTGGATGGCATTCCACCGAGAGGGCCCAGAGTATATCTATCCGTCATATGGATGGACAAATCCCACTCTTGATCCATGTGTTTCAACCAATACTTTCTGAACACTCAATGCCACCTTTATAGCCACCCTGTTACGGTGTGGTGTTTGATGACATCAAAGCATCCATCCGGAAAAGGTGATATGCATGATCTCATGGTCGAAGGAATTAGGTTACTATGTATCAAAAAGCATATAGCAATTGAACTATTAAAATGACTTGATCTTTATGCTACGCTTATCTATAGGAGTATGTCCATCACATCATTCTCCTAATGATATGATCCTGTTGTTAATAACATCTCTATGTTCATGATCGAAACCATGATCATATATTAACCAACAAGCTAGTTTAACAAGAGGCTTTACTAGGGACTCTTATTTTAGTTTACAAATCACACAAGTATTAATGTTTCGGTTAATACAATTATAGCATGGTATGTAAACATTTATCATAAGTGTGAAGATATGATAATAATCACTTTATTATTGCCTCTTGGGCATATCTCCAACAGTCTCCCACTTGCACTAGAGTCAATAATCTAGTTTCAAACCTTTGTGTATTCAACACCTATGGCTTTCTCGGTGTTGTATGTACACGATTGCTAGTGGTCATGATCTCCGGATCGACACTTCCGGTCCGTGTGTAATTGCATGTCTTTGCGTCTCACGCATCACTCATTCTCTAATGAGATGGCTTTGTATAAATTTGGTCTTTCGGTGTGACCTTTAGCTCTTTGGGGTTAAAACATGTTGATAATATTGTCGCACAATATATCTTCATAGTATTATCCCACTGTGAACTACACCTAGTTTGATAACAAACTACTTGACACAAATGCCCTCTTTAGCTGCTATTATAGCAGTCATATACTTAGCCTTTTGTTGTAGTATCTGTCACAATGTCTTAACTTTGGAACTCATCCAAATCCATTATGGAACTCACTTTCCATTATATTGTGCCACCTCTAGTTTAGATTGAGATAAACTTAATTTGTACTTTGCGACAAAACTAGTATCAATGTAGTACTTTTACAATGAACTAACCATCTATTTGTCACTTCTACAAATAATATACTCTTCGTTCTTCCAAAATATCATAAGAATATCCTTACTATTGTCCAATGATCATCTTACGAATCATTCTGGTATATGCTCACAATATTTAGAGCATAGGACATATCTGGATTTGTACATATCACAGTATGATTGATATAAATATTCTTTGTGATTTCATACATCAAGTATCAATCTATACTTGATTATTTGTTTCACTTTACCAAATGTCAATACACTTGAATATATCATCAATATTGAACTCATTCAATCCTTTCTGTGCGACAAGAACCTTTCTTGTAGTTTCTATATTGAACTCATTCAATATCTCGTCTATGTACTTCTGGCACAACCATATTAGCATCTATTGATGCCAAATATTTAGGTTTTTCCTAAGTCTTTCATCGATATGAAATTCTTAATATGTGTTAATAAAAGATACATCATTTCCAATCAACAATATGTCTTCCACATAATGTATTAGACACATGTCTTAGCGCTCCCACTAAATTTCTTGTAAACGCAAGCATCTTCATTGTCTCTGATGAATTAAAACTCTTTTAACAATTTCATCATAGTGAAGATTCCAACTCCGCTATGCTTACTTCAACCATTGAAGTTTGCATATGTTTTTAGCATCCCTTAAAATTTAACAAAAAACCCTTTGGACTGTGTCATGCACACGTCCTAGATAACCCTTCTATTAGAAGAATTTGTTTTGTTTATTCAACTACCATATAACAAAATTATATGTAGTGGTTGCTACACTAATCCGTCTAGACTAAATATCACTATGAAAGATCAAATCTTGTCATAGTCAACCTTTGAACATTTTGTGAACTCTTTCCCAACATGTCGACTATTTCATAGATGCAAAACATCCATGTCTATTTCTTTATAGATCCAAACACAATGTAAGGTCTTACACCTTTCTCGAGGGTCCTTCAAGTTCAAAACTTGATTTCGTGTATGGAACTATCACGGATTTTATGGCTTCAAGCCATTTGACGAGTCGGGGCCCATCATCGCTTCTTTGCATGTAGTCGGTTCATTATTCCCAAATAATGATTCAACCCTCAACTCTTGGTATTTGATTGTTTACCCGATCTACTTGTTTCAATAGGAACTTAGATCTCCGTGACCACAACCTTTGAGGCACGTGAGCCATGAGCATTATTCTGCCTCCAAACACTTTTTGACTGTGCAACTCTGCACATATAGCTAAGGTTCTTTAACCTTATCAAAGTTCTATTGTCCTCCCACTTAACTTTTCACGAAAAATTCCTTCTCAAAGAAACTTGACGTTCTAAGCAACAAACACTTTTGTCTCGGTGTTTATGGAGGAATACTTAAGTTTATACAAAGACAAGTTCATCCAACTTTGGTTGCACACATCTTTCTTATGCATAGCATACCAATTTTTAAGAAAGGACAACTTGGGTTTTATCCCAAACCATAACCTTATATGGTGTCATTTCAACGGATTATGATGAAGCTATTTTCAGTGGAAAAACGGTAATCTCTAAAGCTTTTAATCTTTAAAATATAATGGCAGTTTTATGAATTACGCCTTCGATCTTACCATGTCAAACAAGGTTTAATTACATATCTCGAACGCTCCATACTCTTATGTTGTTTCGGAAAATGCAAATCCACTACGATTCCTTTAAATCTTAGGTATTATGCTAAACTTGTAACTCAAATATCTTCCTTTATGATCTTATCATAAACTATTTATATTCTTGTTACAATGATTTTGCACTTCATCTTGAAAGTCCTTGAACTTTTCAAATGTTTCACACTTCATCCTTATTAAGTAAATATTCATATATTCACTCAAATTTTGGAGAAAGCACATGAAGTTGAAATCCATCGCTCTTGACTATACATAATGGACTTCATACAACAATATGTACAAGTTCCAATAAGCTAGTCTATCGTTCCTTTTGGCCTATGAACGAAGTTTTAATTATCTCTAGGAAAGTTTCTGGCGTCATTTGATCAAAATCAAATAGACTCCAAAATTCCATCCATATGGATTTTCTTCATGTTTTCTTTCCAATATAATTTAAACGGCGATGTCACTTCCTAAGTGATCTTTCAATCAATTTGTCTTTCGACATCTTTAGCACTAGTTTTATGGATGTGATATCTCCAACGAGATTTGCAAATCATCCATCTTTTATAGATCACGGCAATTATTTGAACAACCCTTTTGTTCTCATAATACCTAATAAAACAAATCTTGAAGGCAAGCTTTGATGTTTAACGAGCAACACAATAACCCTTTATTTTGTTCTCGGTGAACATCATCACATATTCTTTTGCTAGTTACTTAGGCCATTGTAGTTCATGAATTGTGTTGTTTCGTATGACGATTCACACCAACAAATTCAGTATCAAATACTTAAGAACCACATTGTTTAATAAGCAAAGAATATAGACATAACATGTATATCATCTATATACTTAAACTGAACAATTCTAGTCTTTTCTTTTCTGCCATATACTTATGAGATTCTCTTTCAGTATTTCCTTTTACATTTGAAAGAATCTATCAACATCAATTAGTGGAGTCATTCATATGACACATAGTCCAAAGCGTGTATAGTTAAATACCAATGTCTTTGGACTTGCACTTTGAAGTAGATCACCATCATCAAATGTTTGGTGTTCTTTCAAATTCCTTTCTTTAGTAATCTCTTGGTGTAGTAAATATTTTACCTACATCAAATATTCACCCTTATCATGGAATTATCCATGATCAAGCTACTATTAGCTTGTAACGGTGAATCGTGAGTATAATGTTGCTCTCCAAAACTTTTGGAGGTTTAGGACAACTAGTGTCTCCAACCTTTTGCAAATTCTCATCAAATATGAGAACATGACTTTAGCCATATTATACTCTATCTGTTGCAACTAAAACTTCATTTCGGATATCACAATATCTTCCACACATCATGGTTTCTGAAACAACTCTTTCAGATCCTAGATAACCTTGATATTAAGAGAATCCTTTGAATATCAAGAATCATGGAGACAAACATGATACTTATATACTAACACTTGGAATTGTTACTCTTGATTTAATACTAATTATTAAACTGCATGGAGTAACCGGAACTTACTGAAAGTTTGCAATAGGACTTTTAAACTTTAGATTAACACTTCAAAATAATACGATACCAGTTCGTAAAGTAACTAAGCAGAATTCTATAGTTCTATCATCTCAATTATAACTAAGCGCAAGGTGGTAAACGGATGCCAATGACTACAACAACTATGCAAATTCACTTTGATTTAGTTTATGATAAATTGAGTTCTAATTAATAATTAAATTAATCAAGGTGAACTCCCACTCAAAACAATATCCCTCACATTGTTTTAGTGATCACACGAACCAAATCCACCACATCAAAACCGATCATCACGAGAGTTGATATAGCTTCAATGGCGAACAATCAACATGTTCATCATATCTACTATATGACTCATGCTCTACCTTTCGGTAATCCGTGTTCACGAGGCCATGCGTACATGCTAGGCTCGTCAAGATCAAACCTTAGTTTCGCATGAGCAAATGGCTTGCTCACGTTGTATACACTTGCGTAATCTAACACACCCGATCATCACGTGGTGCTTGAAACAACAAGCTTTAGCAACGGTGCTAACTAAGGGTGAACACTTTATGACTTGAAATTCATGCGTGAGGGATCATCTTATAATGCTACCGTCGTCTACTAAGCAATACAAGATGCATAAAGGATTAACATCACATGCAATTCATAATATGTGATATGATATGGCCTTTCTTCTTTGTGCTTCCGATCTCCATCTTCTAGCACGAACATGATCTCCATCATCACCGACATTGCATCAAGGTCAATGATGCTTCTCCATGGTTGTCGATCCACGGCTTCAACTATTACAACTACTTTGAATAGACACGCGGGTCTTAACAGAATTTAAAGACAACCATATGGCTCCTGCCGGTTGCCAACTTACAATAAGGAACATTGCATACATCATATATAATCACAATCATGGCCATATCACATCACAGCACACCCCTGCAAAACAAAGTTAGACGCCTCTAATTTTCTTTGCATGTTTTACGTGGTTTGGGGCTTTCAATAAGTGTCGTTCTAACTTACGAACAAGAACCACAACATTGATACTAGTATTGTCAATCACCCGTTGTAAATTGAATCTTAACTATGCTAGGAGAAAGCACCCATAAAGCCACTTATGCAATACAAGTTGCATGTCAAGCGTGGAGCAAGTCTCATGAACGATGTCATGTAAGGTTAGCGGCCGCTTCATCCCAACATACCGCAAGATGCAAAGTACACAAAAGCAATCGACAATAAAGCATCAACGCCCACAATGACCATTGTGTTCTACTCGTGCAAGATCTACATATAGACACGGCTCGATACCCTTTGTAGGGGTTCGTAGCATGGAAAACAAAAATTTTCTATCGCATACAAACAAACAAGCCAAGATCTATCTACTAGATTGTAGCAACGAGTCGATGGAATAACTTACCCTCGAAGATTCCAAAGTGTTTAACGAGGCGATTCTCGTGGGTGATGTAGTCGTACTCTTTCGATCTCAAGATCGTAGACGATCCTTCGGCGCTGCGTTAAGAGCGCTCCATGATCGGTCACACGTTCGATTTTCGACGAAGACCTTCCTCTCCCTTGTTCCGGTGACGGAGGTTATAGCACTCTCCTCGCGATTCCGGACTGGCAGTGGTACAGGAAGTAGAGGAGATCATGAGGCTTCGCCTTAAGCGGAGGCGAGTATGGTGGAGTATGAGAGAGGATATTAGTGGTCTAGATTAGACACACCAATTAGAAGGCTCTAAACCGAGGCTAGAGCAATTAGAATATCTAAACCAAAACGGCTCTAAACCGAGATTAGAGGATAGGAACTTGTGTGTAGAGGAGGCCCCGCCCTCCATTTATAGGTGGAGGGCTGGCAAGGCCTGGAAGGGAGGAGTCCCTCCCCAACTCGGCCTAGGCTGGCCGCCTTGGAGGAGGACTCCTCCTCCAAGTTGGTTTCAACCTCCTCTTGCTTGTTTCCACAGTTTCTGTTTCCCACAGTTTCGCTTTCCACAGTTTCTGTTTTAGCTGTTTGACTTTCAAGCTGGCTTTGACTTTTCAGTTTTGAAACAGCAAGAACACTTAGTACATGATGCAATCATTCAATGACACATTCATGTACCCTCCCCGGAGTCTTGGACAATCCAAACCTTCTAGAACATTCGATGAAAACACGGAATCATTCACGAACTCAAACGGGACTTTCCTTATATGAATCTTATTCTTGGACCATTCCGGATCACCTCGTGATATCCGGATCCCATCCGAGACTCGAACAACATTCGGTCTCTTTCTCATAATACCATAACTACTCAAACAACGTCGAATCCTTAAGTGTGTCTCCCTACGGTTCGTGAATTATGCGGACATGATCGAGACACTTCTCGAACAATAACCAATAGAGGAATCGGAAATTCATATGGCTCCCACATATTTCTCGATTACTTTGCATCGAATGAACCACTTACATACGATACCAATTTCCCTTTCTCTCACGATAGTTTACTTATCCGAGGTTATGATCATCGGTATCTCCGCATACCTAGTTCAACCTCGTTATGATAAGTACTCTTTTCTTGTTCGTGATATGTGATCCCTTGTGACTCGGTCACATGCTTGCAAGCTAATTGGATGACATTCCACCGAGAGGCCCAGAGTATATCTATCCGTCATATGGATGGACAAATCCCACTCTTGATCCATGTGTTTCAACCAATACTTTACGAACACTCAATGCCACCTTTATAGCCACCTGTTACATTACGGTGTGTTTGATGACATCAAAGCATCCATCCGGAAAAGGTGATATGCATGATCTCATGGTCGAAGGAATTAGGTTACTATGTATCAGAAAGCATATAGCAATTGAACTATTAAAATGACTTGATCTTTATGCTACGCTTATCTATAGGAGTATGTCCATCACATCATTCTCCTAATGATATGATCCTTGTTAATAACATCTATGTTCATGATCAGGAAACCATGATCATATATTAACCAACAAGCTAGTTTAACAAGAGGCTTTACTAGGGACTCTTATTTTAGTTTACAAATCACACAAGTATTAATGTTTTCGGTTAATACAATTATAGCATGGTATGTAAACATTTATCATAAGTGTGAAGATATGATAATAATCACTTTATTATTGCAACTTGGGCATATCTCCAACACGGTGCCGCCTCGCCTGCACATATTCTTGGAGTGGTGGGACTTCGAGTGGAGAGAGAGGGAGAAAGTTGGAGGTGATGTGGAGGAGACCATATGGGAAGGAAGCTGAATTTAAGAATTTTTCTAAACTAGGGGCAATTTCCCTCCGCCCTCCCCTGACTCAGTGAAATTTATCACTTTAAATGAGGGGTCTTTGGTGTCGTGTTGCTCTAGGGCCCCCAAAATCTATGGACCGGCTCTGCCAAGGGTTGCACAAACACGAACATATCAACAACACTTCCAAATGAAAACAACACCTCAAACCGAAAAGTACTAACCGAAACAGCACCTCAAACCGGAAACGGAAAGTACACCACATCACAGATGAACACAAACGGGCGACATTACTAGATTATTTATCCTGCCCACCTCGCTGAGCTTGCGCCCATTGCGCTGCACGACGACGTGATGCTCGTCAGCCCGCATCACAACCTCACACCCCGTTCCCAACATGGCCATTTGGGTAGCCTTTGCCTCCAGGGCCGCCGTTTCTGCCGTCGAGACCGCATTTGCCCCTTACCTGCCTTGCATCCATTGTCGCTCGTCCCTTCTTTGTCGCCTTTCCCACCCATGTCGTCGGTGTCGGTCCTACTCCACGTCCCTCCTTTCTCTCCCTTGCCGCCATCCTGGTCATCGGCGCCATCTGCCCCTTTGCCACCGGTGCCGCCTTGCCCGCACATCTTGTTGGAGTGGTGGGACTTCAAGTGGAGAGCAAAGGTGAAAGTTGGAGGTGATGTGGAGGAGGCCATATGGGAAGGAAGATAAATTTAAGCAATTTTCTAAACTATGGGGAAATTGCCCCCGCCCTCCCTCGAATCAGTGAAACTTTGCCACTTTAAATGAGGGGTCTTTGGTGTCGTGTTGCCCTAGGGACCCCAAAATCTATGGACTGTCCCTACCAAGGGTTGCATGAACAGGAACATAGTAACAACACTTTCAAACGGAAACAACACCTCAGACCGGAAAGTACTAACTGAAACAGCACCTCAAACCGGAAATGGAAAGCACACCACATCACGGATAAACACAAACGGCGACATTACTAGATTATTTAGCATGCCCTCCTTACCGAGCTCGCGCTCACTGCACCGCATGCCTACTTGACGCCCGTCAGCCCGCATCACAGCCTCTCACGCTGTTCTCGGCACGGCCGACAGGGCTGGCTTTACCTCCTTTTACTCCAGGGCCGCCATTTTCGTCGTCGAGACCGCCTTTGCCCCCTTACGTCCCTTGCCTCCATTGTCGCCCGTCCCTCCTTTGCCGCCTTTCCCACCCTTGCCGCCGGTCCCTGTCCTATTTCCCGTCCCTCCTTTCTCTCCCTTGCCGCCATCCTGGTTATCGACGTCGTCTGCCCATTTTCCACCGGTGTCATCTCACTCGCACATCTTGTTGGAGTGGTGGGACTTCGAGTGAAGAGAGAAGGATAATGTTGGAGGTGATGTGGAGGAGATCAGATGTAAAGGAAGCTGAATTTATAGATCAGGGTTCCCGGGCAGGGTGTATATTATGCCGTCCTCAAGCGCGGCCGAGAGAAGTCGGGAGGGCAGCAGGCTCGGGCGAGCCAAAGTCCAAAGCTCACGGGACACTTCAGCGAGCAGCTGGTGGGAGGCTAATTGCCGTGAGATAGTATACTACAACTACATTAGTAGTACATTCATATCCAGTCAGCATGATTAATTAGTGATGTGCACGCTTGATTATTTGGATATTTCAGGGCATGCTAACTAAACTACTAAATTGTTCCCTGCACATACCCATGATCTCATTTTTCGAGGAGAACGCGCCACCAAACCACATGCTGAACTGGTGGAGAGCAGACATATATTTCCAATTCTCACTAAATTCTTAGCCACGTATAAATGCATACAGCTCCCACGACCCTAATAATCTATCACATCTACATCTACATCTACCTATAAACCATGTTGAGTACTCTCTCCGTCTCGGAATTCATCTAAATTTTAATAAATCTAATATATCTATTTTAGGACGGAGGGAGTACTATATTAGTTTCTATATCACCCATATCTTGCATTCACACTTGACCCTATAACATCAAATCAAGATAAATGCTCGCCTTAGTTAATTATCAAGTTGGTCGATGCATATATCCATCCAAGCATCCTCACTATACATTTGCATGGGCCTATAATTAAATGATATAACTAATGGAGGTCAGGGATAGATCAGCAAACCATACTAAATTTCCCCCCAAACCGTATCTATATAAATGTGCACATATCTACAGCTGTTAGAGCATCTTCAAGAGAGCTCCCCAAACACTCCCCATCGGTCCGTTCGTTCCCAAGTGAACAGCCCGGCCCAGATTTGTTATCCCAAGGGGCTCCCCAAACCCCCTCCCTTGGGACAACCCATTTCCCCCAAACCATCCCCAAGTCTGTCCTCCCTCGTCCTCCTTCACCCGCCTGTTGGCCACAACAGGCCTTCCCCATCCCTACCCGGCCACCAACTACCAGCCCACACCTTCTTATCTGCGCCCACGGCCCGCCACCGCAGCTCCCTGGGCGACTCCACCCATGCACCGACGCCATTGATCTTCTGGTTGAGACCCGTCGCCCAGTCGCCCCAAATTTTTCGAGCCGTGAAGGTTGGCCTATAGCTGCTGAGACCACCGAAGACGACCTTGTCAAGCTCTGCCCCAGTTGCTAGCGAGGACACTACAACTTTGTCAACCACCTCGTCAAGCTCCGCCGGGTCTAGCAAGCCCTCAAACTCGGCCGGACGGACTCGTGCCCGCAAGGTGTTTGGTGATTTGGCTCATCGACACTGTCAGTTAAAAATGGGCGATGAGGATGATGTTGCAATGTTCTTCTTCATAGAGTTCATCGATACGTCCGATGATGACTCCTCGGAAGTTATGCTTGACGAATCCTCGGATAACGACTCGGAAACCGAATGGAGTAAATATCAAATTTTAATAATTGTATCTTGAACCTAATTTGTGAACTATGTTTGAAATATGTGAAATTGGCTCAAATCCAAAGTGAGGACAAGATTTGGGGGTGGCCCGTTGGATGCAAGGGGAGACATGGGATGAACGACGGTATTTTCTCTCCCCGAAGTGGTGTCTGCGCGGATAAAATGGAACCGGATTTGGAGAGCTCCCTTGAATATGCTCTTAATAAAGCCTACAAGCATCAATCCAATGAAGAGGCAAGGGCTCCTTTTCGGGAAAACAAAATCTACATATGTAGCTATGTATCCGTGTTAGTATGGATTAAATGAAGGAGCTCGATGGAACGAACTAGTTCATCCTAGAGTTTACGAACTTGCATGTGCCTTTTTATGTACACGCTTAATTAGTTTGATATTCAAGAATTGATTGATTAAATTATTTTGTGTGTAAAATCCATCATTTTATTTTTCACCCGATAAAGCAGACCCCGTGACCACAAGCTTTAAGTGGTGGAGACAAGGAAATATGTCGGTTCATCACATTAATTTTTACTACTCAATAATGATTTTGTATGTGTAAAGGCGTAAAGATCTCATGATCTCAATAAATAATACAACACACATGTGCAAAATCATAAAGATCACATTAATACAATCAGAATTTTTTGGAACTTCAAAATACAATTTTTGAATTGCTAATAAGAAAGAGCTCCATGTCATCCGAGCTCCAAACGGCCGAATCCCAGCAGTTCGGAATAAATGAAGGAGTTGGTAGCTACCATATCAACCATAAATCTGAGATAAATATGCACAATTAAATTCCACAAACTGACAAATTTTGGATCGATATGAGTATATCTACATATGTATCGGCAATATTTTGGAATAAATGAAGGAGTTGGTACAATAGCACATGAATATGTACACTTAGACGATATATCTCCCATAAATATGTACAACTAAATACAACAATATCACAAATTTGGGACTGATTATTACAAAAATATATTGATAGTTAGTATGGAATAAACGAAGTTGGTTAATTCCTATATCAACCATATGTAGTAATTGGTACTATAGCACATGACTTACCAGTGTAGAGTTGTTCATTTTATAGTGAAATTGAACTTCCGAGTGGTAGTAAAATTCAGTGGCGGCCACCATTTTGACATATTTGGCACACCAGCCCACCAACCAACACAAACCCAGATTTTTTTATCTTTTTCAACAAAAGATCCACCACCGTATGTTCCAAAGTGGAGATAAAGCACGCTCCTGATTCGCAAAGCAAAAGGCACTTGCAACTAGGGAAAAAAAAATCAAATGTTGGAAAAGCAGATTGCATGATCACACCCTCCTTGTCAAAAGATGAATTATAATTAACCAGTATATAAATGCATAAAAAATGGAAACATAGCTGGCAAAACGAGCAAATTTCACGGCGCCTACGCGTAAATAATCGAGCCCTAAAATAGAAGAAACCCAGCTGGCAAAACGATAAAAATTCACGGCGCCGACGCGTAAAAAAGATCTTGCCCCGAAAACATATCCGATTGCCTTCGTTGCTCGCACCACGCGGCCAAAGCGCCACCTCACTGCTGCGGGGCCCGCCATGCATTCGGCCCCACATGTCATGGCGAGACCAGTAACGGCACAGCCCCACACATCGTCGACAAAACGCCGAGGCTACCCGTGAAAAGCCACACAGAAGGCTCCCCGCAGCCTCCACCTCTTGCAATCTCGCGACTCCCGAGCCGCGTGCGTATGTAAGCGGCCGGAGAAAATCTGGACTCACAAGCGACCCTGTTCCATCGTCGTCAACAGCAGCAGCAGCTTAGAGCCGTGGCGGCGATGTCGTCGTCGGGGAGGAGGCTGCTGCAGTCGCAGGCGCCGCCGTCGCCGCAGCACGTGACGCGGCACCAGCAGGGTCCGGCGCCGCCGTCGTCGTCGACGTGGAGCCCGGGGTACCTCAACGGGTGGCTGTCGCAGCGCACGCCCATCTTCGGCCTCCGCCTCTGGGTGCTCATGGGCATCGCCGTCGGCACCGCCATCGTGCTGGTGCTCGTCCTGCTCCTTCTCTGCGTCTCCCGCCGCCGCCGCCGCCGCGACGGCCTCCTCTCCGCGAATCACTACCCCGCCGCCGACACCAAGGTCCTCAAGCAGCACATGCAGCACCAGCAGCAGCAGGCCACGCCGGCCAAGGACATCCAGGAGATCGTTCGCCGGCAGCAGCAGCAGCAGGTGGCGGCGCCGGCTCCGGCGCCGCAGCCCGCGGTGCAGATGGCCAAGACGGAGCCGCCGGCGCCCACGTTCCAGCAGCAGAGGGCGCAGCTGCCGGCGATGCCCGTGGGATCCAAGCGCTCGACGGCGGCCAGCGGCCTGTCGGCCACAACCAGCGGAGGGAGCCAGCGGGATTTGGCCTCGCCGAGGAGCAACGGGAGCGGCGCGATGGGGCCCGAAGTGTCGCACCTCGGCTGGGGCCACTGGTTCACGCTCCGGGAGCTCGAGGAGGCCACCGGCGGTCTCACCGAGGAGAATGTGATCGGGGAGGGGGGCTACGGGATTGTCTACAGGGGCACGCTGCAAGATTCCACCATCATTGCGGTCAAGAATCTGCTCAATAACAGGTAATCATCAGTCCTCACATGTCCAAAGTTTCTGCCTCTGTTTTCTGCTAGTAATAGAAATCTCCAACTCGTTCTTGCGGGATTTGATCTGGGAAAAAACTTGTCCTTGAGAGCAAATTTCGTGAAAGATTAGGAGTGGATTGACTTTGACTAAGCAGCATTTCCAATTGAAGAACGACCAATCCTTTGCCATGATTTGTGTTCCTTTTTTCCCCCACGAAATAGTGTTTGCAGATGAACGGCAGGATTGTGGGTGGGGCTCAAGAAATTTTCAAATTGCTGTCATCATTGTACTGTACTCTCTTTCTGTGCGCCCATCTGCACTCGATTCTGATCGATTTCCGTGAACTTATTTTATATTTTAATCCCTGCGCAGGTTTCCAGGTTTTGATTGCTGTTTAGTTTCATAGTTATCCTGATCTCTGACAAAATATCATTTTCTATGTACCAGGGGACAGGCTGAGAAGGAGTTCAAGGTAGAGGTCGAAGCGATCGGTCGTGTTCGGCACAAGAACCTGGTTAGGCTGCTCGGCTACTGCGTAGAGGGTGCTTACAGGTACAATGCATTGCAGTTGCAGTCTCTCCACCAGTTCTTGCATTCGTTTCCAAAATTCTCTTCTGAAATTTGTTATGGTTGGACAGGATGCTTGTCTACGAGTATGTTGACAATGGCAATCTTGATCAGTGGCTTCATGGCGATGTTGGGGAAGTGAGCCCACTGACCTGGGAGATGAGGATGAACATAGTTATTGGAACTGCTAAAGGGTAATGCCTCTTCACTGTCACCATTCTGAGTGCGTTGTTAATTAAGTGTATTTCTTGGACTATTTTCTACTTTAGAACCATCTGTACGCTGGTTACTGTGTCTCTGACTAGAATTAACTAGACTGACAGTGACTCTGTGAGCAAAGCCAAATATGTGTCATCATTTGAGAAGACATATGTGCTAGCTGGCATGTTTAGGTCTGTTCTGTTACGGGACATGCGTCTTGGTTAGGATAATGGAGCCGGGTTCTGGTGAGATTGGCCGCCAGGCATTATTCAGGGGCTTCACTCACAAGTTTGTTAGGCCCTATTTTCTTGACATGCACATATTCCTTTCTACGAGGATAGAGAAAGAGACAACTGATTGGAACCTATGTTTCTCAGATAAATAAATGTAGGAAGTACGGGGTTTCTCATTGTGTAAATCATGGGGCATAGCTTTACTTTGAAAATAATTCGAATTTCGGACATCGCATATATAAATAGGACAGAAAAGGTCTTTAAGTTCTCAGACATAGCATGTGCTTGCCTTTCATGCCTCCTTGGCTCCTTCCCTTTGCTTTGCTGCCACCAACTTTATTTGAGACATAGCACCCGGTTCGACATTGTTTGTGGTTCTCCCTCTTGCAATGCAATATACTAAGTACTCGTTAATAATACTTCAGCTTGCGTATGTTTTTAGAATAGAACATTGCGATTCAGTTTAACAGTCAAAGTCTGAACTCAAGCATCATGTGCATTAGCTAGTACTCTAGCTGTTATATTCTCTGCCTGTAAAGAATATTTGCTAGTGATTTCTCAAACAGCTCTCTTCAAAGATGTATGCGACAGTAAAACTCCTCACATCTGACACTCGAATTTTCTTGCCCAGGCTGGCCTATCTTCACGAGGGGCTGGAACCGAAGGTTGTCCACCGCGATGTCAAATCCAGCAATATTCTCCTTGACCAGCAATGGAATGCTAAAGTATCCGATTTTGGGCTTGCAAAGCTACTGTGCTCCGAGGAAAGCTATGTTACCACCCGTGTTATGGGGACCTTCGGGTTAGTGTTCTTTCAATGCTTGATTGCTGTATGTTATAGTATTTAGGATCTTGTCATGACACTGAACCTTTAACTTCTGTTGCAGCTATGTCGCACCTGAATACGCTAGCACCGGAATGTTAACCGAGAGAAGTGATGTGTATAGCTTCGGTGTCCTTTTAATGGAGATCATAACTGGTAGATCCCCTGTAGATTATACCAGGGGAGCTGGAGAGGTTAGCATATTTTTCCCGTTTTTAGTTTCTTTTCAAATTTGTGGATTATACCAGGGCTTTGGTGTTCTTTTGATGAAGCTAAATTTTCCCACTGAAACGGTTCTTTTTTTCTAGGTGAACTTGGTGGAGTGGCTAAAAAACATGGTGGCTGAGAGGAAAGCAGAGGAAGTAGTTGACCCCAAGATGGCCGAGAAGCCCTCCCCGAAAGCGCTGAAGCGGGCACTCCTAGTCGCTCTTCGGTGCGTCGACCCCGACGGCCACAAGAGGCCTAAGATGGGGCATGTAATCCACATGCTCGAGATGGAAGACCTGAACCTCCGGGATGTACGTACGCCCTACTACCTCCACAATTTTGCTAGTCCCTCTGATCCAAATTAGTTGATCGGAGGGAGTAACTTTCTTCGGTTCGACGAACACCAGTGCTCACATTGTCAACTGTGAACATTACATTACAGGATAAGAAGCCCAGAAGGGACGGTCCTGCTCCGACATCGGACAGATCCGGCTCAAGGGAGGACGGGAGCTCGAGCAAGCGCGAGAACCACCGGCACAACGTGAATCGACGATACTAAACCGGAACATGGGTTTGTGTTTGCTTAGATGTCGCCGGTATTAACCAATGTCGTCATTACATTCTTTTTGTGCCCGTCGTTTGGATATCCTCATATAACCAACTCTCATTACATGCTCTTGATTGTATTATAATGCGAGCATCATTCCATCATGACAGATGATAGTTGAATTCTACCACACAAGCGTAGGCTGGTGTTCTGACTTCTTGCTAACATGCCATTCCCCCAGCTCACTCAAAGTTTTTCTTTTTGCGAAATTAATGTGGTACCAACCACCTAATGCAAGTAGTAAAGCTACGTTTTTTGTCTCCTCTGCTGATCTACCGCACAATTCCAAATCCTGATTCCTGGATTTGGAAGAAGAACTGGATGCCTTGCTGTTGGAGCCTACTGCTCGCCGCACATGAGGTCACATGCCATTTGCAGCGTCGCACCACTTTCACCCCTTTGTTTTTTGAAGATTCTGAACAAGCCTCTGAATAAGCCTCTGTTGTTTTATCATCACCATTAGTTGGCTGACTGATTTTTGTCCACTACTACCGCATCTTGGCGTCTGGGTAAGACTGGGTAAAACGGCATCTGCTGTGTTCGTCAGTTCGTCTTGGTTCTCTGTGTCCACTACTACCGCATCTTGGTTCTTGTCGCTTCGTCTTGCCCTGATATCTGCTGTGTTCGTCAGTTCGTCTTCGCTTTGGAATGGAAGAATGGCCATTGGGTGTCTGTGTTTTTCTATCCTTTGGATGTCAGTGGATCTTGTGTTTGATTATATTAGGCTTGAATCGCTGACAGAGATGATTAGCTTGCAGGCGACGATCGTATGTATGGTCACGTGACCGTTCTGCCACTGCAACAGTCGCCTTCTGTTGCGTCGTGCAGCAGTCTATCATTGGTGGGTTACTGGAACATGTCCAAACGGTAGGAGCGAAGTCTCTTTCGTGTTTTCAACGGCTAGCTCTGTCCGAGCACTGCAATTGATTTGGGAAAAAAAGAAGTTGCATATAAAATGGCGAGACGTGGATGCGTCCAAAAAAAACGGCTTGGAGCATGCGTGACCGGACCCAATGGTGGAAGGAGCAAGATGCCAGAAGAGAACATGGCAGTGAAATCGCTGGGCTGGGCTGGACGGGCCCCAGCGATCTCGCACGGGCGTTTCGAACCCCCTCGGGACATGGCCGCGTGGGTGGGTGGGGGCTCCGGCGTGCTGGCTGGCGAGGCTGACAGAATTTCAGCTCTTTGGCTACGGAAGACCGCACTGCAGCTGCAGCTGGCTGAGACCGGATCAGACCAGGGTGTCGGATTGGCGCGGATGGATGGATCCTCCGGCGGCCAGCGGCAGGGCCCCGCCGGCCACCGACGGCGGCAGCGCCACATGGAGGCTGGCTGGAGACGGGCGAGCCTGGTCCCGCCCTTAATTCGCGTCCAGCTCGCGGCTATATTGCACTAATATATCCAGTCGTGCCAGTCATCCCTGCCCTTGCCCATCGGCCTGTCCGAAGTTCTAACTTCTAAGAGCTTATATATGTATATTGCAAGGGAGCGTTTAGTTCAGATGCGCCTAATAACTCTTTATGTCTAAGTTGCTGGTATCATTCTACTATTTATGCTAATTTTCAGTTATAACCTAATTGTAACTCATTAAAATTTCAGTTACAACTTAGTTGCGACAGAATGGACAAAAATAACCTTTTCTGAAAAGGATCCCTTCTAGATAGTTATTTCACTGACACTAACCCTTTGGGTAACGCCTAACAGCAAGGCGCTACACTATAACTCATTAAAATTTTAGTTATAACTTAGTTGCGGTAGAATGGATAAAAATAACCTTTTCTAAAAAGGATTTTTCGAACTGACTCTTCTGGATAACTATTTCACTGGCACTACACTCTATCTGATAGGCGCTACACCAAGGATTCTACAGTGTAGCGCCTTTCTGCTAGGCGCTATGCCTTCTGCCAGCGTGGCACCGCTTGGCCCAGCCCCGGTCCCATCTGGTCGTGTGACGCATGGGCGCTATGTTCAAGGTGTAGCGCCTATCTGATATGCCATATGCTCTAATGTGTAGCGCCTAGCAGATAGACGCTACACTTTGGGACTTAGTCAGCAGCGCGCAACCTCCCTCCACTCGAAATGGTCGTGGGTCCATGCGCGCACGCCATGGTATATCTGGAGCTCGAGCTCGAGCTCGAGGAATCGCTCGCCGAATATGGGCTACTGTCACGGTGGCGGCTAGGATTTGCGGCGGAACGAGTGCGAATTGTGACCCACACCTGCCGCCGTGGCCGATACATATACTGGACGAGATGGACGGTAATGGGCCCCAGTAAAAAATTCACGGGCCAAGCCACTGTACAAGTCCTACTAGCTCATCCGCGATGAACCAAAACTGTAAATCCGTCAGCATTTCACAGTTCCGACGGGTTTACGGTACCCGCTAGAGTTGCTCTAAGTCGATCACTTTAACACGCCTACCTGATGGTGAGTGGATCTGGACGTGTGGTTTGACGCGACGAAGCGAGCGTCGACAGTCGACAGATAACGCACGGTCGGCTTGCGCGCGCGCGGCCGACGCCGGCGGCGGCCGTGAAGCTTAGCTGGAGAGCAGCAGAGCAGATTACGTGCACGCTCCGTTGTCCAACCACGACGACAGCGACCACTTTGCTCTCTCCCGACTCCCGTGCGTGCTGATCTCGCTCTCCACCACGTCCATGCACTCCATGAACCACGACCACGACAGCCAAAACGGAACGTCTCTTCCGGTCTTCCTTCTCCCCGGCGGTGTCACGAGACAGCGACGCCGTTGAAACACGACGCTCTATCTCTCTCCTAAGGCTCCGGCCACTCGTCATCAGGCCAGGGGGAGACAGAACGCGGTGGGCAAGTAGAAGGCGAAGCGTGTGAGCACGACCACGAATGATTGAGGATGTAATGTAAACTAACACACGAGAAAATATGCATGAGAGGCACCACCGTCCGCCTCTAAAAGCTGATGGTTAATCAAATTGATTATTCGCTCATGAAAGAACACAATTATCCAAACTCAAAGGCTTAAGTCGTGGCTCTCTGGGGCCATACTATCCAAAATGATTGACCTTCTTCTTGAGGATGTAATAATGTAGCCGGAGTGCTTGACACACAGGAAAAGACCCACGAGATTAGAGGTGACGATGATGATCACTGTCGGCCTTGGAAAAGCTTATGGTTAATCAAATCAATTATTCTTGAAAAGAACAGACCAATTATCCAAATTCAAAAGTACAAGTTGGGGGCTGGCATGGTGTGGGCGCATTATCTACGGAAGAGGGGAAAAACAGACTACAATGGTGCCACGCGAAAGGCACCGCACTGAGGTACACTAGTATGTTCAAAATATAAGATGTTTTAGCTTTGTCAGTCAATGTATTCAGACTTTTTTGTGTGCAGTTCATTCTAAACGCAGGTGAACCTACACTAAAATAATCTATATACATTGATTAAAAGTAAACATCTTATATTTTGAAACGGAGGGAGTATGTATGTACATGCATCCAAGCCAAGCAAAGCACTTTCTAGCAAGCAGCGGCTAGCAGAGTCAGAGACCACGGGGGGATGCAGGGAGGAGAACACCACCTCTCTCTTATCTAGCTTCTTGTACTCGACTGGCTTCCGCCGCTGCCAGGGCCCCTCGGCTGCTTGCCGTTCTGCGGGGTGAGGTTGTCCGGCGCCGCCCTCTTTGGCCTCAGCTATATACAAACCAAGAGGTGTTGACAACAGATTTTATTTTGGCAGTCTTTCTGTTCCTAGTTATTGATAAAAATAGTCTTGGTAGCTCACCTTGTTCTCAGATTTTTGGTAGAAATGCCTCAGCAGGATGTTCCTGGGGTCTGTCGTAATTACTGCAGTTCCAGGAGACAGATTCTCGGCGGTCAGTTAAAATACCACAAACAAAAGGCGATTCTAGATTTCTAGTGGGAGCGGATTAAATTATAGTAGTAGAAGAAATTAAAACAGGGAGCAGTCATTGGATCTGATCTATACTTTGAACATGTGTGTAAGTTATGTAGCAGTTATTATTGTAGGGAAAAAACCATAACTAGCTGTTAGTTTCATTAAACTGGGGCCGGTGAGCTCCTTAAATTCTAATAGTTTCATTAGAAATTTGTTTTAAAAATGCATCCTTGTTCTCAGACTTTTCGTATAAGTGTCTCAACAGGATGTTCTTGGGATCCGTCGTAACTACTGCAGTCGGTGCGCAGATTGTCAGAGGTAGGTCAAGATAACACAAAACATTATTTCTACAGCATATCGAAACAAACTTGGAAGATTTGTAGCAATTCTAGATTCTAGTGGGAGTGGATGAGTGCCTCCAAGGAGTATAAATTAACTAGAAGGAAAGAAAAACAGGGATCAGCCATTGGATCTGGTCTACTTTGATGTGAAAGTTAATGCACTCAACAACATATGCAAAACACATAACTAGCAGTTATTATAAAAAAAACCATAACTAGCAGCTAGTTTCATTAAATTGGGAGCGGCGAGCTCCTTAATTTGGAAAAAGCAGTTAGTTCCATTAGAAATTTATTTAGGAAAATTAACTGCCAGAAGCTTAATTTGCCACTTAAGAGTTTCATAGGAAATACAACATGATAAATATTGATGGAAACTGCAACGAGGAATCAGCTCAATCTCCACAACGAACCAATGAAGGTGAACATCAACATATAACATTCAACAAGGATATTCAATAAATTTCAGCTACCCAGAATCTGTGGAAGAAATCCGATACTTCTAAGTTCTAACTACAGTTCAGAGTTAAGTGCCTATCTAAATGATTCCTGTTCTTCTGTATTTCTCGGTTCGTCAACAAAAAGATGTCTTAAAGTGAGTGCTTGCTTGTTCAGTATGTTTTGGTGTTTAGAAATATCCATGTTTGTTTAGTTGAAAGTAACTATTTTGTAACAATTGGTAATCATCATGGAATCAAGTTGTCATTCACTATAAGTTGGGCCAAAAACCTTTGAAAGAAATCACGATATTTTTCAGTTTATCCAGTCGTGATAGGTTGATTAGGCCCCTGAACCAAATACCCAAAAAAATAGCCCAGCACATGTAATAAGTACCACAATGTGCACAAAGGACAAGCAAAGCCTCTGGACCGAAAACCCAACTAGTTCTGTTGCTTCATCATTAGGAAATTGGCTTGCCCCATTTCACTCAACCAAGCAATTCCTGTCAAAGAGCTCTCTCTGCAAGCACTCCATCTCAAAGGCATTTTTAACGCAACTCATCTAACAATTTAACTCGAAAGGAACCTTCAAGATCCTAATTTGAAGGCCTAATGGATATAAGCAGTGGCGGCGCCAGAGGGCGCGCGGAGCCTGGCAGAGCCCGTGCATAGCGACATCAGTCAGCTTTGCCCCAACAAACATCACTACTAAGTGCTGTAACTACACTAATCTGCAGTGCAGAATTGCCCGACGAGCCCGGGCAGCTGCCCGGGGTCGCCGGGAGCTGGCTTCGCCCCTGGATATAAGGCTGGCATCCCTGCTATGTCCTGACCCATTAAGCACTATTTAACTTTACCTCATCTTTCTTTTTCCTCACACCACAAGAGAACAATTAACTCAGAGATTAAGATTGGACATCGGTGCAAAGACCCTACATGGAAGTAGTAAAAGCCTGAGAATATAGCCCTACACATTACAACGAAAAAATCAACTGCGCGTGCATGTTTAATACAGTAACATCATCTAAACTTGAATACATCAGCCACAAGATCTCTGGTGCCACAGGAAGGCGTACTCCTAGAGGCATTTAACTGTTACAAGCACTTCAGTGTTTGCCAGGATGTTACATTACGAACAACGACGGTCATCTGTGACATGACTCTCAAGTCTACTCTGCTAAAGTAGTACATGAAATGAATAGTGAGTGTTAGTGGTTTGAACTTTGTTAATGTGCTGTTAACCAGTGTGTACCAGTAAAATTAGGGAGCATGCTTTTGTAATCCTGAAATGGCTTGACTGAACAGACATTGTTCTCAAAGTGAGATTATGTAACGGCCTAACATTGAGAAAGGCCAGTACCTGGATATTTGCAGGAAAAACTGGTGTAGTGTAGACTGAGCTGCTAGCTCAGGCAAGTATGTTTTAGTCTTAGACATAGCTAAAATAGGTCCATTTGAGTTATCATCACTAATCACATTCTTTTACGGACCAGGGGTTTGAGTGCAGACGGTAGAGGCCAGGAATTATTATTAGTTAGTGATTTAGTGTAGGATAAGGTGTTCAGTCACCATGGGCAACCCTGATGCCTGTCCAATTTTAATCGCAGACTTCATATTCGGTATTCACTGGTTTCTTGTAATGAGCATGGCCATACCATTGCGAAACCAACATCATAAAGTTGCCAGATCTAGTAACATACTGCTAAACCCTATTGTGCTTGGCCTAGCAGAACCAATGCATGCCCTTTCGACATAATTGAGAACATAGTACGAAACTGTCGTGTCTAAGCATGACACCCTGCCTGAAAGAGAAGATATCCATCTGCCTTGCATACCATTCAGTTCAGGTCAAACAATTTCTGAAATCTATTTTGGCGTGTGTAATGCTACAGTCAAGAGAATTTGACGTAGTGCGAATGATCATGAACTCAACCATGAGCATAAGTAGAATGAGGAAATCAGGCATATACTAGATTTGCAAAGAAGGGATGAGCAGCACAACAGGGACATTGGTTAGTAAATATGAGGCAGAGATTACCTTGACTGGGAGGTGGATCTGTCCTATGTGCCGCAACGTAAGTGGCTGGTGTGACATTCTGCCGAGTAAAGAAACAAAACTAATGAGGATTAGTATAAATTCCATGTCAACCAATTACTAATAAACTTGCAACATTATTAGTGCTAGCATGACATTCTGTTCTCTTTTTCTTCTTTGGCGACCTGCCTTTTGGCTTTCTAATGAATAGCATGACATTCTGACAAGAAATACATATGGCCTGCGCCTGACAGAAACCTGGATCTAAGTTGTTATCCATTCTGCAAAAACCCTCTGAATACGATCCAATTGCTCGGCAGTTGGACTCGAACAGACGACCAAATTATTAGCCATCTCCAGTAACCATTTGGTAAAGGTGAACAGGACGAGTGAGGTCCTCATTCCTGCCACAGGCAGCAAACGGGCACAGACGAACTTGCTGCTTGTGCAAGCATGAGACGACTTGTGCAATCAAGTAAGTAGGAGTACTCTCTAATTCAAGCATACTGTAGATAGGAAGGGGCGCTGACCGACCGAGGGCTGCGCGGAGGGGTCGGCCGGGACGAGCTGGCTGAAGTTCTGCGGGTTGTGGCTCGGCCAGCCGCCCAGGGGGCTTCCCATCGCCGGGCCGCCTCCGCCGACGCGCTGCTGCTGTCGGGTTTGTCGCCGCGATCTCCGTGGGGGCGGGGTCGTCTCTGACTCCGGCCACCGCTTCTTCTCTCTCTCTCTCTCTGCCCCTCTTTTCCGACATGTGGGTAGCAGAGAGCAGACATGTGTGGATCCAAGAAGGTGGATTCGGGAGACGGACGCTTCGCCAAACCGGCCCAGTTGCCCAAAGCCCAGTGCTTCATGGGCCACAGCGAAACTCTTCTCTCTCTGTCCTTCGACTTCTCAAACCTTAGGGCTTGTTTGATTTATAGGATAGTAAAAGCACGAGAATATAAAAAACAAAGGATTGCAATGTCATGTTTATTTTATTCCTATAAGAACTCTTATGCTAGAAAGTTTGTTTGATTCCATATAAAAAACAAAGGGTTCTAAAAAAAAGGTTTGAATGGATGTTAGATTTTCTATGCAATCTAGTATAAAAGATTTTTTAGAAAAATTTCCTACAGAAATTAATCCTTTAAGATTTCCTATACAAAGAACACTGTCAAAACTAAATCTTCAAACGGTGTTGCCATCTTTGAGCTTGCTATCCATTCCACCATTCCTAGCCTCCCAGGACCCCTAAACGGGTGGCCGCGACTCTTTGTTTCGTCACTGGGGCAGCTGCCATCAATCCAGCCAAGCCAAACTAGGAACAGGTGCATCCTAGACTAGTCGTGTTCCGGTTATCATCGATTACAATGAGCGGAAAATGAAAAGTGAGAAGAGGAGGGGCTATCAAGCACATCCTCTATGTGCACAATTACTGGATAAGTTAGTGAACGCCACACTGTATGCTCCACTGGTGCCAGTGGCGAGTAAGACTCGTCGAAATCGGAATACACCATCGTGCAAGCTGCACAACAATAGATTAGGTTATTATTACGTATTGATTCTTTTAATCATTCGTGCAGGTTACGCTAAGAATAGAGAAGTACAAAATAGTTAACCTTGTAGCCATCACAATAATTTCTTGAAATTGGCCCCGGGACAGCCCTCGGTCTCAGAAAGTTGAGATATGTTAGCTCTCAAGAGTTTACAGCAGTTGTAAGCCAATCATATCACAAACAAGCTGGGAGCTTGCCTATCTTTTCTCCTTGCACTTCAGTAAACCTGAATTACCTTATGTACTGATCCTGTACCATAAATTAATTTCAGAGAAGCACATGTACTGTATTAGCATGCCTTGGTGTTTACTTAGGAGAACACAAACCTAGGAACCATGAGGTTATGCATAAAAGAGTTTGGAAAGATCACCTAATGTGTAAAATTTGGTTATTAAATTTTTTGACAACTAGGCTGATGTAGTCAACAAGTTTTGACAGCTGGCTCTACAAAGATAATTGAATGGTTCCATGGTAACGGTAAATATTACTATGCTAGCCAAATGGACATCACAAAATAAAATATTTTCAGAAACTCAAGACATTATGTAATGGAATTATTAGGACTTGGTTCTCTTTCTTGTGTAGGGAGCAATAATTGATCAAATCATCAAAACATGCATACCAGCCAAACGAATTGATGAGAACGGGAATGGAAACTCAAATTCCAGCAACCATATTAGAGATTGAGGTGTTGCTTACCTACCAAGGAAAATACAGGTACCAGCCATCTATCACAAGTTCTATGACCCTGAGTGTACTCCAACACAGAGTTAGCATCAGTAGGAATCACATTTCACCTAGTGGACGATATCACCAGACGTATAATTGGTACCGAGTCTGCAAGAAACGAAGATTTAAGACCAATTTAGCGGCCAATGTTTTGCTTACCAGCAGCAAGTGGTACCAATTGGCTCTCATCCAAATGCTCAGACTATCGCTTTCTCTCTGACTTGGTGAAGGCCATTTCTGAAAACCTCCGTCTTAGTACCGGTAGCGACCTGAATCATAGGAGGCCCTGCCATACCCATGGCCAGTAAAGGCCAAGGAGGAACGGGATTTGCCGCAGCCGTACCCGTAGCCACACGAACCAAAAGAGGAGGGGAAGGTGCGGAGGTCATACTCGGCGCGGCGGCTGTCGCCGTAGAGGACGTGGTAGGCGCCATACCCTCACTCACCTCCGGATGATCGAACAGCCGTTTCCTCACTCCAAGATCGAGACGAAAGTTTTTTGCCGATTTCAGGTCAAGAGCGTCGGCCTGACTATCGATCTGTTGCTCATGGCGGCGCACAGAAGAAGCGAGCAAGGACGCGCTCTCGTCGACGAGGTACACCGGAACGCTGCTGCGACATGACGGGGGTGGGCTTCATCGGGAGCGGTATTGGGCGAGCTCGCTCGATTTAGGGTTAGAATGTTTTTTTTAACGGTAGTCCAGTCAAAACCAGTTAGACTGCCTTGGGCCGGGAGGGCTTTTGGGCTGGGGCCATTCTACGCGATTTTTTGGTGCGGTGCTGATATTTCTCACCAGTATGAATCGAACCGCTCTACTTTTTGACAGCAGTATGAAGTGTTATGGGCCATTAGATGCACAAAATTAAACGACTGTTATTTATTTAAGGGTACCACAAAACAGCTTTTTAGGTTTGTGAGGAAAATATATTTAGACTTTTTCTATTACTAGCACAAATGCCCGTGCGTTGTACCGGGAGAAAAATAGATGATAGTCACTCAAAAATCCTCGCCCATGTGATAAGATATATAAATTTAGTAATAAGATATAAGGAAAATCTAACCTCGACAGATCAATTGTGGGCTTAAATATGGAACCATTGAGATCATCCTCTCTCTTGCTTGCTCGTTTGTTTGTCTATACGGTACCTACAATGTGATTAGGCAAGTTTTCTTTCAGACTGAAATGTTATTAGGCAAGTTTTCTTTCAGAATGAAACAACCATAATAATTTGGCTTTGCACCGGGAGAGAAATAGATGGTAGTCATTCAAAAATCCTCGCCCATGTGATAAGATATAAATTTAGTAACAAGATATAAATTTAGTAATAAGATATAAGGAAAATCTAATCTCGACCGATCAAATATGGGCTCAAATATGGAACCATTGAGATCCTCCTCTCTTTTGCTTGTTTGTTTGTTTGTCTATACGGTACCTACAATATGATTAGGCAAGTTTTCTTTCGGACTGAAATTTTATTACGCAAGTTTTCTTTCAGACCGAAACAACCATAATAATTTAGCTTTGAACCGGGAGAGAAATATATGGTACTCACTCAAAAATCCTCGCCATGTGATAAGATATAAATTCAGTAATAAGATATAAGGAAAATCTGACCTTGACTGGCCAAATGTGGGCTCAAATATGGAACTATTGAGATCCTCCTCTCTTATGCTTGCTTGTTTGCTTGTCTATACGATACCTACAATGTGATTAGGCAAGTTTTCTTTCAACTGAGATGTTATTAGACAAGTTTTCTTTCAGACTAAACAACCATAATAATTTGGACGCTAAAATCTGAAGTCGAGAGAAATTGGATGCTGCAATACAATAGCATATAACTTCAGCACATCCGGCTCACACCCTTCAGCACATCCGGCTCACACCCTAATTTAATCATTGAGGCAATCAGCTAGTAGAGCTACATAGAAAATTATTCCTAGAAGCTTAGCAAAGAATCACACGTGAGCAAGCAGATAGACAAAATCAATCATCGCGAGATCAATCGTGAGTGGAAGCAGCTGCACACAACCAACATATTGATCAGCTTATGGATCGGATTAGGAAAAAAAAGTGCATTGCTTTCCTGGGATCAGCCGGACTGTTTTCACATCGATCCAGGATCCAGCACGCTTGGCCTCCGCAGGCGCATGCGTGACCTAGATGATGTATCGCTCGGTTGGGAGAGAAGAAGACCAACGACCGGTACGTACCTCCGGTTCTTCTATTTATTTATTTTTACCAAACGACGCAATCAGTTGAAAAAAACAAATCAATTACATGACTCGTGGGTGGTATAGTGGGTAATATTTTTGCACGAACAAGGACAAAACGGTCTAAAAAAGAGTTGGACCGGAAGAAACACTTCGTCCTTTATTATTAGGTATCGATAGATTCACTCCAAACATGAGTGAACCTACATACTAAAAGTAGTCTAGATATATTTATTTCATAAAGCTAAAACATCTTATATTTTAAAACGAAGGAAATAGTACACAACAGAGGTAGCTTTTTTTCCTCTTTCTAATCGAAAAGGAAGAAATTTCACCTTCGCCACATCCACATATAGCTTTACGTCTAGCTCGGTCCTCGAATAATTCCCATCATTGCCTTCTTTGTTCAGTTTTGTGTCCTTCTTTTGCCAGATCTGTCTTTTGCTTTATGACTAACCGTTTATTTTGACAAAGATTAGGTTGGATAACAAAGAGAAATTGATCATGCACAGGGAAAGTGCGAGCTTCTCTCCAACAAACATGATACTGTATGTGTGCCGCGTCGAGAGGCTGATAATGCAGAGAAGTGCATCCCATAGATGTAAAATATTTCACCAACTTTTGCAAGACCTTCAGGCCATAAGATAATTTAACATAGTCTAGTTGAGTACGTAGACACCACCGCAAAAAGATGACGCATATATACAGGGGCGGAGCTGGATGGAGCTCAAGGCTGGTGCTAAATAGGCTTAATGGTGCTAATTATCTATATTCTTTGTATTTTTAATCTTAAAAATTAGCATTGTTCTTTGTAGTACAGCCGTCCGGTCGGTGCTACGGCACCGGTAGCACCAGGCCCGGATCCGCCCCTGCATATATAGTGATGGACAATGGCATGCTCCTTTACGGTCTTTGATTACCTAGGAGTCCTAGGCTAGGACGATCCTTGTCGTCTTCCCCTAGCTTGTTTTCACCTGAACTTGCGCGTGCACGTCGTTCTCTTGACCTAATCTTTCCTCATTTGTTACTAGATCCTTCTGTCATAGGTGAGTCGAGTGTCATAAGTAACAAAGGCTTAATTTCATTTTAATTGTTGCCAACAAGGAATAAAAGTATAAAACCAGTACGTAACCATCAGTCACGGCATTGCAACAGTTTTTCTTAATCTTATCCTTTATTTTTTTTCAAACTGATAAGTTGTCTTCACTTGTTAGCATGATGTCGTAGTCAGCTAGACGGACAACTTAGACACATAAATAATATTCCCACACGAACACAATACCACGTACCCTCGATATCGAGCACGATACGTAGAACAACTAGTCGACCAACACGTGAGCTACAAGGTGCCCAATGCTCCAACACAACGCCAACAATAAGGAATTTTGGCTGGCACTGTGGCACACATGTATAGAATATCCTCCGACCAACACATTCGATGAGGTAACAATGCGCAGACATCGCCGTTGCTCAATCCAACCGAAAAACTAGATCGTGGAATTTTACCCGAAAGAGAATAATATTATGATGTCAGCCGACATAGTCCCCATACAACACGTGTAGAGAATACTAGCCTCTTGGAGTTGAAACAGTAGAAACTTTTGAAACAGACTTCGGCTCTGCTTTATAGATAAGTTACACACCGTCAAACCGATACAAAGTGGTGAGAAAAACCCTCATACAAAGTAGATATGAAAATAAACAACAAAAAGGTACATGAAGAGCCGGGACTTGCCACCGAAGACACTGAATCGAGACCGAGAGGATCAGGGCTCCACGTCCACGCCCCCAATAGGGTAACAATGCACGCGAGATCTCCGTAGTCAAGACCACAAGGTCAAAGACTCTAGCCCGCAGCCCTAGCGCGATAAAGATATCCACAGCAAAGCCTCAAGAGGGGTTACGATACCCGCAGAGGGCGTCGAAACGCTGGGCTTTCGCTAACGACATGTGCGTTGTCTATGCTCGAAAGTCTACATCTCGCTCACGGAGAATCTACAGCTCGCGCACACGTCATCATACTCGGTTACTCGCTTCATGTACGTGCACGTCTAATGCTGCTATGCTGGAAATAAAATCGCTGAGACGCAAATACGCTGATGACCGGTATGTGCGGGCTGCACGTACGTGCGCTTGCGTTGTGCGAGGAAGCTGCGTCAGATGAGGATGTGATGGATGTAGTATCATCAGTGAGCAAGTGCTGGAAGTAACCTGCTAGATAAGATTCGTGCAGGGCCTGTATTCCTAGACGACGGCCACCAAATCAGGCCAAGAAGCCTGCACCTGCATTATTGGGGATATCTTGCCATGCTGATAGTGTTAGACGGTATATACGTAGCGTAGCGTGTCTGTATATAACTGTATATGACTTGTACTGTACTTCTTGGTACTTCTATATAATGAGACAGCCGCACCGACGTGTAGGGTGTCGAGCAGTCCCCAAACACATTGTTTTACATGATATCAGATTAGGTTACGATGTCGTCTTCCGCTGCCCTAACCCTAGCCGCCGCCGCCTCATCCCCTGCGGCGCCGGCCCTAGCTGCCGCCGCCATCCCTTCCGCCGCGACCGCCTCCGTCCCTGCCTCGCCCTTCCTCGTCTCCACTCCCCTCGCGTGGTGGCAGTCTCGCTCCCCTGGGTCCGCTCCTCCGGTTGCAGCCCTCGATGGGATCGGTCGCGCCGCTGCCGTCGGGCACAGTGCGGGCGATCCGCCGCCGCCCGGCCTCCTCCGGCCCATCGCCTCGACCAACGTGGTCGCGCCGCCACCTGGTGGCCTGCGCCCGCCTACGGCGCTCACCCGCGTCGACCTCTGGCGTCTCCCGTCGGCCTCTGGCGCCCGCCGCGTCGCACTACGGCCCTCCTTCCTATGGGGCCCTACCAACGCCGCCGTCCTCCTGGTTGGCGCCTCACTATGGTGCGCCGCCTCTGCAGCCCTACGCCGCGCCTACGGTGCCGCACTACGGGGCCCCACCTGCCTCGCCCTTTGGGGCCCCACCTGCACCGACCTACGACGCCTACTCGTCGTCAGCGTATGATGGTGCGGTGCCTGCTGCCCCTGCACCGTCCATGGATACGGCGCCACCGATGGGCTACTACGCGCCTCAGCCATCCGCTCACGCTAATCATGCTGCGCAGCCGTCGCCCTTCTACTTCTCGCACCTCATCCCGGTGAAGCTCACGCCCGACAATTACTTGTCTTGGCGTGCACAGGTGCTGCCTCTCCTTCTGAGCCGCTACCTGGAGGGCTACGTCGACGGCACACTTTCGTGCCCGCCGGTGTATCATCCAGCGTACCATACGTGGGTGGACCAGGATCAGGCCATCTTCTCTGCCATCCAGTCGTCGCTCACTCTGAGTGTCTCATCGCTGGTCCTCTTCGCCTCTACGTCGCGAGATGCATGGACGGCACTCCACACCAGCTTCGCCTCTCAGTCTCATGCTCGTGCTCATGCTATCCGCACCGAACTGGGCGAGACGAAGCTCCGTGACAGCAGCATCACGGACTACTTCAACAAGATGACCGGCCTCTCTGACACGCTGGCCTCCATTGGCCAGCCGCTTCGCCCCGAGGACTTCACCATCTACGTCTTGAACGGCCTCGACGACGACTATGATAATCTCATTGACAACATCAATGGTCGCGACGTTCCACTTCAGCCTCGTGAGCTCTACTCACGCCTCCTCGGCCGCGAACAGCGTGTCAAAGCGCGCCACGCCTCCCCGAGCTTCTCCGCCGCCAACGCCGCAGCCCGCGGCAAACCTCAGAAGCCGCCAGCTGGCGGCAAGCCGGTGACCGCCCCTCAGCAGCAGCCCCGCGCCGTTGCGCCTCCCATCACTGGCGGGGGTCGCCTGCGTGCCTGCTGCCCCTGCTGCGGCGCTCAACAGGCTTGTCAGCTTTGCGGTCTTGAGGGTCACATCGCCTCCCGTTGTCATTGACGCTTCAAGCAGGACTTCCTCGGCATTGGAAACAATGGCAAGGGTAATGATAAGCAGGCAGCCGCCGCTGTGGCGGGCAACAAGCACGGGCACACTCCATCCTACTCCATTGATCTGCCATGATACATGGATACGGGAGCTACCAATCACCTGACGAGTGAGATGGGCAAGCTCTCCACCCAGGAGCCATACCGCGGTCATGATCAGGTTCGCACCGCCAACGGAGCAGGTATGCACATATCACATCTTGGTCAGGCCGCTCTTCTTACATACAATTCTAGAAAACTGCACCTTCGTAATGTTCTTCGTGTTCCTTCTGCTACACGTAGTCTGTTATCTGTTCCTCAGCTTACTCGTGATAATCATGTCTTCGCTAAATTTCACTGTTTCTTCTTTTTTATTAAGGATCGGGACACGAGAGTCGTTCTGCTTAGAGGTCGTATTCTCCATGGCCTTTATGCGCTTGATGCGCCACCTGCACCTCCTGCGCCGCATGCCCCCCAGGTGTTCACTGGTGTTCGTGTGTCGTCTTCACACCGGCATGCGCGCCTTGGTCATCATGCTGCTCCAATAGTTTGTCATGTTCTGCATCGTCATGAACTTCCAGTTGTGTCCAATAAAATTGCTAAAACTGTTTGTGATGCCTGTCAGCAATGCAAGAGTCGTCAGCTTCCGTTTTCTGAATCTAGTCGTGTCGTTAAACAACCCCTTGAGCTAGTGTTTTCTGATGTATGGGGTCATGGCCAAACGTCTGTCAGTGGCCATAATTATTATGTCAGTTTTATTGATGCTTACAGTCGGTTTACATGGCTTTATCTTATCAAGCGTAAATCTGATGTGTTCGATGTTTTTATTCAGTTTCAAGCACATGTTGAGCGTCTCCTTAAGCATAAGATTCTTCATGTTCAGTCGGATTGGGGGGTGAATATCATCATCTCAATTCGTTCTTTAACAAGTTTGGGATCTTGCACCGTGTGTCTTGTCCTCATACACATCAGCAGAATGGCGCCGCTGAACGTAAGCATCGACATCTTGTAGAAACTGGCCTTACTTTACTAGCTCATGCCTCCGTTCCGTTTCGGTTTTGGAGTGATGCTTTCTGCACAGCCTGTTTTTTAATAAATAGGCTTCCTTCACGACTCTTGCAAATGAAAACTCCTCTTAAACTCTTGCTCAATGAACTCCCAGACTACACTTTTCTGAAGGTTTTTGGATGTACATGTTGGCCTCACCTTCGTCCGTACAATAAACATAAGCTAGAGTTTCGGTCTAAAAAGTGCGTTTTTCTTATGTATAGTTCCCTTCATAAAGGGTACAAGTGCCTTCACGTTCCCACCAATCGTGTTTATATATCTTGTGATGTCATGTTTGATGAGGGTGTTCCCTTTTTCTATACTTCCGAACAACTCTATTACTCCTACACCACCCGTGCACTCCACTTTACCTTCGCCTGATCAATTTGTAGATGTTGCATATGCGCCTGTGTTGCTTCCTATAACCATGATGCAGGTTTTGGACGTGGTGCTCGCCTTGAGCTTCTAGATGATCAGGCGACCGACGTCGATCACGCTGGCGTCGTCGATCCCATGCATGGCGCATGCACATCGAGTCGTGTCCGCCAGCCCGCTGCTATGCCGCCCGTGGCGGTCACGCCCGCGCCAGCCTTCCCCGCGTCGGCTCCCCCTGGCCCAGCTTCGCCCGAGCTGGGCTCGCCCGGCCCAGCCTCCCCGGCCGCATCCTCGTCGCTTGGCCCCGTGGCCAGCTCTGCCCCGGCTCCGAGCGGGCCGGCCTCGCCAGCGAAGGACGCTGGCCCAGCGTCGCCAGCTACCGCCTCGCCTCCTTCTGGCTCGACGTCGTCACCAGCCTCGTCGCTGCCAGCGCCACCTCCTGCTGTGGCTCTTCGCCCTCGTACACATAGTCAGGCTGGTGTCTTTCGTCCAAAGGAGCGCATAGATGGGACTATTGCATGGATTGCTGCTTGTGTTGCACATGCCGTTGCTGATCCCACTGCTGAGCCTTGACACTTTCAGGCTGCTCTCGGTATTCCTCACTGGCGCGCTGCTATGGATGAGGAACTTCAGGCTCTCCTGAAGAATGATACTTGGCGACTCGTTCCTCCTGTTTCTGGGGTCAATATTATTGATTCCAAGTGGGTATTCAAGGTCAAGAAGCATGTTGATGGTTCCATTGAACGCTACAAGGCACTGTTAGTTGCTAAGGGCTTCAAACAGAGGTATGGTCTTGATTATGAAGACACGTTCAGTCCAGTTGTCAAGCCTACTACCATTCGTTTGATGCTCTCTTTGGCCGTTACTCGAGGATGGTCTCTCCGCCAGCTTGATGTGCAGAACGCTTTTTTGCACGGAGTTCTGGAGGAGGAGGTTTATATGCGTCAGCCACCTGGTTTTGTTGATCCTGCACGCGTCCTCGGCATCTCGCTTTGGTGAAGGCTCTCTATGGACTGAAGCAGGCTCCTCGTGCATGGCATGCACGCCTTGGCTTGGTTCTTCGGGCTCATAGTTTTGTTCCCTCCACGGCTGACACATCACTGTTCCTTCTGCAGCATCCTGAGGTCACGATGTACATGTTGGTCTATGTGGATGATATCATCCTTATTAGCTCGTCTGATGCTGCTGCCCAACGTCTTGTTTCTGCGCTGAGTGGAGATTTTCTTTGTCAAGGATTTGGGTGCTCGCACTACTTCCTTGGTCCGGAGGTCTCACGGTCTTCTGGGTTGACTCTCACTCAGCATAAGTACTCTCTAGACTTGTTGCGCCGTCTTTGGTATGTTGAAGTGCAAGCATGCTACCACTCCTATGCGCCATCGATAGGTTATGCGATGGAGATCCTCTTTTTCGCTGATGATGCTCGAGTACCGCAGCCTCGTTGGTGATGCAATACCTCACTATCACCATACCAGATGTCTCTTATGCAGTCAACCGTGTATGCCAGTACCTTCATGCACCCAGGACGTCTCATTGGTCAGCTGTGAAGCGGATTCTGCGCTATGTCTGTCTGACTGCCTCGTATGGATTGCTCCTTCAGCCTGCGCCATCTTGTGAGCTTTCGGCCTTCTCAGATGCAGATTGGGCTAATAGTCCTGATGACAGGCGATCCACGGGGGGGGGGGGGCTATGTAGTATTATTTGGTCCTAATTTGATCGCCTGGAATGCTCGCAAGCAGGCTACAGTATCTCGCAGTAGTACTGAAGCTAAATACAAGGCTGTTGCTAATGCCACGGCCGAGCTCATATGGGTACAGTCTTTGTTGAGAGAGTTGGGAGTCTCTCAAGATCATCCTCCGATACTTTGGTGTGACAACATCGGTGCTACATACCTCTCTTCGAATCCAGTATTTCATGCCCGAACGAAACACATCGAAGTTGATTATCACTTTGTCAGGGAACGCGTTGCACCGAAGCTACTCCGTATCAAGTTCATATCTTCCAAGGATCAACTTGCTGACATCTTCACGAAGCCTCTTTCGTAGCCTCAGTTTGTAGGATGTAGGCACAATCTTAACTTGCTTTGTACTTCAGGCCACAGTTAAGATTGAGGAAGGGTGTTAGACTGTATATACGTAGCGTGTCTATATATAATTGTATATGGCTTGTACGGTACCTCTTGGTACTTCTATATAATGAGACAGCCACACTCACGTTTAGGGTGTCGAGCAGTTCCCGAAACACATTGTTTTACAGACAGAGCCTGCATTGATCTTTAAAAAAAGACAGAGCCTGCATTACTAGGGAGATTTCGCCAAGCTGAAAGTGAGGTGCATGCGTGTAGCCTGCACTGCCAGGTTTAATTTCCTCCATGGCTCCATCAATAAACAGTTGTTGGGTTGAGTGAGATCAGGAGCCCGGAATCTGCAGAATTTTGTCCAAATGGAGCAATGCATGCTGGCGATACCCCATGGAACCAAATTGTCGCGCGTGCCGGGCATCATGGAAACATTGGCAGAGATTGATGGATGCATTCGCAGACGGCGATCGATCTCTCGATTCCGAGACTCTGATCCCATGACGAAATCCATGGTGATGGCATCGAATACGCCACGGAGAACCAAATCGAGAATTGTTTTTAGATGCTCACTAGTAGAAAACAGGCTATCCGTCTGTTCCTAGCAGTCGGTTCATGGCGAACGGGACTAATCTAACCGCATTCGGTTGAGCGCGAAGAGGCATGCGTCCCGGTTGGTAGGGCATACGTCCGTTGGGCGTGCCTTTTGTCCCGGTTTGTGTTACAAACCGGGACGTATGATCCCGCCCTCTATAAATACAATGCCCCGGTCCTCTGCCTCCACTCTGTTTTTACTTGGTGGAAGGTGTGAGGGGTGTGCTAGTTTTTTTCCCTATGCATGCATTCAAGGTGTTTGATGAAATATTTGAGTGAATGATCCCGTTCAATTTCTCATAGAACAAAAATATAGAAGGTGCCCGAGACGTGTAACACCCTCAGAATCGGCCCTATGCAAGTTTTAGCAAAACTCGCCAAACCCGCATAGAAACGATTCGAAGGTGCCCACCAGGCACTTTCGTGCGGGTGGAAAGCAAAGTAATAACATTACACAACAGTCCTCGATGGGACCCACAGAACAGATATATATATAACAGCGACTCCATGAGTCAAGAATACAGATAGAAGGTACAAAGATCCAAATCACCTTGAGAACGATATAGCGTCCAGCTACGGACAAGATGCAAATGGGGCTAAGAGCCCTGAAGAATAACCAAGGGCGTCCATAACCCTGCCCAGGCCAAGCCGGAAGGGTAACCACCTATGGCGTCGATCTCAAAACCTGCTTAAACAAAGGGGTGCCGACAAAGGGCAAAGGAAAAAGAAGGGCGTCGATCGAGGCGATTGCACGGCGAGGCTAGAATTCGGTCCTCGCCTACATAGGTATGGTGGAAGCGGCGGCGGCAAAGATGCACTAAACAACCCAAAGAGACTCGATACAACTGGCGGCAATCAGAGAGGGGTAAGAAGGACCTATTCGGATCCAACCTGATACTACCATCAAACAAACCCATCCTGGTGTTTCCCCCTCGAGACCAAACGAGGAAGTCAACCGAGGAACTCACACAGTTGGCAGTTTTATTTATTCAGTTATCGTTGCAGCAATTACTAGTCAAGTTAGATAATCATCCTGATAAAGTAAGCAGTGGGCACTTTTAGTGAACCATTCCGTTATAGTTGCAACAATTACTAAGCAGATACAGATAGCATGAGATAAACCCAAAACCCAGCAGTTGTTGGTACTTTTATTCAGCCATTCCGTTGTAGTTGTAATACTTACTAGTCAGGTACAATGGTCGCAAGCGACAATCCAAACAAGCAATTGTGGGCAGTATTATTTAGCCATTCCATTATAGTGAAGTTGATTACTAGTCATTATAAAGTCAAATTTATAGCAATAAACTTTAGTTATGCTTGTCTATGATCGAGATACTGTGCTCCAAGTCGTCCATATCCGCGGACACGGCTTTCAGAAAGTTTTACCCGGCCGGGGTGCACCAATAGCAACACACGCTCGATCAACCTCGGAAAAACCAAATCAAAACCAACGAGGCTTTCACTTGAACAATCACGATTCAGAAATATTTGAGGCCACCCCATTGAGTAGTGAACCATAGCAAGTAAGCAAGCCGAGACGGACTCAAGGTTTGCGACAATGGTCAGAACGACCGGGAACCCGAAAGTGTGGCTGGGCTTGTCGATACCGCGAAAACATTACGCTTACCTAAGCGATGCGGTGCTCCTCGCACAATTTAAATACAGAAGTATCATGGCATAAGTACAGGATCGTAAATAAAACCTCAAACTAGTTTGTGGCCCCAAGAAATAAGACTGAATCAAGCTCTGGCTCAGGGGGGTCCCATATACCTCCCGGATGTGGATAGCGCGATAAAACAAGGCAGTATCAAGTACTCGGGGTCTTACGGGACACAAGTGGGCGTTCGGAAACCAAATATTTTCTATCACCCACCGATGCCTCTGCTTATTTCAATTTTAGTTGTTAAACAGGAATTAAAGTGAACGATAAGTAAAACTATGATTATCTCCAACATCAACATGCGGCAATACATCAACAACTGTGGCACTGGACGACACGCAACAGCACTTGAGCAAGCGACTACGCCACGCAAGTCCAACTATCTACCAAAACAATAGGTAATAGGATGTGTCCAAGGCAATATAAGGCTGCAGGGGATATCACGGGTACGAAAACTAGAGCATCGCCACACAGATAGCAATAGATCAACAGGAGGGAATAAATACTATAAAAGTAAGATAGGTAGAAAGGGGAAGATGCTCGCCTGAAACATTGTCGAAGGTTCAACCGAAGATCGGGGCGAAGCTCACATCAACTCAACGGCCTTATCCGCGAAGAAGCAAATCACTAGAAGGAACACCGGATGCAATATTTAATACAACGGCAGAAGATCGGCATGATGCATGCATGATGGATGACATGGCAAAGGTGCAATGCAATTAGGTCATATTAAGCGGAACCGGGGTCCCGACAATATTTAGATGGTTCAAGTTATTTATATACCCCGCAATTAAATGTTGTTTAACATGGTAGAAGATAGCACCGGGTCGCTACACAAATTTAAATGAGGCCGATATGAGGCTAGATTTGCCCGCATATGGCCCCATATTAATTATTAGGTGAATCGGCATAAGGCCCCCAAACCACAGATATGCATGCGAGATGACAATTAAATATACAACAAGTTGTTATGTTATAAAATAGGGTTCGAGGAAAAGGGGTCACACATCAGAGGGGGCTCGACGATCTTGGGTTCCGGGGTACGGGGTTCGGTCTCAGGGTCCGACGGATCTGGGGTTCGGGGTTCGACGGAAGCGTTCTCGGATATCGGGGGTAGAACTTGGCGCATCCGGGAGGGAGAACTTGGCGCTCCACGGCGAAGTGCTTGTCGCGTTCTCGTGTCGGGTCGGTCTTGGCGTTTCGATCCGGTCTTCAGGGGTTCAGGACGGCGATCTTGGCGCTCGGGTTCGGCGGTATCGGTCCTCGGACTCCGTGAACGGGGCATCGGAGTACCCAAGTTCGTGTGGCGATCTTGTCGTTCCGGGGGTTCCGGCGGGATCGGTCTTCGGGTCGGGGCATCGGGGTCTTGGGGTTCCACCTTGATTATCGGGGGAAAACTTGGGGCTCGACGCCGGGGTCTCCAGGGTTCCCTGTCGGAGTGCTAGATGTTCCGTGATGTAGTTCTTGTCGGAGATTCTACGGACACCTTCGGCTTGGTACGGTCTTGGCGTCTCGCGCCCGTGGTCTTGTGGGGTCCTTCGGGTCTCGGGGCGTCGGGGTACCCGAGTCGGCGGGACCGGGGCCGCCGGTTCTCTATCGATGATCTTGTGGCACCGATGGTTAGGTAAAGTCTTGAGGTTCGCTCTTCGGTGGCAGGTCGAGGTTGTGCGGATGGTCCTGTCGTCGATGTAGGCCTTGGCGTTCGGCTTCACGGTGTAATTGGTTCGAAGCGGTGGTCGCAGCAGAACTTGTCGAGAACAAGGATGACCTTGTCGCTCCTCATCCTAGCATGTGGTGGACTTGTCGAAGGTGCGACCTGACACCAACAAGCAGGGGCTCCGACGGTGGACTGCGGGGCGGGCACGCTGGCTTGAGACGAGGATCGGTAGCAGGCGATGGCAGGAGGCGAGCGCCGGCCGGAGGAGGGTGGCGAGGCGGCGCGGCCGGAAGAGGAGGCCGGAGAGGCGGTGGCGGCTGAGAGGCAGGCATGGCGGGCAGCTCGCCGCGACAGCAGCGGAGCTCAAGGCGAAAGGCGGGGAGGACGGCCCGGCGCCAGGCGGATGGAGGCGGCGCGAGGGCGTAGGAGGCAGCTGGCGCTGGAGAGCCGAGAGGAGAGAGAGATCGGCGGCGGGCCAGGGCTACAGGCGAGGTAGGGAATCTGGCCGGTGGGAGGCGCCAGGAGGCTGTGGCCTTGCGCAGGAGGAGGATCTGCGGCGCGGATTCGCGAGGTGGAGGAGGGTGGCATGCCGCTGCCCGGGGAGGCGGTGCACAGGCAGGGTGGAGGCGAGGTCGAGGAGGATGGGCGGCCCAGGCGGCAGGAGGCGGCGCGGTGGAGGGAGCTTGCGGGAAGGTGGCGGCGGCGGCGTGGCCTTGGCTGGGGCGGTGCTCGGCTTGCGGGGACGGAGGGGCTGAGGCGGCGGGCGGAGGCCCGCTGCGGTGGTGGCGGAGGTTGGCGGGCAGGCGGAGGAGGCGGCTTCGGGAGGAGCTGGCGGTGAGGAAGCTCGGAGGAGGAGCGGGCGGCGGAGGAGGAGGGAGAAGGGACGGGCGGGAAGGAGAGGAGAAGGAGCACGCCGTGGGAGGAGAGAGGTGGAGGAGGCCGCGGGAGAGAGATGAGGTTGGTGGCGTGGGAGGAGAGAGGAGGTCGCGGTAGCGTGGGAGGTGGGTCATGATGGGGACAGGGCTGGCGGGGTGCTGGGGTGCATGCATGATTGGGGTGGGGCCCAGGTGACATGGCGGCTTGAGAGTGGAAGGGTAAAAGGGGAGTAGCCAGGCGGTTGGGTGAGTGCATGTGTTGGCCAGGGAGAGGTGGCAGCTGGGGATAGGCTAGGGAAGATGGGGTGGTGACGTGGCGGGAGCCGATATGCTGGGGTGAGGTGGCCAGGGGGTGTGGGTAGGTTTCTGGGTAGCTGTAGGAATAAGGGGCAGGTGGACCGATTCAATTTCTGGGGCGGTCGTTCGGGTCAATCGGCCCGTTCGACTGCCCCGCTAAAATAATAAATATTTTTATTTATTTCAAACAAGGCTTTTGCAAACCGATACCGGGCAAAACAAAATATTCCGGCGACCCGGATTTTTGGCGTTTGAATAAAGACGAGGCGTTTGGAAACAAATCGGGCTTTGCAAAAAAAATAGTTTTAAGAAAACGATGCATGATGATGACGATGCAATGCACAAATTCAACGCGATTTTCTAGTAGTGGTTTTGCGGGATGCCACAATTCGACACCACTAACAATGGATCTCGCCCTCGAGATCCGCCTCATGGTACCGGAAAGAAGGTCGGTGATCTGAATCTTCTCGCTTCGTGTAGATCCTCGCGACACCACGAACAAGAGGTCGTTGTCCGTGATCGCCGAGAGAACACTCCGGAAACAAAAGGGCGAAGGTAGAGGTATCCACAGATAAAGCCACCTCTAACTTCCGGTGGAAAGGGGGGAACCGATGCATTCTCGTCCACTTCAAGGTACAAAAGCGAATAGAAAGGGTAGTCGGCATGGGGGCCAATCCATCACGCACCCAAACTATTACTCCGCACAATCAGTGGAAAAGAGTGCAACCATTCTCGGAATTAGACTGAAGATCTCGACAAGCGTGGTTCGGAACAACGGAGTGATGCAGACCCTGCATCGGATCTGACGTAGATGATGTCGTCGCGTCGGAAAAACACCGGAAGGCACAAACAAAGGACAAGGAATAAAGAATGGTACCACAGCAGATGGATTCCTCAGGCAGCTTGAACACCGGATGATAGATCACCGTTAGCAGAGGAGGAAGCGAAACCCTGAAGGTACGACGGAAACCCAACCACGAGAATTCCTGGACTCGAAGAAAGAGAAGAGAGCGGATTCAAAACACGTCGGGATAAGAGGAGAATAGCAGAGGGGTAAGAAGTAAAATCAGACCTAACCAGAACTATCCAACCGATTTTGCAAAATAGTTTTGACACTCTACTTGCCGTTAGCTAGGTTATCCTCATTTGGACTTGTGGGGTATCGCAGCTGCGAGCTCGATACCACTCTGTAACACCCTCAGAATCGGCCCTATGCAAGTTTTAGCAAAACTCGCCAAACCCGCATAGAAACGATTCGAAGGTGCCCACCAGGCACTTTCGTGCGGGTGGAAAGCAAAGTAATAACATTACACAACAGTCCTCGATGGGACCCATAGAACAGATATATATATAACAACGACTCCATGAGTCAAGAATACAGATAGAAGGTACAAAGATCCAAATCACCTTGAGAACGATATAGCGTCCAGCTACGGACAAGATGCAAATGGGGCTAAGAGCCCTGAAGAATAACCAAGGGCGTCCATAACCCTGCCCAGGCCAAGCCGGAAGGGTAACCACCGCTAACGCGTCGATCTCAAAACCTGCTTAAACAAAGGGGTGCCGACAAAGGGCAAAGGAAAAAGAAGGGCGTCGATCTTGAGGCGATTGCAGCGAGGCTAGAATTCGGTCCTCGCCTACATAGGTATGGTGGGCCCAGCGGCTGACGCATGCACTAAACAACCCAAAGAGACTCGATACTGGCGGCAATCGGAGAGGGTAAGAAGGACCTATTCGGATCCACGATACTACCATCAAACAAACCCATCTCAGTGTTTCCCCTCGAGACCAAACGAGGAAGTCAACCGAGGAACTCACACGGTTGGCGGTTTATTTATTGATTATCGTTGCGGCAATTACTAGTCAAGTTAGATAATCATCACGATAAAGTAAGCGGTGGGCACTTTTAGTGAACCATTCCGTTATAGTTGCAACAATTACTAAGCAGATACAGATAGCATGAGATAAACCCAAAACCCAGCAGTTGTTGGTACTTTTATTCAGCCATTCCGTTGTAGTTGTAATACTTACTAGTCAGGTACAATGGTCGCAAGCGACAATCCAAACAAGCAATTGTGGGCAGTATTATTTAGCCATTCCATTATAGTGAAGTTGATTACTAGTCATTATAAAGTCAAATTTATAGCAATAAACTTTAGTTATGCTTGTCTATGATCGAGATACTGTGCTCCAAGTCGTCCATATCCGCGGACACGGCTTTCAGAAAGTTTTACCCGGCCGGGGTGCACCAATAACAACACACGCTCGATCAACCTCGGAAAAACCAAATCAAAACCCAACGAGGCTTTCACGACTGAACAATCACAGGATTCAGAAATATTTGAGGCCACCCATTGAGTAGACCATAGCAAGTAAGCTTCGAGACGGACTCAAGGTTTGCGACAATGGTCAGAAACGATCGGGAACCCGAAAGTGTGGCTGGGCTTGTCGATACCGCGAAAACATTACGCTTACCTAAGCAAAGGTGTGCTCCTCGCACAATTTAAATACGTATAGCATGGCATAAGTACAGATCGTAAATAAAACCTCAAACTAGTTTGTGGCCCCAAGAAATAAGATGAATCAAGCTCGCTCGGGGGGTCCCATATACCTCCCGGATGTGGATAGCGCGATAAAACAAGGAACAGTATCAAGTACTCGGGTCTTACGGGACACAAGTGGCTCGAAACCAAATATTTTCTATCACCCACGATGCCTCGCTTATTTCAATTTTAGTTGTTAAACAGGAATTAAAGTGAGCGATAAGTAAAACTATGATTATCTCCAACATCAACATGCGGCAATACATCAACAATCGTGGAATCGACGACGCACAAAGACTTGAGCAAGCGACTACGACACGCAAGTCCAACTATCTACCAAAACAACAGGTAATAGGATGTGTCCAAGGCAATATAAGGCTGCAGGGGATATCACGGGTACGAAAACTAGAGCATCGCCACACAGATAGCAATAGATCAACAGGAGGGAATAAATACTATAAAAGTAAGATAGGTAGAAAGGGGAAGATGCTCACTTTGAAACATTGTCGAAGGTTCAACCAAGATCGGGTGAAGCTCACATCAACTCAACGGCCTTATCATGAAGAAGCAAATCACTAGAAGGAACACGGATGCAATATTTAATACAACGGCAGAAGATCGGCATGATGCATGCATGATGGATGACATGGCAAAGGTGCAATGCAATTAGGTCATATTAATGGAACCGGGTCACAATATTTAGATGGTTCAAGTTATTTATATACCCCGCAATTAAATGTTGTTTAACATGGTAGAAGATAGCACCGGGTCGCTACACAAATTTAAATGAGGCCGATATGAGGCTAGATTTGCCCGCATATGGCCCCATATTAATTATTAGGTGAATCGGCATAAGGCCCCCAAACCACAGATATGCATGCGAGATGACAATTAAATATACAACAAGTTGTTATGTTATAAAATAGGGTTCGAGGAAAAGGGGTCACACATCAGAGGGGGCTCGACGATCTTGGGTTCCGGTACGGGTCGGTCTCGTGGTCAAGCGGATCGGGGTTCGGGACGGAAGCGTTCTCGGATATCGGGTAGAACTTGGCGCATCCGGAGGGAGAGAACTTGGCGCTCCACGCGAAGTGCTTGTCGCGTTCTCGTCGGGTCGGTCTTGGCGTTCGATCCGGTCTTGAGGGTTCAGACGGCGATCTTGGCGCTGGTTCGGTATCGGTCCTCGGACTCCGTGAACGGGGCATCGGAGTACCCAAGTTCGTGTGGCGATCTTGTCGTTCCGGGGGTTCCGGCGGGATCGGTCTTCGGGTCGGGGCATCGGGGTCTTGGGGTTCCACCTTGATTATCGGGGGCGAACTTGGGGCTCGGGGTCTGTGGTTCTCGGAGTGCTAGATGTTTCGTGATGGAGTTCTTGTCGGAGATTCTACGGACACCTTCGGCTTGGTACGGTCTTGGCGTCTCGCGCCCGTGGTCTTGTGGGGTCCTTCGGGTCTCGGGGCGTCGGGGTACCCGAGTCGGCGGGACCGGGGCCGCCGGTTCTCTCTCGATGATCTTGTGGCACCGAAGGTTAGGTAAAGTCTTGAGGTTCGCTCTTCGGTGGCAGGTCGAGGTTGTGCGGATGGTCCTGTCGTCGATGTAGGCCTTGGCGTTCCGGCTTCAATTACCGGTGTAATTGGTTCCAGAAGCGGTGGTCGCAGGCAGAACTTGTCGAGAACACCGAGGATGACCTTGTCGCACTCCTCATCCTAGCATGTGGTGGACTTGTCCGAAGGACAAGACGACACCAACAAAACAGGGGCTCCCGACGGACTGCAGACGCTGGGCACGCTGGGCTTGACGAGGATCGGGGCGGCAGGAGGCGATCGCAGGGAGGCGGCGTGGCCGAGGAGGGTGGCCAGGGCGGCCGCCACGGGCGGGAGCGGAGAGAGAGGCGCCAAGGCGGCGGTCGCTGGGGAACGGCTGAAGCTCGACGCTGGCCGGGCGACGCAGCGAGGCGAGCTGGGCGGGACGAGCGGCCGGGACGGCCAGGGGCGGATGGAGGCGGGGCGGGCGCAGGAGGAGCGACAGCCTTGGCGAGCGGCAGCCGGAGAGAGGAGAGAAGGAGATGCGAGGAGGCGGCCAGGGCCTCTGCGAGGTAGGGAATGCGGTGGGAGAGGCGCGGGAGGAGGCTGTGTGGCAGGAGGAGGATGCGGGCGGGATTCGCGAGGTGGAGGAGAGGAGGCGCTGTCAGCTGCCCGTGAGGGAGGCGTGCACGCAGGCGGGTGGAGGCGAGGTCGAGGAGGATGGGCGCCGCAGCGAAAGTGGCGAGGCGACGGGAGAGGCGTCAAGGAGGGAGTTTGCAGGAGGTGGGCGGCGGCGTGGAGGCTACTGGCTGGGCTGCTCGGCGAGGCTGAGGCGGAGGCGGAGGCCTGGCAGTGGTGGTAGCGAGGTTGGCGAGCTTGGCGGGCGAGCTCGGGCCGGGAGGAGCCACCTGGCGAGGCTGAAGGCGACGAGAGCGGCGAGGCGGAGAGGAGGAGGGAGAAGGGCCAGGGAAGGAGAGGAGAAGGAGCACGCTGTGTGGGAAGGGAGGTGGAGGCCTTGACGGAGAGAGAGATGAGGTTGGTGGCGTCGGGAGGAGAGAGGGAGGGTCATGGGCGCTGGGAGGACGCTGGTGGGTCCCAGCGTGAGGACAGCTGGCGGTCTTTGGGGTGCATGCATGATTGGGGTGGGGCCAGGTGACATGGCGCTTGAGAGTGGAAGGGTAAAGGAGTAGCCAGGTTGGGTGAGTGCATGTGTTGTGAGAGGTGGCGGTGGGATAGGCTAGGGAAGAGGGGGTGGTGGCGTATGGAGCCGATAGGGTGAGGTGGCCAGGGGGGTGTGGGTAGGTTTCTGGGTAGCTGTAGGAATAAGGGGCAGGTGGACCGATTCAATTTCTGGGGCGGTCGTTCGGGTCAATCGGCCCGTTCGACTGCCTCGCTAAAATAATAAATATTTTTATTTATTTCAAACAAGGCTTTTGCAAACCGATACCGGGCAAAACAAAATATTCCGGCGACCCGGATTTTTGGCGTTTGAATAAAGACGAGGCGTTTGGAAACAAATCGGGCTTTGCAAAAAAAATAGTTTTAAGCAAACGATGCATGATGATGACGATGCAATGCACAAATTCAACGCGATTTTCTAGTAGTGGTTTTGCGGGATGCCACAAGACGCACTTGAGATTTCTCTCCTCTTTATTTCCCTCAATCGAGGTTAGCAATCTTATCTTTTCTCTGTCATTGATACAATGCATGTATCGATGTGAATTGGTCATTTCACTATTTATGATGTCCTGTTTTTGATAAACTTACTTATATGATGCAGATGAACGGTCGGGAATGGATGTACGGTGACCGGCGTGTACCCGGGTATATGAAAGGCGTGGATAAATTTATCGATGTGGCTACGGCAAACAAAGAGAATGGTTTTATACGTTGTTCATGTGTTCAATGTCGGAACAACAAGGATTACTCTTCCTCGAAAATCATTCGCGGCCACCTGATTATGAAAGGTTTCATGCCCAACTATAATTGCTGGACCAAGCACGAGGAAAGAGGAGTTATGATGGAAGACGGTGAAGAAAAATATGATGATAACAACTATCATCATATGTTTCCTGAATACAGTGATACTGTAATGGAAGACAATGAAGAGGAAGGAGGTGAAGGACAGGCATCAGATGAGCCGGTTGATGAACTTGGTAGGGTCATTTCTGATGCAAAGCGAGACCGTGAAACAAAAAATGAGAGGTTGAAATTAGAGGGCATGTTAGAAGATCACAAGAAATTGTTGTACCCAAATTGTGAAGATGGCAGCACAAAGCTCGGTATCACACTGGAATTGCTGCGATCGAAGGCAGAGTGTGGTCTAACTGACTCCACATTTGAAAAGATGCTGAAAATAATGAAGCCGAAGTTTCCAAAACATAACGAACTTCCCGAGAGTACCTACGAAGCAAAGAAGACTCTCTGTCATCTAGGATTAGATGTGCAAAATATACATGCATGCATTAATGACTGCATCCTCTACCGCGGTAAGGAGTATGAGAATTTAGATAAATGCCCGATATGCAATGCATTGCGGTATAAGATCATACGAGATGACCCTGGTGATGTTGAGGGAGAGCCCCTCCGGAAGAGGGTTCCTGCTAAGGTTATGTGGTATGCTCCTATAATACCAAGGTTGAAACGCATGTTCAGAAACAAAGAGCATGCCAGGTTGTTGCGATGGCACAAACAAGACCGTAAGAAAGACGGGAAGTTGAGACACCTGGCGATGGGTCAGTGGAGAAAAATTGAGAGAGACTTCCAGACTTTGCGGTGTGACGCAAGAAACTTATGGTTTGGTCTAACACGTATGACATGAATCATTTTGGGGAGAGCTGCGATCCAAAGACTGCCCGTGACTCTATGTATCTACAACCTTCCTCCTTGGTTGTGCATGAAGCGTAAGTTTATTATGATGCCAGTGCTCATCCAAGGCCCGAAGCAACCGGGCAACGACATTGATGTGTACCTTAGGACATTAGTTGAAGAACTCTTACAGCTGTAGGGCAAACCAGGTGTACGTGCGTGGGATGAGAACAAAAATGAGCCATTTGATCTACGAGGGTTGCTTTTAGTAACCATCAATGATTGGCCTGCTCTTGGTAACCTTTCAGGATAGACAAACAAGAGATATAAGGCATGCACGCACTGTTTAGATAAGACTGAAGGTACATATTTGCATAAATGCAAGAAGGTTGTGTATCTGGCGAATCGACGATTTCTTCCGACCAATCATCCCGTAAGAAAGAAAGGCAAGCATTTCAAAGGTGAGGCAGATCACTGGAAGAAGCCTGAACTCCCTGCTAGTGATGATGTATTTGGTATGGTCAAGGACATAGAAGTAATCTTTGGAAAGGGTCCCGGCGGTCAATCAGTTCCGAACGACGTCGCTACAGGACACGCACCCATGTGGAAGAAGAAATCTATATTTTGGGAGCTGCCATATTGGAAAGTCCTACGTGTCCGCTCTTCAATCGACGTGATGCACGTGACGAAGAATCTTTGCGTGAACCTGCTAGGATTCCTAGGCGTGTATGGGAAGACAAAAGATACACCAGAAGCACGGGAGGACCAACAAATTATGAAAGACCCAAAGAACATGCATACACAGAACAAGACGGATAAAGGGCGTCACTTAAGTCGTGCCAGCTATGCTCTTACCAAATCAGAGAAGGAAATCTTTTTTGAAGTCCTTTACAGTATCAAGGTGCCATCTGGATTCTCATCTAATATAAAGGGGATAATAAATATGGCAGAGAAAAAGTTCCAAAACCTGAAGTCTCATGACTGTCACGTGATTATGACGCAGTTGCTTCCGATTGGATTGAGGGGGCTTCTACCGGAAAATGTTCGAGTACCCATTGTGAAGCTGTGTGCATTCCTTAATACAATGTCTTAGAAGGTAATCAATCCAGATATTCTGCCAAGGTTACAGAAGGATGTGGTGCAATGTCTTGTTAGTTTCGAGTTGGTGTTCCCTCCATCCTTCTTCAATATTATGACGCATCTCCTGGTTCACCTAGTGGAAGAGATTGCCATTCTCGGTCCTGTATTTCTACGCAATATGTTCCCCTTTGAGAGGTTCATGGGAGTCTTAAAGAAATATGTTCATAACCGTGCTATACCAGAAGGAAGCATCTCCAAGGGATATGGAACAGAGGAGGTCATTGAGTTTTGTGTTGACTTTATTCCTGACCTTAAGCCGATTGGTGTTTCTGACTCGCGGCATGAGGGAAGATTAAGTGGAAAAGGCATGCTGGGAAAGAAAGCAATGATATGTAAAGACGGGGATTCTTTCACTAAAGCACACTACACAGTTCTACATAATTCCACCTTGGCAGCTCCGTATATCGAGGAACACAAGAATATTGTACGCTCTAAAAACCCGGGGAAGCCTGAATCATGGATTACAGATGAACACATGAAGTCTTTCGGTGGTTGGATGCGGACACATATCTTGAATGACACCACTGTTGGAGATCAGCTATACTTGTTGGCCGCGTCACCATCTTCTACTATATTGAATTTCCAAGGGTGCGAAATAAATGGGAATATATTCTACACGATCGCCCAAAAGAAAAAGAGCACCAACCAAAATAGTGGTGTCCGCTTTGATGCAACAGACGAGAATGGACAAGAGGACACATACTATGGTTACATAGAGGAGATATGGGAACTAGACTATGGAGTCTCTTTTAAGGTCCCTTTGTTTCGCTGCAAATGGGTCAACCTGAATGGGGAAGGGATAAAGATAGACCAGTTATACGGAATGACAACAGTGGATCTCAATAATCTTGGTTATAGAGATGAACCATTCGTCCTAGCCAATGATGTGTCTCGGGTTTTCTATGTGAAGGACATGTCCTTCAGACCGAAAAAGAAAAAATATGCAAACGAATACATCATATGATGAGCCAAAGCGTCACATAGTTCTTTCAGGGAAAAGAAACATCATGGGAATCGAGGACAAGACAGACATGTCGGAAGATTATAATAAGTTTGATAAAATTCCGACCTTCACGGTGAAAACTGACCCAAGCATTCCGTTAAGTAAACAAGATGCTCGATGGTTACGTCTGAAGCAATCATAAGGAAGGACATATGCCAAGAAGTTCATGCTCATATTGTGTAACTCTAGTTCATGTCTGGCCGGGATATCTTATGATGTTTGCAATTTTACAAGTTTAATAAATGTATTGAGTGTTAGTCCCGGTTTGTGGCTTCACCGGGACTATATATAGGGGGGCCTTTAGTCCCGATTTTGTAGTCTCGGTTTTTAATATTAATAAATGTCTTGAGTGTTAGTCCCGTTTTGTGGCTGGACCGGAACTAAAGGCGGCCTTTAGTCCCGATTCGTAGAACGACTTTCCCGAACTATGAAGAAGTTGTCCCGATTCGTACTTACCATTAAGATCTGATCTCCAAACGCGCGCGGTCACATATTAGGGAGTGCCTCTATGACCAGTTTTTGGAGATCTTGGGTGGATCGATCCGCGATCTCCTCGAAACTGGTAAGTGGTGTCCCTTCTCTCGCACACCATCTTGCAGCTTGTAACTTCTCTAACTAGATCAATACACCTGGGAGCTAACTAATTTCACATATTAGGGAGTGCCTCTATGACTAGTTTCTCGGAGATGCCGGAGGACTGAGATCTGGCGGCATCTCCCTGAAACTGGTCGTAGTGGTGTCCCTTCTCTCGAAAACAATATTGGAGATGCCTCAATCTGGCTGGAGGACTGGACTCACAAGGATACCTATTTATAGTACAAGCAGCTCGGCATAGTGTCGACACTTACGACATAATGTCGACACTCACCCCTATTATTAGTGTTGACTCGTATTTTGTCCCGGTTGGTGTCTCCAATCGGGACTAAAGGTTCATATTTAGTCCCAGTTGGTGACACCATCCGGAACAAGGTACACGCCGCACGACATAATGTCGACACTCACCCCTATCATTAGTGCTGCCTGGCCCAGCCTGCCGAAATCCCTCCAACCAGGACTAAAGATGAACCTATCAATGTTGTTGTGTCCATATTATGCATGCATGTGGACATTAGTATGTATAACAATGTTGCAGGAGCAAGATTTCCTTTTTGTCGCACGGAAAAGCCATTTTCCATTTTCCGAACGCAAAAAACGGGTCGTTTTGTGAAGTAACCACCAAAATACTGTTTCAGAATGCCTCCATCCCATTTTTCTAAAATACTAGACCACCTTACATGGACTATATCCCAACCAGGACATCTCAAACCTTTTCTTCCATCCCGGGTAAAAAGGACAAATGTCTGCTGAATCGGTAGGAAGTGGGTCCGGTTGTACTATAGGTACATGATCTAACGCCCGTGATTTTTTGAAAAAAATATTTTTAGACTCGCAATATGTAGTTTCTTCAGAGATCCAATGCAAGTTCGAACGATGCTCGTCCCCTATCTTCATGCACGCCGGTTCGACCATAGTTAGCAATTCAAAAAATTCAAAACGGGCGTAAGAAATTCAAAAAAATCCGAACAATGAAAATCCTTCGCGTGGTGTCATATTATGTGACATAGTTGAAAGTAAAAATACCAGACTTGGTATATTGATCATGTCTCAAAAAACCTTCACAAAATGACCTATCATGTTCGAGGTTTCATGGCTTTCGGTCCAAATGACCGATGTTATGTGTTGAATCACGGCATAGTTTGTGATGTTGTGCCCATATTATGTATGCATGTGGACATTGGTATGGAGAACAATGTTGCAGGAGGAAGTTTTCCTTTTCGTCGCACGGAAAATCTATTTTTCATTTTTCGAGCGCAAAAAACGGGTTGTTTTGTGAAGTAACCACCAAAATGCTGTTTCAGAATGCCTCCGTCCTATTTTTCTAAAATACTAGACCACCTTACATGGACTATCTCCCAACCGGGACATCTCAAACCTTTTATTCCATCCCGGGTAAAAAGGACAAATGTCTGCTGAATCGGTAGGAAGTGGGTCCGGTTGTACTATAGGTACATGATCTAACGCCCGTGATTTTTTGAAAAAAATATTTTTAGACTCGCAATATGTGGTTTCTTCAGAGATCCAATGCAAGTTTGAACGATGCTCGTCCCCTATCTTCATGCATGCCGGTTCGACCATAGTTAGAAATTCAAAAAATTCAAAACGGGCGTAAGAAATTCAAAAAAAATCCGAACAATGAAAATCCTTCGCGTGGTGTCATATTATGTGACATAGTTGAAAGTAAAAATACCAGACTTGGTATATTGATCATGTCTCGAAAAAACCTTCACAAAATGACCTATGATGTTCGAGGTTTCATGGCTTTCGGTCCAAATGACCGATGTTATGTTCTGAATCACGGCATAGTTTGTGATGTTGTGCCCATATTATGCATGCATGTGGACATTGGTATGGAGAACAATGTTGCAGGAGGAAGTTTTCCTTTTCGTCGCACGGAAAATCCATTTTCCATTTTCCGAGCGCAAAAAACGGGTCGTTTTGTGAAGTAACCATCAAAATGCTGTTTTAGAATGCCTCCGTCCCATTTTTCTAAAATACTAGACCACCTTACATGGACTATCTCCCAACTGGTACATCTCAAACCTTTTTGTCCATCCCAGGTAAAAAGGACAAATGTCTGCCGAATCATTAGGAAGTGGGTCCGGTTTGTACTATAGGTACATGATCTAACGCCCGTAATTTTTAAAAAAACTCATTTTTAGACTTGCAATATGTGGTTTCTTCAGATATCCAATGCAATTTTGAACGATGCTCGTCCCCTATCTTCATGCACGTCGGTTCGACCATAGTTAGAAATTCAAAAAATTCAAAACGGGCTTAAGAAATTCAAAAAAATCCGAACAATGAAAATCCTTCGCGTGGTGTCATATTATGTGACATAGTTGAAAGGAAAAATACCAGACTTGGTATATTGATCATGTCTCGAAAAAACCTTCACAAAATGACCTATCATGTTCGAGGTTTCATGGCTTTCGATCCAAATGACCGATGTTATGTGCTGAATCACGGCATAGTTTGTGATGATGTGCCCATATTATGCATGCATGTGTACATTGGTATGGAGAACAATGTTGCAGGAGGAAGTTTTCCTTTTCGTCGCACGAAAAAGCCATTTTCCATTTTCCGAGCGCAAAAAAGGGTCGTTTTGTGAAGTAACCAACAAAATGCTGTTTCAGAATGCCTCCGTCCCATTTTTCTAAAATACTAGAACACCTTACATGGATGTGGCATCCCGCAAAACCACTACTAGAAAATCGCGTTGAATTTGTGCATTGCATCGTCATCATCATGCATTGTTTGCATTAAACTATGTTTGCAAAGCCCGTGTTGTTTTCTAAAAACGCCCCCTCTTTATTCAAACGCCAAAACTCGGGTCGCCGGACTATTTTGTTTTGTCTGTTATCGGGTTGCAAAAGACTTGTTCGAAATAAATAAAACTATTTATTATTTTAGCCGGGCAATGAACGGGTCGACGACAACGACCACCCCATATTTCAATCGGCCACCCTTATTCCTGCCTACCCAGAAAACTACCCAAACCTAGCCCACCTCACCTCCAATCCCTGAACGCCACCTCAGCTACCCCCCCCCCCCTAACCAATCATAACCCTCCACCTAGACCCTCTCTCACCCTTCCCACCCACCAAACACACCCAACACACTCACACCACACAGCACGCCACGCACGCACTCACAGGCCACACAGCGCCCCACTCAACCCTGCCTGGCCCCCTGCAGCCTCGCCCACCGGACCCACCCCTGCCCCGCGTGCCCCGCGCTCGCCCTCTCCCTTCTCTTCTTCCCCGCACCCCCACGTTCCACGCCAACCACCGCTGCGAGCCGCCCCTGCCCATCTCCTTCCTCCCGCCCGAGCTCCGGCGCCGCCACGACGCCCCGCCTTGGAAGTCCCAGCCACCTCCCGCGCCTGCCTGCTTCTCGCCTTCCGCCTCGGCCCGCGCCATGGCCCCAACCGCCGTGTTCTCGCCGTCCTCCTCGGCAGAGCTCGGCGCCGCTCGTCTGCGGCGCGGCCGACTCCTCCTCCGTGCGGGCCCCCGCCCGCCGGCCTCCCGCCTTCCAGACGCCACGCCCGCGTCGTTCCTGCCTCGCCTGCTCATGCCGCCACGCTGACCTCCGCCCGCGCCTCCCCATGGTCGCCACCGCCCTGTCAAGCCCTCTCCGGTCACCCTGCAGTACCTCGCCGGACCTCCGTCGCCCCCGAGCCGCCTCCACCCTCCAACCTCCGGCCCGGTCCCGCCTCGTCCTCGACCCCGCCAGACCCCGCCGCCGCCGGCAAGCCACGGCAAATCTGCCTCCCGCCGCCTGCCTGCTCGTTCTCTGCAGTACAAGTTCTCCAACAGCTGTTCGCCTCGATCATTGTTCTTCGCCCACGGACATCTGCGTGCGGCTCCATTATGCTGTGGTTTTGGGACAATCAGCTGTAGTAGCTACAAGTTGTGTCCAATTCCCATCGAGATGTGGCATGGTTGGCCCAATGGTTCGAGATCCTCATGATTGGAGAGATTTGGTGGAATTCCGTCAAGAACTTCAGTACCACGCGAGTCTCGGAAGAACCACCAGAGCCAAACCTGCGAGCACCCGAGTTCTTCAAGGACTACAAGATCTTCCGACGGCTCCAACAATTAAACAAGATCGTCCTCGAAAGTGGAGCCGCAAACCCCAAGATCATCGAGAGGGGGGGCCGATGACCTCGGACCAAGAACGTCGACATGAAACGCCAAGTACTCCTTCCCGGACCCCGGTACCGGACAAGATCGCCATAGACCCCGAGAACTTCCCCCCTGAACGCCAAGTTCGCCGACACGGGTGCGACGAGTATTTTTCCTCGAGGACGCCGAGTACTTCACCCCGGACCCGATAACCGCCAAGATCGCCACGAGAACGACAAGTACTTCATCCCGAACACCATGACCGTCGACATGACCCGAAGACCCCGGATGCGACAAGGTCTACCTCACGAGAACGTTCCGCGAGACCAATCCGCCGAACCACGGACCACGAGACCGACCGAACCGGAACCCCAAGACCGTCGAGACCCTAATGTGTGACCCTTTCTCCGAGCCCTATTTTATAAATGCTAAACATAAAACCTGTTGCACATTAATTGCCATACTTGCATGCATAATCATGTGGTTTGGGGGCCTTATGCCGATTCACCTCTAATTAAATATGGGGCCCATATGCGGGCAAATCTAGTCCCATATTGGCCTCATCTAAACTTGAGTAGCGAACCGGTGCTATCTTTTGTCTTGATGAAACAACATTTAATTGCGGGGCTTTTAAACAACTTGAATCAGCTAATTCAATGTCGGGACCCCGGTTCCGCATAAGATGACCTAATTGCTTCGCACCTTGCCATGTCATGCATCATACATGCATCATGCCGATCTTCTGCCGTTGTATTAAATATTGCATCCGGTGCTTCTTCTAGTGTTTTGCTTCTTCGCGGATAAAGCCGTTGAGTTGATGTGAGCTTCGCCCCGATCTTCGGATGAACCCTTCGACAATGTTTTCAGGCGAGCATCTCCCCCTTTCTACCTATCTTACTTTTATAGTATTTGTTCCCTCCTGTTGATCTATTGCTATCTGTGTTGCGATGCTCTAGATTCCGTACCCTTGATACCCCTTGCAGCCATATATTGCCTTGGACACATCCTATTACCTGTTGTTTGGTAGATAGTTGGACTTGCGCATCGTAGTCGCTTGATCAAGTGCTGTTGCGTGTCGTCCTGTGCCACAGTTGTTGATGTATTGCCGCATGTTGTTGTTGGAGATGATCATAGTTTTACTTATCGTTCACTTTAATTCCTGGTTAACAACTAAAATTGAAATAAGCAGAGGCATCGGTGGGTGATAGAAAATATTTGGTTTCCGAACGCCCACTTGTGTCCCGTAAGACCCCGAGTACTTGATACATGTTCCTTGATTTATCGCGCTATCCACATCCGGGAGGTATATGGGACCCCCACGAGCGAGCTTGATTCGGTCTTATTTCTTGGGGCCACAAACTAGTTTGAGGTTTTATTTACGATCTGTACTTATGCCATGCTACTTATGTAATTACGTTTGCGAGGAGCACCTTGTCTTTTTAGGATCGGGACACGATTCCATGTGTCGACAAGCCCAGCCACTTTCGGTTTCCCGATCGTTCCACCGTCTACCCAAACCTTGAGTCCGTCTCGAGTCACCGTTTCGCTATGGATCTACTTAAGGGGTGGCCCCCTGAAATATTTCTGAATCCTGTGATTGTTCAGTCGTGAAAGCCTCATTGGGTTTTGATTTGGTTTTTCCGAGGTTGATCGAGCGTGTGTTGCTATTGGTGCACCCTGGCCGGGTAAAACTTTCTGAAAGCCGTATCCGCGGATATGGACGACTTGGAGCACAGTATCTCGATCATAGACAAGCATAACTAAATTTTATTGCTCTAAATTTGACTTTATAATGACTAGTAATCAGCTTCACTATAATGGAATGGTTAAATAATACTGCCCACAAATGCTTGTTTGGACCGTCGCTTGCGACCATTGTACCTGACTAGTAAGTATGGCAACTACAACGGAATGGCTGAATAAAAGTACCAACAACTGCTGGGTTTCGGGTTTATCTCATGCTATCTGTATCTGATTAGTAATTGTTGCAACTATAACGAAATGGTTAATTAAAAGTGCCTACTGCTTACTTTATCAGGATGAATATCTAAACCTGACTAGTAATTGCTGCAACGATAACGGAATAAGTAAAACTGCCAACGGTGTGAGTTCCTCGGTTGACTTCCTTGTTTGGTCTCGAGGGGGAAACACCAGGATGGGTTTGTTTGGTGTTAGCTTCAGGTTGGATCCGGATAGGTCATTCTCACCCCTCTCTGATAACCGCCAGTTGTATCGAGTCTCTATAGGTTGTTTAGTGCATGCTGCCGCTGCCGCTCAGTCCACCATACCTATGTAGGCGAGGACCGCCGAATTCTAGCCTCGCTGCAATCGCCTCGATCGACGCCTCTTTTTCCTTTGCCCTTTGTCGGCACCCTTTTGTTTAAGCAGGTTTTGAGATCGGCGTCGTTAGCGGGGTTACCCTTCCGCTTGGCTCAGGTGGTTATGGACGCCATTGGTTATTCTTCAGGGCTCTTAGCCCCATTTGCATCTTGTCCGTAGTTGGGGGCCCTATCGTTTTCAAGGTGATTTGGATCTTTGTATATTATATTTGTATGCTTGACTCATGGAGTCGTGTTGTATATATACCTGTTCTGTGGGTCCCATAGAGGACTGTTGTGTAATGTTATTACTTCGTTTTCCACCCGCACGAAAGTGCCTGGTGGTCACCTTTGAATCGTTTCTATGCGGGTTTGACGAATTTTGCTCAAACTTGCATAGGTCCGATTCTGAGGGTGTTACAGAGTGGTATCAGAGCTCAGCAGTTGCGATACCCCACAAGTCCAGCCTGTAGGATAACCTAGCTAACGGCCGAAGTAGAGTGTCAAAACTATTTTTGGAAAATCGGTTGGATAGATCTGATTAGGTCTGATTTTACTCCTTACCCCTCTGCTATTCTCCTCTTATCTCGACGTGTTTTGAATCCGCTCTCTTCTCTCTCTTCGAGTCCAGGATTTCTCGTGGTCGGGTTCCGTCGTACCTTCAGGGTTTCGCTTCCTTCTTTGATAACGGCGTTCTACCATCCGGTGTTCATGCTGCTTGAGGAATCCGTCTACGGTGTTACCATCCTTTGTTCCTTGTTTGTGCTTTCCGGTGTTTTCCGACGCGACGACATCCTCTATGCCAGATCCGATGCAGAGCCTGCATCACTCCTTTGTTCCGAACCTCGCTTGTCGAGATCTTCAGTCTGATTCCGAGAGTTGGTTGCATAATCCGCCTATTCGTGTGCAGAGTAATGGTTTGGGTGCGCGATGGACTGATCACCATCCGACTACTCTTATCATTCGCTCTTGTACATCGAATCAGTGGATCCAGCAGTTTTACTCCATCCATCGAAAGCTAGAGGTGGCTTTATTTGTTGATACCTCTACCTTCGACATTTTTGTCCCCGGAGAGCTCTCTCGACGGTCACGGACAACGACCTCATTGTTAGTGGTGTCGCGAGGATCTACGCAAAGCGAAGAGACACAGACCGCCGACCTTCCTTCCGGTACCATGAGGCGGATCTCGAGGGCGAGATCCCTTGTTAGTGGTGTCGAATTGTGGCATCCCGCAAAACCACTACTAGAAAATCGCGTTGAATTTGTGCATTGCATCGTCATCATCATGCATTGTTTGCATTAAACTATGTTTGCAAAGCCCGTGTTGTTTTCTAAAAACGCCCCCTCTTTATTCAAACGCCAAAACTCGGGTCGCCGGACTATTTTGTTTTGTCTCATTATCGGGTTGCAAAGACTTGTTCAAATAAATAAAACTATTTATTATTTTAGCGGGGGGTCGATCAGGCGTGTCGAACGACCACCCCATATTTCAGATCGGCCCACCTATTCCTGACTACCCAGAAACTACCCACACCTAGCCTCCACCTCACCCTCCAATCCTCGAACGCCACCTCGGCTACCCTCTCCCCTAACCAATCATAGCCTCCACCTAGACCCTCTCTCTCTCACCCTTCCCACCCACCAAACACACCCAACACACTCACACCACACAGCACGCCACGCACGCACTCAAGACACAAAGCACACGCGCGCCCACTCAACCCTCGCCTGGCCCCGACGCGCCTGGCCCACCGGACCCACCTCGCTGCAGGCCGCGCCGCCTCCTTCTCTTCTTCCCCGCACCCATCGCTCCACGCCAACCACTGCGAGCCGCCCGCCATCTCCTTCCTCCTGGCGAAAGCCGCCCTGCTCCACAACGCGCGTGTAGTCGCTCACCACCCTCCGCGCCCTGCCCTTCCAGCCCTTCCTTCTCCCGGCCCGCACCCATGAGCTCCCAACCGCCGTGTTCTCGTCCCTCACTGGCGAGCTTTTGCTCTCGTCTGCGGCAGCGGCGACTCCCCTCCTTCGCGGCCGTCCCGCCCGGCCTCCCGCCTTCCGGGGCGCCACGCCGTCGTTCCCGTCCTCGCCTCGTCTGCGGCCGCTTCGCGGCCTCGGACCTCCGCCGCCTCTAGGCCTCCCATGGTCGCCACCGCCTGTCAAGCCCTCTCCGGTCACCCTGCGGTACCTCGCGGACCTCCGGCCCGAGCCGCCTCCACCTCCAACCTCCGCCGGTCCCGCCTCGTCTCGACCCGCAGACCCGCGCGCGGCAAGCCACCGCCGTCCTGCGTCTCCCGCGCTCGCCCTGCCTCGTTCTCTGCGAGCACAAGTTCTCCAACGATTCTGGTCGCCTCGATCTGTTCTTACGCCCACGGACATCTGCGTGCGGCTCCTGTTGTGGTTTTGGGACAGCAATCACCGTAGTAGCTTCAAGTTGTGTCCAATTCCCATCGAGATGTGGCGTGGTTGGCCCAATGGTTCGAGATCCTCATGATTGGAGAGATTTGGTGGAATTCCGTCAAGAACTTCAGTACCACGCGAGTCTCGGAAGAACCACCAGAGCCAAACCTGCGAGCACCCGAGTTCTTCAAGGACTACAAGATCTTCCGACGGCTCCAACAATTAAACAAGATCGTCCTCGAAAGTGGAGCCGCAAACCCCAAGATCATCGAGAGGGGGGGCCGATGACCTCGGACCAAGAACGTCGACATGAAACGCCAAGTACTCCTTCCCGGACCCGAACCCCGGTACCGGACAAGATCGCCATAGACCCCGAGAACTTCCCCCCTAAACGCCAAGTTCGCCGACACGGGTGCGACGAGTATTTTTCCTCGAGGACGCCGAGTACTTCACCCCGGACCCGATAACCGCCAAGATCGCCACGAGAACGACAAGTACTTCATCCCGAACGCCATGACCGTCGACATGACCCGAAGACCCCGGATGCGACAAGGTCTACCCCGCTACCGAGAACGTTTCCGCCGAGACCAATCCGTCGAACCCTGGACCCTGAGACCGACCCCGAACCCCGGAACCCCAAGACCGTCGAGACCCTAATGTGTGACCCTTTCTCCGAGCCCTATTTTATAAATGCTAAACATAAAACCTGTTGCACATTAATTGCCATACTTGCATGCATAATCATGTGGTTTGGGGGCCTTATGCCGATTCACCTCTAATTAAATATGGGGCCCATATGCGGGCAAATCTAGTCCCATATTGGCCTCATCTAAACTTAAGTAGCGAACCGGTGCTATCTTTTGTCTTGATGAAACAACATTTAATTGCGGGGCTTTTAAACAACTTGAATCAGCTAATTCAATGTCGGGACCCCGGTTCCGCATAAGATGACCTAATTGCTTCGCACCTTGCCATGTCATGCATCATACATGCATCATGCCGATCTTCTGCCGTTGTATTAAATATTGCATCCGGTGCTTCTTCTAGTGTTTTGCTTCTTCGCGGATAAAGCCGTTGAGTTGATGTGAGCTTCGCCCCGATCTTCGGATGAACCCTTCGACAATGTTTTCAGGCGAGCATCTCCCCCTTTCTACCTCTCTTACTTTTATAGTATTTGTTCCCTCCTGTTGATCTATTGCTATCTGTGTTGCGATGCTCTAGATTCCGTACCCTTGATACCCCTTGCAGCCATATATTGCCTTGGACACATCCTATTACTTGTTGTTTGGTAGATAGTTGGACTTATGGCGTCGTGATCGCTTGCTCAAAATCTTTGCGTGTAATAAATCTGTGCCACAGTTGTTGATGTATTGCCGCATGTTGTTGTTGGAGATGATCATAGTTTTACTTATCGTTCACTTTAATTCCTGGTTAACAACTAAAATTGAAATAAGCAGAGGCATCGGTGGGTGATAGATAATATTTGGTTTCCGAACGCCCACTTGTGTCCCGTAAGACCCCGAGTACTTGATACCTGTTCCTTGGTTTATCGCGCTATCCACATCAGGGAGGTATATGGGACCCCCCTGATCCAGAGCTTGATTCAGTCTTATTTCTTGGGGCCACAAACTAGTTTGAGGTTTTATTTACGATCCTGTACTTATGCCATGCTACTTATGTAATTACGTTTGTGCGAGGAGCACACTGTACTGTTTAGGATCGGGACACGATTCCGCGGTGTCGACAAGCCCAGCCACACTTTCGGTTTCCCAGTCGTTCACAGCCGTCTACCCAAACCTTGAGTCCGTCTCGGAGTCAGCTGGCTTCGTTGCGGGATCTACTTAAGGGGTGGCCCCCTGAAATATTTCTGAATCCTGTGATTGTTCAGTCGTGAAAGCCTCGTTGGGTTTTGATTTGGTTTTTCCGAGGTTGATCGAGCGTGTGTTGCTATTGGTGCACCCGGCCGGTAAAACTTTCTCAAAGCCGTGTCGCGGATATGGACGACTTGGAGCTGATATCTCGATCATAGACAAGCATAACTAAAGTTTATTGCTCTAAATTTGACTTTATAATGACTAGTAATCAGCTTCACTATAATGGAATGGTTAAATAATACGCCCACAAATGCTTGTTTGGAAGTAAACTGCGACCATTGTATTCGACTAGTAAGTATGGCAACTTCTAGCGGAATGGCTGAATAAAAGTACCAACAACCTTTGGGTTTGGGTTTATCTCATGCTATCATGTCGATTAGTAATTGTTGCAACTATAACGAAATGGTTAATTAAAAGTGCCTCACTTTTATCGGGATGAATATCTAAACACGACTAGTAATTGCTGCGATAACGGAATAAGTAAAACGCCAACGGTGTGAGTTCCTCGGTTGACTTCCTTGTTTGGTCTCGAGGGGAAACACGAGATGGGTTTGTTTGGTGTTAGCTTCAGGTTGGATCCGGATAGGTCATTCTCACCCCTCTCGATAACCGCCAGGTTGTATCAGTCTCTATAGGTTGTTTAGTGCATGCTGCCGCCGCTTGATCCACCATACCTATGTAGGCGGACCCTTGGTCTAGCCTCGCCGTGTCTTGGCCTCGATCTTGACGCTCCTCTTTTTCCTTTGCCCTTTGTCGGCACCCCTTTTGTTTAAGGTGTTTTGAGATCGGCGTCGTTAGCGGTTACCCTTCCGGCTTGGCCTGGGCAGGGTTATGGACGCCATTGGTTATTCTTCAGGGCTCTTAGCCCCATTTGCATCTTGTCCGTAGTTGGACGCCCTATCGTTTTCAAGGTGATTTGGATCTTTGTATATTATATTTGTATGCTTGACTCATGGAGTCGTGTTGTATATATACCTGTTCTGTGGGTCCCATCGAGGACTGTTGTGTAATGTTATTACTTCGTTTTCCACCCGCACGAAAGTGCCTGGTGGGCACCTTTGAATCGTTTCTATGCGGGTTTGACGAATTTTGCTCAAACTTGCATAGGTCCGATTCTGAGGGTGTTACAATGGACTATCTCCCAACCGGGACATCTCAAACCTTTTCGTCCATCCCGGGTAAAAAGGAAAAATGTCTGCCGAATCGGTAGGAAGTGGGTCCGGTTTGTACTACAGGTACATGATCTAACGCCCGTGATTTTTTGAAAAAATAATTTTTGGACTCGCAATATGTGGTTTCTTTAGAGATCCAATGCAAGTTCGAATGATGCTCGTCCCCTATCTTCATGCATGCCGGTTCGACCATAGTTAGAAATTCAAAACGGGCTTAAGAAATTCAAAAAAAATCCGAACAATGAAAATCCTTCGCGTGGTGTCATATTATGTGACATAGTTGAAAGGAAAAATACTAGACTTGGTATATTGATCATGTCTCAGAAAAACCTTCACAAAATGACCTACCATGTTCGAGGTTTCATGGCTTTCGATCCAAATGACCGATGTTATGTGCTGAATCATGACATAGTTTGTGATGCCATGCCCATATTATGCATGCATGTGGACATTGGTATGGAGAACAATGTTGCAGGAGGAAGTTTTCCTTTTCGTCGCACGGAAAAGCCATTTTCAATTTTCCGAGCGCAAAAAACGGGTCGTTTTGTGAAGTAACCACCAAAATATTGTTTGAGAATGCCTACGACATTTCTTCCTGCTATTTTTTCCCGCCATTTCTTCCCGCCAGTTTTTCCCGCCGATTCTTCCCGCTAGTTATCTTCCTGCCATTTCTCACTATATATATGTAGGGTTGTCCTCCATTGTCATTGCACATCTCTAGACCCATATCTGCAACCTCATCACTCTTTCCCATGGAAGTTTTCCTGGGGCGGAGGCGCTTTGCGCCTTGAACCTCCACCCGCCAGACTCTGTGTCCCGTCGGTTGGATCTTTGGCGCCGGGCGTGCAGTTCCTCCTGTTCCTCTAGGTGTGGCGCGCCGGATGGCCATCACGAACCACTACTACTTCGAGATCACGCCAGAGCAGCGGAGGAATCCCAGATGACATCCTGACTATTTCCCGACTTGGAATGGATCGGCGTGAGAGGGCGCTTACCAGGCACGAGGAGGATGACCCACCTCCTCCGAACTTCAACGAGGCCGGCCGTCGGCTGTGGTGGCGTGGCCGGACTCTCCAGAGCGTCATGGCCTACGACACGGCCGCCGACTTTAAGCCCCGCCTGCGCTACCCTCAAGTCCAGCCCACTCGTACTCAGCCTTCAAGGTTCAAATACGGCGACCACGACGAGGACAGCGATGATGGCCGCGGTAAGTACGACGACTATAGTGGCGAGTATTACAGGTGTAGGTAGGAGCATGACTGAATCAATCCAAAATTGCAAAACATGTTCGGCCGATTGTGGCTTAATCTGGCCATGTATCTTAATTTTCAGTTCTTCGATGTAACTTAGTGTTAGTTGCGTTATGTACTTTAATTCCAGTTCTATCCTGATAAAATTTTCTTCCCGTCCATTATTTCCCGTCCTTTTTTTCCTTCCCATTAATAAAAAAATAAGTTAATTCAAATCCAAATTAAAAACAGAAGATGGTTTTGAATTAGTTATTCAAATCCAAACACTTTTTATGTTTAAAGTTTTTCTAAATTCCAAACTAATATTCAAAAAATATAAGTTAATTCATTTTTAATTTTAAATGGTTACATTAATTATTTTTAATTACATAAAATGGTTTTGAATTAGTTATTCAAATCCAAACACTTTTTATGTTTAAAGTTTGCTAAATTCCAAAATAATATTCAAAAAATATAAGTTAATTCATTTTTAATTTTAAATGGTTACATTAATTATTTTTAAAAAAGAAAATGGTTTTGAATTATCTATTCAAATTCAAACACTTTTTATGTTTAAAGTTTTTCTAAATTCCAAATTAATATTCAAAAAATATAAGTTAATTCATTTTTAATTTGAAATGGTTACATTAAATATTTTTAAAAATAGAAAATGGTTTTGAATTAGTTATTCAAATCCAAACACTTTTTATGTTTAAAGTTTTTCTAAATTCCAAATTAATATTCAAAAAATATAAGTTAATTCATTTTAAATTTTAAATGGTTCATATTTTAAATGGTTACATTAATTATTTTTAAAAACGGAAAATGGTTTTGAATTAGTTATTCAAATCCAAACACTTTTTATGTTTAAAGTTTTTCTAAATTCCAAATTAATATTCAAAAAATATAAGTTAAATCATTTTTAATGTTAAATGGTTATATTAATTATTTTTAAAAACAGAAAATGGTTTTGAATTAGTTATTCAAATTCAAACACTTTTTATGTTTAAAATTTTTCTAAATTCCAAAGTAATTATCATTTAAAAAACATTACAAATTTAAACCCCAAAATAAAAATTAAGGCGGGAACATAGAGACAATTCCTGAATTTTTTTGAAAACACGGTCATACATCCCGGTTGGAGCCACCAATCGGGACTAAAGACTCCTGCACGCGCCCCTTGGGATGATGAAAAAAAGGTGGAGCATACGTCCCGGTTGGTGGCTCCAACCGGGACGTATGACCCTTTAGTCCAGGTTGGAGGCTCCAACCGGGACTAAAGCCCCTTCGTTTATAACTGGCTCGCTTCCTCTTCTTCTTCCCCATCTCACTTCTCTGCCTCTCACCGACGCGCGCACAGGAACCGCCCCCGATGCCGGCAGGCTGCCCGAGCTCCGCCGCCTTGCTGACCCTGCCAAGAGCTCCGCCTCGTTGCCCTCTATCTCCCCGCAAAACGAATCGAAGAGGGGCATCTGCAATCGTCGCCATCGACGCCATCTTCCTCGTCACCGACGACCGCCTCCGTCGACATCGCCTTCAGTCTAGACCTCGCATGGCCTCCCCGAGCCCTTCGTCCGATCCGCGATGAGCTTCTGGTCCCCTGGGACCTATCCCTCGACCCCCTCTCCCTCTGTAGTCGTTGCTCGCCGTCAACCCGTACGTTCTGCCGCCATTCTCCTTGCTCCGGCGACCAAAACCTAGCGGTGCTGCCACCAGTAGGCTTGCCTTGCTCGCCTCGTTCGAGTAGGATATATCTCGTCGCCCCACGCGCCCTCCTTCGTCGTCGTTGGTGACCATCCGACGGTGGCCGTTGTGATGACGTCATGCTGGCGTCATCCTGACATGTCCACGGACCCCGCTGGTGTGGCATGCCGATGTGTCTTCGGCCCCACTGGTCCATCGTGGTTTGGTGCCTCTGCGGTAAAGTTAGCGATGCTTGGTCCAGTCCCACCGCTGTGTGGAGGCCGAGGTGGCCGAGCCCTCTGTCACCACGTGGCTAGCAAAGGGCCTCGTGTAAAAATGTTTTCTGTTTTGTTTAAATTTAGAAATGGTTTAATTAAATCCAGAAATTGATATAATATTGTAAATTCAATAATTAATTATTTATATCTCAGAAAAATACAAATAATATATCAAAATATTCAGAAAAATGAGATATAACTATTTAACCTATAATCATGCATTGTTCAACAACTTTCAAGACAAGTTTAATTAGAGAACAAAATCAACCCCTCTCATATACTCCGGAGTTTCGCCGAGTTAGGGTTTTCACCCCTCGGAACCCCGTTTAAATTGCCGAGCATGTCTTAGGGTTACTTTTCAATACAAATTAACTTGTCATATCATCATCCTTGTTTGATCATTGCATCGATGCCATGTGTTGATTGTTCCCCTCTCTTTCCGGTGTTCGGTTCTTCGCGGTAGAATGCAAGATCAAGATCAAAGACCGAGGTCAACACCATCGAAGATCGAAGATTTCTTGATAGCCATCATATTGTAGATGCTTAGCCATGATATTAGTTGTCATAGACCCTAGTTGAATCGATGTTGCACCTAGGGTTAGCCGGTGTGTCCTCGCCAGGGTATCCCGAACCGGAGGGTTGATTGATTGCCGCCTTTCTTTCCGGTATTGGTTCTTCGCGATAGGATCCGATCCCGAGGGTTTCTCCGAATTAGGGTTTCTGATATTGTAAATTCATTTTTATTATTGTGTATGTATATATTAGGGTTTCTCCGAATTAGGGTTTATATCTCTCAACATCATACCTAGCATTCTCCCTTAGCCGCTTTGACTTATCCGTTTTTCCACCTATGCAGAAAATATGGACCCACACGACAGAGACGAAGAAAAGGAAGAGTTGATCCAAGGTGTGATCCGCGGGGAAGAAAATTTAGATGTATCGACGTTTCTGAACAACTCCGGTGAGGGTGATCCTCTTTTTGCCGGAAGAGACGACTTGTTTGAGGTTGAAGGTGATGCCTTCAACGAGGGAGAAGGCGATGCCTTGTGTGATCGAAAATACGACTGCTCCGGCGAGGTGCATGTAATATAATTAATTCATTAATTAATCATCTACTATCTATATAGAAATAGTAACGACGATCTTTCTTCTTTTAGCCCTCCGGATCAAAGAAATCTACTGAAAAGAGCGGACGAGGCCCAACCAAAAAGTTGGAAGACCATGAGAGGTTCAGGATCGAAGATATCGGTGAAGACGCCAAATCGATTGCTCCCGAAGTTGTCGCAAACAAATTTGTGGCACAATGCAGAGTAATCGTTAGGGACTTCATCCCGATCACTGTTCGAAATTGGAATAGGCCTGCTGATGCGGAAGAAGAGGGAACGTCTTAATTTCTCCCTACCATGGCCAAAGATTTACTGTGGAAGAGGCTCATGGTTAATTTCAACTACCGAAGATAGAGATGGATCCAAATGCGGAGGATCCAGTTGAGGACGCCTTAGAACATGCGCGAGCCATGGAGGCTAAGGTCAGGGAGTGGGCTATGAAGAAGATGGCCCAGTGTTTCACCAACTGGAAGAAAAGATTGCACCTTGACTATGTCATGAAAGACAAGACTCCAGATTTCAAGAAGATTCAGTTTCAGAAGATAGAACCATTCTGGGCTGAGTTTGTGAATTACAACACATCATAAAAAGCTAAGAAAATGTCTGCAACGAATAAGTTGAATGCTACTAACAAGAAGTATCACCATACTATGGGGCAAGGTGGCTACATGGCTGGCATTTCTAAGTGGGAGAAACTTGAGGATGAACTGCGTGCTAAAAAGATCATCCCAGAGACAGACGATTGGATCGAACGTGCAAGGAATTGGTTTTACGGGCATGGGGTCACGTTGGACTCGGAAGGGATGTGTATATGTAACATACGACATAAAGAAGACCCCTTTCCAATCGAGAAGATGAGAAAAGAAGTAAAGGTTGTTAAAGATGGGGACTTCATTCCCGATAGAGAGAATGATGAGCTCACACTCGCCCTTGGAAATAAGGAACATGATGGACGAACACGAGGCACAAGCGGCTCCAAACCATGGAGGACTGGGTTTCCCAAAGAGAGGAAGAAATATCCTGATAGAAGCCGTCAGAGGAGAAAGGACAAGGCGGAAGTTGAAGCAGATATTTAGAAAGAGCGAATGCGTATAATTGAAGAACGAATAAAGCAACAACAAGATGAAATTAACGCACTTAAAGAGAAAAGTAGTACCGGCCCATCTCAGCAGCACATGGTGGTAGAACCTGCATTCGATGCTACCGTCCTATCGAATAATCGAAAAAGCAGTGTGGCTTCCACCGAGGTCCCGGGTGATTACAATGACGATGACGATGGTGCACAGACGATGGCTCCTGTTGGCTACCCTGTGGATGATATCACACAGATGACACACTGCGAGCTACATGTCAAAGTTGTGAACATATTAATGAAGGTGGCGGTCGGCTATGCCTTACCAATTGGACCCACACCAACTTACCACTGTCGTCCGGTTCCACAGGGCTACGCTATTGTCGGGGTGGATGAAATCATGCCCATCTTTGAAGTTTTGAAGCTTGACTACCCTGCAGGTGAAGGGGATGTGACTGAACTGGGAGATGCAACAAACATCACCATTCTATGGCCAAAGGAATGTATCGTGCTTTGAAATCACACGCCAAGGCCATCTTCGCCGCCGCCTCACCCGTCTCCAGCGAGGTCGTCGCCGTCGCGGCAGCCGTCTTCGTCGCCTCACCCGTCTCCGTCGCCTCACCCGCCTCCAGCGCGCCATCGCCGGCGCCTCAGGATAAAAAGCGTAAGCGTACCACCGCTACTCTGCGTCGTGGTAAGCGATCGCCGAAACGTAAACAAGAGCCTCTTCCAAAAGTACCAAAGGTTCCTCCCAAGAGAGCTTATGACTGTACTGAAGAGGAGACTACGGCTATCGTTGATGCGGAAATGGCAGTGTTTTTCGCTAAGCTGAGGCGGCCGAAAGAGCCAGAGTTCCCTAGCACCAAAGAATAAAAGGCCAGAGTGTTCAAAATGCTAAAGACTCTTCATCAACCGGAGCCAAAGCTGTCATCAGACTATGAGCGTTCTATTCTCAAGTCATATGCGGCACAACAAGCCTCGAAGAGCAGTACTGATGCAAGCGAAAAATCTGTTGCCCAGCTCGAAGAACAAGCAAAACAGTCTTGCGCCCCTCTCAAGGTGATTTCTCATACCAATGTGGGGTCGAGCAAATATGCGGCCGAAGAGCAGTATGATCCAGAGGTAGTTGTACAATACGGAGAAGCTGGCGCTGCTCAAGGTATGAGTATTGCCCAGTACTTATCCCAGTTAGAGTACTTCCCCGTGTGTGAAGTAGCATACAAATACCAGTACGACAAACCTCTCATCAAACCTGAGGAGGTAAATAATCTTCCAACAAAAATGCGAAGATTGCATAACTGGTACATGCATGCCACAAAGGCCGGGGCTAACTGGATAGTGCTGAGGGTTACAAAAAAGCATTATGGGAAATAAATAGATGACATGATATCTATTGAAATTGATGAACTATTTCAATTATTCAATCAAGACTCCTTGGACAAATCGATCATCAGTGCCTATTGTCTGTAAATACTAATTCTGTAATTAATTTAGTCTCTAGCTATCTCACCTCGTTTATTGCATGTATATAATCATACTATAATATGCAGAATGAAGATTCTCGAATGCAGCAGAGGACAAATCTATGACATTGGGTTCATTGTCTCATATTGGGTTCATCAAGCTAATCTCAAAACAAACCCCCAGGATACGGAGGATAATATCGTACACGCGTTAAGGTTTCAAGAAACCATAAGAGAAATACTATTTTTTTACAACTTTGAGTGAGTGTTATTGTCTTGTATACACTTTCTATTTCGCTTACTCGATGTTAAGTATATAATTGATTAGTTATGCATGCGCAGCACCACTATTACATTAATCATTCAACTTGACAAAGGGCGTGTACTATTCATGGACTCGAAACATAAACCCCTTGAGCAGTGGAAGGACATGCAGATGCTTCTCCAGCGGTAATTCTAATCATTACGACACTATATCGGCAACGTTTCGTGAATTTTATGATATCAAGTAATTAATAACTTCTTTTATTCGTTTTCTTCGCCGGGCAGCGCTTGGAAACGGTTCACCAATAAGGCTAGGGGTGTTTGGAAAGAGGACCTTACATTTCAACCACTAGATGTAAGCACCACTAGCTATATCTGCGCATCTCTTTGATTCCAGTTTTGATACCGTTATTATCATGCTTGATTATTATTTTTGATTAAACTCTGTTCTCGTAAAGTGCCTGACGCAGGGACCAGGAAACAATTTATGTGGATACTATGTTTGCGAGTTTATCCGTCAGACGTGCTGTGAGAAAGGCAGAAATTTAAAGCAACTCCACGTACGTAAACAATTTCTATAGTTTTTAATCACCATCAAATTGTGTTTAGTTTCATTCATATAGGCTGACTACTTTTTTAAATCAGATCGAACGTCTACGGGACGGTCTTCTGCAAAGGATCGCGTACGAGCAATTCAGGAGGAATTGACGGGATTCTTGGATGCAGAAGTCCTAAACCCAAAAGGGGAATACTATTCAGATGTGTATAAACAATAGGGATTGTACAAAGAGCTTATTTTGTATGTAGTGCATGAACTCGATTCGTGTATCGAATGTAATATGTTCGATACTTAGATCTATATTGTCATGATGATCTTGTGTAATATAATGGTTCCTTCATTGATGAGTGCGAAACACTAAATAAACAATAAAACAATATAAATGAATTCTCTGCCGTGGCACAAAAAGTGGCCAATGTCGTGGCAACAAAAGTTATCAAAATGAATTCTCTGCCGCGACAGAGAAATGTGTCAAATCTCTGCATGCGGAATACACATACATGGTGGCACCACCATTGATCTAACGAACATTTGAGCGAATAACTGAACTTGGTCGATTAGCCACTAGTCGAAATAGCCCCACGTGTCCCGGTTGATAAGGGGCATTAGTCCCGGTTTCCAACCGGGACGGGGCAATCGGAACTAAAGCCACAAAAGGGCATACACGTGGCCGTGTGAGGGGGAGGGTAACCGTCCCGGTTCGTAACGTTCACCTGCAAATAGTAAACCACAAATCTCTTTTTTTTCGAAAAGGCACTAGTTTCATCTTCAACACATAGCTTTACGTCTAGCTCGGTCCACGAATTATTAGTTCTCATTATTATTGCTCTCCTTGTTCCGTTTTGCGTCTTTCTTTTGCTAGATCTGTCTTTTGCTTTGTGACTAACCGTTTATTTTCTTATGTAATCACACTGCAGATTAGGTTGGTTAACAAATGCAGAGACCGGGGCGCAGCACCCCTTTTCAAAAAAAAAGTTTGGATAACAAAGAAAACATGATACGTGTGGATCTTTGAAAGGCTGTTAACGCAGACAAGTGCGTCCCATTGGACATGAATATTCCACCGACTTTTGCAAGACCTTAAGGCCAAAAGCTAATTTAACATATATAGTAGTCTAGTTGAGTAGACACCACCGCAAAAAGATGATGCGTATATAGTGGTGTGGAACAATGGCATGCTCCTTTACGGTCTTTGATTACCTAGGACGATCCTCGTCCTCCTCTAGCTTGTTTCTACCAGAACTTGCGCATGCAAGTCGTTCTCTTGACCTAATCTTGCCTCATTTGCTACTGGATCGTTCTGTCATGGTTGAGCCGAGTGTCATAAGGAACAAAGGCTTTTTGGAATGAGAAACACAGGCGCCCACACCCCAAAAAAGAAGTAACAAAGGAGCAAAATTTCATTTTAACCGTTGCAACAAGGGAAAAAAAATAAATACTTAAATTAACCATCAGTCACTACACTGCGGTGGCTCTGGGTGAATTACACACTGGCTTTTCCTTCCTTCTGTCCTTCTAAAGGATTATAATACTGTTGATTGATTAATATAAGCCCGGATTAAGAAAAGTGCCCAATACGCACACATGTATAGAATAGTGTGGCCTCTCGGAGTTGAAACGGACAAAAATAACCAGTTGAAACACGTGTATGGGCAACTCGCTAGCGACAGGTACATCGTCTAATGGTCGAAAGTAAATCGATCCGTCAGATGTTTACACATCTCACGTGCACGTCTTGCGCTGGAAAAAGAAGCCGCCGACACGCTCCGTCAGATGTTTATCGGTGTGTGCCGGCTGCAACCTACCTACGTCGTCAGCATGCGTTGTGCGAGGAAGCTGCGTCAGATATGCAAGGACACGATGTGATGGATGTATGAGTGAGCAACTGCTACACGCCTACATGAAAACCTAACTATTGTTGGCAACGATAACCAGTACGACCAAGCCGATATTCCTGTCACCATCATGCGCTAACACGATTGAGGACCTATCTGTTGACTGCTAGAGGTTGTTTGGTTTAGTCTCACCTCGTTTACAAGAGTAGGCCACATTCAGCTTATAAAAGAGGGCTTGGCTTTGCGCTGAGGTGTCGTTGGGCGTGGCTGCAGAGGGTGGACCCCGCCAAGCCTTGGACTGAGTTTGACTTGGGCCTGCCGTGCCAGTCTATGGACTTGTTTTACGCCGCCACCTGCTACACGCTGGGCAATGGTGAGAGGGCCAGATTCTGGCTGGACCGGTGAATCGATGGTCGTCGGGTCGAGGAGATTGCCCCAAACCTGCCGGCGGCTATTCCCCCGAGCAAACAGCGCGCCCGATCAGTCAGGGAGGGGCTCGCGGGAGGATGGTTTAGGGACTACAGGCCTGACCTCAGTGCGGAGGCGGTGCCAGAGTTCTTCCTCTTGTGGCATGCGCTGGCCGGGATCCGGTTGGTCCCCAAGCGCGAGGACGTGCTGACCTGGCGTTGGTCTAGCGGACAAGACTGCCAAGTCGGCCTCTGAGGCTTTCTTACGGCGCGACGCGAGCACCGGCATCTACCCAGATCTGGCGCTCTCGGGCCCCATAGGGATGCAAGTTCTTTGCCTGGTTGGCTTCTAGAGATAGATGCTGGACCGCCGATCGGCTGGAACGGTGGGGGCTTCCTCGGCCACCCAGGTGCCCGCTGTGCGACCAAGCGCAAGAGAGCATACAACACATCTTGTTGGGGTGTGTGGTGGCCAGGGAGGTCTGGGCTTGGGTGCTTCATCGGTGGGGTAAGACCCATTGGCTATCCACAGCCGACACCGATCTCCTCCTTTGGTGGACGTCGAGGCCTTGCCTGAAGGCCCACCAGCGAGACCTATGGACCGCGATCATCCTGGTCTTCTGGGGCATCTGGAGGCACCGGAACGACGTCGTCTTCAACGGGTTGCTTCCGCGGGCAGAGGCTATCAAGATCAGGATCCGGGACGACTTCAGGCAGTGGCGGCTAGCTAGGCTCTTTCGTTCTAATGTTTTTGGCTTTCCGGAGCCGGTGACCTCGGTGTTAGCAGGAGAGTAGGAGCTACCACCCTTCTCTGTTGGTAGCAGTGTGTGCCGCCTAGCAGTGTTGTAACTGCCGTTGGCAGCCTCTTCTATATGTTTGGTACACCTTCCAGGGTGTATCCTAGCAGTGTTGTAACTGCCGTTGGCAGCCCCAAGGAGAGATTTCTTCCTCCTTTCAGTTCAGGCTTTTAGGATGAAGTGGACTCTCTTCTTATTGTTTGGGTTGTGAGCGCATGAATGTACAGAACGTGGGCTGAGTACTGGGCTAGCCAAGTGGACACTAACATCTGGTATCAGAGCCAGCATCGTCATGCCTTTCCGAGAGGCTTCTCAGGGGGATGGGATGTGAAGACCCCTCTATTGACCGGTGGAGGCAGCTTGGTTTAGTCCCACCTCACCTACGGGAGGAGGCCACACCCAGCTTATAAAGGAGAGATTCATTCCTCCTTTCAGTCCGGGCTTTTAGGATGGAGTGTGTTCTCTTCTTATTGTTGAGTTGTGAGCGCATGAACATCTAGAACATGGGCTGAGTACTGGGCTAGCCAAGTGGACGCTAACATAACCGTGCGGCGTAGCGATGGCAAGGCGTGTGGATTTGTCTTGGCGGTGGATCTCCTAGGATCCAGTTAGTCCTTGTGTATGTTTGTGTGGTTGCATGCCTATGGTTCTCATCTTTAGTAGGATGATTCTTTGTGATTTTAGTACAACGATTTTCCTCTGCCAAGTATAACAATGTCTACTACAATTAGTTTTGTCCATCTCCACGGAGAGAGGGGCAAGGAAGGTGGTCGACTGACACATTTGTAATTTTTAGTATTATTTTTATAAGAATCTTTGTACCGATGTTGATTATAATTAATAGATCAATTGTCCTCTATATAAGATTCACGCATGATCTATATTCCTAGACAGCAACCAAATTGGGCCAAGAAGTCTACACCCTGCATTATTGGGGACATCTTGCCATGCTGACACAGCCTGCAGGAAGATTTTTGCCAAGTTGAAAGCGAGCTGCATGCGTGTAGCCTGCATTACCAGGCTTTCCATCCATCCATAAACAGTTGTTGGGTCGAGTGAGATCAGGAGCCCGGAATCTACAGATTTTTGTCCAAACGGAGCCATGTTGACGAGACCCCACGGCACCAAATTGCCATGCCGGGCATCATCAAACGTTTGCAGAGATCGATGGATGCAGTTGCTCACGGCGATCGATCTCTCGATTCTGAGACACCATATGGTGACGATGGCATCGACCACGTGCAAGTTCGAAGGGCCACATGCAAGTTCAAGTTGTTCATCCTGGACCATGACGAAATGGCGTCGAAACTGTAGTAGCTTACACCGAGAACTGTTTTCAGATGCTAATCGACCAAGTTCAGTTATTCGTTCAAAAGTTCGTTAGAGCAATGGTGATGCCACCATGTGTATGTATTCCGCAGGATCGAACAGTGGCACCACAGATCATAGCCTTTTTCTTTTTCAAAAAAGGAAGAAATTTAATCTTCGCCACATATATAGCTTTACGCCTAGCTCGGTCCACGAATAATTTTCATTATTGCTCGATCTCTTTGTTCCGTTTTGCGTCCTTCTTTTGCTAGATCCGTCTTCCGCTTTACGACTAACCGTTTATTTTTCTATGTGACCAGACTGCAGATTAGGTTGGACAACAAAAAGAATTGGATCTTGCGCATGAGATAAAAGGGTGAACTTTTCTCAAAAAACATGAGACGTGTGCCATGTTGAGAGGCTGATTGCACAGAGAAGTGCATCCCATAGACATAAACATTTCACCGACCAGACCTTCTGGCTAAAGCTCACTTGGGTCGTAGAAAAGATAATCTAGTTGAGTAGACACCCGGCGAAAAGATGATGCATATATACAGACGACGTATAGTGGACCATGACATGATCCTTCACACGGTGTTTGTTTAATTACCTAGGATGACCCTTGTCTACCTGAACTTGCGCATGTACGTCGCTCTCCTGACCTAACATTTCCTCATTTGCTTGCCGAGTGTCATAAGTAACAGTGGCTTTTTCAAATGAGAAATTCAGTTGGGGAGTAACACCCGCCTACCCCCAACCCCCCAAGTAAAGTAGTAAGAAATGAGCATTGAGAAAGTTTTAGCTGAGCACCATGACACCTACACCCCATCAACCTTTTGATTTTTTTAGTACTCCCTCCGTCCAAGAATAGATGTCTTAGATTTTTCAAATTTTACATGAATCTATATACTAAATAGTGTCTAGATTTATTTAAATTTTGACAAATTTGAACGGAGGGAGTACTAAATCACAATGAAAATAACTTACAGAAAAGTAAGAGTGCAGTACTAGATTATATTATGTCATACAAAAACATCCAGAAGAAAAGGTTATATTATGTTCTTTTGCGGGAAAGATAAGAATATATTTCATGAGTTCACATGAAGTACAAAGCACCCAAAACATAACACAAATAACGTTACGGTCCTTTGGACCACCTAACGAACACTATTGTCGCTAGAGCGAGCCTCGACGCGTCACTGTCCTTGCTCCCTTACCGGAGCTCTGGTCTGACGTTGTTGATGACAATCTGAAAATTTGCGTGCCGCCCCTCTCTCTACATGAGAGATATCTCTGGACCTTCGAGTGACTAGGTCTATATAAGCACCATGACACCTGCATCCCCAACTACCTTTTGAATTATTTTTTTCAATACTAAATCACAACAACAAAAAATCTAAAAAAAAGTAGGATTGTAGTACTAGATTATATTATGCCATACAAGAATATTCAGAAGAAAAGGTCATATTATCTTTTTTTTTGGGAAAGATTAGAATCTACTTCATCAGTTTACATGAAGTACAAAGCACCAAAACATAATACACATAATGTTAAGGTCTTTTGGACCACCTAACGACCACTATTGTCGCTAGAGTGAGCCTCCGACACGTCATCGCTACTCCTTTACTGGAGCCCCGGCCTCACGTTGTTGATGACAGTCTAAAAATCTTCGTGTCGCCCCTCTCTCTACATGCATGAGAGATATCTCTGAACCCTCGAGTGACCAGGTCCAGAAATGCATGGTCGTCTAACTTAAGGTTAAGAATTAACCTGGTAAGTCCCTCCGGGGACATCCCATAAAATTAACTTGGTAAGAGATTTCGAATCACGAGATCGAGAAAGAGTGGTCGGTTTGGAGCTCGATCGAATATCGTGAGGCAAACATTGCGACGGTTCGTCCGATTAGAATCTGATCTTCTCGGAGCCTACAAAATGTGGACCTTTATCTTCAATTTGATTCCATTAAGTTGATGCCAACCGTCATGCCTCCACCCTGACACTTTAGGTGCCAACAATTGTTAGCGACAGTTTCATCGTACCCGTCGCTTTTGCACGTACAATACCATCATATGCTTTGAAAAGAAAGAGGCAGTGTCATCGTGTACGCTGCAAGCAAAAAAGTTGAACCGAGGAAGAAACCAAGGGCCACATGAGTTCACAAGAATGCTAATTAATAGTGTCCTTTCATGTAGACAACGGCCGTTGTAGCATCAACCGGCCGGCCAAAATCCCCCAATTCCCTCGCAACGTCATCTCAGGCGTCACCAACCACTGTTGGCTACACGACCGCCCCATGAGGGTGAGGCGACTGCGGCCATGCGAGAAGAGAGAATATGCCGCCCTGCTCCTCCGAGAAGAACTAGGCAATCGGGCTAGTATTTCAATGCACTCATGGTCACGTGAGGGCGTAAGGGCATCTTCATCCACCCGGGCTGATCCAAAAGGGCGATCCATCGTTTAGGTCCGGGCCGTGGCTTATTTTAGGTCGTAGTTCTGCATGTCTGGTCAGTCGCGACCCATCTGTCCGCGCTTGCTCGCGCTGGTTAGCCACTTGGGAGAGGGCCCGGACAGATTAGGAGAGGATGCGGAAGGCCAAGTGTGCTGTCCGGACCGACGTAACCGTGACACAAGTTTGGTACATAGATGGATTGGTCCACATAAATCGATGAACCGTCTCGCTGGGCTGGCGCCCAGCTGCCCACCAGTCCACACGGGCCTGTTCGGATGTGGCAGGACGTTTTGTATCGTGCCGGTGGAGATACCCTAACGCCTCTGTGGGGTTAGGTAGGTGATCGTGTGTCTGATCCGGCTCAACCATGTGTACAATAAAAGATGTGGAGGATGCACGTGCAGATTGTTCCTTAATTTTGCTGAGTCCTGATCCAACATGTTTCTTAAACCCATTCAAAAAAAAAAATGTTTCTTAAACAGGTCCTGATCCAACATACACAGCCAATGTTGATGTTCCTAATACTCTCAGTCCTACAAACAAACCTACGAACATCTAATTCAGTAGAGAGTGATGATTAGTATACTCCTCGCCCAGTGGAGTAGCAGCCATTGGCTGTTTCGACATAGGAGCTGCGGTGTGCTCCTTGTCCAGCCCTATGGCAAGTAGCTTTCAGAATCATCAGAGATACTGGGTCGGGTACTGATCGAGTGATCTTTGCTCGTTTTATAAATATAAAAAAATACCACGTAGGGTACACTGGGTAATCGGCACGTAGGGTACACTGGGTAATCACCACGCGCGTGCTACGTGCAGCCAAAGCCGCCGGTGAAGCTGTGAGCATGTCGAGATCAGCACGCTAGTGACGAACGATCGGTCCCCGAGAGTTGCTGTCGGAGCAACTACCCGGCCGGCCTGTAGAACCTGGCGACGGGTACAGAGACAGACGCATATACCTCACGAAAGATACGTACGATACGTCAGAGAGGAGATCACTGGGACGCACGTTTTGTCGATCCGCTCTTCTCCCCGAGGAGGAGAGGAGAGGAGAGGACGGTCGCTGCGTCCTGTAGTCCTCTTGGTTCTTCCTCTCTTTCTTTTTTTTTGTTTTCCGTGAGATTAAAACGGAAGGAAAAAAACAAGAGCACGCGTGACACCGCAGGAGGAGGCGGAGCAGAGAACGTGGCCCGGATCACCGCGATGGTCACCTCGATCTCGCGGCGGCAGTGGGCGATGGGGTTCCGTCCGTGTCAGCAGCGTCCTGGGAGGCTGCCCTCCGTTCATCCACGCGGGCCGACCGACCTGCACAGTGTACTCGTACGTTCGCTACTGATTGCGAACGTGGATCTCATAGATCGGGGTATCGTGACACCAGCGCCTCGTCAGTGCCACGACCTTCCGCCGGCACCACCGCCGCCACTTATTGGCAGCAGTAGCACGGTGCGCGCGCAGAATCGCTTACCCGTTTCCGGTGGCGCAACGTGCCGTTGCCCCAGGAAATCGGGGTCCGTTTCCAACTCCGGGAAGAAAACAAAACGGAGAAGAGAACGAACCGGAAAGGCAATACGAACGGCCGAGGGGTCGAAAGCTAGGCCGGAAAGGCGCAGTAACCACCCACCATAAAGCCCCCCCTCTCCACGCACCCAGCGCACGCACGCGGCCGAGCCCACAGGCCACAGCAGCTCGGGGGGCGTGGGCACAATCTAGCTTAGCCAGTTTACACTAGCGCGCGACACCGCGACACTGCCTCAGCTCGTCTCCCCCACCCAGTAGCCCCCCTCTGCTACTCTACTGCGGGCGCGCGGCCGGGGAGGGGATTCCGGGCGTCGCCGGCGCGAGGGGAGGAGGAGGAGGATGTCCAACCATGAGGCCTGCTGCGGGACCATGTTCTGGGTGTACCTCATGTCCTGCGCGGGGCTCGTCATGTTCGCGGGGCTCATGTCGGGCCTCACCCTCGGCCTCATGTCACTCAGCATCGTCGACCTCGAGGTCCTATCCAAGGCAGGGACGCCGCAGGACCGAATCAACGCCGGTACTTTCTTCCCCCTCTCCCGCTCCCACTCACTCGCCTAGGAGTATTAGCTAGCTAGCTTAGCTGCTGACGCCTCTGTTTCTGTGTGCTGATTGCTCGCAGCCAGGATCATGCCCGTCGTCAAGAACCAGCACCTGCTGCTCTGCACGCTACTCATCGGGAACTCCCTCGCCATGGAGGTAACGTACCACGCAGCTGATGAAATCTCTTGGCTGGATTGCCGTCTTAACCCCCCAGCTACTCATGAAAGTAATTAAGTAACCTCTCGGCTCATAACTGTTTCCCCCTTCCCCTGTATGATTTACTACTGCAGGCGCTGCCGATTTTCCTCGACTCGCTCGTGCCCTCCTTCGGGGCCATCCTCATCTCCGTCACGCTCATCCTCGCCTTCGGTGAGGTGACCCCATTCATCCTTCCATCTCGCTCGCTTTACCCCCAAATTCCGCATTAAGATTCTCTAAATCATTAACATAATAGTACAAGGGTATTTTCCCCCTTTTGCTGTTCCTCGCCCACCCGAGCTGGCTAGCTGATTTGGTGCCTGTAATCTGTCGCAGATCATGCCGCAGGCCATCTGCTCGCGCTACGGCCTCAGCATGGGGGCCAAGGCCGCGCCCATAGTGCGGGTACTCCTCTTCCTCTTCTTCCCCGTCGCCTACCCGATCAGCAAGGTAAGCCCCAGCCTCCGCTCAAATGTTGCAGCAATTCCGGAGGAATTGCCAATTAATTACTCCTGCGGCCTAGTTGTTGGGGTTAGACATCACATGTGGGCCTCATAGGATACTACAGTACCAACTGAATCACCATTAATTAATTTTTCCAAGCCTTGTCCTGTGCTCATCTAGTCATCCAAAGTTCCAAACTACACAGGTCAAGATTAACAGATTATAATTTGTTTTGCGTCGTAATGACTACCCGTTGCACTCATTAAACACACTCTAGTAAGTATCTGCCCAACGAGCAAGCTAGTAATTGGAACCATGAAGCAAGGTCCATATCTTGGTAATGTCAAACTAAATAAATGGAAATGCATAGGTTTTGATGTTGCTGACGCAGGTAGTATGAAAGCAACTCCAGTTATACTTGTTAAGTTTGTAGTACTACAAATTCCCTGTTAAGGTGTCCAGAATCCTATTTTGACAAAAAAAAACATTTTTTTCCTGACTTTAGTTGCAGGATCCGTGCTGTAATCGTGTACATTGATCCTTATAGGAGTATATATGTCAGGCATTTTCTGGTTTTGGTTCAGTTAATCAGCGCAGTTGCGTAGCTTTCGTGCCATTTCAGCATTCTTCTAATAAATGTACCGCTGCTTTTGACCAATTCAATATCTTGCTTGATTTATGTTTTTCTTTCAGTTGTTGGATTGGCTCTTGGGAAAAGGCCATGTGGCACTTATGAGGAGAGCTGAGCTAAAGACATTGGTTGATATGCATGGCAATGAGGTACAATTATTCTTATCCTCTCTTATGCATTTATGATAATAAATATATTATCATCTTCAGTTCAACCATTTTGTTTGGAGTACTTAAAAAGTTTAAGCATTACACCCGGCCTCTGCATAACTAGGATGCACACAGCCGACAACAAGTTCGGTCACAAAAGATAAAGGAGAAAACAGGCGAAATACATGGAATCACAACAAGTTCAGCCATTTTGTTATGACTATTCAACCCGTTATTTTTCTCTATAATACACAGAGCCAAGCTTTAGACATACTTTGTTTTCATTTCTCTTTTTATTTCTTTTTGGAACTTGTAAGAGCTTTTTTGGCGGTTTCTTTTATGCAAATCGGCAGGGAGGCCCGTTGTTCAAAGAAACAACACACATGAACATTGTAGAGAAAACAGTTTTACAACTGCAAGCCAAGCAGCATCTGCAGTTCAACAATTATAATCTGTATATATACTTTTCTCTAGAATACACAGGAGCCTTGTATATATTTTCATTCATGGCAGAAAACAGTTCCACAATTGCAAGCCAAGCAGGAGCGGCAACAATAAAATAGCAAAAAACAAACTAAAAAACCTGTCTGTCCCATGGGTCATTATAATTTGTATATATTCGCAGTACAATTTGCGCTCTAGATGGCTGAGTTTATGGTGTTTAATTAGTATTATTTTTGCCTGTATTACTTGAAGCACTGGAAAGTGAACTCAGGATGCCATACTTTGGTCCTTCAGATTCTAGATAATATGCCATTATATAGCACTATAGCCCTTTATTATTTTCATTGTGAATGTGTATTCCTATATGCCCTCAATCTCCTCGTGATTCTGAATTAAATTAGTACGAAATCTAAAGTACTAGGGACTTCACTAACTGTCGATGATCTACTTAGACAAAGATGTGGACTACCATTGAACTACTGTTTTTCTCACTTGATTCTTAGGCTGGCAAAGGTGGAGAGCTGACTCATGATGAAACTACTATCATTACAGGAGCTTTGGAGATGACTCAGAAGACTGCAAAAGATGCCATGACTCCGATATCTGAAACCTTCTCACTTGACATAAATGCTAAGCTAGACTTGTATGGGTCTTTGAACTTTTTGTTATTTGTGTGTGTTTATCAAATATATGATACTGATGCTACTACTTTCCTATTAATAGGCATACAGTGGGCATGATAATGAGCAAAGGGCACAGTCGTATTCCTATATACTCTGGAAGACCAAGTAATATTATTGGCCTTATATTGGTGAGTAAGCTGAGTTTTTCATGCATTACATGTATTGGATGATTGACAGAAATCCTATTGAGCTAATTATCTTCTGTCGGCTAGAGATGTTCTTATGGTTCAGTGTTATGAACTCTTAGTGACATCTTGCTATGGATAAATGTATTTTAATTGCAGTAAGTGGTATATTAGTAACATTTTCTACTGATAAAAACTCTACCAGAAATTCATAAATTAATATTCTAGTCGTCCTGATAAAGACTGACTTTTGCAAACAACAGTCAATCATGTTTCGTCTGTAGAATGTAGTCATAGAATTTTTTTTCTATTATTGTGGAGCTTTCATTTTCACGTACAGAGTTGTGCATGAATTATAGATAGTGCAGATAACTAGACATGACATCACCCTGAACATCAATCAAGTTACCAGTTTTTCCACTTCGAGTTATTTACGTTTTACCATCCAAAAATTCTATCATGGTAGGTAAAAAACTTGCTTACTTGCCGACCTGAGGATGAAGTGCCAACTCGACATGTTACTATCAGAAAAATTCCAAGGTATAATCTTTTATGACCTTGTCAAATTGGCTGGTTTACAAATATGATTCTTGAGATACGTGTACGGTATTGACTTAGGCATTTTAATTGAAAACGTATCAGCTATTTATTTTCTATCAGTTCGAGAAATTTTTCTTAAACTTGCATTTGGGAGAACTTTCTGTGAGTTAGTTAATTGAAAGTTGATCTGCACATACGCTGAAGCATGTTTAAGGAAAGTTCATTTCTGTGCTGCATATGTAGTTATACCCAAAAAATCTTTAAATTCAAATCATCGTATTTTTGGGAGCATAGAATAACTATTTAAGTCAAAAGGATCCATAAAAAAGTTTGAGGTTAAATTATGCATATGTTACCGGATTAATGTGCATTGATAGTCTTGGATTCTCATAGTTTTACTGTTGTTTCTGTATATCAGGGTGGCTGATGATCTTCCTCTGTATGACATTCTAAATGAGTTTCAGAAAGGTCACAGCCACATGGCTGTGGTTGTTAAACGTACTAAAGAAGCAGGAGTATCTGCTGAAAAGATTAATGGTGTTCCTTCAGATTACAAAATTAGCCATGTTCATGCTGATGGTACATGCTTCACTCATCCATTTTTGTATATGCACCATTGTTTGATTAGCCTTGCTGATTACCTGTTTTTTGAGTAAATGTATATTGTCTGACATTGACTGATAAGTTGACTTGCACTCTTAGATCTGTCACCCTCACACGTCAACATGCCCGGAAGTCGTAGAAATAACACTGAAAAGTATGGAGATGGGCGCCCCTATAGTAAGAAAATTGAAAGGAAGCGTGACAATATTCTTGATTTTAACACTGATCCACTTCCTTGCTATTCGATGGATGAGGAAGCAGTGGGAATAATTACAATGGAAGATGTCATGGAAGAACTGCTACAGGTTTGACATATTTCTAATAAAGCTTCTTAGTCAGCAAAATATTAAGAGTGCATTGTCACGTCACGATATTTTCATAATTTATGATTTATTTTGATTTATGTCTTTATTTCATCAATAAAGTAGTAAGTCCATAAATCCATATAAAATGGGGACAGACTGCTTATATTGTCTGATTTTGTACTTCGTTGTCTTCTTATATGCTTTCAAGAAAAAATTGCATATTTCTTGAAAGTAGTCATCCTCAAAAAATCTGAAAATGCATAATAATCCTCAATACGTGGATGCAGAAGCTAGGGTCTTATTCCCCTTTTCAGAGAAAAAATCCCAAATAATTGTTCACATAAATATAATTGTACTAAGGTTCCATCCAATCATTACAAAAGCTAGAAATTGTCCTTAGATTTACCGTGTTAATTTTTTTTGCATATTCTCATGTATATTGCTAACTGGCTGAAATTCTCCCTCATAGGAAGATATCTTGGATGAAACAGACGAGTATGTTGATGTACATAACAAGTAAGTGGTAGAATAGTGGTACTTTGCATGTTGAATTGGTATAGAGGAGTAACTTTTTTTTTCGTTTTACAGGATCAAAATAAACATGTTACCTCCAGGGAAAGCATTGTCACCTCTTATGTCTCCTGGTCGCGGACGAAAGACCCCTATGGCTTCTCCAGTATCGCCATACCATAATGGTGGTTCCATCTCACGTTCCCCTGTTTCATACCATGCTCAGTCACCTGGGACCTTACCAACAACAATGTCTCCTGGAAGATCACCCTTGTGTCAAACTCCTGCACGCGGTTCGCCTAATTCAAGTTGGGTGAGTAGTCGTTTTGTATACCAAGTGACGGCTACTCATATATTGTTCTGAATTTTTTGCTTTCTTAATAGAAACCCTTGAAGTTGAATCAACTATCTTATCACCTTGCCCTGCATGATGTGTTCATTGTTGTGTACTTCCTTTATAGGACTCGAGGAATCCAGACAGAAAAACATAGAAATGGCGGTGAGCTTAAGGGCAACAATCCTAGTTGCGGTCAATCCCAAGATCAATTGAAGGCATCACAGAGTGTAGGATTAACGACGATCGAAGATCCCTAGCTCTCCTGCATTATTGGTCCTTGTTTATTGATTACTTGGTTGTACATATATATCCCTTAGCATCCGAACCCTCAATATGGATGAGTTCTCACTGCCTACTGTAGATGCCCTTTTTGCCAACTTGTAGCCACCATTGCAGAAGAAACTGCAGAGAGAATGCAAACGAATTGCAATCTATGTCGTGTTGTGCGTCTGTGCTTTTTTTCTTGTTTGTCATCCCCCATTATACTCGTAAAACGGCTGTTGGTGCTATTGTTGTAAAACAGACTGAACATGCATTTCACTGTCAAGCTGGGAAATGTTCACTGTTGCTATCACTATACTGAATTTCACTGTCACTGTGTATTGAACATGTTCATCTCGAGTCTCAAGCTGGGAGATGCATGCCACTGCGCTTAACCTATCAAGCTGGTTCAACTGAATGGTTAGGGTGTCGGCATCAACAGGACGTGAATGGTCGAATTACTCCATTGCTTCCAGGTTTTCAGCTAACATGTCTTCTGTATTAATTATACTCCCTCAGTCTCAAAATAGATGTCTTAGATTTTTTAAAATTTAAAATGAATCTATATACTAAATAGTGTCTAGATTTATCTAAATTTTGACAAATTTGAGACATCTATTTTGAGACGGAGGGAGTATATCTTATGGTTAAGGTAAGGAGCAAATCAGGCAGCAGATGCCAGCAACCCAGCAAGTAGGTGCGGTGGTTCTGGTGAAGTGGTAAGTGCTGACTAATGTTAGTCTGGTGATTATAGATCAACTGATGGAGCAGGGTGGTGAGACTAACCTGAGAAAGAAAATGCTTTGCAGTGAGCTATCATTGATGACAATGTTGACATGAATAAACTTCGTGGAAGAAAGGCACCTAAAGTAATCTGCTGATCTTTGTGGAACATCTACTTTGGTAATCTGAAATGTGGGTTCCAGCATTACATGGTCTTTGCTCCTCAAGTGTCAAAATCATCAAGATTTCCCCGCTCAAAGTGGTTCCGATGATGATGTGGCGGCGGGTTTTGCACGTATGTCAACCAAGTTAGAAGAAAAACAGAAAAAAAAGGTGGGGCACTAGAGAAAATATCTGATGATTTTTTTGGGGGAAAGCCAACTAATTAATTTTATTGAGAAAAACACATTAATACTTCATAAAATTTGATATGAACAAATGGTTTTTTTAGGAGACTAGAGATTAAAGCATATCATGAAAACTGAAATATATTTTTTATGAAATGTAAAATAGTTAGCAAAAATAGGAAAGTTTGAAAGAAAAAGATAGCAAAAATGTGAGAAATATTATAAAATAATAAGTTGGAGAAGCGAAACAAATTGATTTTTACTGGAATCCATTGTTTTCCTATATTCTCTTGCTATCATGCATTTCTAAAGTTTTAGATAACTCGATAATTTTTTTCTAAAATGTTATATTTTCCCCTAATATTTGTTTGCTTTGTTTGTTATTTAATTTCTTCCAGAAGTTCTCACCTCTCCGATTCCTCATGTCTAGAACGGGGTGCAAGTGTGCGAAACATCTGTCATGCCATTGTTAGAAGAGCTCTGAGATCAAAATGTGTTCGGTAGCCTACAGCCGAATTTTGGCCCGGTCGGGCAGTGCCAAGGATAACAGGGCCCGGAAACTGTCTTTGGGTCATGTTCTACAACTCGTTTGGTAGCCTGAGTCGCATCACTTAGAGAAGTTTATGCATCCCGTTTGGTACCCTGCTTGCAAGCTGAAATGGGTATGGTGAAGCAAAGCATGTGTGTTTGGTTGCCTCCAGCATAGGTTTGTGCCCACTTCTTCTCTCCGTGGGTGACCTTACCCTTCTATGATCACCCAAGGTAGTACTCATCATCTGAAGCAGTTCATCATCACTCATCGGTTCACCCGTAGCTATAAACAAGAAGTTCTACATCTTTGCAGTCTGCGGGATCATGAATCTTATTCATGAAGGGGCGGGAGAGGGGAGGTGTTCTTCTTCTCAGATCCTGGTAGGACCTCTATCATTCTGAATTTCCGTTGCCCACTCCATCCTCTTGTTCTTCCAAGCTTCATTGTCAGATGGCTTGACACCATGGCCAATGTCATTTTCATCAGAAATTACATTTGCCTCATCTGACATAAATTCATGAAGGCCATACCCCAAGATCTAGTTGTGGAGAATGCAACATGCAAGCACTAGCTTTACCTGGGCAGGATAAGGGTGGAATGACTTCTGATAAAGGATCTTGAACTTGTTATTCAAAGCAACAAATGCCCTCTCAATGGTGACCGTAAGGCTAGAGTGCCTAAGATTGAACAGCTCCTTGGCATTCTGGGGCCCGTTTCTTCTAGTGAACTCATTCAGATGGTACCTGGTTGACCTGAAGGGTGGAAGAACTTCATGGCCCCAACCATACCCTTCATATCCTAGGTATAACTTCCCATGGTGTCAGCTAGGAAGGCTGCATCATGGGATGATCCTTCCCAACCAGCTAGCACATATATGATCGTCATCTTGAAATCACAAGCAGCAAGCACATTCTGGCTTGTGAAGTGCTTCCTCCCCCTATAAGTTGTAGATCGTGATCTCAAAACTCTAGCAGTGACACGAGTACCATCGATTGCACCAATACAATCTTGTTTCTGGCCAATAGAGACCCGCGATGAAATGAAAATACAGTACTAGTGATCACCTTGAAATATGGCCACCACATAGGGTTGTTGCGTATCTTGGGAGGTGTTTGACCCATTGTCGACTTGATCATTTCGTCTATGAGATCCCCAATTACATAAAACACTTGCTTGAAATAGCGTGAAAATATCTCCATGCTTCTTCTGAATGTGTTGTGGATGACCCTAAACCTTTGGTTATGACCTACCACATGAAGGAACATACAAAGTTGCTCTTCGACAGAGGTGTGTATGTTGTTTTCCAACAAACCACTCCCATGTAACCTTTTAACAAGTGCAAAGAAGGGGCTCTTTTCATTTGGAGCATCTAGAGAGCCTCTACATCGTTGAAGTTGAAGATGTAGTTCAGATTTACCATCCTCTCCTGATCTTAGGCCAGCATAGGACTATACATTAGTCGAGGAAATGTAGCACACCTAACAGCTCTTTTGTGCAACAACAACAACAACAGGATCCAGGTCTGAATGACAACCTAATGTGCCTTCATATCGACCTAATGAGGCGGTTCTACCATGAGTTCTTCCTAAATCGAGATTGCAGGGCCGACTCAAAACAGTAGGGAGAGGGACTGGCGGTGATTTACCTCGTCATGGCAGCCAAGGGAGTATGTATCCGAAGAGAGGGAGGGAGATGCGTGGTGACTCTCCTTGCTATAGCCCAGCTGCTGCAGTTGGAGGAAGCGGCTGATCCAATAGATTTGCGTCTCAGACGCTAGCACCCCTCCGCCTACGCCACAGGTGTCACAAGAGGAAGAAGGGGATTTGGGAGTAGGGGAGGGTGTAGAGAGGTGAGCGACTAAAGCAGGTGAGCCTACTCTTGGCACGAAATAGGGGCGGCAATCTCCCGTTTCCCGTCTGCGATCCACCATTTTGCAGTTTCGGGCATGGCTACATGGAAACGGACGATTTGGACGTTGTTGTTAGGCCTGTCTCCGGGGTATTTTATAGATAGTGTGGGTTAGGATGTAGCCTGTTGCGAGCAACCAAACGGCGTAAAGTATTACCCTTTCGGCCTATTTGGATGACATGCAGGCTAACAAATGCGCTCCTTGGTTCGGTGTTTTTGAAAACAAAAAATGTACCGCCGCCTCTCATAGGAGGACGAGGTTTGATAACAATGGGTGAAGCCCTCAAACCAACTGCTGCTTCGATCTGGAGCACCCATCCGTGATCTGACGACCAGCTTTAACCGAAATCAGAGACCCGGAAAGCAGAGCCCTGGATGGTAAGAGCATCTCCACTCGCCTACCCAGGAGGCCGATCCGGACGCCGAATTTTGGTCCGGACGTCGAAAATTGGCCCAGTCGCGTACCCAAGGACCTGTATTCGGCCGGATTTGGGCCAATTTTGGTCCGGACTACCCAGGCCGGACCTGTTTCCGCACGCTCGAACGCCGGACTCAGATTCGGCGAAAAAACCGGCGACGTGGACTCGCCGAGTCGATGATTGAAAAGTCGTCGTCATCCTCGGAACCACGCGACGACCGCCGGACATTAACAACCAGTCGCGTCGGCCACGTGTCGCCAATTCTGGCGCCATCGTTGCCGCCGACTCAAGAACGGCGGGCACTAACTTCCAGCTTCTTTTCCCCGCCGCTACACCCCTCCCGCCCTCACCGCCCACCTCGGCCTTTACAATCTTCACACTCTCTCATAGCTCCCCCCACAAACCCAAACTCCGGCGAACCATCTCTCACCGTTTCCCCTTCCCAGCCATGGCCGAACGGTACCCCGGCGATGGTGCTGCGGTGAATGGCTTCGGCCGGCGCACCCTCCAGGCCTGGAAGGCGCGCATGTTGTACGACGCCGGCTACATGGCGCCACCGGACACGCGGATGCCTCCGGGATGGAAGCTGAGCATCGGCGGCATCCCAATCCCACCGGCGCCGACGCCGGACGAGTTGTCGTACGATGCGCAAGAGTACATCGGTGGCATGGACGACCCCTCCGAAGCCGAGATCACCGACAACCTCCTCCACTGGGAGCAGTTCTTCGCGAAATGGCGCGAACAGGAGCTCGCCCGCCACGAGGGGCCGCCGGTGTTGGTGGAGCGCGTCAGGCTGGACGCTCGTGGCGGTGATGGAGCACATCAACCGTAGGAACACGCCACGGCTCGGCTTCCCGCGCACCCCGACGCCGGTGGCCAGGTCGGGTCGGCGTTGAAAGGACTATATCTTCCCATGCTGTTTTTGGTGTTAATGATAATCCCATATATGTTTTAGTTGTGCGCTTGAGTTTCAGGGTAAACGTTGTTGATGTCTCCTTCAATCTGTGTGGATGCTCTCTTGGGATCTCATGAAGACGGTGGCCTTTAGTTTTCTCCTAGTTTCTCTCCGGTTGTTGTTTTAGGTCACCGTACTATTAAGAGGGGGTCCATCTCGGAAGGCTATGGGAAATCACTTGTTCTTGCACAAACTTTTATGCACCGCCATAGCCATCCTACTATTCCGTGAGAGAGTGTGTTTCTGTTCTGTTGGAGCCTTCTGTGTCTCACCGGAACTTCCGGCCTAGCGCCGGAAGTTCCGCTCAGGTCTTTTCCTGCGGGTTGATCTGGGCCTTGTTCCGATCCTAGTTCCACCCCAAGTTCCGCTGGTGGATTAGTAACCTACTGTATGTAGTGTTCTATTTGCCGGAACTTGCATCGGAACTTGCCCTGACAGAAAGTCGTGAGCAGAACTTCCGCCCAGATGCCGGAACTTCCGGTCAGATTCGGCTCGTGACCTGAATCCGCCTAGTTCTGCTCCAAGTTCATTGAAGGATCGGTAACCTTCATTTGAAGTGTTCTATTTGCGGAACTTGGGTGAACTTGCATCGAAGTTTACGGAACTTGGTCTATTTTGACCGAAACTTCGGTTGAGCTTTTTGAGCGGCGTCAATGCGATGACCGTTGGAGCCTGGCTGAACTGAGCCTCTCCGGAACTTCCGGTGGTCATGGGTGAAAGCAGTTCGGTGTGGGGGGCCTATTTAAGGCACCCTCTTCTTCCTCCCACCTACTTGAATTTTCTCTCTCCTCCATTAATGCTTGAGCTTCACCTCACTAGATCTCTCTCTCTCTATCCACTCAAATGACTTGATCTTTTGAGAGGTGAGGGAGGTGACCTAGATCTACACTTCCACCAAAGAAGATTTGATTTCCCCCATCCATCCTTTGTGGATCTTGTTGCTCTTGGGTTTCTTGAAACCCTAGACGGTGTAGGGCATCCTCGGAGCTAAGGCTTGTGTTGTAAAGCTTCGAGGTGTCGTTGAGGGTCTCCAATTGAGTTGTGGAGCCTCCCCCTCAACCTTGGTGTAAAGGTTTCGGTTGGCGCCTTTAAGGTCACCGGTTAGTGGATTGTGAGGCCTCCTTTGTGGGGGAGCTCACCGGAGAAGAAGGTGAGGCCTTTGTGGCGCTCGGGTGACCTTGTGTGGCCCCGACACCTCTCCAACGTAGACGTAGCTCCTTGGGAGTGAACTACGGGAATCATTTCTCCATGTCCTCGCTCCGGTTACTTTGTTCCCTTCCTTTACTTCTTGCTATTTACCGTTCTTGTGGTTGTTGTTAGTTATCTTCCATTTAGGTTGTTCTTTTAGTTGCACATCTAGATAACTTTCTTTCTCGTTGAGCCTAAAAGTGAGAAACAAATTAAAATTGGGTAGACGCCTATTCACCCCCCCCCCTCTAGTCGTATCAAGTCGGTACTTTCAATTGATATCAGAGCCAAGGCTCTTATTTCGGGCTCCGCCTAAGAGACTATGGCCGACGAAGGGGGTAGTGAAACCGAAAAATCCAAGAACTTAGCCACTATGGATGACCTCAAGCAATTGGAGTCATCCATGATGTCAAAGTTCGAGGAAATGATGACTATATTGAAGTCTCTCAAGCGAAACCCCATGGTTGCTCTTGAGGAAAATGGAGGAAAGGACTACTTGGCGGTACCCCCACTGCCTAAGTACTCTCCGGATCCACCCATTCCCATGCCACACATCATTCCTCAAGGAGCACCATCCATGCTAGATACTTCTAGTTTCGCCAATTGGCAATATCTAATGCGCTCACACATTTCCAGCTCTTCTATTGAGTTAATGAGGATTGTGGAGGATGGATTCTCTCCATATGACCCAAAGAACTTGACACGAGGTGAAGTGGTGGACAAGCAACTCAATGCCACAGCTTTGGGGATGATTCAAAAGGCTTTGACTCCAAAGGACTTTGCTCACATTCTCCAATTCGACACCGCCAAGGGAGCTTGGGATCAACTCACCGAGCTCTTTGTTGGTAATGCAAGCATCCAAAGCTCCAAGTTTGATGAAATCAACAACGAGTGTGATGGTTTCGCAATGCAAGATGATGAGACCCCCGAAGACATGTACAGCGCCTCAAAGTACTTTGTTCCACTATGAGGGACCTTGGTGCCCACTATGTTGATGACAAGTTTATGAAGAGGAAGTTCATTCAAGCTCTCCTTCCGTTTGAAGAACAAAAGCTCAACTCAATCAAGGGAAGAACCAACTTCCACCTCATGACCTCCCAAGAAGTCTTGAGCGAAGTAATTACCATGACTATTGCCAAGAAGAATGCGGAGTCCGCTCGTGCTAGGGCCATTGGGTCAACCAAAGTGAATCTTGCTTTGAAGGCCAAGGCTATTGAAGTTGATGATGATGATACATCAAGTGAGTGGTCTCAAGAGGATCTCAAGTGTGCCTTCAACGAACATCTTGCTCTCGCTTCAAGGTCCTTTTGAAACAAGTCCGGGTTGAAGTCAAGATCAAGGGACAACTCAAGATTCAACTCACCCAACAAGTCTCCCAAGGCAAGGTCATGCTACAATTGCAACGGCAAGAGTCACTTCGTGGCCAAGTGTCCCTTTGAGAACCGTGAAGACAATGGTGGTCGTCTCATTCGCAAGATCAAGTCAAGGCCTCCTCATCCCTTGAACAAGAACTACGCCGTCAAGAACGTCGCCAACAAGGAACGAGCAATAGTGGTCCATGAAGAATACCTTTCGGGCACGGATGAAGATCATGATGATGAAGTTCATGGTGGAGAGATTGTGGGAGTTGTTGCTATTGCCACTACCTCGACTCCACGTCTATCCCTCTTCGACTCACCAAATGAAAATGTCATCTCCTCCAACCAAAAGCGCTTCATGGCCAAGGCCACCGAGGTAACACCGAAACCCACTCCTCAACCTATCTCTAGTGAGCCTTCCTCTCTTGATCTTGTTGGTCTAGAGGTGAAGAAAGAGATGATTGACATGTGTGCATTTGTTGCTACCTTGGATGAAGAAACTAAAACTTGCTTTGAGTCCTTGCTTGCACAACTTGACAATGCTAGGGATGCTTTAGATGAAAAGGAAAAACTTCTTGACTTGCTAAGTAAAAATGAATGAGATGCCGCCGATGAAATTGCTTCTCTCACTCAAAGTCTTGAGGATGAAAAAAATATGAGAATTAATCTTGAAGAAAATGTGTCTAAGCTTGTAGATGATCATAACAACACCTTGTGCTCTATAATTAAAGAACATGATCATGCTCTTGCTTTGGTTAAGGTGCTTAAGAAAGAAAAAGTTGAGTTTGTGGGTGGTCATGATAGGACTCAAAAGGATCTTGAGAAACTCAAAGAGGAACACAAAGCCTTGGAGAGAAAATTCTCAAATCTTTTTGAAGCCCATGAACAGCTTCAAACTCAATTAACTTGTGATCATGCTAAGTCTTCCGTTGTGCAAATTATAGACTTGTCTAGCACTCCTAACCCTTGTTGCAAGCATGAGCATCTCATAGAGGAAGTAAAGGTGTTGAAGGATCAACTTGCCAAGACTAAGAAGAAGAGGAAGAACAAGAAGAAGAAAAAGAACAAGGGCATGGCTCAAGGGGCTTCTAATGGCCTAACCCTCTTGCAAAGTGACAACTTTGCCGAAAAGAACAATCCCTCTTATATTCTTTGCAAATCATATGATGGTCATGTATATGCTAGATATGTGGGAACTTCTTACACGCATGATTATCATTGGGCCATTTGGGTGCCAAAGGCTCTTGTTACTAACAAAAGGGGACCCATTGCAAAATGGGTACCTAAAACCGAAGCTTGATTTTCTTGTAGGACTATGCTTGGTGGATCAAAATGGGTGCTTGATATTGGTGCCACGAGTCATATGACCGGAAGAAAGTCTATCATGACCGAGATGAGGCCCAATATTGCCAACACCATGGTCTCCTATGGTGACAAAACAAGCTCTCAGGTTTTGGGTTTTGGCAAAGTGGTGGTAACCCCGGATGTATCCTTGGTTGACGTCATGCTTGTCAAAAATCTTGGTTACAACTTAGTCTCAGTTCGTGCTCTTGCTCTTATGGGTCTTTCTTCATTCTTTAATGCTCATACCGTGGTCCTCATGTGGAGCAAGTCTCTCAAGGTGGCTTTTGTAGGATATGTAGAGCATGACTTGTATGTGGTGGACTTTTCAGGGACCACTACTCCTCATGCTCTATGTCTCTATGCTAAAGCCGACAAGGGCTGGTTGTGGCATCACCACCTAGCCCATGTTAACATGAGAACTTTGCAAAGACTTCACTCTGAGGGCCACATCCTTGGAATTAACGATGTTTCTTTTGCCAAAGATCGTGTTTACAGGGCTTGTATTGAAGGGAAGATGCATGAAACTCCTCACAAAGCACTCAGTCAAATCACCACCGAGAGGTGTTTGGAGCTCTTGCATATGGACCTTTTTGGTCCACCCTCTCATGATAGCCTTAGAGGCAATAAGTATTGCTTGGTTATTGTGGATGATTTCTCAAGATACACTTGGGTGTTCTTTTTCAAGTACAAGAGTGAGACTCAACAAACCGTCATCGATTTTGCTAATGAGGTTCAACGGAAGCACAATGCAACTATTCTCTCAATTCAAAGTGACAATGGCACCGAGTTCAAAAACTATACCTTGGATGAGTTTCTTAGTGATGAAGGAATCAAGCATCAATACTCCACTCCCTATACCCCTCAACAAAACGGGGTTGCCGAAAGGAAGAATCGCACTTTTATGGGTGCGGCTCGATCTATGCTAGATGAGTTCAAGTATACATACAACTTTTGGGCTGAGGCCATCTCCACCGCTTGCCATGCAACCAACCGGCTTTATCTCCGCAATAAAAAGAACAAGACCCCCTATGAACTCCTCACCGGGAAAAAGCCAAATGTTATCTACTTTTGGGTGTTTGGTTGCAAGTGCTACATTCTCAAGAAAGGAGTTCGTTTGTCCAAGTTTGAATCCAAGGCTCAAGAAGGAATTTTTGTTGGTTACTCAAATCAGTCCCATGCTTATAGAGTCTACAACAAAGCCAATGGAAGAGTTGAAGAGACTAGCAATGCGAAGTTTGATGAAAATCATGAGTCTCTTGTTAGGCAAGATGGTGTTTGTGATCCAAGTGATGAAATTCCTCCTAAGGCCATAAGAAGAATGGGTGTGGGTTTCCACCTCCCCATTGAGGATCCCCTTGTGGACAAAGGAGAAGGACCAAGCTCTACTCAAGTGGAGCCCTCACTTTCACAAGATCATCTTGCCCCTCAAGGACCTAATTTTTTTGGCACAAGCTCCCTCAAGCTCTTCCGAAGCTTCCCATGCTCATGACTCTCCAAGCTCCAAAGATCAAGCTCTTCATCAAAACATCAACCTCCCACGATGGGGCTCCTCCTCAAGGCACCTCCCACGGATAATCTCTTCATCAACCTCATCAACCTCCCCAAGATGGGGCTCCTCCTCAAGGTCACGGCTCTCCCAAGGTCAAGCTCACAAGATCAAGAGCAAGTCAATGATCCTCAAGGCTCCACTCCAAATGATGACTTCAAGTAGAAATTGATGAAGATGACCTCGTGTTCGTGCTTATAGTCAAGGTTGGCTCAATTGGTGGCAATGACCAAGTGGTATCTCAAGAATCTCGTGTTGAATCACAAGCCCGGCTCAAGCCTATCGTCTCGCCAAGCTTGTTCGAGATGGCCATATCCTTGAAAATGTTTATGGAGATTTCAATAAAGGTTCCACTACTAGGAGGCAACTAGCTTCCTTTAGCTCTCACCATGCGTTTATCTCTCTTGTGGAACCACAGAAAGTCTTCGAAGCTCTTGAAGATGATGATTGGCTTGATGCTATGAACGAAGAACTTCACAACTTCAAGAGGAACAATGTTTGGACATTGGTTGAGCGGCCCAAAGATTGTCAAAATGTAATTGGAACCAAGTGGGTCTTCAAGAACAAGTGTGATGCGAATGGAATTGTCGTGCGCAACAAGGTAAGGTTAGTTTCCCAAGGATACTCACAAGTTGAGGGCATCGACTACGGTGAGACTTATGCCCACGTTGCTCGCCTTGAATCCATTTGTATGCTTCTTGCTTTTGCTACTCATCATAACTTTAAGTTGCATCAAATGGATGTTAAGAGTGCTTTTCTTAATGGTCCTTTGAAAGAGTTGGTATACGTCAAGCAACCTCCGGGCTTTGAGGGTCCACTTTTTCCGAACCATGTCTACAAGCTCAATAAGGCACTCTATGGTCTCAAGCAAGCCCCACGTGCGTGGTATGATTGCCTTAGGGAGCTCTTGTTAGACCGTGGGAAGTGGGCCTCATTGATCCCACTCTTTTTACTAAGAAATTTGGAGGCCACTTGTTCGTATGCCAAATCTATGTTGATGACATTATCTTTGGGTCTATTAACAAAACTTTTAATGAGGATTTTGCCAAGCTCATGACCGATCGCTTCGAGATGTCCATGATGGGGGAGTTGAAGTTTTTCCTTGGGTTTGAAGTCAAGCAATTGAGGAAAGGGACTTTCATCAACCAAGCCAAGTACATCCAAGACATGTTGAAGAAGTTCAAGTTTGATCAAGTCAAAGGTGCCAAGACTCCCATGCCAACTAAGGTTAATCTTGATCTCGATCCCAAGGGTAAGGAGGTGGATCAAAAACTCTATCGTTCTATGATTGGTTCTTTGCTCTATCTTTGTGCATCCCGACCAGATATTATGTTGAGTGTGGGTATGTGTGCAAGATTTCAAGCCACACCAAAGGAAAGTCACATGGTGGCGGTCAAGAGAATCTTTCGATATTTAGTTCATACCCCAAACTATGGGTTGTGGTACCCCAAGGGAGCCAGCTTTGATATTATTGGTTACACGGACTCGGACTGGGCTGGTGACAAAGTGGGAAGAAAGTCAACCTCCGGAGCTTGTCAGTTTCTCGGAAGATCTTTGGTTTGTTGGTCCTCGAAGAAGCAGAACTGTGTGTCTATGTCCACTGCCGAAGCTGAGTACATCTCTGCCGCAAGATGTTGTGCTCAATTGCTATGGATGAAGCAAACTTTGAAGGATCTTGGACTATATTTTGACAAGGTGCCTCTTCTTTGTGACAATGAGAGTGCCATTGTTATTTCTCACAATCCTGTGCAACACAACCGGACCAAGCACATTGAGATTCGTCATTATTTCATTCGGGACCATGTTGCTAGAGGAGACATTTCTTTGGAGTATGTTCCCACCAAGGCAAATCTTGCGGATCTTTTCACAAAGCCTCTTGATGAAGCAAGGTTCCGGGAATTAAGGCATGAGCTAAATATCATTGATTCGAGCAATGTTGCTTGAGTACCTTGCACACCTACCCGCGTCTCAATGTGTATCTTGTTTGGATGTAGGCATGGATTTAGGGGGAGTGTAGTTCCTCTTATGAACAAATGCTATCCCTATTATGCATTACATTAAAGTTTTCATACTCTATAGTATCTAAAGGAAACCATTTGAGCTTCATGATGAGTGTTGGTAATGAACCCAAGATATATCTTCATGTGTCAAGCCATTTACTCTTATATAAGGTGGCCTCGCCACAATTCGCTTTTATTTGTGTCTTTGACCTTTTTGTGTTTTTGTTGGCTTTGGTTCTTCACAGTTTGAGCTCTATATCCTAAGCCTTTCCTTTCCTCAAGCTCTCTCTATTCCCTGCACAAGTTCTTCCTTGTTATCTTCCAAACCTGAGAAGGTCTTTCTGGCGTCACCGGAACTTTCGGTCAACTCGTTGTTCGTCTGAACCACCTGCTGACCTGGAATTTTTTCAGCCTGACCCGGAACTTCCGGTCCCTGACTAGAACTTCCGGTGGTGTTCCATGTCCTATATAAGGCGGGCCCTAGGGGAAAACGTGATCTTCTTCTTTTTTTCCCGCGAGACCCATCTTCTATTTGGAGCAGCCGCCGGCCAAGTCCTCTCCGCGAAGGTGCTCCGGTCCCTTCGTCTCCGGCCACTCCTCTGCAGATCTGCTCCTTGTGAACCTTCCCCACCTTGATCTCCCGCCATGGACTCCGGTATTTGCCCTCAACTCCCTCCATTAATGGAGATCTTGCTCTCTCACCATGGCTTGAGTTAGGGCACACCATGTCTAGGCTAGTTCTTTGGCTAGAACTTGTTGGGAGATCTTGGTAGGCCTAGGGTATCATGCTAGAGTAGATTGGTCCAATACACTCTTGAAAATCTTTGCACTTGTGGCTTATAGATCTAGATCTAGTGAACTGCTGTTTGGAACCGTCAACAGGTCTCACCGGAACTTCCGGTGGACCATTTTCACCGGAAGTTCCGGCAACAGTGCAACTTTTTCCTGATTGTATTTTTCCAATCTATTTCTTTTGTTTCCTCTTCCGAACTTGTGCACTTACCCCACCTTCCCTCCCTATTCTTGTGCTTTCTTCTCAGGGCAAGGTGGTACCCGCCAAGGCAAGCGTGTCCGTCAACCATCCTCTGACATTCCTCCTGAGATTGATGAAGAAGATGTTGAGGTTGTGCGTCCAACTACTCAGACTAGCCGTCAGAAGGCTGCTGCTGCTCGTCGTGCTGCTGTTGCTGAAGGAAAGTGGCCTGCTCTATCTCAGAAGGCCACTGCTGCTGGGCCAGACAAGACCAAAGCCAAAATCTCCAAATGGTCTCAAAAAGCTTACTCTTCATTCAGGCGTACGGATCCCTACATCGTGTCTCGTGACCGTCTTTGCTTGGATCCTCACTTCCACAACTGTCGTCAGGAACAAATATTTGCTGAGATCTATGCAACGAAGAAGTTCGTGGTTGCTCCTCAAAAGTACATCAATGTGACTCACATGGAAGAGAAGCATGCATAGTTTGGCGAGGCTCTTGATATTTGCCAGAAGTTTGGGTTGATTCCCCTCATGGAGCACCGTCAGAACTTTGATGTGGCTGTTATTGCTCAGTTTTACTCTACTTTGTTTATTCACATGCAGTCCTCTACTGAAGGTGTGTTGAAGTGGATGACTAGGGGAGTTTTTCTTACCGCCACTTGGTCTGAGTTTGCTAAGCTTCTTGGCTATCCCCTCCAGCCTGGCAATGGGGCAAATGGTTGGCGTGTTCATGGCCCCGAAGCTGCTGATCCTGAGGTCCTGGAGCCTCTCTACATTGAAGGCTGGGGCTCTGTTGGATATGTGAATCATCTGCTGCCAGTTTATGACATCATGCGCATGGTGTACTTGAACACCATCTCTCCCAAGGCTAACAACTTTGATCAGTTTCATGGCTATCAGGTTGACCTCATGCATCAGACTTATCTCCGCCGTGACTCTGATAGGTCAATGGATGTTATGCACTTCATCTACACAGAGATGTGGCAGGCTATTATTGAAAAGCGCTCATGCATCTATGCTCCCTACATTCAGACTCTCATCAATCACAAGTGGCTTGAGACGATCGACACTCGCTTTCCTGAAGACAACATCACCATACATGAGGAGAAGAAGCTGCGTGTGAGTAAGCACCAAAAGTCTCGTTCTCAAGAAGAAAAGGAAGTCGAACTCAAGGCTCGAGATGAAGCTGGTGGTCCCTCCTCTGCTCCTGGTGGCTCTAGTGCTGGTGGTCCTTCTCTCCAGAGGCAGCCGTCTTGGGCAAAGAAGCTGCTTGGGAAGGTGAAGAAGACTTTCTGCTTTCTCCAGGACCGCGAGTATCAGGCGTATGTAGATCAGCGTCACAATGTTCAGCGCCAGAAGGCCATCATGACAGCTCTCAACATTCCTAGCTCACCGGTCACTAGCTCAGTCACTGCTCCCAAGGATGATTGGATTCGCGACAATTGCCGCTGGTCTGAGGATGAGTCTGAGGAGGAGGTCACTGGTCCGCCGCCTGAGTGGGGTCCTTGGGTCCCTGAGTCTGCTCCTCCTCCCTTTCATGGCTGGGACGATTAGATTGATTTTTTCTTCCTTTTTGGTGTCTCGGTTCCAAAGGGGGAGAAAAGATGTCTATTAGGTTGTCTACGGGATTTGTATGGGTTGAGTCGCGAGCCTGTTCTTGCCTTTGATCTTTTCTTGCTCGCGAACTCTCTAGTTTATTTGTGTGCTTATGGACCTTTTATGTCTATGAACTTATGTGTGCTTGTGGACCATGTTATGTTTGAGACTATGTGGTATCTTATGCAATGCCGTGCTTGTGGTATTCTTGTTGTCATCTTATGGGCATATGCATATGGTGGTGGAGCCTCATAGCTCTTATTGTTATTATTACTCCTTTTGTCTCCACCACATTTGGTTGGTGTCTGGTATGATCTCTATCCTTTCTTGTACCTTGCACTTGTGCTATCTTTGCAATTGGAAGGGGGAGCCTCCTTGTATGTGTGCCAATCTTGTCCTTAGAGTTTTTTCTCTACCTTGCACACATACAGGGGGAGATTGAAAGGACTATATCTTCCCATGCTATTTTTGGAGTTAATGATAATCCCATTTGTGTTTTAATTGTGCGCTTGAGTTTCAGGGTAAACGTTGTTGATGTCTCCTTAAATATGTGTGGATGCTCTCTTGGGATCTCATGAAGATGGTGGCCTTTAGTTTTCTCCTAGTTTCTCTCCGGTTGTTGTTTTAGGTCACCGTACTATTAAGAGGGGGTCCATCTCGGAAGGCTGTGGGAAATCACTTGTTCTTGCACAAACTTTTATGCACCGCCACAGCCATCCTACTATTCCGTGAGAGAGTGAGTTTCTATCGTTGGAGCCTTCATGTCTCCGGAACTTCCTGGCCCGGAAGTTCCGCCAGTCTTTTCGCGGTTGATCTAAGCCTTGTTTCGATCCTAGTTCCGCCAAGTTCATTGGTGGATCAAGAACCTCCGTATGTAGTGTTCTATTTGCGAACTTGCATCAAACTTGCCTCGACAGAAAGTCTGGCGGAACTTCCGCCAGAGCAAACTTTCGGTCGATTCGCTCGACCGAACTTCCGCCCTAGTTCCGCTCCAAGTTCTCAAGAAGGATCGAACCTTGCTTGAAGTGTTCTATTTGCGGAACTTGGTTCGAACTTGCATCGGAAGTTCGGAACTTCCGTCTGTTTTGACCGGAACTTCGGTTGAGCTTTTGAGCGGGCGTCAGCCCTCGATGACCGTTGGAGCCCTGGTCAAGGAACTTCCGGCCTCTCACCGAACTTCCTGAGGTCATGGGCTGAAGCAGTTGTCGGGGGCCTATTTAAGGCACCCCTCTTCTTCCTCCCACCTACTTCGAATTTTTCTCTCTCCTCCATTAATGCTTGAGCTTCACCTCACTAGATCTCTCTCTCTAGCCACTCAAATGACTTGATCTTTTGAGAGGTGAGGGAGGTGACCTAGATCTACACTTCCACCAAAGAAGATTTGATTTCCCCCACCCATCCTTTGTGGATCTTGTTGCTCTTGGGTTTCTTGAAACCCTAGATGGTGTAGGGCATCCTCGGATCTAAGGATTGTGTTGTAAAGCTTCGAGGTGTCGTTGAGGGCCTCCAATTGAGTTGTGGAGCCTCCCCCTCAACCTCGGTGTAAAGTTTACGGTTGGCGCCTTCAAGGTCACCGGTTAGTGGATTGTGAGGCCTCCTTTATGGGGCAGCTCACCGAAGAAGAAGGTGAGGCCTTTGTGGCGCTCGGGTGACCTTGTGTGGCCCCGACACCTCTCCAACGTAGACGTAGCTCCTTGGGAGTGAACTACGGGAATCATTTCTCCGTGTCCTCGCTCCGGTTACTTTGTTCCCTTCCTTTACTTCTTGCTATTTACCGTTCTTGTGGTTGGTGTTAGTTATCTTGCATTTAGGTTGTTCTTTTAGTTGCACATCTAGATAACTTTCTTTCTCGTTGAGCTTAAAAGTGAGAAACAAATTAAAATTGGGCAGACGCCTATTCACCCCCCTCTAGTCGTATCAAGTCGGTACTTGCAGGCGTCCTCCGGCGAACTGGACGCCGAGGAGGATGGCAATCATGAGCTCGTCCTCCTCCGTGTCGGTGTCCCATTCCTCCGGCTCGGCGCCGCTGCGCACGCCGATGGCAGTCAAGCGCGAAGCGGTCTCGCCTGTGCGCTCGCTTCCGCGAACGCGCTCGCGTGGCATCGTCATCGGCGAGCCCCGGACAACGGCGTCGCCAACCGGCCACCTGCATCTCCGCCGCCCCAAGACAGAAGATTCGGCGCCGACCGAAGACGTCGCCTTGAAGATGGCGCTGGAGCAGTCGCTCCGACGGGCGCCGCCGCCGCCGGTTGATCCTCGCCGGACATCACGGAGTGGTCCAGATGGATGGGAGAAAAGCGAGCGGCGGATCCTCGGCTTTAGAAAGCCGAGGAAAGCCGCACGGCGTCGGGCGTTGTCTGGGCGTGAGCTCGCCTACCAGGACGCCCCACTCTACGTCCCCGACGACGACGAGGATGAAGGCCTGTCCTACCAGCCCTAGAGGTGTGGCGACCCAGGCCAGGGAAGCTCCCGCCAGAACCAGCCGCCGAGCGACGATGACGGCGGCGGCTGAAGGGTTTCGCGGCATAGTAAATCAAAATTTTCTACGGAGCGAACAGAGGGAAAGCGAAGATCTAATCTAGGAGATGCAAACAACGAGAGAGATTGGATTAGATCTTCATACCCTTGAAGATTAAGACATGAACGCTCGTCGGAACGTGGGTGATGTAGTCGATTTCGCTTCTCCTCCTCGCGATCCGATCCGATCTAGCACCACAAGTGGCGGCGCCTCCATGAGATGCACATGCGCAGCACCTCGACGCCTCCTCCTTCCTCGGACCAGCGAGTATGGTGGAGAGATAGATTGGATCTCTGACGACGGGCGTGGTGTATATGGTGGAGAATTTACGCAGGCTTCGCCTACAAACGGTCGGGAGGGAGAGGAAGGTAGCAAGGCTGCTAGGGCTTGGAGGAAGGTGTGTGGGAGGCACCACCCTCTATATATAGAGGCGGCCATCCTGCCCCTCCTCCAAGCCTATCTCTAGTTTAAACAATTTAAACTCTCCTTATCTAGAAATCCTATCTCTAGTTTAAACGATTTAAACTCTCCCTTATCTAGAAATTCTATCCCGAGATTTAAACGAGTCAAATCTCTCTAGAATCGGCTGGGCCCTATGGGGCCTTGTGCCTGGCCCAATGCGGCCAGGACACTCCTCATAGGCCCATGCCCTCCCGGAAGGTGGGGCCACGTTGGTCCCTTCCGGAAGGTTCTAGAAGCTTCAGACAATACCGATTAACCCGGAACAATTCGAACTCCAAAAACTGCCTTATATGAATCTTATTCTCGGACCATTCCGTAACCTCTCGTGATATCCCGGATCCCATACGAGACCAACAAAAATTCATAAACCAATAATCCAATCTATTCTAGCGTCGAGACACGTTAGTGTGTGACCTGCGGGTTCGAGAATATGCGACATGATCTTCTATCAATAATCAACAGCGGTCAGGCACCCATATTGACTCCACACATTCATCGATGATCATATCGGATGAACCACGATGCGGATTCAATCAATCCCATATATATATTCCCTTCCTCGCGATATTTTACTTGCGAGATTCGATCGTTTGCATGGCCATACCTAGTTCAATCTTGTTCACGAAGTACTTTACTCGCTCCGTAATCCGATATCACTTTGTGATTAACTCCTTAACCACATGCTTGCAAGCGGTGTTGATATCGATTACCGAGTGGGCCCAAGTATATCTCTCCGACTTGGGAGGACAAATTCCATCTCGATACATACAACCCAACAGATACTTTCCGATCACCTGAGAGACACCTTTATGATCACCCTCTCATAGGATGACGTTTGATGACCTCAAAGCTTTCTTCCGATACCAGGGAGTTGCATTATCTCATGGTCTAAGGAATACAATATTTGACATAGGAAAAGCTTCGCAAAGACGAACACGATGACACGATCTAATTGCTCTGCTTTGTTTGGGTCTATCCACCATATCATTCTCACAATGATATGATCTCATTATCAATTGATAACTCATGTCTATGGTTAGGAAACCTTAACCATCATTGATCAATGAGCTAGTCCATAGAGGCGTACTAGGGACACGGTGTTGTTCACAAACCACACAAGTATTAAAGTTTCCGCTTAATACAATTCTAGCATGGAATATAAACTTTATCATGAACAAGAATTATAATAATAACATCTTTATTATTGCCTCTAGGGCATAATTCCAACAGCGGCGAGGATGACAGTGTAACTACCTCGGTGAATTACGCTCCTAGTTACAAGCCTGGATGAGCGGAAATGGTTGAAATAGTACGGTGGGGCCCAAATGCCACTCACAGGTAGACCTTTCGGCCGTCCCAACCATTTCCAAACATCGGGACAAGAACGGCGTAATCGGCGAAGGATCAACTACATACACAAATGAGTATGTATGCAAGCCACCATACAACAAGACATCGAGCCATTCCATCTATAAAGAAAGGAAATATAGCAACGCATACCAAGCAAGATTCAAATGTCCTAGATAGATATAATAGTTTAGGATATCTCCTCACATCAAACATCGAGTATCAAAGCGGCAAACAAGATCCGAGTACGGATAAGAAGCAAATCGGCATAAGATGCCCCATAAATAAACACATCCCGCCCACGATCTCACGGATCCCGTTCCGGAATCTCTACACCGACGATCGTTGCCCACATCGTCGCCTCCTCCACCCAAGATCCATCTTGTGAGTGTACTGTCCATCCGAATCAAACAATTTATCGTGTGAGACCCTAGGGTTTCAAGCAAGTCTTTATGCCTCTAAAGGGACACAACACAGGGTGACGCAATTGCAAAAAAGATAATACCTAGCAATTCTATAGACACTCGCTAACCATCCGCCTAACCAAAGATAGACGGATGTCCGTGAATTAATGACACAAGCTTATAACAAGAATATCACGGATCCATCCTCCTCGCTTACCAACGAGGAAGCGATTTAACAACCCCCATCCGTTGGCGCTTTATTATCCATTCCATGAGTGTTGCACTATTTACTAGTCGATACTTAGTCAAATTAAGAGCGGTACTTTAGTTATACTTGTCTATGATCGAGCTGTGCTCCAAGTCGTCCATAACCGCGACACGGCTTTGAAAGTTTTACCACGGGGGTGCACAAATAACAACACACTCGATCAACCTCGGAAAACCAAATCAAAACCCAACGAGGCCTTCACGACAAAGCAATCACGGATTGAGAAATATTTGAGGGGCCACCCATTGAGTACACCAACGAAGTTAATGACTCGAGACGGACTCAAGGTTTGGGTGGGCGGTAAACGATCGGGAACCCAAAAGTTTGATGGGCTTGTCGATACCGCGAAATCGTGTCCCGATCCTAAAAAGACAGTGCTCCTCGCACAATCGTAAATAAAGCAGTAAAGCATGTCATAAGTGCAGGATAGTAAATAAAACCTCAAACTAGTTTGTGGCCCCAAGAAATAAGAATGAATCAAGCTCTGGCTCAGGAGGGTCCCATAATCCTCCCGGATGTGGATAGCGCGAATGTTCAAGGAACAGGAATCAAGTACTCGGGGTCCCACGGACACAAATGAGCAGGAAAAACCAAATAGCGATATTTCTCACCGGTGTCGCTTTCATTAGTTATCCCATTACTACTCAGGTTAAGTTGTTTAGGTACTTCGTTATCCATCAGACTCTCACATACCCTACACATGCTGTTCTACGACTCGCATTGTTCAAACAACTCCTGTAGTAATGGCTCATAGGTTGGAGGAACAAGCTTCGGTGGGGTTTAAAAGTAAAGGCTATGCAATACTTGGGATTCAGTTTAATGCAAGCGCGACTCAATGATGCAAGAATAAGATAGAGGCAATAGGTACTAAATGTATGCAAGCATGTGGTAGTGCTTGCCTGGCAGCTCAGTTGAAGCGAGAGACGGATCTGGGTAGTGCTCCTGGGTTTCTTGATATATCCCCTGCTCAGTGTCTATTCGAAGAAGAACCAAACAAACAAGGGCCAACATAAATAGAGTGCACAAGCATATGAATAAGATGCGACAAGCAAACAATCATGCCATGATGAATGATGCACAATTTGCATGGCAATAATGTAGCATGGCATGGGTGAGGTGTGGAATACAAGAAATAAACATTTTATTGAGTTTTGGCCACATTTTTATCCTCATATTAGTTGCTGTTTACATTATATTTATATAATGCATGCTGCAAAACAGAACATGGAATGCATAAACAGAAAGGTCTCGTCGAGCTAATCAATTTAGACATATCATTTGTTAAATTTGGAGTTATGAGTCAAAAGTTATTAATTAATTAAGAAAAGGGCAATTTTATTGTAATTTAATTCAACTTGAAATTTAAAGTGTTCAAAATATATTTTGGATGGCATGTTTGAAATCCTCACATTTTTCTGATTCAAAAACATATATCATTTGTATTATTTGAATTCATATTTTAAAAGTTATTTAAACTCTAATTTGAATTTGAATTTAAATCAATTTGAAAAGATTTGAATTAAAACAGACTAACAGAAAAACTTTTGTCACACAGGCAGTCCTAGCCACAGACGGTGTGGGGGTCTTGGTGGCCGGACGATCTGGCTGTAAAAGCTTTCCTCACCGCGGTGATCCAGTAGCAGTGACCAAGAGGGCCAACCAGCGACCCACGCGTCAGTGGTTAGCCGCGTCTGTGACACGCGGACCTGTGGACTGGCGGTTAATTACATCAAGTCGCGAGCCTTTTATAAAATGCTGAGGCGCAGGTGGGGTCGAGGGGAGGCGGTCGACGGATAAAAGGTTGGGGGCTAAGTGCAAAAGGCCGCTGCATCTTTTTTCTTCTCACGAACCACGATTGTTACATGCGCGACAATGACGACGCGCGGCAGGTTCGAACCGGTCAGTGCGCGAGGTTTGAACCGGTCGTGCGTACAGCGGCTGAGCAGCCGCGGCCGGGTTAGTGTCGGGAGGGAGGTCGCGCTAGAAGGGCTGGCGCGGGCGGGAGGCTGCACAACAATGAGCCCGACGTCCCGGCGCGTTCGACGAAACGAACGTCGCATCCGAAGCGAAGAGGGCAGGCATGTCTAGGGTCGGCTCACCGCGGGCCGATGTGGTGGTGGTTCGAGGCGCCGCGATCGCCGACGACGCAGACGCCCGGGCTAGGGTTTCGTCGGGCGTCGATCTGGCGAGCTGGGGCTCCTCCTCCCGGGCGTGTCTGGGGGGCTGCGGGACCTCCTCGTCCTCCTCGACCACCTCCACGACAAGCTTGGCTACTGGAGCGACGAACGACGTGGTCTTGGCCGGGGCGTGATGGGGTAGATGGTGGCGTGGGGAAGAGAGGGAGGAAGGGCAAAGCCCTGGGAAGGTCTGGGAGGTGCAGGGGAGGCCGTGGGGAGTAGATAAGGAACGCAGAGAGAGGGGTAGATGGCGTGGGGGAGGTGGTGGTGATAAAGGTGGCTTCGGCCACCTTTTGCTTCTCCCTCCCTCACGTGCACAGGGCTCGATGGGCTGGTAGGCATTTGGCAGGTGGGGACGGCAGGGACATGGAGGAAGGTTAGGTGTGGGGTCGACCTGGCAGGGATAGAGAGAGAGAGATGTAGAGGGCAGGGGGTTCGGTCTAGGGTTAGGGTAGGGTGGTGGCTCGGCTAGCTAGAGAGAGGAGAGATGGGCATGCATGGGGGAGGCTCGGGTTAGCTGGGTAGGCTCGGGTTAGGGTAGAGGGGGTGGTGTGGTAGATGGTGATAGTAGTTAGGTGATTAGGGTTAGAGTTTTGGTAGCTTCGGGTGGGGTTGGTGTAGGGAGTGGAGAGGGGAGGTGGTAGGGTTTAGAGATAGTAATAAAGAGAGGGGTAGCTTAGATTGAATCCAAATGCAAATACAAGCTCAAGGGTTTTGAATCAAGCATAAAAAGAGACAAGACAAGAAGTGAGAATGAGAATGGTTATGGAGTAAGCATGTGGCATGCACAATTACACACATGCATGTGGTGATTCAAAAGGGGATATGTATGATCTTGATTAAGTGTGGAGTGAAACCATACCAAGTGCATGTGGGATACAGTTAAAATCCAAAGAGAATACAAAACCCACTCACATGATAGATGGTAGGATTAAGATGAGATTAAATGTAAGTTGATCTTACCAAGTTAATAGGTGGAAGGATTTTTAAAAGAGATGCCCTCAAGTCAACTTGGGCATTAAACATTATATCAAAAGCCAACTACAATATCAAGAGGCAGAAACAATTGACAATGCATATGGGAAAAGAATCAAAACAAAAGGGTTTTATATGATGCTCAAATGCAAGGTGGCATGATGGCATGAGCATGATATAATGATGATGCAACAATTATATATATGAAGTAGACATTATATTACTAGACCAAGTAGCATTACAATTGTTAGACAAATAGGATGCAGACGGTCAGCCGAACTTCGGCTACACGGCGTTCTCTGTAAACTTCGGCTAGAGAACGCGAAGTCACCGATGGAGGCCATGGCGGCCTTTTAAGTTTATTATGTATCAGTTCAGTTTAAATTTGATATAATCCGTCTATATTCGTCTAATTTAATGAAATTTGCCCATCTTTAATGAATTTTAGCCAACTTGAAAATTCGGTCTGGGTAGACGAGTGGAAAAATGGACGATATACCCAGGCCAAAAACTAGTTTCGTCTTACCCGATTTTTGACCTGGTTCGGCCAACGAGTGAAAAATGCTTAAAGACGGCCTCTGCACATAGTCAGGGGGTATCAGATACTCTGGATCTTAACGGTACTCAGAGTGCGCAGTCCCGGCGTGCCGCGGTGCAGGTCACACCATGAGCGTCGCACATGACCGACCGGGCGGGCGCTTTGGACTTTCCCTGCCGCTCGCTTCTAGACTTCCATGCTTGCAACCGAAGGCACGCCCCCGCACTCCATCCACCCAGAGATGCTCACCCAAGCAAAGCAAAGCAAAGCCAGACCTTCCAGAGTCACGTATCCCCGCCGTCGCTTTCGCCGTATCGCGAGCGGGGGGACGCGCCGGCCCGCGTGCTCCCTTATTACGGTGGAACGCGTACGCGCCTCGTCGCCGTCGTCGTCGTCTCCCTCCCATTCCCATCACGCGCACCGCCTCTCCTCCTCTCCAAGCACACGCGGTCAGTCGTCGCGCTCGATCACCACCTCCCAACCATCCGACTCGTCGGCAATTCCGTAACGAGCCGGCGACCACGCGCCCGCACACACGCCTCTGCTCCTTCTTCGACGCTCGCGCGCCATGCTGCAGGCGGGGTCGGAGCGGCCGCTGCCGCTGCCGGCGGGGAGGCTGTGGGTGCCGGGGATGGGCCCGTACGGGGGCGCGTCTCCGTCGGCGAGGGCGCTGGAGATCGCGCGGAGGCGGGAGGAGATGCTCGGGATGCTGCACGGCCTCCCCGAGTCCGAGTACGAGCTCTCGCTCACCGACCTCGTCGAGAAGACCGCCGGGGCCGGCAACAACGCCGCCGTGGCCCATCCGCTGCCGCTGCCGCCGCCGCCGCCGCAGCCGAGCGAGAGGAAGGAGGCGAGCCAGCCGAGCCCGCTGGGGAAGCCGGCCGGGCTGTCCGAGTCCGGCAGGCAGGCCGAGCAGCAGCCGGCGGTGGCATCGAAGAGGGGCTCCTCGAGGCGGCGCGGGGACAGCGGGAGCGGGGGCGGGAGGAGCAGCTTCCGCAGCAGCAGCGACGGCGTGCTGCTCAACTTCTACATGCCCCGCTCCTTCACCCGCAGCTTCACCGCGCCGCGCCCCAGCGCTTGCGCCCGCGCGCCCTCCGTCTCCACCGCCGGCGCCATCGTCGTCCCCGAGGACTCCAACAAGAGGTAATCCTGTGCATCGGACCACCACTCGGCTCCTAAGCACTCGATTTCGATCCATTGTTCCGCACAAAGTTCTCGCTCGGTCCATCGGTTCGCTTGCAGATTAGCCATTCACAAAAACACACACATAGTACAACTCTGGTATCAGTATACGGATTAATTAGTCATCGGGCAGCTCTGCATCGGTGCAACCTCCGAATGCGCGGCCCGATCAGCCCGGTCGCGTGCTGCCGCGGCGTGCTCGATCGCCGTCACGATGAGATCATCATGGATTACTAGGTCCGACCGACGGCTCCATCACGCGGTAAACCAAGTAGCAACTAGTATATCCATCCATGATCCATCCATCCTCGTCCTTGTTTGTTCCGTTGTGGATAACTGCTGGCGCTAGTACTAGGTCGTGTAGCATAGAAACAACCTGGCGAACCAAATCCATTGACGGTGTTGACGCAGTGCAGCTGGCTAAATCAAAGCCGGCACTGACGGTACTATTAGTACGACAATTCCAAGGCTCTGCCGCCGATTTGCCCACCGAGTGACTGAAACAATATCCTAGTCCAGCTGTTAGTGTTAGAGACTAGACGCGTGCAGCTAGTTTAGCTTGCACGATCATGCCCACATCTGTGGAGCACTGACTCGGCCACAGCTTGCCGTTGTCGTGTTTGGATCTGATTCTACCTACTAGGAGAATATATACTGTATCTAATTTATGAATCCAGTGTAAATCTCCCTTTAGCGTCCAAGAAATCACCACTTTTCATCGTGGTTTGGTTTTTTTTATTATAGCCAGTGCGGTGCCTAGCTAAACCGAGTCTGATGCTTGCAGGGAGAGAGACAGCGACTCCGTCAAGTGCTGGCTGATGCCGTGGGACCGGCGGTGGCGCAAGTCGAGCCGGCGGGACCAGGCCGGCGAGTCCGCGGCGATCCTGCAGAGCTCTGCTCCCGCAGAAGAGAAGGCCTGAAGACTCTGTCTGACGCCGTCCAAGGAAAAGAAAGAAACGGAGATGATCTGACGAGAGACATGTACTACTTCACGTTTGCGGTTCTGTACATACAACTTCATACGGTTTGGCTGTTTAGTTTCTACAGATCCTAGTAGTACGAGTGTAGTATATACGAATCCGAAAGGGATTTTCGAGTAGTATGAACTCTTTCATCTTCTGAACTGATTGTGTGTGTAGTATAGAACAAATACGCTGGTTTCCACTCGCCCTGCCACGATGAAATGCCACAAAGACACAGTTAAAATGGCTTCGTGTGTTCTTGCGAGTGCTTCAGCAGTTTCATGAGTTCCAGATCGACCGACCGCGGCAAACCGCTTGCCTTCCAGTTCCAGGCCTTGCCATGCGTGACAACAAAGATCAGAATGGCATCTCATCTTTAGTCAGTCAGCCAGGAAAACATGCCCCAGATTCCTATCATAACCATACAATCTCATCCTGCTAGAATTTTCTCTACGCTGCAGAACTGCTAGATGAATAAGCCAGACTAGATAGCATCTACAATCGTCGCGATAAACCAAACAACAGCCATACAGATGCAGGAGAGACAGTTACATGACTGCAGTTTTTGTGTGTGTTCCGCTGCGCTGGCTCAGTGGTGTAGCCTTTTATCACTTTGTCAGGCGGTGGCATGTTCAGTTTACGTGCAGACTACTGCCTCTGTTCCATATTATAAGGGAGTATTTTTGTAACCTAACGATCCATTTATTCAACGGATCAGCAGTTACATCAGTTGCAGATCGAACCACGGCCAACAGTGTGACTTCCAGGCCTTGCAATGCAACATAATTTGACACAGCCAAGATCAGAAGAATGGCAGCTCCTCATACTGTCAACCAGAAAAGCACGCGCCTCTGCCGATCATAGCCTTACAAATTCTGAACCCGATGGGGGTTTTTCTCTACACTACATAACTGCTGGATGAATAAACAAGAACTAGGTGGCATCTACGCTTGTCACGACAAACAAAAGAACAACCATACAGATGGCTATGGAGCATGGATGGACTAAAAGGATCCTTATTTGGCATCAGTCGCTGTGTCCTACCACACAACTCTTCTGATGGCCGATCAACAACCTCAGCATCAGCAGCTCTGTGTCAAGAAGGGTTTGGAAGGGTGTCATGCTCTGTATTTTAGCTCATCAAACGAACTCGTGCTATTGCAATAAATAGATAAACAAACAGATCTCTGGTACTTACGTTTGAAATCTTTATCCACGACTTGAGTGTATTGATGGCCACCCCAGAACGCTGCGTCTCCCGCGCTAGCGCAACACCCTCGTGCAAAGTTTTGACTTTGCCACTAACAAGGAGAGAGGCTGCGGCATTCAGAACCTATGGAGCAAAGCAAAAACCGGTTCAAGTTTGGCATACAAGGAACTGTTTTCTACAGAATCCCGAGCGAACTCCTTATTCACAAGGAAACTTTCTAGAAATATACATGAAAGATGGGCCACCTAATGCAGATTCTGTAGGTTCGCCGAGGAATATGACTTCATGTTCCTTGGGAAGTATGCAAGATACAGTGTAACTAGAACAGAACAGTGAGGATGGACTTACAAGAGCATCCGCAATTGAACCTCTTTGACCAGCAAGAACATCCTGGAGAATTTTTGCATTAAATGCAGGACCGCCACCTTTAAGATCTAGTAATGTGCAGCGAGGAATGCCAAAATCCACTGGATTGTGATACAATGAAAAGAATGTGAGACTTGTTTTTTCAACATATCATCGCGGTATATTTTAGAAGTTAGCATAAAACATGTCCAACGAATTATCTGCATTTCTTTTATAAATTCTGAGAAAAACTCTCACATGGATCAAAGAGCATCTTTTCAATCTTTCCTGGAGTGACATCAAGGATATATCCAGGGCCTACAGAAATTAAGAAATAAATCTTCAGTTAGATGCAGAATATATCAGTTGACGGAAAAGATTCCAGGGTAATTTCTGGAGTAACCATGTGTCCGCATCAACTTCTAGCAACATAGTGACTGCAATAATAGAGCGACATGGGCTTCGGAACGTCTCCATACCTAGTGGGCTTATTTCATCCAAACCCTTCGAATGGACAATCAATGCTCTCTGCATTCCAAATCTCTGCGCCGCTTTAGCCATCTTGCTAACCTATCAACAAAAATTCGATGTATTAGAAGAATGAGTATTACATGCAATGACAACAATTGCATATAGAGCTTGTAACAGGAGTATCTGTACGCTTTCTGAATATATGCACCATTTATACCTACTATTTGATTGTTCTGTGTCGATAACCTTTACTCCCTCCGTTCCTAAATATAAGATGTTTTGGCAAACTAAATTAACTTGCCAAAACGCGTCTTATATTTAGGAACTTCACAATATTAAACATTACAGTTAACTAGAAATTTGAAAAGGAAGAATCACATATTTGAATGCAAACTCTGTTAACACCTCTACAGTAAATGAGTAAACATCACAGTTAACTAGAAAAGTATTAAACATCACAGTTAACTAGAAATTTGAAAAGGAAGAATAACATATTTGAAGGCAAACTCTGTTAACACCTCTACAAGTCTAGAGTAAACATCACAGTTAATAACTAGAAAAGTATTGAACATCGCAGTTATTAACTAGAAATTTGAAAAGGAAGAATCACATGTTTGAAGGCAAACTCTGTTAACACCTCTACAGTAAATGAGTACTGGTTGTGTTTTATATATTCATATAAAATTACTATAAGCAGCATGTATGAGCTTAAAAGAAAACTGTATACATCCTCATGTACTCCCTCCGACCCATATTAGTTGACTTGGATTTGTCAACATTTGGATGAACTTACATACTAAATTGTGTCTAGATTCATTCAAATTTAGACAAATTCGCGTCAACTAATATGGGTCGGAGGGAGTAAAATTTGTTACAGCACTGGATGATAATCATATAATATTGTCAATTCTTAAGTTAACGATTTAAAAATGGTTTACATAGAACATGCTATGGTTGCTTTTCCTCTTTTGTTATTTATCTATTGATAAAACATACAAGAAAACATAAGATGGATACAAGATACTTACTATGTTCTCGTGATAAACACCAATAACAGCATAAGGTACCCTTGCCGGATTCAACAGAGGACCAAGGATATTGAAAACGGTCTTTATTTTCAGCTTCTTTCTCACAGGTTTGACAATGTTCATTGCTGGATGGTAGTTAGCAGACATCATGAATCCAACACCCACCTCATTGACACATCGTTTAATACCCTTGCAACAGGAAAGGGAATAACAAAAGTTAACCCGCATGGTTTTCTTAAAATGCAAATAGCAGCAAAACAGAATGTGTGAGTGTTGGAAGTTCAAGGAAGGTAAGTCCTTCCATGCATGACTGAAAAAAAATATTATAAAAAAAATAACCGAGGTACATGCAAAGTATATGCATATGCCATATAGCTACCAAATCTGCGACCTGCGGTATTTCTCATTTATTAGTCATACATAATGCTTATATTTGGCTCTTTAAAATAGTAAAATACTCCTCTGTTTGGATAAGTAGGTAGTACGTATTTAAATTTTTAATTGGCTGCCAGATCTGGAATCTGGGGCATTTCTCATTTACTATAGTCATAGTCCTTATAACTAGTTCTCTGTCAGGGTATGCAAGGCGTATTAAAATAATCCTCTGTTTGGATAAGTAGGTAGTGTGTATATAAATTTTTAATTGGCTACCAGATCTGGAATCTGGGGCATTTTCATTTACTATAGTCATAAGAATCCTTACAGCTGGTTTTCTCTGTCCGGGTATGCAGGGCGACACGATTGGTTAAGAAAAGGTTGTGACCAACAGTAACTCCACTAGAATGTAGTAGTTTACGTGACACAAAATTGATATCATTGTGTATTTTGATTAGTTAAGAAAAGGTTGTGACCAATAATTTAGTGAGTAGGTTATGTGACATAAAATTGATGCCATTGAGAAGTACTTTTGAAGACAAATCTAGTGGCAACAATGCTGTGTCACATAAACACGGACTAATGGAGTTTTTTTTTGTTAAACCTAGTTTTAACTAGAAACATATGCCCTACATACCTGGACAGGGGAATGATAATTATAGTCCTCTAGGTTGTAGAGCCGACCATTCCCAAAAGAATGCCCAATATAAAGATGAAAGTCAAAGGCCTGAATCTACCTATCCATCTCAAAACCAAAACACAACACAATGATTCAGATAAAGGAGAGGCTCCCTGTTGCCTCCATCACACCGTGGTTGTAAGATGTCTGTGCGACTTATGCTTACAGTTCATAACTTCGTATATACTACAAAGTCAGGACAACAGAAAAATTTGCCTTTGATTATAAATACGCCAACTGAAGTTTGGGACCAAAAGGTTGTTCTGTCCCCACAAGTCACGATGTACCTCCAATGGAAAGAGATCGACCTTCGAAGGGCCATTTTACCACATATATTTATTGTGGATTGCAGAAGCTAGGGGCTGTAGAACACAGGGCCGCACAATGCAAGGACAGAACAAATTAGACTGTCATCATATGACACATCAGGGATCAGGCAATACCTCGGGTCCCAACTCGATGTTGACACCGAGCTCCTCGAGTACATCGGCGCTGCCGCATGCCGACGAGCTCGCTCTGCTCCCTTGCTGCACAAACGCACACGGGAGAACACATCGGTACATGGGCATGTGTAACGAAAAGAAGGATGGGAGGTGGGGGCGAAAAAACACAATACCTTGGCGACCTTGGCACCGGCCGCGGCGGCGAGGATGGTGGAGCCGGTGGAGATGTTGACGGTGTCAGAACCATCGCCGCCGGTGCCCACAATGTCGACGGCGTCGTCCAGCCCATCGACACGGATGCAGTTGTTCATCATCGCCTTGGCCAACCCAACGATCTGAACGAATCGACAGAACCCAAATTAGTGGGCAGAAATTTTGTTTCATTTCTACTAGCGTGTCAGTTTCAACAGATCACACGCCTCTTCGAAGGTCTCGCCCTTGGAGCGGAGGAGCACGAGGAAGGCAGCGATCCGCGCCTCGTTCTCCTCGTTGAGCAGCAGCTGCAGCGTCGCCTCCGCCTCATGCTCCGAGAAGTGGGTCCCTACGATTAGCTGCTCCAGCACCTGGCGTCACCAACGGCCACACAAACCAAAGGGTCAACCACGAACCACCGATCGGGACAACCCCGCAGGAGAAAACCAAGGGGGCAGATGGGAGATACGGGAGGCATTGCGGCGCGCACCTGTTCGAAGGAGACGCAGCGCGGGGGGACGGACACGGCGGGGGGCGGGGCGGTTGCGGGCTTAACGGCGACGCGGGCCGGCGGAAGGCGTCCGGCGAAGGGCCGCGCGCTGGCGACGGGGCGCGCGCGGAGGAGGGGGAGCCGGGCGGAGGCGAGGGGTTTGGGGGAGCAGAGCTTGGGTGACGCGGCCGCCATTGGCGCGAGGCGCCCGTGCGGGCACGGAGAGCCTGTTCGGATTTGGGCGTGATTTGGTGGGGGAAGAGTGGAGAGGATGCGCTGCCCACAACGCCGTCCGGCCTCACGAGATTTATACGCGGCTGCTGACTCGGCAAATCCTTCTGTGTCAACGTACGGTGGAGGGTTTGTTTAGAAGAAGGAAAGGCCTAAAAGGCCCAGTACGGATGGTTTGGGTCACGAGCTATGCCTAGCCTATGTTTTTTTATAAAATTAAAAAACACTATACTTTTGTACTTGGTTTCAAAAAATTCCGACCAACAAGCCAAAAAAAATCCTGCCAAAATTTCTAGATGTAGAAAATAATGTACTCTATCATCAGCCTGAAAAATCTCAACTCAAATCAAAATTAAATAGCACAAAATCTCAATCCTCCAAAGTCTTTCAGATCTTATCATTTTTGTTATGCCTAGAATATAAGGTATTTCAGGTTGAGATATTATATGTTGGTAGAGCATATCATTATCTATATCTAGGGAAAAGATTGGAATTTTTTTAAACTTCAAAATAGTTTTTTCAAACTTTAAAAAAATCGAGCTCCATGCAGCTCGAGCTTTCAAGTGAATTTCTACTAAAAGTTCTACCTTATATTGAAAGAACATAGTTTTGAAAACAAAAAAGTTTAAATGGCATTGCCAATATTACAAATCGATAACTAGGCACACATCAAAATATTACAAAGGCATGTCTCTATAAAGCTGATGTAATAGATTAAAGACAAAAAATACCACTTTGTGCTGAAAAAACATTCATTACGCGTAAGCCAAAGGGGGGCAGACCTAGCAGCAACTAGAACCATATTGAAATGTTAGCTTTTTTTATCGGGGAGGGAGAAGAACCTTCACCCGAATTGTATTCAGTTTTTCCTATAAGGCTTTGCAACCTATTTCAAGATGGGTTCAAGTGAATTAGAATTTTACATGAAGGAACTAGACAGAAGACAAAACAAAACAAAAAACACACACACAATAGGGGGGTTATAGGTGCTGCACCTGAGAAGCACTATCGGCGTGCTCGCACGGCGACCATCTCTAGGAAAATAGGCATAGGTGGTGCCTTGAGGAGTGTCACCGATGCCATGGAAGGGAATCACAGTCCTGAGACCTTGCACATTGCAACACCACCACATGGTTGCATGGCGACTATCCACTAGCCGGCAGACCATGATCATAAGAGGGCTAACGAGTGAAGCTGGTATAGTCGAAGGGCCTAACTCCGCCGAGAGAGCGATGCAGAAATGAAACCTGCGCGACTGATATGAGTGCTAGAACTGCGAGGAGTAACTGCCAACACCATTGAAGGGCATTGCGAAACCGAGTTTCCACCAACGCCACAAACCGTGACCCCGAACTCAACCAAAGGGACAACCTCAAGCACTTTGCAAGGTGAGGAGGCTTTCTACAACATGGGGCTGATCAAACGAGACCACGACAGAAACATGAAGCTCGCAACCAAACCTCTACATCACCATTGAATTTCATCCAAGCTTTCATGACCATCAAGAGCGACGAAAGGCACCAAACTTGCACAAATGCCTCCACCGGACAAGCAACACGAGGTTCACATTGCGACGCCTTCAATAAGGAAAACGACGCCCACACATATCGTCGTCATGGAGCATTTGCTCCGGAACCATAGCAAGAAGCTGACAGGAGGTGCCTCTCCAAAACCACGACCCAACACGGTTTTAACGATGCCATTCCAGCGCCGTTGTTTTCCTGCTACCTGAATTAGGAAGAGTTCGCATGATCCTAAGTTCCATCAAAACCATCCCTAATAACATGACAGATGTACCTAGAGATAGGGGCGTTAAAATAATGTGATCTGCATCCTCTACAATACAAAAATTAGAACCAGGCTAATTCCTAGGTACTAGTTTAGCAGCCGACACCCCTCAAACAGAGCCACATGAAGTATGGTGGATATTTTTGAGATCCACAAAAGAACAAATGTACTTTTGAGATCCACAAAAAAAACTGACCAATTATATAGGAAATAGTGACATTATTTATGATACTCCTCTATCCTAAATTACTTATTGCATATTTTGTTCTAGTGTATATATACATACAAATATAGACAATTTTGTGACATCTAATTCGGGACATGGAGAAATAATTAGTATCAATATATCCTTATTGAAATGTATCTTTATGATATATATCATTTTGATGTTATGTATGTTGCTACTCTTTTCTACAAAATTGTTTAAATATGAAAAAGTTTGACTTAAGATAAAAGAAAGAAGTACACTTATTCGTAAACTCGTTGGGAGTATATGCTAAGGCAGTCTGTGTTTTGAAATACCCACACTCTTACTACATGGCAGTATGGGCTAGGTCCAATATTTCTGGTGACAAGACTTCTCATGTTGTAGTTTAAATTTAAATATGTTTACAAATTACGATATACTATGACGTGGGTCTATTTATCCATGAATATTCCCATCTCACATGTATGATGTTGTTTGGTAGCATGATGCGAGGCTAGTGTCATGAACACCTTCGACCCTAAAAGGTTCCATAGTTCATACACATGAGACCTTACAAGAAAATCTTGACTCAAACCACTTAATTTCCCATGCAGGTGGATCCTGCACGTTTACAAAAAATAGGAACCTCATGGTCTCAATGGACAAAATCACACCCGCCTAGCCGAAATTTGGCACACTACTGTCTCTTGTCGTTCCATATATGCCACATTCTCCACCCACCCACCCCTCCCCCTCCCCCTCGACAAGCCTTTCCCGAGCCCTGGTTTGGTGGGTGTATGCATGCTCGAATGAATGTGTAAGATAAATATATGTTGGATGGATGGCTTTGACCCTCCACATGACATGTATTCACTAGATGTGTATTATTTCCTTGTATTGTATCTCCAGTGTGCGAACTAGTTTGTGTATGTAATCATGTATCAATATGTTTTCAGTTTTATCTGAAACAATGATATGTAGTTATTTGTTTTGATAGATGATTCAGCCCGAAAATAACGATAACTAATCCATCCATCATTGCTTCAAAGACGGTGGACTCCCCTAGAACAGCCATGCGAGCTTCCACAAGTTCCCTTACGAGAAGATACGACAGACATACGTTGGATACGACCAACGTCGTCGACTGACGGATACCGTTGTAACAATACCGTTGTAACAAAAAAGTACTCCATCCGAGTACATAACAAGTGTCGACTAAACAAGAAATATCTATTATGTATAGGAGGGAGTACTTCTTTGTCTAAGAAACTATTTTAGATTTGCTAGTTCTCAAGCGTCGTCTGAGAACTTGTTATGTTAGAATCAACTCTTGATTCGTGCAACGTTGTAATTACACATGAGTTGTAATTAGGATGTAACTAAAAGTTAAAATTGAAATTAACTCATGATTAGTATAAATATTAGAAGTTGCAACAAGATTATAACTGAGAATTAGCATAAATAGAAAATTATCTAAGCGCTTAAACATAAGAAGTTCTAAGATCTAAGCGTTTTCAAATTATTTTGGCTGTAGAGTGTCCTAACTGCGTACTACCATGCATGGTAGCAATGTGCCCCTGTCTCTGCCGCCAGCTTTGTGCCATTTCCAGAGGAAGCAGTTGGCGGATCCAGCTCAATACATCAGGTGGTCCAACAGTGTGTAGTATTCATATAAATATATTTTATTTTATTTTTTCTTCTATAATACATAAGCTATGTGAAAAGTCTCATGGACCACCCTGTCCACCCCTTGGATCCGCACCGTGCGGAGCGGAATCGTGCGCGTGCCGACCCTTTCCGATCGATCGAGCGCCTTGCATGCTGGTGAGGTTCCACTTAATTTGCCTATGGCACGTACTCCCGTCAGCCTCGTTGCTGTGTAATCCTACTCCCTTAGTTCGTAAATAAGTGTAATTCTAGTCTTGTTTTGAGTCAAACTTTACTATGTTTGACTAATATTTTAGGACAACGTACCAATTTATGACACTAAATTGATATCATTAGTTTATTTTAAATCTAGTTTCATAATATGTCAATTTGATGTAATATATATTTCTATATTTTTCTCTATAAAATTTATCAATTTTAATTATGTTTGACTTAGGCAAAAGCTAGAAGTATACTTATTTACGGACGGAGGGAGTAGTTCGCTTGGCTTATCTATCTCGACCTCTCTCGTGATGATGGCCAACTGACGACCGGGCAATGACTCGCCGTGCACGTACCCACGATCGGTTTTCCGTCTCGCGTCGGTCGGTCGGTCGGTCGGTCGGTCTCGGGTCGTTCAGCAGCGGCAGCTCTCGTCTTGGGCAGTTGGACTTAGACCGGGCGGGCGTAGCTAGCTTTGAAGCACCGGTGTCAATTGACGCCAATTGATGACTCGTGGCGATTCCCCTACAAATTAGCAAGTCGTGGCCGTGGCCGTGACGTGAGCTAGCTAAGCAGCCATCTTCCCCACACAAAAATAGAAAGAAGCTAAGCACCCATCTAGTAGTTTAGGTGCAGATGAAAATTAGTCTGAAGTCCTTCCACGGGCTCCTGGCCGCCACCCCGCAGGCGATTCACCGACGGCCCTAACCCTAGTCTCCCCGAGCCCTCTATCCCCCATTCCACGACGTTGTTGCCAACAGGGGTCGACGTGTAAAGCCCGAGCGGTGCCAGCGGCGGCGGCGGCATCTCCTCTACCCGGCATAGGATCCTCTTAGGTGGGATTGGTGGGAAGGCGGCGACGCATGGTGGTGATTCTTCCTATGCGTCGGTGCTTCGCGACCGACAGCGAAGGCGGCGACTCGGCTCGGGTGGCCTGGTGGCATCGTGTTGGCACTGGAGCAGCACGAAGGTGGTGTGCAAGGCCCCGATGGTCCATATCTAGGCCTATGGGCTCCATTTGGGCCTAGGTAGGTCAGGCTGACCGCTGGCACCCCTGGTGTTGGTTGTGGCATAGAGCAGGTAGGTAGCGGCGGCGGCGTGACCTAATTGTTGCAGCACGGCGACGAGGAATTTACGAGCTCGACTTGTGCCTAGTCGGCCTGCTAGGCGTGGCCGCGTGGTGTGTTCCTGCTGCCGTGTCCGGTCGGCACGACGATGGCAGTGGAGGACGTCCCTCTAGGTGGCAGTGCTACTACCGCTCTCCGGTTCCAACCTTCCTACCTCCTCCGACTAGCAAGTCACACGATGGACCTTGTTACAGGCGCGAGTTCGCGGATGCCGGACAACGTCCCCGAAAGGTGGACTCCGCGGGCGGCTCGACGACGAGCGGTATGGCGGTGGTGATGGCCATCTCCTAGTGCCATTAGGTTGGCAAAGAGTGGACGTCAGGGCTCATGGTGCTGGCGGCGTCTCGGCGTGGTCACCGCCTGGATCAAGTGTTGGAAACTCGGCTCGGGGACGACTAGTAGTCTGAGGTACCAGGTGCGACGAGGATTTTTCTAGGCCAAATCCCAGCACTCCGGCGCCAATGACGGCAACGGCTGCGGGTGTAGTGGCCCTCTTAAGGGCGTCGTCCTGGGTACTCTCTCCACATTAGGATTCTAGGTGAAAACCCTAGATCTGTGTGTTATCGGCGATGACGCTTGTTGCGTCGTTACTTCCTTGGACCAGCTCAGGTCTCCTTAGTCTCGCAGCGTTTTTATTGACAAGCTCGATAATTTTTAGTTTTTTTTTTCTTATCTTTGATCTTGTTGTAAAAAGAATCCTCATCGCAATGTATTGGTTCGGCTGTTGGCTATTTAGGGCACGTGCAACCGGGACGCTTATGCCGAGCGCTACGACGAGATTCCTGACCGTTACGATTGATTCGGCCGGATTCCAGAAATTAGCTAGGCGTCGACGCAAACTTAGCAGTCGAGCGCTTCAGTTTTTATCTCCTGCATGTTGTCCAGAAACGGGAGCGATGCATACGCTAGAAAAGAAAAACTAGCGTCTCAACTAGCGCCTTCCATTGGACTCCGGGACTCTTAAGTTAATTCTTTAGCTAAATTAATTTTTTCTTTTACAACACAACCGTCTACATAAGAGTCTAGCATTAAACATGCCCTTACAAAGCAGGCGGAAGCTGTTTCAAGGAGTCTAGGTGCACAAATATCGAATCCCGGTTCGCGACGGTCGGGCGTTGTTTCAGCAGCTCTTTCGTGCTGGACTAGGCGGCTGATGCCGTTTGCCACTTGTAACGCTCAATAAGTCCACATCGTCGATCCGATGCAGAGCGTACTCCACGTGTGCCCTCCTTGCACTATGTGGTGAGGAAAACATGTGCGCCAACATGTTGGCGTACCTAGAGATAGATCGCACTCCCTCCGTTTCTGCTCACATGCCCATTAGTCAATGTTATTTTTTAAAATTTTGATCAAGAAAATTCATTATTATTTTTCAAGAAAATAGGGAAAAACTCAAAACTTATGATACCATATGCATACTATAAGAATGTATTTTTTTAAGAAACAAGGTTTACAAGGAGGTCTTGGTCATAAACGTGAGACAAAATCTCAGGCCTGAAGCCAATCCAGACTGCAGTTCTATCCTCTGTCCTAGCAAAGTTTTGCGGGACAGTGACGTCCTATTCTGTGATCGATCCATTTTTATAAAAGAAATAACTCGATTACCCTTAAAAAAACTCCAATATAAAATGTACTTTACGAATATTCTAACACTCCATCCGATCTATAATAATAAGCTTCGCCTGAGTTACCATAAATCTTATATTGCAGATGTTCTTTTTTCTAAATAATATCTAAAAGTACAGGTAATTGTGAACATAGGAAGGGAGTATATATGGGTGGAGGAGAACGATCATGTAGATCCAAGGCTTTTGTCGTGCGCCAACTGCCGGTCCCCTATCAATTCGTAGACGTACGTCCAGGCGAAAAGCGATCGCCGACTACGGCTACGGGGAGGGCTGGATGAAACGTAGGTAGTTTCAAGACCGGCCGATGAGCTGGGCTCACGGCGGCACGGCGTTGACGCTGGCGTCGTCGCAGCCCAGCGACGCCGTCCCCCGGACGCTGGACGCTCGTGGATTCCTTTTACGTACGAATTCTCCCGGCCATCTTTTTTTGGAAACAATTCTCCCGGCCATCTGGCCCCCGACAGACAAGGGTGGTCGCGCCTGACAAGACGCCAACATGAGATCGCGTGGTTGGTGAGCCCACCACCTGGGAGCGCCGGAGATCGGCCGGCGCCTCAGACTCGCGCAAGGTCGCCGCCGGTCCGGTCGCGTCGCGTGTCAAGGCGTGCTGGCAACAGACCGATAAGGCCGGCGGGTGATGCCGACCGGTGAGACAAAAAACTGAGTATTTTTCATGTGCGCGCGTGCAGAGGATCGAGCGCGTGTGCGTGCACGTGATTGGCGCCCACCGTCCAGGAATAAAACCGCCCAGTCACGTGAAACACCACCACATTCAGTCAGTCAGTCAGCCAGGCCGCAGCAATCCACAATCTTTATCTTACTCTGATGAAGAGGGTCAGCTCTACTAGATCTACACCGTACATTAACAAAAGTACCAGCACCCCACACACACGCACCCTATCTACTGATCCCATTCTACATTACACATACTACTTCACAAAAAAGCAGAGCCGAAATCAGCATCAAACAAAACAAAACCAAACCAAACAACACCAGAGTCAGTTCATTTCTTCGATTCCGCAGCACGGCAGGGCTACTCTAGCCACCGGGTGACCCCGTCGTCTTCGCTCGCGGCTGCGAGGACCTCGATGCACACGTCCAGCACAGCCTGCAGAGGTTACAAGAGTGTTAAGACATCAAGTGTTTGCGCGAGCGAGAACAGGGCTATCAGACAGAACAGCATTATTCTTGAAGCGGGTTCTTAGATCGACGTTGAGAATGGCAAGGTGCATTTACCGACGGATTTCTGCAGTTGATGAGCTTGCAACCCTCACTCAAGGAACCTTCCAGCACCCAACCCTCCCAAACATCAAAGCTATGGCTCGCAAACACAAACTCCGTTTTCCTGTTTATCTGTTAACAACATGTCCAAAGACAGGTACATATGGCCAAAGCAAATGTTTAAATATCCGTGACAACCGAAGCAAAAAAAAGAAAAGAAAAGACAGGTACATATCAAGCGTCATCAACTGAGGGTCATCAGAAACAGGTCAAAGAAGAATTTATACTTGTCAACCGTTCTGACTAGCTCCAACAGTGCAACGGAATCAAGAATACTACAACTAGTATACTTTAAGAAACCCATGGAAATGCGCTGGTAGCCTGTCTTGCACGTCTGACCCATCAGGGCCATTCACTTTAGATTTTAATATGGTATAATGTGCCTATCTACCTACGCAACACGTACTGGTGGAGTATTCCGATAAACAGAACTTGAGGTGACACAAGCAGTGGTGACAGCATGTTAAGTTAAGTTTGGATAAATATACTTCGAGTCAATAGATTGTGTACGTCACCTGCAGTAGTTTGCCGCCAGCGACGAAGGACCGCAATCCCATCGTATCCTGAAACATAAAAAGCTCTTTAACCGTTTTAGTACTGAGATATGCATCATCATACTTAAGTAAATAACACCGAGAAAGCGAGAAACGGGAAAAAAATGCGGAAAGACTAATACCATACATTGTTTTTGAAAGTGACGAGAAACTGAGCAGCGGGGTCCCTGTTTGTAGCGTTTGACACAAGATCAAGGATCCAGCCACCACCACCAGCACGTCTCTGTCTTGCAACATGGAACCCTGAACCGTCCTTTGATCTCAAAGCAACAACAAAACCATCTTTTAGTTTATCAGGGCATTTTCTACCGAGCACCACAGGCATCTTCTTCTCAGAAGTTATCTCCATCGGGGATTCAGCGGGGGATTTCTGCTTGCATTTCGAGTCCTCGGGGGAAGCAAACCGTGAGCTTGAACTTAGCACCTGGTCCCTGCCGCTCATTGCAGTGTCATCATCTCTACGCAAGGAATAGTTACTGTCACTCACGGTAGACAAGTCATCTGTTTTCTGCTGAGATCTCCTGTGAGCAGGTCTTTTTTTCCCTTTCTTTCCAGAGCGGCTGCGCCTTCCTTCTGTTCGAGAGCCACTATTTTGAGATTGCGCTGAAGCCTGAGGTTCTTTATGATGCGACGTTGCTCTTTTCTTTTCATAGTTGAGAGTTAAGTGGCTTTCATCGGCCTGATGTTCGCCATCAAGAACATGTGAATGGTTGTCTTTTGTTTCTTTATCTTGGTCCTCTTCATTTCCAGCTTCACTAATTTCATCATCTTCATCAGAAATTGAACTAGTTGGAACAACACCATCAAAGAAAAAAGACTGTAGTATCGTGATTGCCTTTTCTCTTATTTCCATCCACACTTCTTCACTATAGTCCGCACTTCGAGGAAGAATTAGAACATTTGGCATCTCCCGTACCTGTAACAAGATCAGCCATCATTTTGCAAAGAGCCAAGTAGTACAACAATAGCTATGAAAAAAGGGCACCAATTGTTTGTCCTCTTCACATTAATCATTTGTCTTTTTGGACAACCAAAAGCATGTAGCTAGTTAGTTTCAGTGACTAACTGCTACAAATCTTATTATCATACTACAAAAATGTTCAACTTGGTTGAACAATCTTTTTGTAAGAGAACGCTAAGGTAATTATAATTTTTAGACAAGTACTCCCTCTGTATTGTATTATTAGACAAGTACTCCCTCATATAATTCGGTAGAGGAAATAGTAAGCAAGTTACGGTGCATAAGTACTTTGTCATTGAGATATAATTTTAAATGTAATTGCAGCTGAGATTGTAACTGGTTTAGACAGCAGATATTAAAGCGTTAAAGTAATGTGTTAAATAGTCAAGTTCAGTAAAAAAAGTGTGAGAGGCTTAAAATAAAGGAATGCTAACATAAATTAAATCGTTTCTATTTGCTTTTGTTTCAGAAGTTCCTTCTCGTTGGATGCACAGCAGGAACAGTATAGCATCCTAAATGATGATGCAGCTTGATCTCAGATATATTTAAACTGTCCTAAATGAAATTTATGGGCCATAAGTTTAAGTTCCATACCCATGCTTCCATCCATTGTGGGCCTTCAACACCATCCAATGCACAACCAGCTATGGTACCATCAATCAAGAGCTGTTTGAGCGCACAGTCATCTATAAGTTGGCAACTGCCAGTATTGACAATGAATGCTCCTGCAGAATTATAAGTTGGCAACTGCCAGTGGTTCAGAGTATTGAAAGCCAGTAATGCTACAAGCAGAAGAAAGCAAGAGGAAAACTTACCAGGCTTAATGTGCTGCAGGCAGTCCCCATTAAGTATATGCATGGTGTCATTTGTTAATGTACAATGCAGTGAAACAAGATCACTTGCCGCTAATAAATCATTGAGAGTGTCCATTCTCCTGGCAGCAGCAGGAAATACAATGGAAGGCCGTCTCATTTTCCCTTCGGCCTTCAATAAGCATGATACTGGAGTTAGAAAAGTCAAAATATTACTACTATAACATTACACCCAGTTATGCAAGTATTCGTTAAAAGGCAAAATCGGCTCATCAACACTTCACTTGTAAGAGTATGATTTGGAAAACCAGTAACACTTATAAGTATCTTTAAACAGGCGTGATAATGGAGTTAGAATAGTCAAAATAATACTATACCTTATTCTAGGATGTGTGGAATCAGCCTTACTTGAAAGGAAAAAACTGACTGTTTATGTCCTAAGTGTTGTCTGAATGGATGTAGTGTCATCGGAAAATGAACACACTTTTGTATTGCACCTAAGACAAATTACGATATTGTGAGCTATTTCAGCAAATGGTGCCTAAGTGGAGTGTGGAGGAGCCAACTTTTCCTTTTCAAAGTAAGTTCATGAGGAATACAAGTGTGAGCAGGTAAATATGATGAAATTTATAGGATAAGGAACAGGAACTGGGTAATTTAAATTGTTAATCTGGTACTATATCTTAACTAAACACATAAAGTTTAGTTTAAGTTGCTACTTTATCTAACACTTTTAAGCTGCGAGATCATCAACAGAATGAAACAGGTAGAATTGTGCAATTCAGTAAAGTATCCAAACCATTGTGATATGCACTTCAAAACTGGCCAGTTATGAAAAATGATGATATGATGTGTTTTCTTTGATTACATCCACTTAGGGTTAAAGAACCAGAGTGAAAATACGCATCAATGAGTTTCACATTTCTATCCCCTATTCCGTGCCTTGTTATTTTTCATAGGACCAATATTCTCCTCGGTGCCTTGTAGAGCAACCATTATCAGGATAATTCCTGGGTTGCTAATTTTGCATAAGTTACTGCTGTTTTTTTACTTCTATTTCCATTTTCCAACTGAAATGAAAAATGACTACTGAAATTGCATTGTACATCCAGAATGAACCTAAGAAAACATGTAGCATTTGAAACTGGAAAGATTGTCTTTTGATAGTCAATCATCAAAGAAGGGCTAAATCCAAACAAAGGAGGAGCTAGCGGACAGTTTGAATTTCAACGATTAGGGTGAAACACTTGTCTTTCACAATCAATGAAGAAAGAAAGCATCAATAAGTTTTCACATTTCTATGCCCTCTGTTGTGCCTTGTTATGTTTCAGTAGGATAAATATCTTCCTTCATGCCTTGTAAAGGAACCATTATCAGGATGATTCCTAGATTGCCAATTTTTCTGTTTGCTGCTGTTTATTACTTCTATTCTAAGAAAGAAGGAAAAAGGAGCCTTGTGCTCAGCAAGATTAGTCTAGGCACCTCCAAAAAAAACTGAAAATTGAATGCCAATAGAGAACCTTTCCACTTGAGAAGCTAGAATAGATCCTAGTGGAAGTTCAGAGGAGCGGTAGGAGGTTGCAAATTTGGTAGTACCAGATAGCGCGGGTCGAAGTAGAGGACGCTCATCCGGAAGGCGAGGCTGCGGGCTGCGAGGCAGCACGCGGCGACAGACCGTCCGACGATGCCGAGCACGAGGCCGCGGCAGCGCCGCATCCCGCGGCAGAGCGGCTGGACGGAGCCGAGGCACCCGGCTGCGACGGCGGCGGGGGAGGAGGAGACGTGGCGCGAGAGGAGGTGGGTCCGGCGGAGCAGGCCGAGGAAGAGCGCCATGACGGTGTCGGCGACCTCCTCGGCGCGGTTGGCGTCGACGTGGACGAGGCGGAGGCCGAGGTCCGCGGCGGCGGCGGAGTCGGCGGCGCGGTCCGGGGAGCCGAGGCAGAGCAGGAGCTGCCAGGGCCGGAGGCGGCGCTGCGCGGCGCGCGGCAGGAAGGCGAGGGACGGGAGCAGGACTGCCGCGGCGGACTCGACGCGGCCCGAGCCGACGGCCGAGAGCGGGACGTGCTCCACCCCCGCCACGCCCGCCAGCAGCTCCTGCTCCAGCGACGGGTCGTCGAGGCAGTTGAGCGACACCACCCGCGGCGGCTGCCCGCCCGACGAGTGGGCCATCGCGCCGGTGGGATGGATCGGGAGGAGGGGGGAGGGTGGCGTGGTGGCGTGGGTTTTGGGTCAGGGCTCCCGCTCCGGCCGGCGGGGGGCTTTGCTTTGCCTTTGCGGAATGGGGAAGAGATTACTGCGCCGCGGGACCTGTCAGGGAGGTGGGCCGGGGCACACCGGTTCACGAGGCGAGCGTCGCAACCGCCGGATTCAAACCAGATCGCCGCCGTGTGTCGTGTCACACACACACACACTGCACTGGTAGTCTCGTGCTCCCGTGTCTGCAGATCTCGCGTCAATCGCTGTCAGTCTCCACTCCTCGCTGCCGTCGCAAGTGCCAGGCAGTACCAAATGCAGCACAGTAGCCAAAACGATCCTGCTGAAATATACTTAGCACCAAACCGTTTCAAAAAAAAAAAATTATGCAGATGGCAACGAGTCAAACAGAGTAACGTACCTGAACGAGTTAGACGAGCTCATATAGTAAAGAGGATTAATTGGTACTACACAACCAATAATCATGTGTGTGGTCAATGCTACATCGTGGCTGCAGCTGAACAAAGTTGTCGAAGCAAGTAAAGGTGCACCTAGAAGAAAATCTCAATATCCTCATGCAATGCAAGTACCCGTTGCACACCTCGTTGAACTCCATGTTATTGTACACGAACGGACATGGTCCTCACAATCTGAATGGGATTGTTTATAGCAATCGATCACTTTGATATAGGATTACTCTTCTTTTTTTGGTACGTCGGACATTTTGCTAGTGACCATGCCGTCACCCAGTTTTGCGTAATCATGTTTTTAGAAAAAACGGATAGACTAGAAGCACACTCTCTCTACAGCCGACCCTTGCACGAATCGAGAGGCACTTGAGAGTTCACCCTTCCCTCCCGGGCCCCTCCCATGCCTCCTCCGGACTAGCGGTGAGTGGCGGCCGGAGGTTGGCGGCGTAGTTGTAGGTTTTAGCAGAGTGGTAGATGTAGTGTTTGGCCTGCCATGCCATGTGGGCGTCTTGCCTTAAGAAGAAGCTTCTAGGTCCTCGAGGTCGGATCCGATTTTTCTCCCATGGCTCCTTGCGTGGTTCTCCGGGCGGAGTCGGTCGGTGGGGCGATGTGGAGATCTTCTTCGCCAATAAAGCCGTGGGGTGTTGGTGCTATCTCCAGATCGGAGCCCTCCTCGTTCTTCCCGTCTGGCCTACCGTGGCGGGCGAGGAGAGATTCGAGGCGGTTTGACTGCCGCCTTCCCGGCCTACCGTGGTGGCGAGGAGGAAGGTCATTGTCATGAGTCGAGTCTTGAGGATTGGAGTTGGTATGCTAGTCGTCGGATTCACGGCGTCGCATCTTCTCGGCTCCTTCCTCATCTCGCAGGAGCTCGAGGAAGGAGCTCGGTTTCCTCGAGCGTATCTGGGCGGATCCCGGTGGTGAGTTGTCGTTCTTCGATCTCTTTTTCTTCTTGAGCACAGAGGTGGTGACTAGAAGAGGTGGAGATCCGAGGAGCGGTGATGATCGACCAAGGAGAAGTGGAGCCACTTTCACGCAGCTCCAAATCGGAAGCAAGATGCCACCCGATTATCTGCCAAATCGAGGCCTTCTAGCTCACGGCGAAGAATCCTGAGCTTCTTCAACCTCCATCGCGAGGCCCATCGATGCAGAGGCGATTGGAAGAAGGACCATGGCTTTCTCAAGATAATTTTAGGGTCCTTTTGTAAAGCGTGTGGATCTAGTTGCAATTTCAGATTTTCTAGGGTCCTGCGTGAAAATTTGTAACCTCCGCCTTATTTTAATGAAAGGCTTCCAGCCCTTGGGCTCTCCTTGTTCAAAAAAAAAGCGGATAGTGGTTTTCCCAATTCACTTTTCTAGCTTTGTGGAAACAGCTTTAACTAATTCTCGCTTTGAGTGCGCGCCTAGATATAGTTTTAGTTTGTTAGGCTGTTACACTAATTTATGGGAAACTAGTTCTACCAAAATGTCGTATACGGCCTAAGAGCAACTTTAGCAGCTACCGTATATCTTTCGAAACCGTAAAATAACTGTCAGTTTAAGGTCTCCGCAGAACACACACACATATCACCTATCATAAACGACTGCCCACAATTTCTTTTACGAGCGTTAGATTTTGGCCTCCGCCTATACATCCGCTGGTCCTAAGGAAACCAAACGCAGCCTCTACTGCAGACGGCGAGATGACGTTGAAGTTTCACATTTCCGCCCGCTTTCTTCCTTGTAACACCTCGATCGGCCCTATGCAAGTTTTAGCGAAACCCGCCAAACCCGATAGAAACGATTCAAGGTGCTCACCAGCACTTGCGCGGGTGGAAAACAAAGTAATAATAAGACACAACAGTCCTCGATGGGACCCATGTAATGTATATATAATGACTCAAAGAATCAAGAATACGATATAATATACAAAGATCCAAATCACCTTGAAAACGATAGAGTCCCACGGACAAGATGCAAATGGGGCTAAGAGCCTCAAGAATAACCAATGGCGCCCATAACCCTGCCCAAGCCGGAAGGGTAACCCGCTAACTGGCCGATCTCAAAACCCGCTTAAACAAAAGGTGCCGACAAAGGGCAAAGGAAAAGAGGAGGCCAAGATCGAGGCCAAGACACCGAGGCTAGAATTGGCCCTCGCCTATATAGGTATGGTGGATCGAGCAGCGGCAATGAGCACTAAACAACCTATAGAGACTGATACAATCCGGCGGATATCGAGAGGGATAAGAATGACCTAACCGGATCCAACTCAAGCTATCACCAATCAAACCCATCCCGGGTTTCTCGAGACCAAACGAGGAAGTCAACCGAGGAACTCACGCTTGGCAATTTTACTTATTCGTTATAGTTATGCACTTTACTAGTCGTTTAGATAATCGTCCCGATTAAGTAAGCGAGGCACTTTTAGTCGCATTCCGTTATAGTGGCAACTCTTACTAGTCGATACAATTATCATGAGATAACCCCAAACCCAAAGATCGTTGATACTTTTACTTAGCCATTTCGTTGTAGTGAACCGATTACTAATCATATCGGAAACAAGTCAATTTAAACAAGAACTTTAGTTATAGTTGTCTATGATCGACACCGTGCTCCAAGTCGCCCATAACCGCGACACGGCTTCGAAAAGATTAAACCGCAGGGTGCACCAAAGTATCCACAGCACTTCGACCCTTTTTGCCGATCGTTAACATACACCCATCCAGATGTCGGGGCCTAAGTCACGACGTTCCTGCACCCAAAGCAAGCACGGGGCCACCCCACTAAGTACACCCAACAAAGTCGGCGGTCTCCGAGACGGACTTAGGGTTTCACAATGGTCGAAGCGACGCAGATCCCCAATCGGGACTGCGATACCGCGTAATCACTCCGCTTCCTAAACAAAGACAGTGCTCCTCACACAATTTAAATACGTAAAGTAGCATGGCATAAGTATGGATAGTAAAACACCTCAAACTAGTTGTGGCCCCCAAGACAATACTTTGAAATCGGTAATAATCGATGGGGCCCATATCTCCACCGTGGTTAGCGCTAGATCTCGAACAGTGTCAAGAACTCGGGTCCCATCGACACAAGTGGGCTGGTCGGAAACCAAATCTTACCTATCACCCACCGATGCCTCTCGCTTAATTCAATTTTAGTTGTTAAACAGAATTAAAGTGAACAATAAGTAAACCATGATCATCTCCAACGCCAACGCGGCAATTCTCCAACAAAGGTGGTACTTGACGACAAGCAAAACACTTGAGCAGCGATCACGACGCTGGTCCAACTATCTACCAAACAGGTAATAGGATGTGTCCAAGGCTATATATGGCTGCGAGGGATATCACGGGTACGAAAACTAGAGCAACGCAACACAGATAGCAATAGATCAACAGGAGGGAAGTAAATACTATAAAAGTAAGATAGGTAGAAAAGGGGAGATGCTCGCCTGAAAACATTGCCGAAAGGTTCATCCGAAGATCGGGCGAAGCTCACATCAACTCAACGGCCTTATCCGCGAAGAAGCAAAACACTAGAAGAAACACCGGATGCAATATTTAATACAACGGCAGAAGATCGGCATGATGCATGTATGATGGATGGCATGGCAAAGGTGCGATGCAATTAGGTCATATTGAGCGGAACCGGGGTCCCGACAGTTAGTTAGGCCGTTCAAGTTGTTTAAAACCCCCGGAAGTTAAATGTTGTTTTAACAAGGCAAGATAAGATACCGGTTCGCTACACAAGTTTAAATGAGGCCGATATGAGACTAGATTTGCCCGCATATGGGCCCCATATTTAATTATTAGGTGAATCGGCATAAGGCCCCCAAACCACATGACAAAAATGCATGCATGAACATTTAATATGCAACAAGTTGTTATTATATGATAAAATAGGGTTCGCGGAAAGGGTTCACACATTAGGGGTCGCGACGGTCTTGGTGTTTCGGGTCGGGTCTCTGTGGTTCGACGGATCCGGGGTTCGGGTTCACGGACGCGTTCTCGAATAGCGGTAGATCTTGTCGCATCCGGGTTCTCGGGGCATGGCGACGGTCCCGCGTCCTTGATGGAGAACCTGTGGTTCCGGTTCGCTTTCTTGTCGACGGTCTTGTGGGGCCATCTTAGTTGCGGTGTCGAGCTCGGTGCCGTTGATGATCTTGGGGTTTCAAATGACGGCCTTCGGGTACTTGGCGTTCTATGAAGCGAGCCCGGATCTTCGCTCGGGAAGTTCGCGTTCTCGATGAAGACCTTGGCGAGTTGAACTTGGGGTTCCTTTAACGACCTTGGCGCCCTTGTCGGAGTTCCGGTGGCGACGGTCGGTTCGCCGCGATCTTGGCGATCTTCACGCCGGTTCGGCGTGGCCCTTGGATCACCGGGACCGGTTTCCATGAAGGAGCGTAGCACCGGATTGGGGTCGATGGAGATCTCGGATGGCGCCGGGTTCACCGGATCTCTGCTCGATGTCGATCTTGGCGTCCTTGTCGCTGGTTCGGGTTCGAATCCGTGAAGATCTTGGGTCTCGCCGAGTTGTGCAATCGGTTTGTGCCATGGCCACACAACACCTCGCTGCTACCGGGCGTTGTAGGGAGAAGGCCGACGAGGCTGCCGGCTTAGAGGTTCCGAGGGGGGCTCGCGGCTGCAGGCCACGGCAGCAGGCGGACCATCAAGGGGCCACGCAGCGAGCGAGGGCGGAGACGAGCAGCCGCGGATGGGCGACGGCGGGCGGGCGAGGCGCAATGAGCGGGAGGCGGGGCGAGCTCGCCCGGCGAGGAGGAGGGCAGCGGAGAGGCGAGCTCGAGGCCAGGAGGCGCGGCCGCGGACGCGAGGGCCCGCTGTGAGGGCGCGAGGGGTCGACGGCGGTGACGGCGGCTCAAGCGGGCGAGGCGAACGGCGCAGGCGGCGAAGGAAGAGGAGGGGCGGCCGCAGAGCGCGGCGGCGGGCGAGCGAGGCGACGAGGCCCCGGGCGGCAAGGCAGACGCGGGCGACGCGGCGACGACGGGCGAGGCTGTCTTAGCGGGCGCGATCGCTGTTTCAGCGGCGGGCGTGGAGCATGGGCGAGGCGCGGTGGAGCGGGGCGGGTGTGGAGGTTGCGAGAGGCGGAGCGCGGCGGGCGGAGGGCGGCCGGGCGAGTGGCGGGGCACGCGGGCGTGAGAGGCGAGGGCGGGGTGGCGGGCGGCGAGGGAGGCGAGGCGCCAGCGAGGTGGGGCAGGCGAGGATCCTGGTGGGGGCGGTGGGGCTGCACGCTGGTGGCGTCAGCGCCGGAAGAAGAACAGGGCACGCGGGAATGTGTGCTGTGGAGGACGGGTCCCAGGGGTGGGCCAGGCAGGGCTAGTGCGCGGCTTGGGCGCAAAGGTGGGGTTGTGTGGGTGTGGAGGGAGGGAGTGTGTAGGTCCGGGGAGAGAGGGTGGGCTAGGTGTCGTGTGGATAGGCTAGAGGAAGAGGAGGGTGAGGTGGCGGCCTGAGTGGTCAAAGGAGTGGAGGGATGGGTTGGGTAGATTTTAGGTGGGTCTAGGATTAGATGGGGTTGGTCCGGCCGATTTAGTTTTTCGGGCGGTCGTCGTCAATCGCCCGCTCGATCGCCCCGCTAAAATAATTAAAACGCTTGTTTGTTTTAAACGCCATTCGCAAACCGATAGCGCTAAACAAAATATTCCGGGACCCGTTTTATGCTTGAATAAAAGACGGGCGCGAAAACAACACGGCTTTGCAAACATAGTTTTGCAAACAATGCATGATGATGACGATGCAATGCTCAAATTCAACGCGATTTTCTAGTAGTGGTTTTGGATGCCACAATTCGACACCACTAACAAGGGATCTCGCCTCGAGATCCGCCTCATGGTACCGGAAGGAAGGCCGACGAATCGCATCTTCTCGCTTCGTAGATCCTCGCGACACCACTAACAAGAGGTCGTTGTCCCCGTCACGAGAGAGCACCGGAAACAACGGACGGTTAAAAGTAAGGCCACCTCTAACTTCCATGGAAGGAGTAAATTGCATCGATCCACCATTCAATGTACATAGTTTAATGATAAGAGTAGTGGTATGGTCGCGACTCCATCCCGCACTCAAAGCATTACTATGTACACGAATAGACAGATTATGCAACCAATCCACGGATTCAGATCAAGATCTCGGCAAGCGAGGTTCGAATAAAGGAGTGCAGACTCGTGATCGGATCCGCATAGAGGATGTCGCCGCCGAAAACACCCCAGCGCACACAAACAAGGAACAAAGAATGGTAACACAGACGGATTCCTTAAGCGTGAACACCGGATGGGAGAGCACCGTTATCAAAGGAGAAAGCGAAACTCAAGGTACGACGGAACCCAACCACGAGAAATCGGACTCAAGAGGAAGGAGAGCGATTCAAAACACGCCGAGGTGAGAGGAGGGCAGAGGGGTAAGGAGTAAAATCAGACCTAATCGTAACTATCCAACCGATTTTGCAAAATAGTTTTGACACTCTACTTCAAGTTAGCTAGGTTATCCTACAGTCGACTTGTGGGGTATCGAATCGCCGAGCTCGATACCACTCAGAACACCTCGAATCGCCCTATGCAAGTTTTAGCGAAACCCGCCAAACCCGCATAGAAACGATTCAAGGTGCACCAGCACTTGCGCAAGGGTGGAAAACAAAGTAATAATAAGACACCAGCCCCTCGATGGGACCCATGTAATGTAGATATATATAAATGACTCAAAGAATCAAGAATACGATATAATATACAAAGATCCAAATCACCTTGAAAACGAGAGCGTCCAGCCACGGACAAGATGCAAATGGGGCTAAGAGCCTCAAGAATAACCAATGGCGCCCATAACCGCCTGTGCCAAGCCTAAGGGTAACCTCGCTAACGGCGCCGATCTCAAAACCGCTTAAACAAAAGGTGCCGACAAAGGGCAAAGGAAAAGAGGAGGCCAAGATCGAGGCCAAGACACGGCGAGGCTAGAATTCGGCCTCGCCACATAGGTATGGTGGATCGAGGCAGCGCAATGAGCACTAAACAACCTATAGAGACTCGATACAATCGCGGATATCGAGAGGGATAAGAATGACCTAACCGATCCAACTCAAGCTATCACCAATCAAACCCATCTCGGGGTTTCTCGAGACCAAACGAGGAAGTCAACCGAGGAACTCACAGGTTGGCAATTTTACTTATTCATTATAGTTGCGGCACTTTACTAGTCGTTTAGATAATCGCCCGATTAAGTAATGGGCACTTTTAGTCGTGCATTCCGTTATAGTGGCAACTCTTACTAGTCGACACAATTATCATGAGATAACCCCAAACCCAAAGTCGTTGATACTTTTACTTAGCCATTTCGTTGTAGTGAAGCGATTAATCATATCTAAACAAGTCAATTTAAAACAAGAAACTTTAGTTATAGTTGTCTATGATCATTAATCGTGCTCCAAGTCGCCCATAACCGCGACACGGCTTCTCGAAAAGATTAAACCGCAGGGTGCACCAAAGTATCCACAGCACTTCGACCCTTTTGCCGATCGCTTAACATACACCCATCCAGATGTCGGCGGGCCTAAGTCACGACGCTCCTGCACCCAAAGCAAGCACGGGGCCACCCCACTAAGTACACCAACGAAGTCGGCCGGTCTCCGAGACGGACTTAGGGTTTGCGACAATGGTCAGAAGCGACAGCAGATCCCCAATCGGGACCTGCCGATACAGTAATCACTCCGCTTCCTAAACAAGACAACAGTGCTCCTCACACAATTTAAATACGTAAAGTAGCATGGCATAAGTACAGTGATAGTAAAACACCTCAAACTAGTTGTGGCCCCAAGACAATACTTTGAAATCGTGTAATAATCGATGGGGCCCATATCTCCCCACCGTGGTTAGCGCCTTAGATCTCGAACAGTGTCAAGAACTCGGTCCCACGGGACACAAGTGGGCGCCGGAAACCAAATCTTACCTATCACCCACCGATGCCTCCGCTTAATTCAATTTTAGTTGTTAAACAGAATTAAAGTGAACAATAAGTAAACCATGATCATCTCCAACGCCAACGCGGCAATTCTCCAACAAAGGTGGTACTTGACGACAAGCAAAACACTTGAGCAAAGCGATCACGACACGCTGGGTCCAACTATCTACCAAACAATGGTAATAGGATGTGTCCAAGGCTATATATGGCTGAGGGATATCACGGCACGAAAACTAGAGCAACGCAACACGTATAGCAATAGATCAACAGGAGGGAAGTAAATACTATAAAAGTAAGATAGGTAGAAAAGGGAGATGCTCATCGAAAACATTGCCGAAAGGTTCATCCAAGATCGCTAAGCTCACATCAACTCAACGGCCTTATCCGCTAAGAAGCAAAACACTAGAAGAAACACCGGATGCAATATTTAATACAACGCGTAAGATCGGCATGATGCATGTATGATGGATGGCATGGCAAAGGGGCGTAATTAGGTCATATTGAGCTAACCGGTCCCGACAGCTTAGTTAGGGTTCAAGTTGTTTAAACCCCGGAAGTTAAATGTTGTTTTAACAAGGCAAGATAAGATACCGGTTCGCTACACAAGTTTAAATGAGGCCGATATGAGACTAGATTTGCCCGCATATGGGCCCCATATTTAATTATTAGGTGAATCGGCATAAGGCCCCCAAACCACATGACAAAAATGCATGCATGAACATTTAATATGCAACAAGTTGTTATTATATGATAAAATAGGGTTCGGAAAGGGTTCACACATTAGGGTCGCGACGGTCTTGGTGTTTCGGTGGTCGGTCTCGTGGTTCGACGGATCCGGGTTCGGGTTCGACGGACGCGTTCTCGAATAGCGGGTAGATCTTGTCGCATCCGGTTCTCGGGGCATGGCGACGCCCCGCGCCCTTGATGGAGAACCTGTGGTTCCGTCGCGTTTCTGTCGACGGTCTTGTGGGGCCATCTTAGTTGCTTGTCGAGCTCGGTGCCGTTGATGATCTTGGGGTTTCAGCGACGGTCGGGTACTTGGCGTTTATGAAGGAGCTCCGGATCTTCGGCCCGGGAAGTTCTCGGCGCTCGATGAAGACCTTGGCGAGTTGAACTTGGGGTTCCTTTAACGACCTTGGCGCCCTTGTCGGAGTTCCGGTGGCGATGACGGTCTTGGGTTCGCCCGGCGGATCTTGGCGATCTTCACGGCCTTCGGCGTGGCCTGGATCACCGGGACCGGCTTTGCCATGAAGGGAGCGTAGCACTCCGGATTGGGGTCGATGGAGATCTCGATGGCGCCGGGTTCACCGGACCGTCTCTGCTCGATGTCGATCTTGGCGCCCTTGTCGTTGGCGGGTTCGGTCTTTCAAGTGAAGATCTTGGGGTCTCGGCTGAGTTGTGCTGGTTTGTGCCATGGCCACACAACACCGCGTTGCTACCAAGGGCCGAGGAAGGCCGACGAGGCCTCGCCAGGCCAGAGGTTCCGAGGGGTTGCTCGCAGCTTGGCAAGGTGGCCACGGCAGGGGCGAATCATGGGGGGGCTACCAGCAGTCGGGCGAGGAGCGGGGGAGACGAGCCATGATGGGGCGACACGCATGGCGAGGCGCACGGAGCTCGGAGGCGGGCTGAGCTCGGCCCATGAGGAGGAGGGACGGCAGATGAGAGGGCGAGCCGAGCCAGGGGAGGCGCGGCCGCGACGCGGGCGAGGGGCCTCTGGGGAGGCGGCGAGGGTCGACGGCGGTGACGGGCGGCTCGGGCCGGAGGCGGAATCAAGCAGGGCCAAGGAAGAGGAGGTGGGCGGCCGCAGAGCGCGGGCGGGCGAAGCGAGGCGACGAGGCACCGGGCGGGCGGCGCTGGCAGACGCGGGCGACGACACGCCGAGGCGGCGCGGCGGCGGATCGCGGCGGGCAAGCGGGCGTGGAGGTTGGGCGAGGGCGGCGCGGTGAGCGGGGGAAGGGGTGGAGGTTGCGAGAGAGGCGAGAGCGCGGGCTCGGGAGCGCGCCGGGCGGGTGGTGGGGAAGAAGCGGGCACGCGGGCGTGAGGCGGCACGCCGGGCGGTGGTGCGCGGGCGAGGGGAGCGGAGGCGCCAGCGAGGTTGGGCAGACGGCGAGGATCCTGTGGGCGGGGGCTGGGTATGGCGCGCGTGGCGTCAAGGCCGAAGAAGAACAGGGCACGCGGGCGGAACAAAGCTGGGAGGACGTGGGTCCCAGGGCCGTCAGCCGGCAGGGCTAGTGCGGCAAGGTAAAGGTGGGTGCAGGTGGCCGTGAGGGAGGGAGGGCTGTGTCCAGGCAGAGAGAGGTGGCTAGGTGTCAGCAGTGATAGGCTAGAGGAAGAGGAGGCGAGGTGGCGGCCGAGAGTGGTCAGGTGAGCGAGGGATGGGTTGGATAGATTTTAGGTGGGTCTAGGATTAGATGGGGTGGCAGGTCCGCCGATTTAGTTTTCGGGCGGTCGCTCGGTCAATCGCCCGCTCGACCGCCCGCTAAAATAATTAAAACGCTTGTTTGTTTTAAACGCCGCCGCAAACCGATAGCGCTAAACAAAATATTCGGGACCCGTTTTGGCTTGAATAAAAGACGGGCGTTAGAAAACAACACGCTTTGCAAACATAGTTTTGGCAAACAATGCATGATGACGATGCAATGCACAAATTCAACGCGATTTTCTAGTAGTGTTTTGGGGATGCCACATTCCTCGCTCTCTCTCCCACCGACCCTCCGCCACCCTCCGCCACCGATTCTCGCCACGCCCACCGTGCCCCACCGGGCATAAGTGCCCCGATATCGCCGCCGGTGAAAGGTCGCAACTCATGGGGTCACTAAAGCTTTCCGATGGAAAGTTTTCGTGGATCACGGCGAGCTTGATTCGTGCCTCGAGCTAGAAGACCGATTCGGGCGACAGTGCTCGCCCCGCGCCCTCTTCCAAGATGTATGGCGTAAGGTTCGCTTGGTTTCGCTCGATTTGTCCGGCCGATGCGTTGACCATGGAGCTTCCTCGGGATTTTGTAGATGTCGCTCACGACCATGGATTTCCTCCTAGATTCCTCCTCCTCTTCGTCCTCCAACTCGGAACTGGACGAGTTGCTCGACGACAGCGACACAGAGCTGTGATGTTTAAAACATTGATCAAAAATTGCCGTGCTTCCTTTCCATTTGTTGGTTCGGTTTTTATGTCGCACCGAGCAGTCCCCGCAAACGCGAACCACGAAACGAGGGATTGCTCAGTGTGGGCATAAAAACGCCAGTATTCGTGTTTACCATGTCGTGTACTCGCGCGTTTTCGGTTTGAGATATACAATAGTTGTTGAAGTTGCTCTAAGAGTCATATGTGTGTGTTCCACTAGAGATAGAAATATGAGAGAGAGAGAGTGTGTGTAGTGTCACATGGGAGGGTCTGCTTCACTTGTCCATGCAAGTCAACGCGTGAAGTTCTTGCATCCAAATGTCAACTGTCTTCCCTCCTAAATAGGTGTGTTACAAATTGAGTTGCAATGTCAATGTTCCTTAATTTTAGCTAGATATATGCACATAAATAGAAAGATTTACAAGATCAAATCAGTATCAAGGATCCATCACAAGATATGTTTATTTAATCAATATTGTACTTGGTGATATTTTCTTCAATATACCACAAACTTAGAATACATTGACATTTTTACTCAAATTATAGTTTTATACTCAAGACATATGGGGTGGAGGGGTATATAGGAAATCGCTTTGGTGTCTAAATATGTGTCATGATGGAGTGAGTTTATTTCATGAGCTACCGTAAATTTAGATGGATACTTTTTGGTCATTTTGAGGAGAAACGACACAAAAACTCGTTAAACTGTTTTTATTAAAAAATATAAGAGCCTAACAAACTAGGCATGGATTATTGTTGGCTGAGGATGCATAATTGTGCACAAATGCTATATACCCCTTAATGTGAGGAATATGGTATCACCGCCTATTGTGTGTGGGAGAGCGTATAAACTAATGTTTAGGGTTGGGGGTTGGAGGTATGTCTCATGCGGAGAATATTCACTATGTTCAAACCTAGGTTTTTTTTGGCGTATATTCAGTCGGGTGAGTAGACTAGGACATTGCTAAGGATATTAGATTTATTTATGTTGATTCCAATACTCTTTTCACATTATTTTGAACTATCTTTGTTCTTGTCATTTGTTTTTTGTTATTTCATTTTGTTTTGTTCCTTTCTCTCCATTTTCCATTATATTTTCTATGTTTTCCCACCCCATTTGTCTTAATTGGGGTACTGCCAGTGTTTTTATAACCAACAACACATTGGTTTGAATGTAGTACACACTTGGACGAGCTATTGTAATATTTTCATCTATTACTCTAGAAATGGATGATTTGTTCTTGATACCAAACAATTTTCACAAATCATGTGACCATCCTTTATTTGACTGCGTAGATGTACATTTTTTAGTAAAGATGAAAACTTAGAATCATATTACACAAACAAATTTGTTGAGCTACTTGATTCTTGTTTTCGAACCCACTCGGATCATATGTTATGAAGCTACATGAATAATATTCTTTAACTACTAGAGCAACTCTTTGAGATACATGAACATTCTCTTGCAAATACGCAAAATTCTTGTGACCACGTGAACAATATTTTCATCGGTTGTGATAATAGGGCTTGTGAAGCTACATGAACTTTTTTATTAATTATTTGAACAGATATGTTGTACCGTATGAATTTTTTATATGTTGATCACCTGCATCCACTTGCAAAAACTGCGTAGCTTCAACACCTGTCATTAAATTAACTTGTGGATGGAACCAAATCATCGGCCACAACACGCGTCGCCAAGATGGTTCTCCAGTCGGATAGAGTGGTCTCCATAATTCTCTTGGAGACCGGTAGTGGACATCACATGTCGTGGTTTATGGCATGATTAAGGGAAAATATCTACTCAACAAAATTCCCATTGGCACATGATCAGACGAGGTGGAACAAGTCACCAATATTATAGCACAATGTTAGTCATGCTAAATTTCTATACATAATTGTTAACCTTGAGTAAGATGTCACTCATGGTATGCACATTAATGGACAAATTTGGTTAGATCAGCCTATTATTGGGTGTGTCGCTCAAGTAATGTGACAAAATTCTAAATTACCCTCCTACAGTTAACATAACGTTCGGTGTTTAACCATGAAATTTTGATTTTGTTTAATTTACACCCGAATCTTTGTAAACCATTCACAAGACCCCCTCCTTTTATGATTTTGACCTATTTAACCCCGTCCTATCCAATTCAATAGTGCCGCATGAGATTTTTCTCTTCCCCTCTTTGTCACACAATCATTTTTTTCTTTTGTCACAAATGAAACTAAAACAATTGTTTCTTTATCCATATGGCATCGTGATCTGAAATTTCACTTGATATGTCGTTACTGAAATGTGTTTGATTGCCTTTTCTACGCGGTTTGATTTCTAAATCCAAATTTGAACTTGAAACTAAAGCACAAAGTTTCTCTTAGTCACTTAACGAGCCATTGTGGAAGAATGAAGGGGACGACTATCACCTCAAAAACAAGAAAAACACCATTGTCCATTGGCTTTTACGAGCCCTTGTATGCACATGTATTTTTTAGGGGGGAGAGGGTAGGGGTATCCACATGTCTATGAAGAGGGAATCGAAGTAATCTCAACCAAAAACACACCCATGCTTCTCTATCCTAGATATGAGACAAGTATCGCCGAGAAAGATACCTAGATCGGCCTGTCGCATATACGTACACATGACAACTGTCCTCCCAAGCTTAATTGAATGATCGATGCCACTATACGCAAATCCAAGGATCAGACAACGACCAACTAATGAACAACCCACCAAATCTAAGAAAGGACCAACAAAGTAAATCCTCCATGACCAACTCATGAACAACCCACCAAATCCAAGAAAGGACTAAAATATTGAATCCTCCATGTGCTTCTAGCCAATAATAAGGTAAGAACCATTAGATCTGGAGCGGGACAAGGATCACTTATTCTACATATGAACACCACATGACATGGGTATGCCCTACATGTACCCAAGTTTGTCTTATATAGTTTGGCCCAATGAAAACCCACATGACGATCCTTACCCGATGACGAAGCCCATGAAGATTTGGATGGCCCAGACCCATGAAGGACATGACTCATTGAAAAATACGACAAGCTTTAAATAGAAAGTTTAAAGGGAAAAACCCTAATTTGTAACCGAATAGGCATGAATCCTAAGACCTGGTTTCCCCTATATAAAGGCCAGGAGGGAACGACAAGGAGGACATCAGAAACCCTAGCGCATACACCCCCTAGATTACATCTGCGCACCATCACCATCAAGGCATCCCTGTAACGTTCGTATCATCGATAATCAAGAGCAGACAAGCAGGAGTAAGTTTTTTCATCTAGATAGAGGCCTAAATCTGGGTAAATCTCGTGCCCCTGATTTGCCTACCTAGCCAAACAAAGTATCTAGTGCACCCTTTTTCCTCAAACCCAAGTCCCTCAATATTGGGTATTGTCGTATTAACCCCATCGCCACCACTCATTGCCCGTCTGCTCGCCATCCTCGCCAAGATAACCTATAACCTATAAAGGTAGGACCTTCCCAAATTCGAAATAAGGTCCATCGCATCTCCTAAAGATGCAATGGCCAATGGATTGGGGACGGATGAATAAGGAAGCACACGGCAGAGGACACATCCGAGTCGCCAGGATCGCTAGGGCTTTTGGTTCCGTAACCAAATGAAAGTTCTAGATTGTAAAATACTCACTCGGTCTTAAAATAGATATCTTGAATTTGTCTAAGTTTGAATGTATTTATATACTAAATAGTGTTTTAGTACATCTAAATTTATCCAATTATGTGATATCTATTTTGAAATCGAGGGAGTATAGCAAGTTGCAAGGGTAAATTGGTCTTTCCAAAGTACCATCGCATTCGCATCTTTATGGGCCGAATCTGGGTTAGAGGGCCGGCAATATTACCGGTACAAGCCCCTGGCTCTATTCCACCGAACTCTCTCCTAGCCCTGCTCTACCAGCGAGCCCTATAAGCTGCCGCCGTGCCGTGCCGTAGCGGCGTCACCTCCGACGCCTTGACTCCCCCACCACCACGGCCTCCCACGCGCGTCGCCGCCGTGCCATACCGTTGCAGCGTCACCGCCGACGCCTCAACTGCCCACTTCCACGGCCTCTCCCGCGCGTCGTCGCAGCCATCGCCGCGCCCCTTATTCCTCGTCGGGACATCGCGTCCCCGTTGTCTCCACCCCGTCCGCGGTGTTTGACCATCTAGTACCCTTTGAGGTATGAGGTTGTTTTCATCCTGTGATTCTCTTAGTTAAATCTCACTAGGGACCTTCACAACTCCTGGGTGTGCTGCACACCCGGCACGGCATCTAGATCCGCCCCTGCCACCGGTTGGGCACTAGGGCAGTGTTTGAGTTCGGTGAAGTTATAATTCAAGTAAGGCACCCGGGTGGTTGTAGTTGTATGAAAATTCTGTATTTTCAATCGATCCTTAGTACTTCTGTATGTCGTTCATGGCTCTAGGGCAGTGTTTGAGTTCTGTGTAGTTGTAAATCCAGATATGCCGGAGAGGGCTGTATTTGTAAAAAATTGTTTGTCTGCAGTTACTCGTATATTGATTTTTGCTTAACATCTGTTCCATTTTGGGCAGGGCTCAGAAGGTTGTCGTATTGTCACGTGCTCAGCGCTTATTGGTGGAAGATGTCGCGGTGTTCTGATGTCTGATATTTGTCCGAATCCATCGTGAGAGCGTGGCTGTTGTTTGTACTTTTTCTAGCTGCGACGGAATGGAGTGCAACAAGGACGAGGCCCTTAGGGCGAAGGAAATTGCAGAGAGGAAGTTTGAATCCAGGGACCTGCAGGGGGCCAAGAAATTCGCCCTCAAGGCCAAGACACTCTTTCCTGATCTCGAAGGCATTGTGCAGCTGATCACCACCTTGGATGTTTACCTTACTTCGGAGGTGAAGATCGCTGGCAGAAGGACTGGTACTCTATCCTCTCTGTGGACACGTCGGCAGATGATGAAACTGTGAAAAAACAGTACAGGAAGTTGGTGCTTCAGCTCCACCCCGACAAGAACAAATCTGTGGGTGCTGAGGGTGCTTTCCAGATTGTTAAAGAAGCATGGAATGTGCTGTCCGATAAAACCAAGAGAGCGGTGTACGACCAAAAAAGGAAATTAATTGTACTACAGCAGAAGACATCCCAACCAAATAAGCCTGGTGTAACTCCAGGTGCAGCCAATGGCTTCGATAATTTCGCAGCCAAATCACCTGCTTACAAGGCAAGGGCAAACAAGCAAAAGACAGGATCAGCAACATCTGCAGTGCGCCAGCGCCCGCCCCCACCCCCACAGCGCCCGCCTCCTCACCATCAGGCTCCTGCTCCCGCCCCACCTCCAACAACACATCCTACATTTTGGACCTCATGCAACAAATGCAAGATGAATTTTGAATATCTCAAAGTGTATTTAAATCACAATCTTCTCTGCCCTAGCTGCCGCGAGCCATTTCTAGCAAAAGAGGTGCCGGTACCACCTTCTGAGAATGTTCATGCAGTACAGGATTCAAATATCAGTGGTGCAACTCAGGATGCAAGCACTGGCAGAAATTTTCAGTGGGGTCCGTTCTCAAGGACAGCTGGTGCAGCTAGTGCTACTGCATCTTCATCTGCTGCCGCTCAAGCTGCTAATATGGTTCATCAGACGTATGAGAAAGTTAAGAAAGAGAGGGAGGACGCACAAGCAGCAGCAAGAAGGGAAGAAGCTCTCCAGAGGAAGCACAATCCTCTAAAAAGGCAAGCAAATATGTCAGAGAATGTTAGCCATGGAATGGGTGATGGTGCATCTGGAAAGAAAATGAGAACTGTGGGTAAAGAAGCTGGAGTTGGTTCTTCCTCCTTTCTCTCGGGTCCATGGGCCAGTTGTGTTAGAACACCAAGTGGTAATATACCATTTTCAACCAACAGTGGAGCCTTTGAGTTACAATGTGTTAATGGTGTACCCAATTGGCGACCCAGGCCTTATACTCGGATCAGTATAACTAAGACTTTCTCTCAGCCTAATATTAGGAGAATTTTGATCGACAAGATGAAGAGCGATTTGAGGGAGAAGTTAGAGGAGATAAGAAGCAAACCACTCCAAGTTACTGTTGATGGAAAAACAAGCAACAAACGTGTGGTTAACAAACATGTTGAGGGTAATGAAACTCTTGCAACAGATGATTCTACTGCAAACAAAGATGTTTGCGCTGATCCAGAGGACAATGGTTCTGCTAATAGCGCAGAAGCTGAAAATGAAGAAGACCCTTTCTCTTATACTGTTCCTGATCCTGATTTCCATGATTTTGACAAGAATCGTACTGAAAAATCTTTCCAGACTGATCAAATTTGGGCTTCATATGATGACGAAGATGGTATGCCTCGTTATTACGCATATATTCAGAAACTTATCTCCTTGAACCCGTTTAAGATCAAAGTAAGTTATCTTGCATCGAGGACAAACAGTGAATTTGGACCGTTGAGTTGGGTTTCTTCTGGCTTCATAAAGACATGTGGTGATTTCTGGATTGGTAAATATGAAACAATTGATATAATCAACATGTTCTCCCACCAGATTAAATGGGAGAGAGGTCCACGTGGGTGGTCAAAATTTATCCACGGAAAGGTGATATCTGGGCTTTGTACGAAATTGGTCCCCTGATTGGAATGGAGATACTCCTGATAGTGTACTTCATGTCTATGATCTGGTTGAAGTGCTGGATGATTATGATACAGATCGTGGAATTTCTGTCATTCCCTTGACTAAGGTTACTGGATTGAGAACAATTTTCCAGCATCATCAGAACCCTGATGCCATCAAGAGGATTCCAAAAGAAGAGATGTTTCGGTTTTCACATCAGGTTCCTTTTTACAGGATGTCAGGGGAAGAAGCTCCAAATGTCCCTAAAGATAGCTACGAGGTAGACCCAGCTGCTATTTCTGAGGAACTTCTTCAGGAGGCAGAGGAACTTCTAAATGCTGATTAAAACAGTTGATGCTGACTCCAGTCTGCCTTTGTTGACCTGCCGCTTTGAATCAAATATTTGTTGTCATTTGCTAGTTTCTATAGTTTCCTAGCTTCTGTTACTTTTGACAATTACCTTTTGGATATTGGTCTGGGGCTAGCCATTCCTAAATCATCTTGTATGGCATCTGGGCTAGTGTCTTGTCATCTCAACCATGATGCTGTTAATGTGAGTAAGAGACAGTTATTTTGTATGTCACAGAAATATCTGATGTGCACTGTTTTGCTCTCATAAAAAACTTGGAATTGATGATACTGCTCCAGTATTTTTGCTTATCTGTGATTTTGGCAGTTCTGTTCTGGGAGACCTTTTTGTTCCTGTCCAGTTATCCAATATATGATATTTCATATTACCCATGTTGGTAATCTAGTATGCGAGTGTAAATCAGTTAACTGTATTTCTTTTCCATCATTCATATTCTATTTCAATTAATTCTGTTACTGATGCATATGAATCATCGCCAGATATTAGAAGTATTTAAATAAGATGCCTTATGTACTGTAGTGCCATTTTGACACGAAATGGTCTAATCTTGCTCCAGAGCTGACCCTTTTTAGTAATGTTGAAATATAGTTTAGATATGTCTATCTATGTGAGAATGAAGGTTTGCTATTTTATCTTTTTCCTTGGTCAGCATATAACTTACCAGATTACCTTTATATGGGTGGTTCTGGTGGGTACTCCACCAACATACTATTTCAGGTTGCCACTGACAAACTATAGAGATCACTAGTAGTACTAATATTTGTGGCCGAATGGGGTATTCTCTTGTCTTTGGTTGTCTGCGAAGCTTTTCTCTTTTCTGTTAACCAAATCCTGAACGGCATTAATGTTTGGGCACATGAAGAAAGCTTTGTCCCGAATATCAGCTGTTTGTTTTCAGGTATGTTGACTGTCTACGTAATGTTTACGTATCAACCTTTTCCCCGGACAAAACATTTGGGCTTTTGGTACTCCCTTCGTCCAGAAATAAGTGATTTCATTTAATGAATCCTGGTAAGAATAATTACATTCTTCTCAAATAGCTATGATGTTTGTTATCTTATGTTAAAAGGAATCATATTTAATGGAATCATCTTTAATATTTAATCCTGTGCATTTGAGGCCAAAGGAAGTTGTTTTCCCCCGCGTAGTCCTGTTTTTGTTAGGGGAGTGCTACGACCTGTTTTTTGCAAACAAATTCACTTCTGCTGGTTGCCTCTACCCGATTTGTCATGCACTGTGGTCCATGGGCCCCTTGATTCATATCATGTTCAGAAACAGTAATAGGCCAGTCAAGCTTAATGCCTATTGAATGAAATTAACATGTGATCAGTTTCTGGATAGTTGGTGATCCATGATCACACAGCTTATTATGTACATATTTCCTTTTCTGGACCTCACAGCTGGGGTGCACAATGACCTTTGGTTCCAAAAGAAAAGAGTGGCAGTATTGAAGGAAGCTTTTTCTAAAATTATCGAAGGACTAACCAGTGACTTAGTGAGTTTGATGGCTGGTGCACGTTTGTGGAGTGTGAGCAATCAAGCATGGTTCAATACTGAGGTGTCGTTATGGCTGTGGAAACTGAGGAACCAAACATGGTTCGAACCCAGTGACCTTGTTGACAGCGAGTGACCTAGGATGGCTAATTAGAGAAAAATCGGTCCATACCATAACTTACCGCAGGAAAAATCAAGGTACCAACTACCATCTTGTCCTATCTTCCCGCATTCGCACATTACTATTGTTTTTTCTTCTGATTTTTTTGTCTTAAAGCATACTTTAACTATTGTATTTCTGCACAACATAACATACTGATCTGCTGAATGGTCCATTCCATGTTATGATGAACCAAACATAATTATCTTTCGGCCATATGGTCTGCTGAATCATGTTATATGGTCTATGGATTATTTGGTATTTTATCTTGCTATTGTATGGTCTGTTGAATTCTTTTTATTCTGTTGCTTTTGCTTGGCTTTTGCTTCTGCCTGGAGTGGAGAGGAAGCCTGAGAAGTTGAAGCCTGAATCATTATATGAGCTCGCTGCCATCTCTGCAAAACTGCAGTAAAACTCTGATTCCAGTTGCAGGTTGCATGCCTGCTTGCGGCACCCTAGTGCTTCTCTAGGAAGCATCGGAGAAGATATTTGCACCTGCAATCAACAAATCAGATTTGATGGTGTCTCCTGGTGCCAGAAGGGCTCCAGGATTGTTACGCTGCTGCTGTGTTCCTCTACCGGCACATTTGTGTTGTGCTCCATCTGCGAGTTCCTGCGCATGGAGAATTGCTTGCATAGCATTGTGGACCTGTAGAGGATAGCCTGGCCTCTTGTTGAATAAGCAATCATTGTTTTTTTAGAGTCGTTTTGACGGGAGCTGAGAAGCAGTGAGTCAGAGTCCGGGCCATTGTGCAGGGGGTGCAGTTGCACAAGGAGATAGAGATGAACTTTAGAACCTTTAGGGTACCCTCTAGTTTAGCCTAGTTCAAACAAATGAACTAGTTTTCTCAAAAAGTGGTGTTTTGCTAAAACTTTCATTTTTTTGGTATTAAGTAGGGTAAAGGGTACCCATAGGGTACCCACTGCCATCCTTACAAGGAGAGAGATTAATTGGGCCCACAAACCTGGGGGGTGCATAATTATCATTTGTTTGGTGAACTGTTGGCATTCTTTTGACATGCGCTGCTTGACCCTTCGTTGCTGCTGCAGGAGGAATATCAAGCATATTTCTCCATAGGCTGGCAGGAAATATCCAGGACGCTTATGGTGAGGCAGCAAGTGTAGTTGAAGAGGTATATTTAACTTGCCTGTGAACAAGTATAGAACATGTCAACCATTTTTATTGATAATGCTGGCATGGGTCATTTTAGTTGCAAAATAAGCTATGCTTGGTTTTTAGAGTTGCAGCCATCAGCTAGCTGTAAATGAAGTCGTATAATCCACCTGAAGTCTATGCTCCTCCACAAACGGGACCCTGGCAAAAATGTTCTTATGCCACTCTGCTTCAAGAAACTCCGTGCTATGGGATTCTGATAAGTCTGGTGCAATGCCTTGGTCTTAGATTTATATATGGTCTTGCCATATGTTGTTGTGCCTTATTACAACTTTTGGGCCGGGAGTCTCCTTATCTCTCATAGAAGAGCCGGATGGTGGTGAAATTGAAGTTGCCCTGTTTTCTATTAGTCTGAGTGAAATGTAAGCATGTTAATTCTAAGAGATTTCCTTGCATCTACATTTTTACACTGATAATCATCTTACCCAATGCTTTTAATTGTTTGTAGTGGACTTAATCAAGCAGCGACGAACTTCTATTCCTTTGATCAAGGATGTATAGTTGCATACAGACTATGAAATGATAAGCTGTTCAGCTTTTACTGCAAACCAGGATGGTCGTACCATATCTTCAGTACAGGCAAAAAAAGTTCGTAATGTCTACTTCAGTATGCAACTAGCAGTTAGCCGGTTTCCTGGAAAATAGTATTTGGTGCAGAACTCAGCCTGATCCTCGTTTCGCGAACAACTGTTGCTTCATTTTGATTTGAATTTGAAAATAAATCTTCTTATGTGTATGTGGCAGGACATGCTCGACCAAGACCAAGATGTATCTCTCTTGGTTCTCCGGATGATCTCATCGGATAGCGCATTGTCCTCGGGTAGAACTCGATGCTGAATGTACTTGCAGATGTGTTTCGTTTCACGGATGTTTGAAACCGAGCGTCACCTTTTGGCGTGAGCGTCCCTATATTTCATAAACATCGTCCCCTTCATGACTTGACGGGTGGTTTTAAGACCATCTCAACCGCGACGTATGCTGCCATTGGTCTTACTACCAACTAAGAGTCTCCCTTGACACGCATGTACTATCAGATTCCAGTGACAGATGCACACTAAAGAATTCCTTGCACTCAACACGTTCGTGGCTGCAGAGCATAAGCAAACATCCTCCGTCAGGTGAACAGATCAAGATCCCAGCTCCCGTAGCATTGATTGTCACGGAAGCATCGAAACAACAGTTCCTGACTTACAGTTCAATGTTTGGTTTTTTCCAAACTCGGGGTCCAGGTTAATTCCTGCCACAAAATCCATTAGGCCTTGTTTTGTAGAGAGGGAACGGAGGGGATCAATCCGGATAATGCCGGCTCAGCCTGAGATCTCAAAAAATACGGACCTGCCCGTTTTGTAGGCCGGGGTTTTTGTAGGCCGGGGTTAACGGGGTTGAACCCCACTTTCCCCAGGAAACCACGAGACCCCCTCTGTACGTCAAACCACGGCCATGACCTTGCGTTTTATGGGCGTCGACGCTACTTCTGCCTCTCCCTCCGGCGACATGGCCTTTCTCCATGGCATGCCCCTTCCTCTCGCTTCCCCTTCCCTGTAGTCCTCCCCTCTCGACGTCTCCCTCTTGCAACTGAGAAGCGTCGCCTCAGTCTAGCCATCGACCTCCTCTTCTACTCCTCGCAGTCTCTCCCGTATCACAGATTTATAGCACTCCCATCCGGTGAACTTTCCTCTTGTTGGCTTTGAGATGGAAGAGAGTTAACTTCTTAATTTCTGTGTAGAAGAGAATTGGGATCATCCTGTGTGCCAAAAGACATAATTAAAAAAGAGGATTCGAGTTAAGAGGGGAACTGTGGGGATTGGGTGAAGGTAGAGGTTTCACCCAATCCCCCCCTGAGGATTATCCCCATTGATCCCCTCAAAACCACTAGTACAAAACAAGACCTTAGTGATTGAGATTTGATCGTCGCACTAGACACAATGTTGACCCGTCAACTGTCGAAGCTCGATAGCCACTTGGCTATTTGACCTACAATAATTTTGGTTCTTATGTAAGGTGCTTAGAAATATAAACTGATTTTATTAAGCACTAGTGCTTATTTATATGAGACAAATGCTTAACTAGGCACCTCTAGGAATAAGCATTGGTGCCCGTGAAGAAACTTGGTTTACTTTTGCAATCATCTTACATTTGTACATGGTCTGGTAATCCCGAGCGGACCATGTGTGGACACGATGATTGGATGAGCTTGAAAATAACGCCCAAGCTTTCACGTCACCAGAGTAGTTTCTGAACCTTGGGTTACACTCCTTCCGCACATGAAGGTCCTCGTTTATAAGGTACATCGGCCTTTGAAGTTTTCTTGTTTCTCTTTTTCCTTTTCACTCAACAACCATGACTCTGTGCGGAAACCCTATATGCTACTCAATGTGGCATAAGTGGCCGCATTGCTTGAAGGAGCATGCTAACGGGCCAACCCGTCAGGCAGATTTATCGTTTTTTTTGTTTTTATATGCTCTTTCCCCCTTTTTATTGTTTGTTTTTCTTTATTTAAATTTTTTATTGGAAATGTTCATGATTTAAAAAATGGTTAAATTAGGAAAGAGTTTAGATTTTAAAAAATGTTCACGTATTTAAAATTGTACATGGGTTCGATAAAATGTTCACTGGGTGTTCAAAAAAAGGTTTATGGGTTAAAAAAATCTTTGCAATTGAAAATATGTTTAGCTGTTTTGGAAAAGAGTTCACCGGATTTAAAAATGTTCACCGGTTTCGAATCATGGTGGTTAAAAAAAATCTTCACATGGTTAAAACAATACTTTCATGTGATTCAAAAAACATGTTTATGAGATTTAAAAAAAGTTCATTGGATTTGAAAGAATGCTCACGGGGTTAAAAAAACATACTTTCATGGGATTCGATAAAGAGGTTCTTAGTGGTTGTTCACGAGGTCCCCCAAAAAAAAGGATTCAAACAATGCTCTCGATTCAATCATATGTCCACCAGTTCTGAAAAACAATGTGCACTAAGTTTGACAGGTCCGGTCGAGACAAAGCAAAATCTGACTTGGCATAATAAAAATTCAGCTTGCCAACGATTAGACCCTCTCATATTTTTTCTATATATTCAATCAAAATTATTAAGCTTTGTCTTTTAACCAAATTTATTAGTTTTTTATGTAATATTTCTATTTGGGAACGGATTGCATGATTGCACGTAAGGGTCTTCACATCATGCCGTGCCCACCGCCGTTGCCGCCCCCGGACTCAAGCTCATGGTTACTGGAGAACATGCCCGTCTGGGGAATCCGTTCCTCGATCATCGCCTGCGTCGTATGGGAAACCCATTCCTCGATCATCGCTTGCGCCGTGTCCCCATATGCAACCACGTGCGCCAGGGCGCGTGCCTCTGCTCGTATCCAACGAGCTCCTCTCCTTCACCTCCAGTAATCCTCATCACACGACACGCTCGGCTTTCTGGAACACGGCAATGCTGTCCCACTGCACCTCTGTCCAACTGATATTTCTTCCCGTTTAGCCTCATCAGATCTATGTTGCGCATCTTGACGTAAATATACCCTCAGTCACCATTCTGATGAGATTAAACAATATGCCACCTAGCATCATACATCTTGATGAAGATGACACATGCAAGCACATAGCCCGTCGGCTGTATGTTTGGGGTTACAACGGCTTCTAGAATCCTAGTATGATGAACACCATATGTCACCTTTAGCTGACAAATTACTATGCGGGAGATCTTTGATCTCTTTGCGGATTTGATGTCAACATTAGGTGATCGCAATGGAGGATCATTGTCATCATAATCATCTATGTCCTCTTCTTCTTATTGGTCTTCTTCTTGTTTACCCTTATGTCCTATAATCATCTAGGCACCCCAGTGGGATTAACGGCTATGGGATCCACATTCTACACATGCTCCTCCCGGGATGCAGTAAAGCAGAAGAGAGGTTGGCCACCCCCGCGGTATTAGTGGCTATGATGTTCGCTTTCTGCACATCCTCCTCCTAGGATCCGTCGAGGAGGAGGTGGCCCGAGGGGCGATGCTGCCAAGGAGGAGGTGGCCCGAGAGGCGATGATGTGTCGAGGTGGAGGTGGGACGGGAGGCAAGAGTCCGTCAACGCGTCGATCGTTCGGCGACACTGTTGTGTCGGACCTGCCATATGGGAGGATGTATAGATCTTTCCGTGACCGTCAGCCGTGACGATCGCATATGGTTTCTCTAGTTGTTTTTATTATTTATGTTATGTTTAGCCATCAAGAATTTTCCTGTTTACATATTATTCTGCTTAGATATTGTTCTATACAAAAGCTTTTTTACGTGATTTCTTAATGTTAGATCATGTGCTGCCACCTTGTCGCAAACTTTTTTGTGTTTGGAAATGTTGACCAATGTCATCGTTTAGTTTAATACCAACTATGCCTCTACTAACAAAACGATTTACCCAATCACACCATTTTGGATAAAAACATTTCATCCAGAATACTGGTGGGGCTAAGTTTTAGTCTCACCCCTTGGCATGCATGAATGGGCTATATGGGCCCAAGAGATTTGTTCTAGGGATTATTTCAATAAACATAAGTGATCTGGCCCAATTACCAATAATTCAAGTAGAACAAGCCCCAAACTCCATCTTTCATTGTGTGTAGTCTCTTCGATCTTCGTCAAATTACTTGGTTATTTGAATCTGCAGGTAGCTGATGTTGTATTGTATCTTGTTTTTGCTATAGAAATCCCTTGTTTGCCATCATGTACTACTTTCTATACATAGAGAATGGAAAATATATCACTTTGTGTTTGTATGATGGATGCAAGAAAAGAAAAGAAAAAAAAAGGAAACAATGGTATCCATGAGATGTGGGCATCTCAACCCTTCCTCTTAGCGAAGCATTATGAGGAATATTTCTCATTTATTTTCGATCGTAGAGCGACAGTTTTTTAGTTAAGCAATACAGAAGGATAACATAGTGCGTCTAGAGCACCAAAGTTACATAAGGGAACGCCCCAAACATAGACAAGTTACATAGAGGAATATTTGTCATTTATTTGGTCTGTCATATTTTGATGGAACGATCCGCACATACGTCGTCTCTCTTGCACTGATCTTCAGATGAAACATACCATAGTTTGCAATCCAGGTGCAGCTGGTTGACAGGCTTGAATTCTTCACCACCTCCGGCCACCGCAGCTGCCCTCCCTCTGGCAGTTGAAGTAGGCCGCGGCGGCTGGTTCGCCGAGGCTATAGTACGCGGCGAAGTCCCTGGTGTTGAAGTTGGCGCGCCACCCGGGTGCGTCGATGTCCTGCCGCACTGTCTGGCGGAACACCACGAAGGCGAAGCGGTGGATGCCGGCCGTCGGCCGCGGGCTCTCGTACGCCACCACCTCAGTTCCTGATCATATATATATGATGCGAGAAGATAGTTAGTTCGCTCAGACATTGCTATATTCATATGCCTGAGCATGTACTTGTATATACATATGCTATATGATATAGTGCATATGGAACTGGATATATACATACTGTATGTATTTCTGTAAATTTGCTTACCATGGCTCACGTCACGTCCCTCTGGTATGTCTGCGACCAACCTATACATGCTCCGATCGAAGCAATAAACTATACGGTTAAGACAAGTGAACAATTAATTTCCCTTGCATGATAAGTTGAGACTGCACAACGTACCAGTGAAGGTACTCCCTCTGTGAGGGGTCGCTCGGGCTAGGTGCGTCAGGGTCTACCATCGCCTGGTATAACAAGAAAAACATGCAATTTATACTACACATACTTGCAGATATTTTCTCAGGGGCTGGGCAAGAAATCTTAGTAGTGTTTGCGAAATTGAAAAACTAAGACTACTAAACATCATTGACTCGCTGGATATTAAAGCAGAATCCATCCCTCTTAATTCATCTGAAAGGGACGAACTGAGAGAGGCAAATGATAAAGTTGCCAAACTTAGACGGGACGAAGAAACAAAATGGGCACAACACGCAAAAGTAAAGCATGTTCAAGTGGGCGGCAATAATACTAAATATTTCCATATGATTGCAAATGGTAAACACAGAAAGAAAAAGATTTTTCAACTTAAACATGATGGAGAAACAATTATAAGCCAAGAAAATATTAAATCCTATATATATCACGGAATTCTACAGGAAATTATTTGGGCCACCGGACACAGATATTTTCTCTTTAATTGAATCGGAGATTGGAGATATTCCATAGCTGTCCCAAGAGGAAAATAATATTCTTACTGTCGACTTTACAAAAAACGAGGTGTATGATGCTATCATGCAAATGGAGAAAAATAAAGCTCCAAGCCCTGATGGATTTCCCGCAGAATTTTACCAAACGTTTTGGGAGATCATAAAGGGTGACTTGATGAAACTATTTGAGAAGTTTCAACAAGGTGAACTACCATTATTCCGACTAAATTATGGCACTATAGTACTTCTGCCTAAAAAGGAAAATGCAATCCAAATTCAGCAATATCGACCAATTTTCCTGCTTAATGTAAGCTTCAATTTTTTTACAAAGATGGGAACTAATAGAGTCACCACAGTAGCACAACGAGTCATTAGACCTACCCAAACGACTTTCATGCTAGGGAGACACATCCTAGAAGGGGCGTTGATCCTACATGAGACGATCCATGAGCATCACAGGAAGGAAATGGATGGGGTTTTATTGAAAATTGATTTCGAAAAGGCATATGACAAAGTGATATGGCCTTTCCTGCAGCAAGTTATGCGTATGAAGGGGTTTCACCCTAAATGGTGTCGTTGGATTGAAGAGTTCGTTAGTCGTGGTAGTGTTAACATTAAAGTTAATGATAACACATGCCTTTATTTTAGGATTTTCAAGGGTCTTAGGCATGAGGATCCACTGTCTCCTATGCTTTTTAATATAGTTCTAGATATTCTAGCAATTATGATCACTAGAGCAAAAGAGGACGGACAAGTCGATGGTCTCATACCCCATTCAGTAGAGGGTGGGATATCGATCTTACAGTACGCCGATGACTCCATCATTTTCATGGAACGCAATTTTGAAAAAGCTCTAAACATGAAGCTTGTTTTGTGCAATTTTGAACAATTATCAAGACTAAAGATTAACTTTCATAAGAACGAAGTATTTTGTTTTGGAAAAGCTAAAGATTATCAGCATGACTATATGAATCTATTTGGCTACGAAGCGGGATCTTTCCTTTTTAGATATTTAGGAATCCCAATTCATTTTCGTAAACTAAAAAATGGAGAATGGAAGCCCGTAGAGGGTCGTTTTGAACGCAAGCTTGCGAGTTGGGTATGAAAAGTTATTTCTTACGATGATCGGTTAGTGCTTATTAATTAAGTATTAACAAGCCTACCAATGTTCATGCTATCCTTCTTTGAATTACCTAAGGGGGGCAAGAAAAAATTGGATGATTTTAGATCCATGTTTTTTTGGCAGAGCAATGGCCATAAGGGGAAGTATATACTGACTCGTTGGAATATCATTTGCCGTCCAAAAGACCAAGGGGGCCTTGGGGTAGAGGCTTTGGACATTAAAAAAATGTCTGATTAGCAAATGGCTATTTAAGATATTAACGGGACACGGTGTTTGGCACGAACTTATACAAAATAAATATCTTCATTCAAGTTCGTTGTCCCAAGTTAAGTCAAAACCTACGGATTCCCCTTTTTGGAGAGGTCTTATGAAAGTTAAAGATGAGTTTTTTTTATAGAGGTTCTTTTAAATAGAAAAAGGAGAACAAACTCGCTTTTGGAAAGATACTTGGCTTGAAGATACGCCATTATCCCATCAATACCTAGCCTTATACAATGTAGTGCAAAGGAAACAAATCACAGTAGCTCATGTTTTATCACAAACACCGTTGAATATTGGTTTTAGGCAAGCTCTCACGGGCACTAGGGGAGCAAGCTGGATTCATTTAGTGCGCCGCTTGATGGACGTTAATCTGACAATATAGCCAGATGAATTTGTTTGGAAGCTAACTACATCTAGCTCCTATATGGTGAAATCACTATATCTTGACCACATGAACGATCATACTAAATACTTACGTAAATATATTATGAAAATGAAAATACCACTTAAAATCAAGATTTTTATATGGTTCTTACAGCTTAAGGTACTCCTCACAAAGGATAACTTGTTAAAAAGAAATTGGCAAGGATGCCATGTGTTGTTGTTCTTAGAATGAATCAATACAACACCTTTTCATAAATTCCCCCCTTGCAAAAGTAGTCTGGCGTATTATGTATATAGCTTTTAATATTACGCCTCCTAAGAGTATTAATAATCTGTTTGGTAATTGGCTTTTGGGAGTGCCAAAAAAAGAAAAAATACAAATCCGAGTAGGCGCATGTGCTCTACTTTGGGCCATTTGGAGGATACTTAATGACTATATTTTTAACAATGCAAAAAACACTTCTTTTATGCAGGTTATCAATAGGCTACTCATTGAATTTGTATGTGGTCCTACCTGCAACCTATGGAGAAGCGAGAGGCTATATGGATATTGGGTGTATCCGGCTAGAGTCGGTGGCACGAGACTTATACGGCCAGTGCAACTGACGTTTTAATTACAGGAAACATGTTGATGTAGTGTCTCCTCATGTTTTCTTTATTTTTTTAGATGGTTGATATATATCTCAACCCTGTGTGATCCATGATGTAATCTTTTGTACTCTAGACTCAAATAATTTAATAAAGGATCATATGAATCTATCGATGCAGGGGCTAAGTAAAAAAAACATACTTGCAGATCGCACAAATTAACCCCATCTCTGGAGGGAGTATCTGCTAGCTTTGGCATGCATGGAGTAGTAGGTACAGTGCATCAGAGACATCTCAAATTAAGTCACTCACGAGCGAGTAGAGTGATCCGGATAGCCCTGTGATCTGGACCGTCGGCTGGTTCACCACATGGGACGGCCTCAGCTCCGACCCGATGGTGATCTCGCGGTTGCCGTAGAACACCCTCAGCCGCGCCGTCGCGTCGAAGTAGTCGACGATGTCGCCGACGATGTTCCCAACTATGAGCGGATCCCTCTGCATGCTAGCTAGCTACCTAGCTGTGGCGATGCTATATGTAGCTTCCAGTGAGCTTCTATAAACCTTGAGTGTTACCTCTCTATATATGCAGCGGCTTCCGACAATTCTCACCTCCGTGGTGATCCAATCATAAAGCTGAAGAATCGAACTGTCCTTGCCAGCCAGCCAGCGTGAGAATTAACAAAAGAATTGTTTCTGTGGAAGTCGTAGTGTATGTACAGTACATGATGCATGCTAGACGACACATTCAAAAAAGGAAGAGGTATCTAGGCCCTGTTTGGTTGCTCGCCGGAGGCCAATAAAGCCCTGTTCGCACTGCACTTTAAGCACCTCTTGGTCATACCTGCTTGGAGCCTGAATCGGCCGTTCCCAACGAGGCAAGCTCTAGCGATGCAGGTTTGTACTTAACGCTTGCATCAGATTTGGTCTGATCATCTTCCATGTCTCTATTTCACCTCGTCTTTTTTATCTACACAATGGATTCATAACGAGCTCTACACAGATAGGACAAAGATTGACGATGTGATTCCATTTTGAAAATAGATTCCAAGTTTCATCAACTGTAACTCTTAATTTTCATATTTACTTGGAATTTTGAATTAATTTCTTCAAATCCACCCCCATGCTATTTTTAATTCATTTGACCATTAGCGCCATCTCACCTTTTCTACAACTCTCACGTTGTAAGTTTTTTTTTGTATCATGAGCGAAGTGGTTATGAGTTCTTTCGGGGAGTACGTAAATTTAACTAACTCTTAACATGAACTGAACCAAATGAAATTTTATCTCAATCCACCTCTCGTATGTTCATCTCTTTCACTTCAATCTCTAGACAAAAAAAGATGATTAAGCCAAACCGATGATGAGTTCTTTATCTCTTAGTGTAACCTGGTTTGTTTGAAAATCTCATGTACTCTCAATCATAATCATCTTGTTTTTGTTTGCCCATCAAGATGAGGTCTATACAAAAAGACCCAGATTGATGATGTGATTCCATTCCGGCAATCATTCCGAGTTTCATCAAATGTAATTATTTTAAGAAAACATATCGTGTCTAGAGCATTTTTAGATCAATTTCAGCAAATTCATTGCATACCGTTGATCTTTTCAAAATTCCTTCGACCACAAACTTCATTTCATCGTTTAGCACAACTTACATGTGCGGCGTTATTTACTGGTGTAGACAAAAGTAGGAGGTGAGCTCACCATGTCAAGAAGAGTTGAGAACGACAATCACCATGCACATAAATCAAACACCCAAATTCTGCATCACGAGAGCACACACATGAAGCCAAACACTAGACTTATATTTTTCACTCTCATGCAAGACCAGATCATGCAGGGAACCATACAACTCGCAGAACGTGGCTCCTATACCATGCATTTGCCCAACCAGACTCCCGCAGGCTTTGGTTGCCGAAATGCATGCAAAGCGTGCGAGCAACTAAATACGTCCCTAACACAGTAATATTGGACTGTACAAACATACAAGAATGATAAACTACCTTTAGGAGAAATGGAGAATGTTTTACGAAAATGGGACCTAAATATTCGTTCAAAATCCACTTACCTTTTCATTCCCGGCCGAGCACACGCCACAATTTTGCCTCTTCTCCTAAACCCAAAATCAAATATCTCTGTCATGCCACACATGGACAATCTGATCCGATGTCTCTGATCAGAAAAGGCAACATGTAATTGGCACATAATACGAGCCAATGAGCATATATCTTGACGCTGTCACAGAAAGTCAAGATAAATAAATAAAATATAAGGTGATAGCGAAATAAAAGATCGAGTAGCCAAAAAAGTATTCTGCTGCTGGGGTACCGTGGCTCAAAATGATGGAACAGACGATAGCTCCGGTAGCTTTCAAAAGCGACGAGGAAAAGGGGCCGGTGCACTGCACTGCACCATGCAGACGGAATATGATGCAACAGACGAGCCATCCTCTGGCGGCAACACCTGAGCCGTCCGATCTTGAATCTGGGAGCCCAGAGGTGTTCCAATCCAAGGGCCTGTGTCATGGCCAAGCTTGGTCCGCGGATGGCCACACGCTCCAATGGCGAGATGAGTTAATGGTCAAACGAATTTTTAAAAAGGCGACGCCTTTTCCCAGGCCCATTGTACGTCTGGGCAGCAATGGCGCCGCCAGGCAACGCCTCATCCACCGGCGCAACGCCGTGATGCCAACAGGTTTCAACTTTTGGTCCTAGGCGGACACGCAAGATTCTTCCTTTCCGATCGAGAATCGTCCGTCGGCAGATCACGATCGAGCTGGCCGGAGGAGCTGCCAATGCATGCCCAGCGCTCAGAACATGTCCACCGGCGGCGGCGCCTACAACACAACCGGCCGGCACACTGGCGGCCTAAAAGTTGGGAGGGTCCTCCAACTGCGGTGCGCCCTGTCAGGAATATACAATCAGTATTTCTCGGCGCCAAAGCACTATAATATATAAGATGACAAGAATACGGGAAGTTCTCAACATATGGGAAATATATACAATATACACATCTAACACCCCTCAAACTCATGGTGGATCCACAACACCGAGTTTGAGAGTAAGAAATCACGCTGCCCGTCGTGCCTTCGTAAAAAAATCCGCCAATCAGAATCAAGGCACATATCGCAACAACCTGAGCCTGCACCTAAGCACGTGTATAGAAAGCATCAACACCAATATGCTTGGTAAGCTCATGCTTGACCGGATCACGTGCAACACTAATAGCACTTGTACTGTCAGACAAAACCAGAGTGAGAGTAGTAATAGAGACCCCAAAATCCGCAAGTAACCACCGAACAAAGTCACCAAGAATCAACAAGGCCATAGCACGCAACTCAGCCTCGACACTTGAACGGGAAACCGCTGTCTGTTTCTTCGTCTTCCAAGCAATGAGAGACCCACCAAGAAACACACAGTAAGCAGAAAGTGAACGGCGATCCGAAGGATCACTCGCCCACGTAGCATCCGAATAGCACCGGAGCTGGAGGAGCTGAACGGAAAGAAAAGGCGACGAGTGATCGTACCAAGATAACGAAGAACACGAGAAGATGACTATAGTGAGCAGTGGTAGGAGCAGAAACAAACCGACTCGTAATATGAACGGATAAGAGATGTCGACGAGTGACAAGAAGATAAACAAGGCTCCCAACAAGATGACGATAGCGTCGGATCGGAAGAGGATCACCATCGAGAGGTTGAAGCTAACATTAAGCTCCATAGGGGTCTCAACAGGCGCTCATCCCCAAGAGCAAAGACGAGCAAGAAGATCCTGAATATACTTTTCCTGGGAGATGTAAAAGCCATCAGAAGTGGAGGAAACCTCAATCCCAAGAAAGTATCGAAGAGGACCAAGATCAGTCATAAAAAACTGATCACGAAGACGAGCCTTAACAAAGGCGATATACTCAGGATCATCACCAGTAATGATCATATCATCAACATAGAGAAGAAGAAGAGTGCGTCCACGAGGAGAAGTGTGAACAAACAGCGCTGGATCATGATTACTAGGGGAGAAACCAGCAGCAGTCACTACAGAAGCAAAGCGCTCAAACCAGGCACGAGGGGCCTGTTTGAGGCCATAAAGGGAACGTTGAAGACGACAAACCATCCCCTCGGGAACAGAATACCTGTTATCACCGTATTTTGGCCAGAGACGGAGATGGGCCGTGATCAAGATGGGCTTGGAAGATACATGTATTCAACGTATTGTTGGATCGGCCTAGTGCATGGATTTGGGCTAAATTGCCCGTGTATCTTGTATCATAGTAGGTTTCGTGTTTGTTTAGGTTCCGTTTATGTTTAGGTAAAGATAGAGTTGTAGAGTTATTCCAAAAGTAAAGAGTCTCCGGACTATAAATATGTACCTAAGGTTATCGAAAAAAGGAGGACAACCACGTTCACAACAAACACAATCTCGGCGCATCGCCACCCCTTGTTTCTAGGGTTTCTTTCGGTAGTGTGCCATCTTGCCTAGATCGCATCTTGCGATCTAGGCGATATCACTTATTCATTACCTGGTTTTACTCGCATTGAAGCGTTGTTGATGGCGAGTAATACCATTATCATAGATTGTTTGAGGCTAGCATCGGTGCTTTTTTACTACTATCGTCGAAGTTATGCTGCCTCTAGCTATCTCGCTACCCTTGCACTTTTTCCCAAAGTGCAAGGGTAGCACCTTGCTTGATCTTTATTTAGTCGATTCGATCTGTTATAGTCGTACCTTGTTCGCCAAGGTTTAGTTTAATATCTACGTAGTCAGGCCTTACAAACGGGTTGAACGATCCAGTAATGCATAAAGACGTGGCTTATTCGTTCTAGAGAGGATGTTCCGGTAATTGGCTTTACGTTGGTTATTAGGCCTCCTCTAGGGTTAATATTCTTCATCTTTTGTACGTACCAGGCTCAATCACGCGTAGGATGTTCCAATTACGTGGTGAAAACATTAGACTATCGTAGATCGATTTAACTTATAGTGATCAAGCAAAACCCCATGTTATCATAAATCTAACAGAACCATGGGGCAATCGGCTTTAGGAGCCGATTCTGTGGAAACCCGGGAGCCGATTACGGCTCGAATTTTACGATACTTGTTTATCATGCAGAGATCAATCGAGCAATCCTTCACCTTCTGACCAGGTATAGGTCGTGGCACGCTCGAACCAAGCCGGGACGTGTGCGAGCTTTTGCGCCGTCGCCGAGGGACCAGGCCCACCATCAGCCTGGAGCCTCCCGCTCTCCGTGTTGTCGCCGCTGCTCGCTGGTGGGTTTTAGGCAACACATTCGCACGCCCGTGGGACATTCAACAACGTCTACATCAACACCAAGCGATGGAATGCATCACCACTTACAACGATCCGCCTGACGAGCACAAGGCCACGACGAGATCAAGGCCTCTTCGAGGAAGACCTCATCGCCTCTTTTGAGAGGACCCGACGCATGGCATCGATGGAAAGGGTTCTCCCGAGGCGCTCTTAATGAGGTGGATCTGTCATTCCTTCGGAGGAGCGCACTGAGCCCCACGACAGAAGTCAACTACATGGTGGCTCATTCTTTGCACCGCCATTCCGAGAGCACAGTGAACGCTGAGCGAGTCGCGTTCGCGTAGTTCAGAGATCATGAAGCATCGATTCGTCTGGACCTACTTTAGGGACTCACCAGGAGAAAGATCGCCCAAACCAGGCCACGCCTCCGTTTGCACTTGCCGCCCAGCCGCCAGAGCAGCGGCTTACGTCGTCTACAAGGTCGAGGCGACCCGATTGCCAATTCCTGTTTGAGCCGCCTAAGGAGATCCCACACGGATATATATGCGCCACGTGCGGACTGCAATAACCCGACGCGCACCAAACAGATTGCAACGCAGGAGTTTCTGCGCAGAGTGCTTGGGCAGATCTTGGCGGCAAGGTGTCCGAGCAAAATATGGTGGGATAGACGCCGACAAACAAAGGCGTGGCTAGCCAAGTATGCCATCGGGACAAGTCATGAGAATTTAGCCCTCTGGCTCAAACAGTGGAGCAAATCGGTACCATCCTGAGGGACCAGTTCGGCTTCGTGCCGAAGAGAAGGACAATCGGCTATTCAAAGCCGTACCCCAACGAGTTTGACCTGATTCCGCTGCCACCCAAGTATAAGCTCCCTGAGTTCTCAAGGTTTAGCGGGTCAGAAGGGTCAAGCTCGATCGAGCACATAAGCCGATACCTGGCACAACTAGGCATGATTTCGGCATCGGATCAGATGCGCGTAAGATTTTTTGCGCAATCTCTGACAGGACCAGCCTTTGGGTGGTACACCTCACTACCACCTGATTCAATTCGCACCTGGAAGCAACTGGAAGAGCAGTTCCACATCCAGTACCATTCAGAGGCTACTGAGGCGGTATTGCAGACGCAGTGCGCAGAAGCGAGAAATCGTAGCAGTACATCCAGCCAGATCGTCAAGAACCGATGTTACTCGGCTGCTTAAGCGAGAAAGAAGCGATGAGCCGGCAAGTTGGGTCTCTCGGCACCCATCAAGGATCTGGCGTTCTGTAGAATACAACTCATTAGCGCACATGGCCCGTAAACCGACGATGTATGAGCAGCGCCACCGAGTTGTACCAAGACAAATTCAAACGTCCGATAAGCCCGGTCGATGCAAGAAGAAGATCCTATGCAGACCAGGTGGCCAGGTGAATGGGCTCGGGCAGATCCTGGCTCGCAAGTGGGTGAAACAGCAAGGACCGCGAAAGGGTTCGACGATGTGAGCAGCCGAGCAGATTCGACCCGTCTCTTTGAAGGAGAAGTGAGGTTACCGAAGGCCACAAAATCCCTACGGCTCAGAGATGAACGGAGACCATACCGCAAGTGGCATCATTCGTTCACCACACCACCAACGAGTGCAAAGAGCTTCGCCGCCAAATCCAAATGGCTATAGAACAAGGCCGCTCGATCCTTGGGCGTTCGCCATGAAAGTGGACACAAACCCATTTCCGGCCAACATGGTAGAACTCGGCCGCCCGCAAGACGAAGCTGGATTTCTCGTTGGCGTTAACATGGCAGGTCTGGATACCACCATGACACGCACAAGGAGGACGGTGGTCGCTCGGCAAGGAAAGAAAGGAGGCTAGTCCATGCGACGCCCAGCCACAATGACAAAGCAGATGTGCAGAGTAACAAGTAAGGAGAGTGCGATATCGTTACACATTCTACGCATCTCCTTAACAAGTATGAGCGCCAAGATGACCAACGTCGCCGGGCGCGCTGAGACGAAGGATATGAGCACCTTGCTAGGGGCCGCCGAGAAAGAAGGAAGGCGCAGATGCATTGGGATTGTCCTTTCTTCGGTATTGGGGCGCAGGAATGAGCCGATTGCCTACAATCGACAACCGCCGACGCGGTCAGCAAAGGAAGACACGAGGCGGTCGTATTCAAACGTCTAGGGCCTCTTCAGCCCAAGGGTCACACAGGAGTCCGCCGGCGAAGACCTCGAGGAGCCAAAGGATGGCAAGGGCGAAGACAGTATCACCGTCCAAGGTGGTGCCCCGACGACTCGAACACCCGTAAGCGAGAGTCAATGCAGAACTTAGAGGAAGCCGCAAAGATTCCACGCTTTGAAGAAAGCACGTCCTGATCTGGCCGTCAAAGTGAGGCAGACTGTGGAAACGGAAAACCGCCCGACCAGGAAAGAGTGGCGCCCCAAACCGGTAAAAGCCGATGCAAAGACATCGTGTAACACCCTCAGAAACGGACCTATGCAAGTTTGAGCAAAATTCACCAAACCCGCATAGAAACGATTCAAAGGTGCCCACCAGGCACTTTCGTGCGGGTGGAAAACGAAGTAATAACATTACACAACAGTCCCTCGATGGGACCCATGAGATATATATACAACGTGACTCGAAGAGTCAAGAATACAAATATACGGTACAAAGATCCAAATCACCTTGAAAGCGATGGGGCCCAACTACGGACAAGATGCAAATGGGGCTAAGAGCCTCAAGAATAACCATTGGCGCCCATAACCCCTGCCAAGCCGGAAGGGTAACCACGCTAACGCGTCGATCTCAAAACCTGCTTAAACAAAAGGGTGCCGACAAAGGGCAAAGGAAAAAGAGGAGCGTCAAGATCGAGGCCATGCAGCGAGGCTAGAATTGGCGGTCCTCGCCTACATAGGTATGGTGTCTTGCAGCGGCCGCATGCACTAAACAACCTATAGAGACTCGATACAACCGGCGGTTATCGAGAGGGTAAGAATGACCTATCCGGATCCAACCTGAAGCTAACACCAGACAAACCCATCCTGGTGTTTCCCCCTCGAGACCAAACGAGGAAGTCAACCGAGGAACTCACACCGTTGGCAGTTTTACTTATTCGGTTATAGTTGCGGCACTTTACTAGTCAGGTTTAGAGAATCGTCCTGATAAAGTAAGCAGTGGGCACTTTTAGTTAACCATTCCGTTATAGTGGCATCACTTACTAATCGAATCTGATAGCATGAGATAGACCCATAACCCAACGGTTGTTGGTACTTTTATTCAGCCATTTCGTTGTAGTTGCAATACTTACTAGTCAGTACAATTGTCGCAAGCGACAACCAAACAAGCAATGGGCGTATTAATTAGCCATTCCATTATAGTGAAGCTGATTACTAGTCATTATAAGTCAAATTTATAGCAGAACTTTAGTTATGCTTGTCTATGATCGAGATATGTGCTCCAAGTCGTCCATATCCATGGACACGGCTTTAAAAGTTTTACCCGCCAGGTGCACCAATAGCAACACACGCTCGATCAACCTCGAAAACCAAATCAAAACCCAACGAGGCTTTCACGATCGAACAATCACAGATTGAAATATTTGGGGCCACCTTTGAGTAGATCCCGCAACGAAGTAAGCTAGCGAGACGGCCTCAAGGTTAGCGCCAATGGTGAAGCGATGAACCCAAAACTCGGGGTGTCGATACGCGTAATCACTCCGCCAACCTAAATAAAGACAAAAGACTCGCACAATCGTAAATAAAGCAAGAAACATGGCATAAGTACAGGATCGTAAATAAAACCTCAAACTAGTTTGTGTCCCCAAGAAATAAGATGAATCAAGCTCGCTCGGGGGTCCCATATACCTCCGGATGTGGATAGCGCGATAAATCAAGGAACATGTATCAAGTACTCGGGGTCTACGGACACAAGTGGGCTCGAAACCAAATATTATCTATCACCCACCGATGCCTCGCTTATTTCAATTTTAGTTGTTAAACAGAAATTAAAGTGACGATAAGTAAAACTAGAATCATCTCCAACATCAACATGCGGCAATACATCAAGAATCGTGGCATATGGCGACACACAACAGCACTTGAGCAAGCACGACGCTGTTAAGTCCAACTATCTACCAAACAATAGGTAATAGGGTGTGTCCAAGGCAATATAGGGCTGCACGGTATATCACCGGTACGGAGACTAAAGCATCGCAACACAGATAGCAATAGATCAACAAGAGGGAATAAATACTATAAAAGTAAGATAGGTAGAAAGGGGGAGATGCTCGCCTGAAAACATTGTCGAAGGGTTCAACCGAAGATCGGGGCGAAGCTCACATCAACTCAACGGCCTTATCCGCGAAGAAGCAAAACACTAGAAGAAACACCGGATGCAATATTTAATACAACGGCAGAAGATCGGCATGATGCATGTATGATGAATGGCATGGCAAAGGTGCAATGCAATTAGGTCATATTAAGCGGAACTGGGGTCCCGACATTTAATTAGATGGTTCAAGTTATTTAGAACCCCGCAGTTTAAATGTTGTTTATCAAGGCAGAATATATCACCGGTTCGCTACACAAGTTTTAAATGAGGCCAATATAAGGCTAGATTTGCCCGCATATGGGCCCCATATTTAATTATTAGGTGAATCGGCATAAGGCCCCCAAACCACAGATATGCATGCAAGGATGGCAATTCAATATGCAACAAGTTGTTATTATGAAATTAGGGTTTTCGGGGAGAGGTTCACACATTAGGGGATCGACGATCTTGGGGTCCGAGGGGTTCGGGGTCGGTCTCAGGGTCCAGGGTTCGACGGTTTGGGCTCGGCGGGATCGTTCTCGGAAAGGGGTAGATCTTGGTGCATCCGGGGCCTCCGGGGCATGTTGTCGGTCATGGCGTCGGACGGGATACTTGAATATCGGTGGCGTCTTGCCCGGGAAGTACTTGTCGCTCATGGGGCCTTCGGTTCTACGATGATCTTGTCGGTTCGATGTCGGGTCTCGAACTGTGAAGCGAACCTTGTCGCCTTGGACGAAGCATGTCATCCCATGGGTCCGTAGAAGTGCTCGACGATCCATGACGGAGGTCTCGGTTCGCCGTTTTCCATGAAGGAGATCTTGTCGCTGCGTCTAAGAACTCGGTTCGGGTTCGGTGGGCCACTTGATTCCCCTTAGAAGATCCGCGGGCATGGTGGCGAACTCGAACTGCCCGTGACGAAGATCAAGGCATGTCGAGTTCGGTCTTCGGGGTCCTACGGGAGAGCTTGGCGTTCTGAGGTCTTCGGCTCCGCGTGGCAGAACTTGTGTCATCTCGTAACCTTGGACACCGCGGTCTTGGGACACCGTGTTCGGTCCGATCTTCACGGGCCGTAGAAGACCTTGACAAAGGCACGCCGAGCTGGGTCCCCGCTGGCGGGCGGTCGAGGGATGGCGTCGAGAAACCGCCGCGCGGGAGCAGTTCCGCGACGAGGAGGCCAACGCATGGCGGCGAAGGAGGCATCCGCGGGAGGGAGCTCATGGGCGGTGGCCGCGCTCGAACGGGAGCGGGCGAGGCAGAATGACGCGAGGAGAGAGGAGGCCGCTGGCCGCCGGCCATGGAGGCGAGGGGAACGCCGGGCGATGGAGCGAGGGTGCTAGGGCGTCGGCGTGGTCGGGCTCTGGCGGCGAATGGGCGCGACGGTGAGACGCGCGGAGCAAGGTCTGCCAGCGGCGCAAGGGGGGCGGTCTTCAAGGCGGGAGACGCCGGCGGGAGGGAGCAAAGGGCGGAGCGGCGAGACGGGCTGGCAATGGGCTGGGCGAAGGCGCTGTCAAGGGTGAGAAGGCAAGGCCGGGCGGAGAGGCGGCTGTCTGGCGGCGATGGACGGGCGGAGCCTGAGGCGAGGGCGAAGGAAGCATGGGGCGGAAGGCGGCACGAGGAAGGCTGGGAAGGCCGGAGGCGGTGAGGCGCCGCGGAGCGGAGGCGATGGGAGGAGGCGATGGAGGCGGCGAGCGGCCTTGGGAGGAAGAAGGGGGGGGGAGAGAGAGAGGGGCGGGTGGGGCTTGCCCACTGGAGGCGTGTTGAGTGGGGGGTGAGGAGGCGCAAGGCGTCTGTGTGTCGTCAAAGTGGTCCCATGAAAGGTGTGGGGTGTGTCGGCTGGGCCCTTGCGAGAGAGGTAGAGAGGGTTAGGTGAGAAAGGAGAGGGAAAAAGGGTGGATTCGAGGTGGCAGGTGGGTATGTTTGGGGTGAGAGGGAGGTGGCAGGGATTGGTGGGTAGGAATAGATTGGTGGGACTAGGATTTAGAGGAGCTGTTTTCAAGAGTGTGTTTGTTTGGTCGCGTTTAAATTAAAATAAGGCCATTTTGCAAACGGTTTTTAGACAAATAAAATCTCCGATGCGATAAGGGGTTTTGTGTTTGAAAATAATAGGGGTTTTGTACAATTCAAAACTAGGCTTTTCAAATAATGCAGTCAAACAATGCATGAAGATGACGATGCGATGCACAAATTCAACGCGATTTTCTAGTAGTGGTTTTGCGGGATGCCACACATCGGCTGGCACAAACATGGTGTTCGTACTCCCGTCAGAATTCTGCGCGCCAAGAACCGATGAGCTACCCGTGGCACAGTTTGACTGCGGCCCACGGCCGGTTATCTTTGAGAAGCCACGTGAGAAGGGTTACAAACACCTGAAAGCCCCGCACCGAGGTTACATCAATGGGCAACCCGTCAAGAAGATGTTGGTGGACACCGGGCGATCAATATCATGCCATACTCCATGCTACGACGTGGGACGATCCACGCCGATCGATCAAAACCAACGTCACGTGAGCGACTTCAACGGTCGGGTCTTGAACGCAAGGCGATCGAACGTGGACAGCGGTGGGTAGGAAACCGTCCACGTCATTCTTCGTCGTGGACAGCAAGAGCACTTACACGGTCTTGCTAGGAAGGGATTGATTCACGCTAATTGCTGCATCCGTCCACAATGCATCGGCACGATCCATGGGATGGAGACGGTGGAGGTCATCCACGCAGACGATTCTATCGAGATCTCCATAGCTGGCATGAACGCGGGAAGCGTAAGACCAAGAGCCGATCTCCGAATCAATCTGACGGCTGCGCGTATTGAAGCTACAAAAACGGGTGAGGCTGGTCTTATCCATCGCCTTACAGAGTAGAAAAGCCCACGATCATCAGGTAGTGCGCCGATCCATGCGATCGGCCACAAAAAAAAGCAGCGATCATACGATGGGCAAAGCTCATGTAGTCGAAAGGCAGAGATGCTCGCCATCAGAAATAATGAGGTGTAAACCGCCCTGACGATGCAGAAAGGGGGCGATTCAAGCGATCGCCCAAATTATTTTTGTTGTCCTCACCCACCGCTTGCCCTGTGTTTAGCGTCGATTTGACGGGTGACGGAAAGCTAGGTACGGGTTTACATCACCGATGAGCTAGAAGAGATCGACATTGGTCCCGGGATAAGCCACGACCAACATTTATCGCCAGAAGTTAGAGCCGAGTCTGCGGGGCCGATGATAGCCCCGCTGAAACAATATCCGCATCGCCGCCGGGACTACAGAGATGCTGGTTGGACAGGAGCATCATCGAGCATCGCCTCCCGCTAAAAAAGGGATTTCGGCCGTTTCAGCAGTGAGCACGACAAATGAAGGCCGAAATTCTGCAAGAAGTCAAGAAAGAGGTCGAGAAAATGTTGACAGCCAAGTTGATCAGACCATGCAGGTATGCTGAATGGATTTCTAGTATCGTGCACATGGAGAAGAAGGGCGCCAATGGCGTGTTGCTATAGATTTTCGAGATCTCAGAGCTACCCCAAAGGATGAATATCCGATGCCGTGGCGTAAACATTGATCAATGCTGCCATTGGTCATAAAATTTTGAGCTTCATGGACGGCAATGCCGGTATAACCATCTTCATGGCTCGAAGACATACACAAGATCGCATTCGAGTCCGGGTCCGTGGGGTTATTTGAATATGTAGTCATGACGCTTGACTAAAAATGCCGGCCACACGCAAAGGGCCATGAATTATATTTTCCATGACCTGATCGGCAACCGGTGGAAATCTACATCGGACGTGGTGGTCAAGTCGCTGCCGCATACGGACACTTGGACGATCTGCAACGTGTCCCGGACCGAACAAGAAAATTCGCCTACGGATGAATCGAAAGAAGTGTGCCTTCGGTGACGGCCGCTTCTTGGATTTCTTGGTCCATGAACGCGAATTGAGATCGGCCTGAAAAGTCGAGGCGGTAACGATGAAGCCACCCACCACGAAGAAAGAACTACGATCCCTTATCGGCAAGATCAACTTCGCCGGAAGATTCATCTCAATCTGGGAAGGATTGAGCCGTTCATGGGGCTAGTAAAATCAAATCCGACGAGGAATTCATGGGGCGTAATAACAACGAGCCTTTGACGAGATCAAAGAATATTTGACAAAGCCGCGGTGCTAATTCCACCTCACTGACAGGCCATTCTACATTTACTTATCGATGTACGACACGTCCATCGCCTCGGTAGTGGTGAAAGTTCATGATGGGCGAGCGGTCGTCTTTACATAAGGGAGGATGCCGGACGCAGAGACGAGGTACCGATATTGATAAGTTGTGCCTGTCTGCTTTTTCACCGCACCAAGTTGCGCCACATTTTGCTATCGCAGAGATCATCATCATATGCAACCGACGTCATAAAGCACATCTTGCGGCTCCTATGTTAAAAGCCGACCGGGCAAATGGATGTTTGCATTATCGAGTTTGACATCCGTATCAACCCGCGAAAGCGTTAAGGGAGACCGGCCGATCTTATCGCTGAAAGGATCAACACAAACATAGCCGCACCGTCCATAAGAGCGTGGGCCATGTTTTTCGACGGATCGATCGTGACGATGGGCTGCATCGGCATTTTACTCGTGTCGCCCGGGCAACATTTTCCTTCTCCATCGATTGTCTACCTCTCGCACCAACAATGTAGCCGAGCACGAGGCGATATGCAAGGGATGGAGTTACTCCTCGGCCGAGCGAAGCGGTGGAAATTTTGGAGACTCCAAGTTGGTGATTTCCACTCACGGAGGACTACAAGTAGAGCGAGTCCCTCTTCCCATTATGGCTGCCTTTGCCGCGAATGATGACGCAATTACTGACGTAAACTTCACTTGGATCCCACGATCGCGAATGAGGCGAACGATCTTGCGCAGATGGCTTCGGATACAAGGACGTGGTAGAAGGAGCCGACGTTCGTGCATGCCTCGAAGCGGACGATCGAGAGCCGATATCTTCAATTACTTGAAAGATTCGGCTCGGGGGGCACCTAAACGGATAAGGTACAAAGCCATGAAGTATGTGCTTATTGGGGATGACATGTTTTACAGGACTCTGGAAGGGCTATTGCTCAAATGCCTGGGGTCAGCCGAGGCCAATCAGCTCCTACACGAGGTACACGAAGGTGCCTGTGGAACTCACCAATCGGCTCATAAGATGAAATGGTTGATTAGGCGATCGGGGTTTTATTGGCCCACCATGCTTGAGGACTGTTTCAACTACTACAAAGGGTGTCAAGCATGTCAGAAGTTTGGAAAAATCCAGATGGTACCCGCGTCAGCAATGAACCCCATCATCAAGCCTTGGCCATTCCGAGGTGGGGTATGGATATGATCGGCAAAATCAATCCTCCATCAAGCAAAGGCCACATGTGGATCCTGGCTATCACTGACTACTTCACAAAATGGGTGGAGGCTGTCCCAATGAAGTCAGTAAACTCGAAGGATGTTATCAATTTTGTGAAGGAACATGTCATCCATAGATTCGGATTCTAAACTATCACGACCGATGGAGGTTCGGTCTTTATTTCTGAGTTTAGAAAATTCTGAGGACATGGGGATTAAGCCGATTAGATCATCTCCATACTATGCTCAAGCAAATGGGCAAGCTGAAGCGTCCAATCAAAGTCTCATCAAGTTGATCAAGAGAAAAGTCGATGAGCACCCAAGGCGTTGGCACGAGGTTTTGTCAGAGGCGTTATGGGCTTATCGTATGTCATGCCATGGAGCAATAAAAACCTCACCATATCATCTAGTATATGGACAAGAAGCCGTCCTACCCTGGGAAATTACGGCTGGATCAAGACGCGTCACTTTTCAGGATGATCTAACGACTGAAGAATACGCAGCCCTGATGAGTGACAGTGTAGAGGATTTAACCGAGCTCAGGCTATGGTCACTCGAGAAAATCAAAGAGAACAAAGCCAAAGTAGCTCGTGCATACAACAAAAAAGTGAAGCCAAAGGAGTTCCATGTTGGTGATCTGGTATGGGAAGCTGTTTTGCCCTTGGGGACTAAGGACGCGACATATGGTAAATGGTCTCCAAATTGGCACGGTCCGTACAGGGTTGACCAAGTTTTAAGAGGAAACGCATACATGCTCGAGCAGTTGGATGGCGTAAAGTTCGATGGCGCCAACGGGCAACATCTCAAGAAATATTTCCCAAGCATGTGGGATGTTGGATAGTAAAACTCGAGGCCGATACATAAAATCGGCTAAGTAAAGGCACGTGAGATGATGGACGGTAAAATATGGGGGCCGGCGCTGAAAATCGGCGAATAAAAAAAGGGATATATAGCCGATGCACGCCATCGACTCTAGAGGTTCACATGTTACAAACAGGTCCACCTTGGCGATCTCACTTAGTCATCTTCATCTTTGCTTATCACTAGTCGTTTGTGCGGGGCACGTTTCGATGGGCAAGTGGAGATTTGGGTCGCCGTGATTAAGGAAGGTCGCAGTCATCATTTGAAACCAAGTGGCCGTTGTAATGTGTCAAAGGATGCAAGAAGTTTGACCGCTAACGTTTTTTGGGAGAAGCCGATGGGTAGTCATCGGGTAGTCATCGGCTCTGTGCGATTTGACTTGTTTGACTGTGTGTGTACAGTATGTCGAAAGCCGATACAGTGTCATCGACTTCTGAAGCATCGGCTTATTTCGGTTGTCGACAAAATTGAAGCAAAGAGGAACAATATTTGGGAGGCAGATTTTCATTCATTCAAAAGATCATCGCTTACAGGATGATCGATTACAAAAGGGGCCTACTACTGCTACGGCTATTACTACTGATTCCTAATCTAAGCCGAGGTCGCTGCCGCCGTCTTCTTGTCTTCGCCGCCTTGCCATCGTCCTCGCCTTGAAGAAACCATGGGGACCTCTTCGTCCTCGTCATCTTGATTCGCTTGGACCCGCGGAAGCGTTCGTCGGCGGATACTCGTCGGAGGAGGTGTCCTCCTCCGATTCCTCCTCCTCCGGAGTGTCGACACCGTCCCACGACCGAGCGTCGTTGCCGCTCGCCGCCGTTTCCGCCGACGAGGCCCGAAGGCTCTTCGCCATCGGGGACGATCGTCCTCGACCAGACGGAAATCGATCCCTTCGTCCCACCATCGTGGGGCGAAAGTACTGTACGCCGCCGTGGGCGGGTGCTCTGGCGTCTGCGCTCGGTCGCTAATCGAGTTGGAGGCGTGGGAGGACACACGAGGAAGCGAGAGGAGGCCATGGCGAGAAAGAGGGTTTTTCGGTGAAGGAGAGGGTTTTCAGCAACCGGAGGAGGATGGGGACTGAACTGTTCAGGCTGATTTAAATAAGGAATAGTGGATGACGGTTCAATGCCATAGCGGTTTCCCAGTTACCTCGCCAAAATCGTCAAATCACACCGGCAGAGTTGAGAAGACATGGCATCATGATGAAGGGGTAGCGTGATTCGTTTGCTCACGCATTCTGCTACGCGAGCCCGATAAAAAAAAAAGAGAAGAAGAGGAAAACAGAGTGGTTTTGGAATTATCATTGCCAAAACCGGGGGCATGTTATCACCGTATTTTGGCGAGACGGAGATGGGCCGTGATCAAGATGGGCTTGGAAGATACATGTATTCAACGTATTGTTGGATCGGCCTAGTGCATGGATTTGGGCTAAATTGCCCGTATCTTGTATCATAGTAGGTTTCGTGTTTGTTTAGGTTCCGTTTATGTTTAGGTAAAGATAGAGTTGTAGAGTTATTCCAAAAGTAAAGAGTCTCCTGACTATAAATATGTACCTAAGGTTATCAAAAAGGAGGACAACCACGTTCACAACAACACAATCTCAAGATCGCCACCCCTTGTTTCTAGGGTTTCTTTCGGTAAGTGTTGTCGCCTAGATCGCATCTTGCGATCTAGGCAGTATCTACTTATTCATTACCTGGTTTTACTCGTACTGAAGCGTTTTTGATGGCGAGTAATACCATTATCATAGATTGTTTGAGGCTAGCATCGGTGCTTTTTTACTACTATCGTCGAAGTTATGCTGCCTCTAGCTATCTCGCTACCCTTGCACCTTTTCCCAAAGTGCAAGGGTAGCACCTTGCTTGATCTTTATTTAGTCGATTCGATCTGTTATAGTCGTACCTTGTTCGCCAAGGTTTAGTTTAATATCTACGTAGTCAGGCCTTACAAACGGGTTGAACGATCCAGTAATGCATAAAGACGTGGCTTATTCGTTCTAGAGAGGATGTTCCGGTAATTGGCTTTACGTTGGTTATTAGGCCTCCTCTAGGGTTAATATTCTTCATCTTTATGCGTACCGGGCTCAATCACGCGTAGGATGTTCCAATTACGTGGTGAAAACATTAGACTATCGAGATCGATTTAACTTATAGTGATCAAGCAAAACCCCATGTTATCATAAATCTAACGCAGAACCATGGGGCAATCGGCTTTAGGAGCCGATTCTGGAAACCGCGGAGCCGATTACGGCTCGAATTTTACGATACTTGTTTATCATGCAGAGATCAATCGAGCAATCCTTCACCTTCTGACCAGGTATAGGTCAGGTGGCACGCCTCGAACCAAGCCAGACGTGTGTCGGAGCTTTTTTGGCGTCGCCCGAGGGACCAGGCCCACCGTGATTCCTGGAGCCTCCGCTCTCCGTGTTGTCGATCGCTTCGCCCGGTGGGTTTTGGCAGCAACACATTCTCGCACGGTGGGACATTCAACAACGTCTACATCAACACCGGCTGCGATGGAGAACAGACCAGTCACTTACAACGATCTGCCTGACGAGCACAAGGCCAAGTACGACGAGATCAAGGCCCTCTTCGAGGAAGACCTCATCAGCTCTTTTGAGAGGAAGACGACGCAGGAGACAACGATGAAGAAGAGGGAATAGTAGAGGAAGACTCCGGAGAACGAGGAGAACTAGGAGAACTAGACGGAGCAGAGGAGGACGGTGTCGAAGAAGAGACATCAGGGGGAGGAGATCCTGAAGAAGACACAATAGGAGAACCACGAGTAGCAAGCACAGATGGAACCGCAAGAAGACCAGCACCACGGAGACGGGTCTCCTCAGCCCGAAGCTCAGTCAACACCTCAGAGAGCGGAACACGACCACGAGCATTCAGCTGAGCACGCCGGGGCTCAAACTCCTGGCGGAGCCGAGACAGAAACTCATAGATGCGGTGAAACTCCAAATCCGAGCGCACAATCTGGCAGCACGAGCATGTGTCACAAACAGCAGTACGGAGAGAATCAAGCTGACGCCAGATGGCAGCACTCTGAGTGTAGAACTCATCAATAGTGGAATCACCCTGCTAAAGAGCATGCTCCTGGCGAACAACAAACAGGTAAAGAGCATCCCTAGGCGCGATAGCGGCCGACGAAGATGTACTTGAGCGGCAACAAGAGGAAGACTCATGAACTCAGCATCATCTTGGCGAGAACATCGGAGGTGAGAACAGCGGTGACGAGCATCCTCATCGACCCACCGTGTGTAGATCGAGCGTGGCGGTAGGACTCGAGCGCAGAATCGCTTGAACTTGGTCATAGGCAACAACACTATCATCGCTCTGAGCAGCATCCTTGGCGTCCTGAGAAGCATCAGCAGCAAGAACAATCGGCGTCGGTGGAAGAGGAGCCACAGGAGCAGGGGGGCACGGCGGACAGGGGACCTCGCCAGAGAGCACACCCCAAAGACGAAGACCGCGCATGTGAACACGCATAAAGGTAGCGAAATCAGGATAATTCGCGCCATCGAAGATCACCGGGCAACGAGGAATCGCAACGTAGGCCGATGCAGAAGCCATCTCTCTCTCATTTTTTTTTGTTTTACCTCAGATCCAATCGGGACCGACGAAGATCAACTGGCAGAATCGAGCAGAACGGACGAAAACCAACCGACGAAATCGGCCGCAGACGGGGCAGGATCCCTGGAGTACGGTCGTCGGGTGAGATTCCGCGCGTGGGGCGCGAGAACCGAGGCAGGATGGGTACCGCGCGTGAGGCGCAAGAGTCGAGGCGGGCGGTGGCTCAGGAGGGCGCGTCAGGGAGGTCGCTGTCCCGTGTTGATCAGAGATTGCTGTCCCGCGTTGATCAGGGAGGTTGCTGTCCTGCGTTGTCACATGCGCGGAATCAAGGAGGGAGCCACCGCGTTGAATCGAGGAGGGAGTCGCAGCGTCGAGCCAGCGGGCGTCGTTGCGTCAGGAGCCAGACGCATCGTGGTCTGCAGCGTCGAGGGCGGGCGGCCGTGAAGTCGCTGTCACGCGCAGAAGAACAGGATCCCACCGCCGTCCCACGAGAAAACGGATCGGATCGGATCTGAAGACGGCAAACCAGAATCGAGCGGCGACCGGATTCAAACGGCCGAAATCGGCGGCGACGCAGCAAGGCCATTGGCGGCAGGGGACGGTGGCGACTCTGACGGAAGTTGCGATTAGGAGGAGGCTAACCTAGCTCTGATACCATATCAGGAATATGCAACTTGTATTCCTCTGGGGGCCAAAGGCCACAATATATAGTACAGGTACAAGGCAAATATGCAGGAAGCCCTCTAACATATGGGGGAAATATATACAATATACACATCTAACACGCCCAATACATAAATTTGGCTTAAAACTAAAAGAAACAACTTAACATAACAACGATTTATTAAAATTTGTACTCCTCCGTTTCAAAATATATGATGTTTTAGGTTTGTGAAGAAAATAAATCTAGACTTGTTTTAGTATGTAGGTTCACTTAACTTTAGGATGAATCTACACACTAAAAGAAGTCTAAATTCATTTTCTTCACAAACCTAAAACATCTTATATTTTCAAACGGAGAGAGTACTACATAATTTGCATAGATTTTACCAAAAGTAAATCAAAACATATGAAATTTAAACTAAACCCTAAATTTACTGCTGTTGAAGGCGCTGAAGTCGAGGTTGCCACCATCGCTGCCCCACGCCTCGCCGAAGTCGTTGTCCTCCGGCTTGGGCGCCACCCCTAGCGCCGCTGACGGTAGCGCTTCTGCGGAGGCAAAGTCGATGGCGTTGTCGCTGTCCTCCACGAACCACCATTACATGAACACGTTGGTGGCCGACAGTATGGTGTTGTAGGAGGCCACCATGAACACCCCTTCTCCAGTCGTGTCAGCGGGGTCATTCAGGTCAGCCTAGGTCACCTAGAGCTCCGGCTCCACCTCCCGCACGCCTTCTCCTTCTTCGATGACAGCAGACAGACCTCCTCCTTCGGCCGACCGCTGGAGACACATGTCAGTGTGCGGAGATGATGGTTGCTTCTCCTTCTTCGGATGACGCAACGGCGTCAAGGATCGCCCCTGCGAACCCGGTTAGCGTACGCCCGCGCGGCGAGGAGGAGGGTACGGCGTCGAGTACGATGACATGCGCGGGGACAACGAGCGCGAGGGTGCCGCAGAGTAGATTTGCATGCACGGAAGACAAGCAAAGCATCTCATCAATGTCGCGTCCGTGCCACCACACACGCCGTCCTATGTTGTTGAACGGGACGGTGTAGGGGCTGATGAGGCCGACGAGTTCTGCCTCCTGCTCTTGATGGAAAGGCGGGAGCCAGAGTGCCATGTCATCCAACGCCCAACCTATCTCTGCCTGTTGCACCGGCGTCAGCGAAGCCCGACACATGTTGATGTAGTCAGTGAGCCCCTCCCCACCCTCGGATAGGGGAACTATGTAACCGACAGCAGATATGTTCCACCAGTGCGGTAGACGGTGGTCCGGCTGCACCATGAGGTTGTTCTAGGTCGCCGCCTCCTCTTGGTTGAGGTTGCACGTACAAGGTCGTCCTTCGTGATGCCCATGCCCTCGTCGGATCCGCCGACCTTGTGATTGTGTGCCATTGCCGAGAGGGCGAGCTGAGGTGGCATGGGGATGAGATGTGTTGTGGAAACTGCGGTGTGCATGAGTTTTTCATGGACGTCGACTGTGTATAAAAAATGCAAGGTGATCTCGTGGTGCGCCATTACTCCGGCTTCGGGTGCCACGCTAGCACGCGCCGAAGACGATTTGACAAGTCGGTGAAGCGACAGTTTCCTAGATATTAGGTGTAACATCCCAAAAATACCAAACTTAGATCATCAAACACTAATCATCAAGATTAGGGTTAACAAAAACTTTTTTAAGTAAACCCATGAATGCATGTATATGTGTATGTATGGATTTTGAATTTCTTTAAAAACCACCTTGTTTGTGTGATCCATTGCTTGTAAAATGTTTCTTAGGTGAAAAGAACATCATCTAAAACATTTCCCACACTTTTCCTAAAGACAAGTAAATCAAAACAAATATATGAAGTGAATGGTCATTTTGGCCAATTTAACTCCCATGCCTACTTTGGCTGTCTCAAACTTTCAAAACCTAACAGAAACTTTTCTAGATCTTTGCACCCCTTGAATGTACTCATAACAAGGTATCAAGGCCCACTTTGTGATCATCCAGAAACTTTCAAATGCATAGTTAAATGACAATTCAAAATTGAATATTCTTCATATGGGAAGATTCCACTTTTCCAAAACCCACTCAAACAAGCTCAACTTTCAAAACCCAAGCATCTGCAGACTCACCAGAACCAATCTAGCAAACCCACCAAAATTCATTTCAAAATTCAAAACTTGATTTCATGCGGCCATTTCATCAAACAGGTTGCAGACACAAATCAAACAAAACATCAAACACTATTGTGTGCAGTGTTTTGAGCCTAACTTGTTCCCTAGTTAGCTCACACACAATTCAGTAGATCATCTGGAAAGATTAGCCCAACACTAGCACCCCTGTGAGCTTGCCATTGCCATTAATGGTGAACAGCCGAGCACCTCAATGCCACCCCATAGTCGACAACAGGCTAGAGGAAGAACTAGCCATGCCAACCTTGTCTGGGAGGCAGCCCACCGCATCCATCCGCCCTAGCCGCGGCGTTGCCAAGCCACAGACCACACGCACAAGACACGCCAGACCATGCCGAGCGTGCGCGAGCGCCACCCTCGACCATCACACATCACGCGCGCCCTCACCGCGCACACACGATCACCACCGACCCAGAGACCGCCAGACACCCCGTTTGCCGCACCGTGCACGGTCACCGCCGCCGTCGAAGACGCCGCCGCTGCAGCAGCACCGCCTGCCTGCACCAAACCACACCGCCCATGCCTCGCGACCATGTCGTTGAGCATCTGGAGACACCGCACTGCCCCCTACCCTTGCCCATGCCTTTAGCCGCCTGTCGCCGCCCGACAAGCTCACTGCGTCGCCTGACGGTCCCCTCGCTCGACTATAAATAGAGGCCACCCCCGCACGATTTCTTCACACCATCTCACTCCCCTCTCCTCACTGACCGTGCCACAGCATTATTAGAGCAAGCCGAGCACCACCTCGCCGGAATTTCAACGGAGCCCGCCGCCTCTGGAAAAGAAGGAAGCCGATTGAGCCGCCAGGAGAAGCCACCGTACCAGAGGTTCGCCGCCGACTTCGCTCGCCGCCTCGCCGACCCTCGCCTGCACCCCGGTGAGCCCCCAACACCCCTCACTGGCCGCACTAGGTTTCTTTCTCGCCGGAGCTGTCTCGCGTCGACGATGACCCTCAGCCGTTAGATTAGAACTAGATCGAACGATCCACGCCGCCACATACCGCCGCCCAGCCCGTGTCACCGACGAGTGGGGACACCCACTTAAGCCGCCAGCTGAGCACGCGCTTAGCAGGCCGCGTTAAATTTCCCGCAGCCCAAAGAATTCAAATTAAAACTTTTTCTATTTCTTTTCAAACACACTTCAGCACTCAACTTCAAAAATCAACCCAGATCGTTTCAGTGCACCAAATTGGATGAAACTAATTTTGTTGGAAAGGTCTGTGAATGCTTAATCCAAGCCCGTTGGATTCAAGTCATTTGGATATGTAGATCACCCATAGCAAAAATAACAAGGCAGAAGCTTTTCTGCATTCAAACATTTTTCAAATTTAAACCGTAAAAGCTTTTGAATTTATTCCAACTCTCAAAAATCAAATTTAACCATACCTTTCAGAATATATAAAAATATATAGGTTTACTTGCAGAAATATTGTTCAAGGAATAAAAGAATGCTACATAAGCATTTCTAGCCACTTTAATTAATTAAAATAAAAGGGTAAAACCTTATTAAATTGTGACACCACTTTAAATCACATTCCCATGGACTACAATATGTGGTGATGACATGTGTCAACATGATCCCATATTGGGTTTGGAGAATATTAAATCTTAGGTAGTTTTTCAATGAGTAAAAATTACTTTTCTAAAAATAAAAAGAATTAAATCAAGCCTTAACCTTGTAATGTGAGGGATGATGCTAGATCATCCATAGGACCCTTGTGTGTGATGATTGCAAGTAGTTAAGTATTGTTTGGTGATTGTGTACCTCGTATTTATTCATAGACGCTAGTACCGACCAAGGATACTACGAGGAGGAAGGCGGATACTACGAAGAGGAAGTCGAGGAGAACTTCAACCACTGTTCTGCACAAGGCAAACCTTACTAATCAAGTTGACCTATGCAAGCTTATATTGACACTGATGCAAGCCTAATACTACTAGTGAATGTGCAAGCTAACACTTGCAAGATACTATACCTATGCAAGCTTATACTGATATTGTGCAAGCTTACCCTTGCAAGATACCCTACTGATGCCACCAACCCATACTTGTGATCCTACCTACTTGTTAAACCAACCCTAGTTTTATGGCAAGCTTTTTACTTTATTTCTTTATCAAAGCTTACTTAGAGTTTACCTAAGAGTTTGGTAGATACCAGACAATTGTGCTGAAGGTTGCATAAAGAGCATAAAATTTGGCCTAAGCTAGAAACCTTGATATCAGCCTAAGATATAAGGTTGTACTTAGTGAAATCCAAACTATTTACCACCCCTCATTAGTACTACCCCCCACCTGTAGATGCTAGTGCTAAGCTTAAAACTGGATCAACTTTTAGATGGGAATACTTGGTGGAAAAATGGTTATGAAAACCTTGGAATGATGGATCATTCTATTGAAATGTTTTGGACATGTGTTTCCAAACACTTGATGATTTTGGTGATGAAAATGTTGAGGCATCAGCCTTAGCCATTTATAAAACTGATGGTTGTCTGGATGCGATACCATTCCAATTTTAGCGTACAACCACAATACCCGAATATTTGGTAGGGCTTGACTGGAAACTTATATACCTTAGTATTAGTCCCTCCCGGCCAAGGTCTGAGCTGAGGCTACCTTGTGAAGATTGTCCACCTGTGCAGTACCCAAGATGACAGTGGTCATGGTTGGGAGGCCAAAATCACAGGAGAGGTGCTTATACTAGGGCGTGTAATTGAAAGGTTAGGATTGATTATCCGCATACTGAGTATGGTGAATTCAGGATTTGTTCCCGACGGATGTATCGAATGTTGTGGTGAAAGTGTACAATCTCTACAGAGTGTCAAACTATTCGAATAGCCGCGTCTACGGTTATGGACAGTTGGAGTGGCCATACTGTTCCCCCGTCAGACTTTTCAAAATGACTTGAGAAATGAATTAAGACTTTGACTTGACCACAACAGAGTTGTGACCTGAATTACAAGTTACCACTTAGGAGTTATAAAATTGTGACCAGCTTTGGAACTTAGTAGAGATAAATCTGGCTTTTGCAAAACAACCCTAGACCCTAGTGTCCTATTATCCAAAAAAACCCTTGCTTGTTAGTATTAGTTTGCGAGTACTTAAAGAGTACTCATGGCTTTGTCCCTGGCTATTCCCATGGCCAGACTATGAAGAGGAGTACCTGGAAGATGGACCCCAGGAAGGTTACGACAACTAGGATCATCTCCCATCGTCAGCATTGCCTGTGACCCCGAAGATGGAGCTTCGCCTACGCTACCGTTATTATTACGTATTCCGCTGCTTGATGATGTATTAAGAACTGGATCATGAGATCCCTATTTGTGTAAGAACTTATGTATCGTTTGTAATGGATGAAGTACTATGGTATCCAATTACATTATGTCTCGCAAAATGGTAATCCCGGGATTGCGATGTATGGCATAATAGGCATCTAGGATTGAAAAAATCCGGTGTTGACAAGTTGGTATCGAGCCATCGACCATAGGAGACCCTAGTTAGACGGACGTTGAACCAAAAACTTAGTTTCAAAACCAAAGAAAACAAATATTTACAAAACCTATTCTCATTCTTACCTCTTTAATTCTTTTAGAAAACTTCATGTTCCTCAAAACTCTTGCAAAATAGATAAAATTTTGACACACTTGATCACTCGCTAATCTACTCATCCTCTATTTTTATAGATGGACGTGAAGTACATCAAGTTTTACCAACCGGGAATGGTGGAGACCTTATCTTTGAGAGGGATGGATCGCTTGAACTTCGAGCGCCCACACCGAGTTCTTCGGAGCTCAGCTCAATGATCAAGGGGGAGAAGATATGTAGTGGCTAATTGTTGCAAGTCTCCAAGGAAAGATTGAACCTCCCACCGCGGAGGGAATTCAGTTTACCTTGAGGGAAAACAACTGGCTCGATGGACTTGCCAGAGCAATGCAGGAAGCTCTTTCCCGTCTGTGTGGGCAGAGCATCAATCAGATCAAGGGTACTCGCTTTGAGTTTTTCCCAAGGCATGATGCCAATGGACAACCACTGTAAGCCCCATACCACCCCGAGCTGAAGACTCAATTGGACCACCTTAGCTTCATGATGTATGATCGTCAGCAAGAGTTGGACAACTGCCGTGACTACTGCAACCACAAGTCTGCCATCATCAAGACGAAGGATCAGACCATCGCCATGCTAGCAAAGGATCGCAAGTCTCGTCGCCGTCAGCTCGACAAGAAGGAGCGCATTGCCGTTTTCCATCGCATCTCATCTCGGAAGAGACCATCCACGAGACTTGCGCTTGGAGGAAAGGGAGAATGCCGAGAGGATCTTCGTGGAGACCCTTACTCCTATCTCAGCGATGACGATGACTTTACGGAGGATCGTGCCATGGACTTCTTCACCGATGAGGATGATTTCGCCTTCATCGATGATGTCAAGATGATGAAGCCACGCAGAGGAGTAGTAGCACCGAGCACTAGCGTAGTGAGTAGTCGGTCCCATCAGTATCGTAGTTTCCAGAATGGTTCTTAAAACCATCTGTCTGTTTTTCTTTGTTGTGGTGTGTGTTGTACTGTGTGCTATGAGTGATTGAATGAAAAAGCAAGTTGCTAGAAAAACCTAAGTCAAACTCTAAAAACTTCTCAAAAACCCAAAACCTTAGCAATTTCCATCTTTTCGCATGATCTATATCAATCTTCAGATGCCACGTGGAGGAAGTGGTTCAGCCCCGGACCCGATGTTGCAGATCCTGCAAATGTTGACTTCTGACCGCGAAGCTGAAAGAGCGGAACGTCAAGCCAACCTAGCCACTCTGCAACAGATAGCCCAACTAGCCCACAACAACCAAGGCCATGGAAATCAGGACAACCATGGATCTAAGCTCAAGAATTTCCAGAATACCAACCCACCCGTTTTCACCAAGTCAGAAGAACCCCTAGACGCCGATGATTGGCTGCAAACCATGGAAAATAACTTAGAAGTAGCAGGAGTGGAAGCCAACGAGAAAGTCCTATTCGCCACCCATTATCTAGCCGGAGATGCCAGGGCATGGTGGAACAGTGTTCGTGCAATGACCGGAGGCCAGATGATGACCTGGGAGGAATTCAAGGTCAAGTTTAGTAGAACCCATGTGCCACCAGGTTTGATCAAGAGAATGAGAGACGAGTTCAGAGAATTGAAACAAGGAAGGATGACTGTAGTGGAATACCGTGACCATTTTTTTATTAGCTAGGTATGCCCCGGACGAGATAGACACCGAAGCCAAGAAGAAAGAAAAATTCCTAAATGGTTTGCATGAAGAGATGCAGACGGTGTTAGTCAATATACTCTTTGTTGATATTCAAGCCCTTGTCGACTCTGCTATCCAGATGGAAGGAAAGATCAACCAGGCCAATGAGAAACGCAAGCATCGCATGATGCATCAACCAGGAACCCATCAGACCCCAAAGTATCGCCCCAACCCATCTCCAGGATTTGCCCCAAGAACCAACAGACCCCCTATGACCCGTCCAACCTATCCCAACCATGGAAACCCTAGACCCGTAGGAAATCACAACAACCCCGGCAACTCTAGCAATTTCACCCGTGCCCAACCCAAGTTCAACACCAACAATGCTACCGCCAACCCCAACACTGCCCCGAGGACTGGAAGCAATGTTGTGCCTGTCGCAGCTAAGGAAAAGTCACAAGTAACCTGTTATGACTGTGGAAATAAAGGCCACTATTCCAACGAGTGCCCCAACAAGAAGAATGCTACAACCCCCAACGCCAATGTCCCAGCTCAAGAGCGTCGTGTCCACCAGAAGAAGATTTGCCCTGTGAATTCACTCAACCGCAATGGCCGTCTTTTTCATGCATCTCAAGAAGCTCGAAGCGCCAGACGTCGGCCTTGGGTATGTTTTCTGTTAATTCGGTACTTGCAAGAGTGTTGTTTGATTCTGTGCATCGCATTCATTTGTCACCAAGAATTTGCTGCACTAGTAAAATTCAACCAACCAAATTGAAGCATGTGATGATTGTACAAATTCCCGGATCAACCACCAAGGCTAGGCAAATTTGCAAGGCCGTCCCTATCCGAATCCATGGCATAGATTTTTATGCTAACCTAATAGTACTCGGAACTAAAGGTTTGGAAGTAGTACTAGGAATGGATTGGATGTCCAAACATAAATGATTGATTGACTGTGCCAAGAAAGCCATCACCATGACCAGTACCACCGGAATATCAGTTGAGCATATATCTGAAACCTTACCTCGTCAATTCAAGTGTAACAAGAGTCTAGCCCAACAAACCATTGACCAAGTTCGGATAGTCTGTGAATACCCCGATGTATTCCCAGATATTTTACCCGGTATGCCCCAGATCGGGATATCGAGTTTATCATCGAACTAATCCCCGGAACAGGACCCATAGCCCAGAGACCCTATAGTATGAACCCGTCAGAACTAGAAGAACTGAAGAAGTAACTGGATTCCATGTTGGAAATCAGATTGATTCAACCGAGTGCGTCCCCATGGAGATCACCTGTCTTGTTTGTGGACAAGAAGGATGGAGGTAACCGTTTGTGTACGGATTATGTAACACCCTCAGAATCGGACCTATGCAAGTTTGAACAAAATTCGCCAAACCCGCATAGAAACGATTCAAAGGTGCCCACCAGGCACTTTCGTGCGGGTGGAAAACGAAGTAATAACATTACACAACAGTCCTCGATGGGACCCACAGAACAGATATATATAACAGCGACTCAAAGAGCCAAGAATACAGATATAATATACAAAGATCCAAATCACCTTGAAAATGATCGAGCGTCCGACTACGGACAAGATGCAAATGGGGCTAAGAGCCCTGAAGAATAACCAATGGCGTCCATAACCCCGCCTGTGCCAAGCCGAAGGGTAACCTCGCTAACGACGCCGATCCCCAAAACCTGCTTAAACAAAAGGTGCCGACAAAGGGCAAAGAAAACAAAGAAGGAGCGTCGATCGAGGCCAAGACATCATGAGGCTAGAATTCGGTCCTCGCCTACATAGGTATGATGGATTGAAGCGGCAAAGATGCAATCGAACAAACTATAGAGACTCGATACATGGCGATTATCGAGAGGGTGAGAATGACCTAACCGGATCCAACTCGAGGCTATCACCAAACAAACCCATCCTCGTGTTTCCCTCAAGCCAATCGAGGAAGTCAACCGAGGAACTCACACAGTTGGCAGTTTTATTTATTCAGTTATCGTTGCAGCACTTACTAGTCCGGTTTAGATAATCGTCCTGATAAAGTAAACAGTGGGCACTTTTAGTTAGCCAAACCGTGATAGTTGAGACAATTACTAATCAGGTACAGATAGCATGAGATAAACCCAAAACTCAGCAATTGTTGGTACTTTTATTCAGCCATTCCGTTGTAGTTGCAGTACTTACTAGTCAAATACAATTGTCGCAAGCGACAAACAAACAAACAATTGTGGGAAGTATTAATTAGCCAATCCGTTGTAGTGGAGCTGATTACTAGTCATTATAAGTCAAATTTATAGCAGTAAACTTTAGTTATGCTTGTCTATGATCGAGATACTGTGCTCCAAGTCGTCCATATCCGCGGACACGGCTTTCGTAAAAGTTTTACCCGCCGGTGCACCAATAGCAACACACGCCGATCAACCTCGGAAAACCAAATCAAAACCCAACGAGGCTTTCACGATGAACAATCACAGATTCAGAATATTTAGGGGCCACCCTTTGAGTAGAACCCGAACGGAGTAAGCAAGCTCCGAGACGGCCTCAAGGTTGCGCCAATGGTCATGGCGGGAACCCGAAGTGTGGCTGGGCTTGTCGATACCGCGTAATCACTCCGCATACCTAACAAGACAAGGTGCTGTGACAATCGTAAATAAAGTAAAACATGGCATAAGTACATGATCGTAATAAAACCTCAAACTAGTTTGTGGCCCCAAGAAATAAGAATGAATCAAGCTCGTTCGGGGGTCCCATATACCTCCCGGATGTGGATAGCGCAAAATCAAGGAACAGTATCAAGTACTCGGGGTCTTACGGACACAAGTGGGCGTCGAAACCAAATATTATCTATCACCCACCGATGCCTCTCGCTTATTTCAATTTTAGTTGTTAAACAGAAATTAAAGTGACGATAAGTAAAACTAGAATCATTTCCAACATCAACATGCGGCAATACATCAAGAATCGTGGCATATGACGACACATCAACACTTGAGCAAGCAACTACGACGCGCAAGTCCATCTATCTACCAAACAGGTAATAGGGTGTGTCCAAGGCAATATAGGGCTGCAAGGATATCATGTACGGAAACTAAAGCATCGCAACACGATAACAATAGATCAACAGAGGGAATAAAGACTATAAAAGTAAGATAGGTAGAAAGGGGAGATGCTCTTTGAAAACATTGTCGAAGGTTTAACCAAGATCGGAAGCTCACATCAACTCAACGGCCTTATCCGCGAAGAAGCAAAACACTAGAAGAAACACCGGATGCACTATTTAATACAACGGCAGAAGATCGGCATGATGCATGTATGATGAATGACATGTCGAAGGTGCGATGCAATTAGGTCAATATTAAGCGGAACCGGGGCCCCGACAATATTTAAATGGCTCAAGTTATTTAGAACCCCCGCAATTTAAATGTTGTTTAGCAATGCAACAGGTGGAACCGGTTCGCTACACATGTTTAAATGAGGCCAATATAAGGCTAGATTTGCCCGCATATGGCCCCATATTTAATTATTCGGTGAATCGGCCTAAGGCCCCCAAACCAATGCTATGCATGCGGGAATGACAATTTAATATGCAATCAAGTTGTTATTATGCATTTATAAAATAGGGTATCGAGGGAAAAGGGTCACACATTAGGGGGGGCTCGACGATCTTGGGGTTCCGGGGTTCGGGGTCCGACAGTTGTGGTTCGTCTCGGCGGAAACGTTCTCGGATTCCGGGGTAGGGTCTTGGCGCATCCGGGGCCTCGGTGTCCGGGGTGAAGAACTTGTCGTTCGGGGTCAGGGTCTTCGGATCGGTTAGATCTTATCGGTCTTGGCGTTCGGGAGTGAAGAACTTGTCGCGTCGGTGTCTCGGTGTCCTCGGGGGCACTTGGCCCGGCGACCTTGGCTCCGCGCGGCGTTTGGCGTCCGAGAGTGGCACTTGTCGATCCGTAGGCGATCATGTTGGTCCGGGGGTTCGCCTTTCGATCGGTCCGCCCAGATCTTGGCGCGCCAGGTTCGCGTCACGGATCGTGGACCAGTCTTCGGATCCGTGCTCTCGGTTTCATGTCGGAGAACTTGTCGATCCGTGACGAGGATGTCCGGCACCGGCTTGGGTGACGATGACGGCCTTGGATGTGGTACCGTAACCTCCTAGAGTCCCCTGCTCGGTACAATCTCCACGCATCGGTTCTCGTCAACGGAGTGCTTGGTAGAGCATGGCGTTCTAGGGTCTTCGGAAGATCTTGTGGGATTCTCACAAACACGAGGGTGCGAACATCTCGCGAAGCTTCACCACACTTGTAGCCAAAACTTCGACACATCGGTCGGTTGCTGGACGGGTACACGCAGTGTAAGCTTGGCGAGCAGCGGGGAGGCCGAGGTGGCGCAGAGCCCGACGAGGGAGCTTAACGAGGCGACGCTGGCGAGCAGACCGCCGGTGACGGGCGGCTCCGCGGCGTCAAGGCGGAGGAAGGAGGCCGGAGCGTGCCGGCGGCAGGGCTTGGGCGAAGAGGACGCGGCCAGCTCGAGGAGAGGAGGGCGACGGAAGCCAGGGCGGCGCTTGCTCCGGGCGTCGGGCGCAGGCGCCAGCGGACGCGGGCGGGCGAACACGGCTGGCGACGCAGACGACCTTGGCGCAGAGCCGAGGAGGAGCACGCTGGGGCGACGCGAGGCGGGAGCCGCTGGCGACGCGGCCGCGGAGGCGGGCCGGCGGCGGCTAAGCGGCGAGGGCTGCAACCGCGAGGGGGGAAGGCGGAGGACGGGAGGCAGGAGGCGGAGGGAGACGGTCCAGTCGAGGCGAGGCGGCAAGGCCGGGCGAGGCGTGGCCTGCAGACGAGCTTCGGAAGGAGGCGACTGGCGGCGGATTACAAGCCATGGCCGGGAGAAGCAGGCGGTGGAGCGAGGAGGCGGCGCAGAGGGGAAGGAAGGAGGAGGCGGGCTCGCCAGGCTTGTATGAGGTCAGGCGGAGGCAAGCAAGGCATGCGAGGGACGGGACGGGCGAGCGGTCTTGGCGGTTCGAGGTGGGGCGGGCGCTCGGCAAGGGCGGCCCATGATCAAGAGGAGGCAGGTGGCGACGGGAGGAAGAGGTTGGGAGGGAGAGGGAGGCCAGGCGGTGGTAGTGGTGGGCTGTGGGTCCACGGGTAGGGGCTGGGAGGTAGGTGGTCGAGTGGGGGGTTGGTGGGTTAGGTGGGTCCCGCGTGTCATAGGGGGGTGACCGTGTGGGTAGGCTGGTGGGCCGGTATGGGAGTCCAGAGAGGAGGGGGAAGAGAGAGAGAGGGTTAGCTGGTGGGGTCCCTGTGTCGGTGGGAAAAAGGGAGAGAGGGTAGGATGGCTAGGGTGAGAAAAGAGAGAGAGAGGGAGCTGGATGGATGAGGTGGCAGGTGGGTAGATTTTGGGTGAGAGGGGGAGGTGGCAGCCAGAGATTGGGGGGTAGGAACCGATTGGGTGAGACTAGGATTTAGGGTTGGGCAGTTTTAGTTTTGTGTTTGTTTGGTCGTGATTAAATCAAAACAAGGTCATTTGCAACCAGTTTTTAGACAAATAAAAATACTCCGATGCGGTCGGGGTTTTGTATTTGAAAATAATAAGGGTTTTGTACAATTCAAAACTAGGCTTTTCAAATAATGCAGACAAACAATGCATGATGATGACGATGCAATGCACAAATCAACGCGATTTTCTAGTAGTGGTTTTGCGGGATGCCACAATTCGACACCACTAACAATGGATCTCGCCCTCGAGATCCGCCTCATGGTACCGGAAGGAAGGTCGGCGACTGCATCTTCTCGCTTTGCGTAGATCCTCGCGACACCACTAACAAGAGGTCGTTGTCCGTGATTGTCGAGAGAACACTCCGGGAACAACAGGTCGAAGGTAGAGGTATCAACAATAAAGCCACCTCTAACTCCGGTGGAAAAGGGGAACCGATGCATTCTCATCCACTTCAATGTACAAAAGCGAATAGAAGGGGTAGTCGGCATGGGGGCCAATCCATCACGCACCCAAACTATTACTCCGCACAATCGGAAAAAGCGTGCAACCATTCTCGAATTAGATCAAGATCTCGAAGCGAGGTTCGAACAAGGAGTGATGCATCAGCATCGGATCCGCATAGAGGATGTCGTCGCGTCGGAAAACACCGGAAGGCACAAACAAGGAACAAAGAATGGTACCACAGACGAAGGACTCCTCGGATAGCATGAAGACCAGATGTAGCAACACCGTTATCGAAGACGGACGCGAAACCCTAAAGGTACGACGGAAACCCAACCACGAGAATTCCTGGACTCGAAGAAAGAGACGAGCGGATTCAAAACACGCGAGATAAGAGGAGAATAGCAGAGGGTAAGGAGTAAAATCAGACCTATTCGTAACTATCCAACCGATTTTAGAAAATAGTTTTGACACTCTCATCCGTTAGCTAGGTTATCCTACATTTGGACTTGTGGGGTATCGCAACGCCATGCTCGATACCACTCAGTAACACCAGAATCGGACCTATGCAAGTTTGAACAAAATTCGCCAAACCCGCATAGAAACGATTCAAAGGTGCTCACCAGCACTTTCGCGGGTGGAAAACAAGTAATAACATTACACAACAGTCCTCGATGGGACCCACGTATATATATATAACACACTCAAAGAGCCAAGAATACAGATATAATATACAAATATCCAAATCACCTTGAAAATGATCGAGCGTCCACTACGGACAAGATGCAAATGGGGCTAAGAGCCTCAAGAATAACCAATGGCGCCATAACCCCGCCAGCCAAGCCGAAGGGTAACCTCGCTAACGACGCCGATCCCCAAAACCTGCTTAAACAAAAGGGTGCCGACAAAGGGCAAAGAGAAAACAAAGAAGGAGCGTCGATCGAGGCCAAGACACGGCGAGGCTAGAATTCGGTCCTCGCCTACATAGGTATGGTGGATCAGGCAGCGCAAGATGCACGAACAAACTATAGAGACTCGATACACCGGCGATTATCGAGAGGGTGAGAATGACCTAACCGGATCCAACCCGAGGCTATCACCAAACAAACCCATCTCGTGTTTCCTCAAGCCAATCGAGGAAGTCAACCGAGGAACTCACACAGTTGGCAGTTTTATTTATTCAGTTATCGTTGCAGCACTTACTAGTCCGGTTTAGATAATCGTCCTGATAAAGTAAACAGTGGGCACTTTTAGTTAGCCAAACCGTGATAGTTGAGACAATTACTAATCGTGCATGATAGCATGAGATAAACCCAAACTCAGCAGTTGTTGGTACTTTTATTCAGCCATTCCGCTAGTTGCAATACTTACTAGTCAATACAATTGTCGCAAGCGACAAACAAACAAACAATTGTGGGCAGTATTAATTAGCCAATCCGTTGTAGTGGAGCTGATTACTAGTCATTATAAGTCAAATTTATAGCAAGAACTTTAGTTATGCTTGTCTATGATCGAGATATCGTGCTCCAAGTCGCCCATATCCGCGACACGGCTTTGAGAAAGTTTTACCCGCCGGTGCACCAATAGCAACACACGCCGATCAACCTCGAAAACCAAATCAAAACCCAACGAGGCTTTCACGATCGAACAATCACAGATTCAGAATATTTCAGGGGCCACCCTTGAGTAGAACCCGCAACGAGTAAGCAAGCTCGAGACGGCCTCAAGGTTGCGCCAATGGTCAGAAGCGATCGGGAACCCAAAGTGTGGCTGGGCTTGTCGACACTGGCGTAATCACTCCGCATACCTAAATAAAGACAAAGTGCTCCTCGACAATCGTAAATAAAGCAAAACATGGCATAAGTACAGATCGTAATAAAACCTCAAACTAGTTTGTGGCCCCAAGAAATAAGAATGAATCAAGCTCGGTTGGGGGTCCCATATACCTCCCGGATGTGGATAGCGCATAAAATCAAGGAATGTATCAAGTACTCGGGGTCTTACGGACACAAGTGGTTCGGAAACCAAATATTATCTATCACCCACCGATGCCTCTGCTTATTTCAATTTTAGTTGTTAAACAGAAATTAAAGTGACGATAAGTAAAACTAGAATCATTTCCAACATCAACATGCGGCAATACATCAGCAACTGTGGCATATGACGACACACATCAACACTTGAGCAAGCAACTACGACGCGCAAGTCCATCTATCTACCAAACAGCAGGTAATAGGGTGTGTCCAAGGCAATATAGGGCTGCAAGGGATATCACAGGTACGGAAACTAAAGCATCGCAACACAGATAGCAATAGATCAACAGGAGGGAATAAAGACTATAAAAGTAAGATAGGTAGAAAGGGGGAGATGCTCGCCTGAAAACATTGTCGAAGGTTTAACCGAAGATCGGGGCGAAGCTCACATCAACTCAACGGCCTTATCCGCGAAGAAGCAAAACACTAGAAGAAACACCGGATGCACTATTTAATACAACGGCAGAAGATCGGCATGATGCATGTATGATGAATGACATGTCAAAGGTGCGATGCAATTAGGTCAATATTAAGCGGAACCGGGGCCCCGACAATATTTAAATGGCTCAAGTTATTTAGAACCCCCGCAATTTAAATGTTGTTTAGCAATGCAACAGGTGGAACCGGTTCGCTACACATGTTTAAATGAGGCCAATATAAGGCTAGATTTGCCCGCATATGGCCCCATATTTAATTATTCGGTGAATCGGCCTAAGGCCCCCAAACCAATGCTATGCATGCGGGAATGACAATTTAATATGCAATCAAGTTGTTATTATGCATTTATAAAATAGGGTATCGAGGGAAAAGGGTCACACATTAGGGGGGGCTCGACGATCTTGGGGTTCCGGGGTTCGGGGTCCGACAGGGTCCAGGGTTCGGTCTCGGCGGAAACGTTCTCGGATTCCGGGGTAGGGTCTTGGCGCATCCGGGGCCTCGGTGTCCGGGGTGAAGAACTTGTCGTTCGGGGTCAGGGTCTTCGGATCGGTTAGATCTTATCGGTCTTGGCGTTCGGGAGTGAAGAACTTGTCGCGTCGGTGTCTCGGTGTCCCTGGGGCACTTGCCCGGGCGACCTTGCCCGCGCGAAGTGCTTGGCGTCCGAGAGTGGCACTTGTCGTATCCGTGTAGGCGATCATGTTGGTCCAGGGGGTTCAGTCTTCGGGATCGGTCTTCAGTTCCCGATCTTGGCGCGCCAGGGGTTCTGCGTCACCGGATCGTGACCGTGGTCTTCGGATCCGTGCTCTCGGTTTCATGTCGGAGAACTTGTCGATCCGTGACGAGTATGTCCGCACCGCTTGCAGACGATGACGGCCTTGGATGTGGTACCGTAACCTCCTAGAGTCCCTGCCTCGGACAATCTCCACGATCGGTTCTCAACGGAGTGCTTGGTAGAGAGCATGGCGCTCTAGGGTCTTCGAAGATCTTGTGGGATTCTCGTCAAACACGAGGGTCTGAACATCCTCGCGAAGCCACCACACTTGTAGCCAAAACTTCGACACATCGGGGGTCGGTTGCAGGGACGGGGTACACGCAGGCAGAAGCTTGCCGACGAGCAGCGGGGAGGCCGAGGTGGCGCAGAGCCCAACGAGGGGAGCGGCAGCGAGGATGGCGACTTGGCGAGCAGACCGCCGGTGACGGTGGCGCTCGCGGCCGAGGCGAAGAGCTGCGGGGCCGAGGCGAAGCTCACGCGCATGGGCGAGCAGGCGGGCGACGCTCAGCGGAGGCGGGTTCGGGCGGCCTTGCGAACAGGATGGCGGCGAGGACGATTTGGCGCGGCAGACGGCCGAGGAGGCATGCAGGGCGACGGAGGCGGGAGCCTTGGCGGCAACAGAAGCTCATCGGCTTGCCAGCTGCGCGAGGTGCAGGAAACCGCACGTCTGCAGGCGAGAAGCGGTGAGCGACTGGCGGCAAGCGTGGCCCGCAGGCGGGAAGGAAAGCGACCAGCGGAGGAAGCGGCGAAGCGGTGGCCAGCGACAAGAAGCGTATGAAGGGGAAGGAAGGAGGAGCGGGCTCATGCGTTGGGACGTTGGGGCGAAGCGCTGCTGAGGGATGGGGCAAGCGGCGGTGCAAGGCGGTTCGAGGTGGGCGTCTTGTTCCAGGCTGCACGGTGGTGAGGCAGGCGGTGGCGCAAGCGAGCCAGGAAGGAGAAGAGGTTGGGGAAGGAGAGAGGCCAGGCGGTGGTAGTGGTGGGCTGTATGGGTCCACGCTGGTAGGGTTGTCGGTGGGGAGGTAGGTGGTCGAGTGGGGTTGGTGGGTTAGGTGGGTCCCGTGTCATAGGGGGTGACCGCTGGGTAGGCTGGTCAGTGTGGGAGTCAGAGAGGAGGGGAAGAGAGAGAGGGTTAGCTGGTGGGGTCCCTGTGTCGGTGGGAAAAAGGGAGAGAGGGTAGGATGGCTAGGGTGAGAAAAGAGAGAGAGAGGGAGCTGGATGGATGAGGTGGCAGGTGGGTAGATTTTGGGTGAGAGGGGGAGGTGGCAGCCAGAGATTGGGGGGTAGGAACCGATTGGGTGAGACTAGGATTTAGGGTTGGGCAGTTTTAGTTTTGTGTTTGTTTGGTCGTGATTAAATCAAAACAAGGTCATTTGCAACCAGTTTTTAGACAAATAAAAATACTCCGATGCGGTCGGGGTTTTGTATTTGAAAATAATAAGGGTTTTGTACAATTCAAAACTAGGCTTTTCAAATAATGCAGACAAACAATGCATGATGATGACGATGCAATGCACAAATCAACGCGATTTTCTAGTTGTGGTTTTGCGGGATGCCACAGATTATCGGAAGTTGAATGATGTCACCATCAAGAATAAGTACCCCTTGCCTAAGATAGAAGATTTGTTTGATCAGTTGACCGGTGCCCAGGTGTTTTCTAAGATTGATCTTAGAACTGGCTATCATCAACTCAAAATTGTCGAGAGGATATTCCAAAGACGCCTTTACCACGGATATGGATTGTATGAGTATCTGATCATGTCTATTGTATTAACCAATGCCCCCGCTTATTTCATGAACCTCATGAATAAGATTTTTATGGACTTCCTGGATAAGTTTGTCGTTGTTTTCATCGATGACATTCTGATTTATTCCAAATCAGAAAAAGAACATGAGCTACACCTAAGGACCATTCTTGGAACCCTTAGAGAGCATAAGTTGTATGCCAAGTTCAGCAAATGTGAATTCTGGTTACAGGAAGTAGGATTCCTCGGTCACATTGTATCAGCTGGAGGAATTGCCGTTGACCCTGCCAAAGTAAAAGATGTAGAAGATTGGCAAGCCCCAACCACTCAAACCCAAGTTCGCGCTTTTCTCGGATTGGCGGGATATTACCGCAAATTCGTAGAAGGATTCTCTAGTATCGCCAGACCCATGACCCAATTGCTGAAGAAGGACAAGAAGTTTGAATGGACCGACAAATGTGAAGCGACTTTTCAAGAACTCAAAAGGAGACTGATTTCAGCCCCAATCGATCATCTGGGATATCACGAAGCCCTTCGACGTGTACAGACGCATCCAAGATTGGTCTCGGATGTGTGCTAATGCAAGAAGGCAAAGTTATATCTTATCTATCGCGACAATTGAAGCAACATGAACAAAATTACCCAACCCATGACCTCGAACTCGCAGCCGTAGTTCTAGCCCTAAAGACATGGAGACATTAACTGATGGGAAACCGTTGTGAGATTTATTCGGATCACAAGAGCCTAAAGTATATATTCACTCAGAAGGAGCTGAATATGAGGCAGATAAGATGGATTGAACTCATCAAGGATTACGACCTGGACATTCACTATCACCCTGGTAAAGCCAATGTGGTAGCCGATGCCCTTAGCAGATTGCCGTGCCGCTTGAACTCCATGATTTTGAAGGAGAAACCAAGTTTGCACAAAGAGATGGAAGATTTTCGAATGGAATTAGTAAGTGAAGGATTTTTGGCTAGCATAGAACTTCAGCTCACTTTGATCAGTCAGATTAAAGAGGCGCAGAAAGGAAATGCTAGTATCGACGGAATCAAGCGTCGTATCGGTACAGGCAAAGTACCCGGATTCACCGAGGACGAAGAAGGAGTTTTGTGGTACAAAGGACGCCTTTGTGTACCATCAGATTCTGAGTTGAAAGAAGTTATCTTGAAGGAGGCTCACGATACTCTTTATTCTATCCATCCCGGAGGAACTAAGATGTATCAAGATTTGAAAGAGCAATTTTGGTGGCATAAGATGAAGAGAGAAATCGGAAGCTATATCGCCAAGTGTGATATATGTCAGCGAGTCAAGGCAGGACATCAAAGACCCGCTGGATTGTTGCAACCTTTGCAAATTCCGGAATGGAAATGGGATTCTGTAGGAATGGACTTTATCACTGGACTACCTACTTCTAGTAGGGGAAATGACTCTATTTGGGTCATAGTGGACAGATTGTCCAAAGTCGCCCATTTCTTGCTCGTTAAAACTACCTATCAGAGTTCGAAGCTAGTAGAGTTGGACATCGCTAGGATCGTTAGTTTGCACGGAGTCCCCAAGAATATCGTATCTGATCGAGGAACTCAGTTTACCTCGAGATTCTGGAAGAAAGTCCAAGAAGGTTTAGGAACCCGCCTAGATTTCAGTACCGCGTATCACCCTCAGACCGATGGACAAACGGAGCGAGTAAACCAAATACTCGAAGATATGCTTAGAGCATGTGTGCTAGAATATGGATCCAAATGGGAAGTCTGTCCGCCGTTTGCAGAATTTTCCTACAACAACAGTTACCAAGCCAGTTTGCAAATGGCCCCATTTGAATTCATGTACGGAAGAAAGTGCCGCACCCCTTTGAACTGGTCGGAAGTAGGAGAGAGTCAGATCTTCGGACCCGACATCCTACGAAGCGTAAGAGAAGGTTCACAAGATTCGTGAGCACCTCAAGACAGCCCAATCCGACGGAAGAGTTACGCCGACAAGAGACGCCGAGACCCCGCCTTCAACATCGGAGATTTTGTTTATCGAAAGTGTCGCCATTGAAGGGAATGCAGCGTTTCCAACTCAAAGGAAAGTTAGCCCCCAGATTTATCGGACCTTTCAAAATTTTGAACCGTCGAGGAGAGGTATCTTATCAAATGGAACTACCTGAAGAGATGTCAGCTGTGCACAATGTGTTCCATATCTCGTTACGCAAGTGTCTCAAGTCCCGAGAAGACCAAAGTGTTCAAGAATATCGATCACCGGACCATAGAGATCAACGATGACCTGACCTATCCCGAAGTACCCATCCGTATATTGGAAGAAGCCTTTCGAACTACCCGAACCCGAAGCATCAAGTTTCTCAAGATTCAGTGGAGCAAGCACACAGAAGAGAAAGCTACCTGGGAACGCGAAGATCACATCAGGACGGAGTTTCCAGATCTCTTCAAATCCTAGGTAATCTTTTCGTCCTTTTTCAAATCTCGGGACGAGATTTTGTTTAAGGGGGGGAAGGTTTGTAACATCCCAAAAATACCAAACTTAGATCATCAAACACTAATCATCAAGATTAGGGTTAACAAAAACTTTTCTAAGTAAACCAATGAATGTATGTATATGTGTATGCATGGATTTTGAATTTCTTTAAAAACCACCTTGTTTGTGTGATCCATTGCTTGTAAAATGTTTCTTAGGTGAAAAGAACATGATCTAAAACATTTCCCACACTTTTCCTAAAGACAAGTAAATCAAAACAAATATATGAAGTGAATGGTCATTTTGGCCAAAACTCCCATGCCTACTTTGGCTGTCTCAAACTTTCAAAACCTAACAGAAACTTTTATGGATCTTTGCACCCCTTGAGTGTACTCATAACAAGGTATCAAGGCCCACTTTGTGATCATCCAGAAACTTTCAAATGCATAGTTTAAATGACAATTCAAAATTGAATCTTCTTCATATGGGAAGATCCCACTTTTCCAAAACCCACTCAAACAAGCTCAACTTTAAAAACCCAAGCATCTGCAGACTCACCAGAACCAATCTAGCAAACCCACCAAAATTCATTTTAAAATTCAAAACTTGATTTCATGCGGCCATTTCATCAAACAGGTTGCAGACACAAATCAAACAAAACATCAAACACTATTGTGTGCAGTGTTTTGAGCCTAACTTGTTCCCTAGTTAGCTCACACACAACTCAGTAGATCATCTAGAAATATTAGCCCAACACTAGCACCCCTGTGAGCTTGCCATTGCCATTAATGGTGAACAACCGAGCACCTCAATGCCACCGCATAGTCGACAGCAGGCTAGAGGAAGAACTAGCCATGCCAACCTTTTCTGGGAGGCAGCCCACCGTCCACCGCCACTGCCTGTCCCAGCCGCGAGCATTGCCAAGCCCTGGACCACGCGCACAAGACACGCCCAGACCATGCCGAGCGTGCGCCAGAGCGCCACCCTCGACCATCACCCACAGACCGCGCGTCGCCCTCACCGCGTGCACACACGATCACCACCGACCCAGGAGAACGCCAGACACCCCCGTTTGCCGCACCGTGCCATACAGTCACCGCCCGCCGTCGAAGACGCCGCCTCTGCCGCGCAGAGCACCGCCCATTCCAGACCAAACCACACCGCCCCATGCCTCGCGACCATGTCGTTGAGCATCGCCAGGAGACACCGCACCGTCCCCTACCCTTGCCCATGCCTTTAGTCCAGAACGTCGCCCGACAAGCTCACCGGCGCCCGACGTCCCTCGCCGACTATAAATAGAGGCCACCCCCGCACGATTTCTTCACACCATCTCACTCCCCTCTCCTCACTGACCGTGCCACACCATTCTTAGAGCAAGCCGAGCACCACCTCGCCAGAATTTCACCGGAGCCCGCCGCCTCTGGAGAAGAAGGAAGCCAGCGATTGGAGCCGCCCCAGGAGAAGCCACCGGTACCAGGAGGTTAGCCATCGTCGACTTCGTCGTTCGCCCGCCTCGTCGACCCTCGCCCGTACCCCGGTGAGCCCCCAACATCCCTCACTGGCCGCACTAGGTTTCGTTTTCGCCGGTGCTGTCTCGCGTCGACGATGACCCTCAGCCGTTAGATTAGAATTAGATCGAACGATCCACGTCGCCACATACCGCTTCGCCCAGCCCCGTGTCACTGACGAGTGGGGACACCCACTTAAGAAGCCCGCGGGAGCACTGCGCTTAGCAGGCCGGCCCGTTAGAATTTCCCGCGCAGCCCAGCAATTCAAATTAAAACTTTTTCTATTTCTTTTCAAACACACTTCAGCACTCAACTTCAAAAATCAACCCAGATCGTTTCAGTGCACCAAATTGGATGAAACCAATTTTGTTGGAAAGGTCTGTGAATGCTTAATCCAAGCCCGTTGGATTCAATTCATTTGGATCTGTAGATCACCCATAGCAAAAATAACAAGGCAGAAGCTTTTCTGCATTCAAACATTTTTCAAATTTAAACCATAAAAGCTTTTGAATTGATTCCAACTCTCAAAAATTAAATTTAACCATACCTTTCAGAATATATAAAAATATATAGGTTTACTTTCAGAAATATTGTTCAAGGAATAAAAGAATGCTACATAAGCATTTCTAGACACTTTAATTAATTAAAATAAAAGGGTAAAACCTTATTAAATTGTGACACCACTTTAAATCACATTCCCATGGACTACAATATGTGGTGATGACATGTGTCAACATGATCCCATATTGGGTTTGGAGAATATTAAATCTTAGGTAGTTTTTCAATGAGTAAAAATTACTTTTTTAAAAATAAAAAAAATTAAATCAAGCCTTAACCTTGTAATGTTAGGGATGATGCTAGATAATCCATAGGACCCTTGTGTGTGATGATTGCAAGTAGTTAAGTATTGTTTGGTGATTGTGTACCTCGTATTTATTCATAGACGCTAATGTACCAAGGATACTACGAGGAGGAAGGAGGATACTACGAAGAGGAAGCCGAGGAGAACTTCAACCACTGTTCTGCACAAGGCAAGCCTTACTAATCAAGTTGACCTATGCAAGCTTATATTGACACTGATGCAAGCCTAATACTACTAGTGAATGTGCAAGCTAACACTTGCAAGATACTATACCTATGCAAGCTTATACTGATATTGTGCAAGCTTACCCTTGCAAGATACCCTACTGATGCCACCAACCCATACTTGTGATCCTACCTACTTGTTAAACCAATCCTAGTTTTATGGCAAGCTTTTTACTTTATTTCTTTATCAAAGCTTACTTAGAGTTTACCTAAGAGTTTGGTAGATACCAGACAATTGTGCTGAAGGTTGCATAAAGAGCATAAAATTTGGCCTAAGCTAGAAACCTTGATATCAGCCTAAGATATAAGGTTGTACTTAGTGAAATCCCACTATTTACCACCCCTCATTACTACTACCCCCCCACCTGTAGATGCTAGTGCTAAGCTTAAAACTGGATCAACTTTTAGATGGGAATACTTGGTGGAAAAATGGTTATGAAAACCTTGGAATGATGGATCATTCTATTGAAATGTTTTGGACATGTGTTTCCAAACACTTGATGATTTTGGTGATGAAAATGTTGAGGCATGAGCCTTAGCCCTTTATAAAACTGATTGTTGTCTGGATGCGATACCATTCCAATTTTAGCGTACAACCACAATACCCGAATATTGGGTAGGGCTTGACTGGAAACTTATATACCTTAGTATTAGTCCCTCCCGGCCAAGGTCTGAGCTGAGGCTACCTTGTGAAGATTGTCCACTGCAAGACTCCAAGATGACAGTGGTCATGGTTGGGAGGCCAAACTCACAAGAGAGGTGCTTATACTAGGGCGTGTAATTGAAAGGTTAGGATTGATTATCCGCATACTGAGTATGGTGAATTCAGGATTTGTTCCTGACGGATGTATCGAATGTTGTGGTGAAAGTGTACAATCTCTGCAGAGTGTCAAACTATTCGAATAGCCGAGTCCGCGGTTATGGACAGTTGGAGTGGCCATACTGTTCCCCCGTCAGACTTTTCAAAATGACTTGAGAAATGAACTGAGACTTTGACTTGACCACAACAGAGTTGTGACCTGAATTAAAAGTTACCACTTAGGAGTTATAAAATTGTGACCAGCTTTGGAACTTAGTAGAGATAAATCTGGCTTTTGCAAAACAACCCTAGACCCTAGTGTCCTATTATCCAAAAAAACCCTTGCTTGTTAGTATTAGTTTGCGAGTACTTAAAGAGTACTCATGGTTTTGTCCCTGGCTATTCCCATGGCCAGACTATGAAGAGGAGTATCTGGAAGATGGATCCCAGGAAGGTTACGATAACTAGGATCATGTCCCATCGTCAGCATTGCCTGTGACCCCGGAGATGGAGCTTCGCCTACGCTACCGTTATTATTACGTATTCCGCTGCTTGATGATGTATTAAGAACTGGATCATGAGATTCCTATTTGTGTAAGAACTTATGTATCGTTTGTAATGGATGAAGTACTATGGTATCCAATTCTGTTATGTCTCGCAAAAATGGTAATCCTGAGATTGCGATGTATGACATAACAGACATCTAGGATTGAAAAAAATCCGGGTGTTGACATTAGGTCATTGCCAACTAGATCCGGGCGGCCAACACATCTGACAAATTGCGACCCATGTGGCGGGCCATGTCGGCGCTCTCTTGCTGGCCCCTCTGGGTTGGGCCCGGATTGTGGTCACCAGCGGTTTTAGGGGGTCTTGAAAACTGCGGATAATAGTGGGAGCCTAAAACGAGGCTTGCGTCTAGAAAAGACTGTTAGGGCATGTTTAATGCAGACGTTTAGTCCAGACACTAAGCTCTGATTCCTGGCCGTTATGTAAAAATCTCAGCCGATTCCTGAAAACTAGCTAGCGTCGACGCAAAAGGATCCGCCGGACGCTCCGCTCTTTTCGCTGCAAAAGTTTGTTTCGACAAGCAGCGAAATAAAAGGATCTACCGTCCTCTAATAGCGACTTGTGTTGTAGGTTACGACGCTTGCCTACCTTTTCTTTTTTCTAGTATTATTTTTAATAACCTAAGCGTCTGTCTAAACGGCAGGTATTAAACATGCTCTTAGGCGCCGTGGTATTGGATTGCCATCGGAGATGCTTTCAAGTCACCTACCGACCACGAGATAACGCTTAAATTTTGCGGCGCCTTGCTCATTATCATCTTCACCGGTCCGTACAAGCGCTCTTTCGGCGCTGATCCGATCAAATCATTTGGTACTATTTTCTGTTGTCTTTTGGCTCTTGCCCGTTATCCTCGAAATCTATCTTATTCGTTCTGGATCGATATATACCATGGCTTTGGAGCGCGCGTACGTGGCTGGCTTTTGTCGGCAACAGAGAGGAACTGAGGTACTGCAGCTAGCGTATGCACCACGAAGGCGGCCAGTACGCATAGTGGTGATGCGGTGTTTGTTTTGTCTCATAGTCAAAATGTTCCTATTTTCTTTTTGCGAAATTCCACCCCGATCTACTAATAATCATCAATATCAGTACAAAGGGATCAATAATTATAAAAATTATAAATAGATCATTGGACTATCTAGCGACGACTACAAACACTAGCACGAGCCGAAGACGCGTCACCGTCCTCGCCCCTCCATTATCACCGTAGCTAGATAAAAAAATTCATAGTAGAGTTTGTTATAATAGATGGACCAACACACTAGAGCAGCAATCATCTCCAATAATGACATCCGTATGTCAGAAAAGACTGACCTAAAAATAAACCGACGAATACGGAAATGGATAGAATCCGAAGAGATTTGCCAGACACACGACTCCACGCGTCTTTCGTTAGCGCTACATGCACTACCGAAACGTGGATAGAGTAGGAAGGGCCTTATTCTAACTTCATGATGTAGCCGTCATATCAACATCTTGAAAAAGACATTAATAAACAGACGAAACAAAGAACGGAAAATCTTCCGCCAACAGAAGGCCATGGTCCGCCACACCTCCAAAACCCTAGGATCATCGGAGAAGGAGCAGACTAACGACGTCGTCGGCGAGGGGTGCGGAACCGTAGATGTGTTTTCTCTCCTCCCGGTGGCATGTTCCTATATGACTCCTTCTGGTAATATTCAAGAATCTGATAGCGAGGAAGACATGCATGGGCAATTTGCCATAGGGTCAAAATTACGTGTACGCCTGGTGTATAGTGTCACGGCTGGTCAACAAAGTCCTCTTCCTGGATTAACACAAACTCTGTACAAGGTAGGCTTGAAACGCAACATAATCATTAAGTCATATACAATCGCGCTCTACTGAACTTTTATACTCCGTACCAATAAAAAAAGGCGTTTGGCTAAGAACGGAATTTAAATGAAAACTTTTAGAGAGAAAATCATACGCACTTTTTTTTTTACATAACGTGCTAGATTTTATTGCTCACAAAAAGAAAACTCCACGGCTGACACTGCAAATGGGCCGAGTCCATGAACCAATATCGATTAGCTCAGTTGGAAACGACTCCTAGCGCTCACGCGTTAGGGAGTACCGTTTCGAATGTTTTTCTTCCTGGGCCGGGCCGTTCAGCACGTTGGTTCTCGTTCGATACCGACAGCACGCATCATATAATCAATCACCAATCAGAGTTGAGTAGTTACCTCCAGCGTGCGAGCGGCGACGTCCTTGGCTCCGCACGCTGCGGCGTCCTCTGGCGGCTCGAGCGGCAATGTCCTTGGCAGCACGACCCGCGATGTCCTCTGCGTCCTTGGCGGCGCGATCGAAAGCAGAGGGAGTAGAACGATAGGAAACAGAGCTGTTACAATTCTCTGTTTTCCTTCCGTAAATCTCTAGGCCACTTCCTTTTTTTAGGCTGTTCGGTTTAAGTTTCACGCAGTGAGACGCGCTTGATCGCACGACGTCGTCAAGCAGCTTTTCCCGTAGCTTTTTTACGTATGTAATGCTACACCTACGTGAAAAAGTTACGGGAGAGAGGCTACGGGATGACGTGCAGTCCGGCGTGGCCACGATTTCCGCTCGCTTGAAACAAAACGGAACGACCAGGAAAAAAATCGAAGTGGCCCAGCTATTTACGGAAGGAAAGAGAGAAATTAACGGCGGCTCCCATTCCGGTAAAAAAGGAAACCTCCCAATCCCCATTGCCTCTCTCTGCTACAGGCCGACGGCGGGTGGAAAAATCGGCGGCGCGAGGACGAGCTCCCTCTGAACGACGGAGGACGAAGTCCTCCGAGGCGCCGCGGTGGGCAGCAGCGCGGTGGGCGAGGCGACGTCGTCCTCGTCAGCAGCGGTGCGGTGGGCCCTCTCTCGCCGGAAGTAGAGCGAGAGCCACGGACTCGCCGAGTCGATAGTCGCCGACGACGCTCACGGTGGCCTGTCTGGTCTCCAAGGACCCTGCGTGACAACCAGGTTCAGCAACATGTGTGAATCAGTTCAGCTAGGAGTCTGGGACAAGCAGGCATGAGCCCAGAAGCTTCACGAGTCATATACTGGATAGAATCTGAACTTCCTGTATGCAATTTTCTAGGTGTTGAGATGCTTAGTTATGTAGCTGTCTTTCAGTTATACCAAAAAATTTGTAAAGCTTGTCCTTGCGACTTGTTCTGATCTTAAATAATGAATCTTGTCATAGTGAATTCCTTTGTGATTTTGTTGGTGGAGCTATTGTATCTTCTTCAGAATGACAAAACAGAGAGTGGCAATAAGCCAATTAATTCTGGGATGTACTCAAAACCATTGTACCATTCCAGTTACACAAGAATCATTTACATATAAATTTGACATCTCTTGCTAGTGATGAAGCAATCTAAACAACTATATAAATAATTCCCTTTCTGATCAAGTACTCTAGTGCCTACCACTTATTACATCAAACTTCCAAGTGCAGAAAAATGATGCATCTTCTAACTATGATTCATTTCCAGCTCCATCAAATTGCATCTCAGTGGAACTTGACACTGCAGTAGAACTTTGTTGAACTTCAAACAACAAGCTTGTGTATGTTCCTGGAATTGGTGGCATAACCATCATCGATGACCGTCCTGATGGTACTGGAGTTGTGAACATTGGATTTATGTTGCCACTTGGAAAGCCAAAGTTAAATGGATCCTGCTTGAAACAAAGCCATAGATTGACTTGAAAGTTGAAGTAACTAAAATAGAAATAAAGCGATGGGAAACAATACCTGGAGAGTGCTACTAGACGTTTGGCTATCCAAATTAAAAACATGTTGAATCTGCTTTAAAATAAAAAACCATTAACTAAGAAACAATACAAGAAAGTAGGGGATTGTTGTACACTTGAGAAAGATAATTCACTCACGTCGTCCTGTTGTGGACTATCATCCTCTGGTGTTTTTCTTTTTGTATTGGATCCTTTTTCTCTTGGAGTTTTGGAGCGAACCTACAGTTCAACAATTAGTGATGCTCAATATAGTGCTTTTGAACAAAACATAATATATGCAGAAATACCTTTTGGAAAGCTTTTTTCTTCTCCTCTTGTGCAGCTTTCTTCTTCTCCCTCTGTTCAGCTTTCTTCTTCTTCTCTTTTGCTTCACGAATTAGTTTATCAACCTTTGATTCTTTTCTTAGTGAAGGAGGACGTCCAGCACATCTAACAGCTATTGGGCTTAGGATAGTTTTACTTGTTGCCTTCTCATTACAGAGTGCACTTTCCTGTGTATCAAGTTGCTCCTCATTATTATCAGGACTTGAGTTACTAGAGAACTTAATTTTCAAAGTACTGAGCTCTTCAATCAAAGCATTACAGGAATCATCCGACAAGGCACCTATCTCTGCAACCGGGTGGAAGGAATTGCACAATAAATCAAAACGCTTTGCCTCAGGTGTGTCTTCCATGCCGCCATATTTACACCTGATAAAGTTATGTTTCCTTTTCACATTTTTTGTCCATCGATCAAGGATGTATTGTGAAGGAACCTCCTTTATTTTCTTGTGAGTGAGCACACTTAACACATGGCTACAAAGAATACCTCTGAACTCAAAGCGGCGACATGAACATTTGACCTCGAACTCTTCCACATTAAAATATACATGATAGACTATATCTTTTCTCCATCCAGTTTCTGGGTCAATTAGCACATCCTCAGATATTTCAAAAATTTCGATTGCCCCTTCTTTTTGTATGAAATTCCGATCACAATACATCTTATTTGTTAGCTGCTCTTGAAATTCTTTGAACTTTGCATTTGTATATGCTGATTGAAATTGCTTCTCAATTTCAAAGCTTGTGACACAAGGTATGGTTGAATTGAAAGAATTAAAATCAGCAAGATTCTCTTTCTCAACTTTGTCACGAAGAGCATTCTCATATTGACCGACAAAATGCTTGAGTGTTGTTTTTGCATTAACATACCCATCAAAGAAGGCATTCATACTCTCGCTGCGTTGTGTCGTAGACATACCAGCCCAAAAGGCGTCTTTCACAAATGCTGGAACCCAACGGTGTCGATGGTCATAGAGCCCTTTAAGCCAGTCATTATCACCAAGATTATACCTCTCCACCATACGCATCCAAGCAACTTCAAACTCAGTTATTGTTAATGAATCATAAACTGCATTGCCAAGAGCAACCTTGATGAAATCATATTCCTCATATCCTCCTAGCTTCTCCGGTATCTTTTTCATTATATGCCACAAGCACCATCTATATCGAGAATCTGTAAAAACCATACCCACAGCATTTTGAATTGCTTTTGCTTGATCTGTTACAATGGCTTTTGGTTGACGATTCGACATACATTTAAGCCATGCTTTAAATAACCATACAAATGTTGGAGTATCTTCATTTGACAGTAATGCACATCCTAGCAACACCGACTGGCCATGATGATTGACTCCGACAAATAAAGCAAAAGGCATATCATATTTGTTCATCAAATATGTTGTGTCAAAAGTTATAACATCATTAAAAGTGTCATACAATGCCCTACTTCTTGCATCAGCCCAGAAAACATTCCTTAGTCGAGATTCATCATCAACATCCATAACACTAAAAAAGTTTGGATTGTCGGATTGCATTTTCACGAAATAGTCACGAACAGCTTCTGCATCACCTCTTCCAAGTTTCAACCTTCTTTCTTTCTCTAGAAAATTGCGACAATCTTTCTCACCAAAAGTTAGGTTGTCATGCCCATCAGCTGCCACAACAATAGAATTGAAATTCTTGTTTACTCGTATTCCAGCCCGATCATTCAGTACAAGCCTCCGCTTAACATGAAAGTCCATCTTTTTGTTGCATCTAAATAACCGAGATTTCAGTGGACTTAATGTATGATTGTGATCCAAAGTGACCTTTGAAAGGTGAAACTTCCCAGTAGGACGACGAGTAATATTGATTTTAGCTTTGCACTCCAACCCAGCTGATGGATTAGGCTTCAATAAATTTTTTGAGTTGGACTGAGTCTTACCATAGCGAGAACAAGAAAGTGTAAAATACTTTAGTTCTCCATTATCATCAGTATGTGAGCTTCTTCTCGTTACCCCAAATCCTTTAGCTTTAGCATACTTTTTGTAGTATTCTCGCACATCATCCTCAGTATCAAAAGCCATGTCCAACTCAGGGTCTTGAAGTAAGGCCTCTGGATGAGCTTCACCATCTTGTTCAAGTTGCATGTTGCCTTCCTTCTGCTGCTCAGAGCCATCGTCGTCGCTTGAAATAGACATGTCACTTGAATGTTCATTAACAGTACTAGTTTGAGTGTCCATTCCTACAATCATAACATTACATGTTATTGGTGATAGTAAATATTTATAAAATCATATGTTAATAAATCATCTCAATTTTGCCATAACTTTACTGAACGAAGTGCTAAGTAAAATAATATTGAACTTATACTGATAAGTTATCTGTGATCACAAAATGAATAGGCCATGACCAGAACTGCTGTGTACAAATCAATTAACATGATTACCATGCCGGATATTATTCACCGTATTTTGATGCTAACATATGGACAGTTTGATCCATGAGAACACAAGAACATCAAGACTTAGATAGTAATTGTGAGAACAAAGTCTGATCAAGCTGTATGTAGTCGCACAAAGTGAGTTGAGAAGGTTTACCAAACAAGAATACAAGGACACACTTCCAGTTGTACTGAATGGCAGCACAAGCTGCGACGTCCTCTGGCGGCACGAACGGCAATGTCTTTGGCTGCGCGAGCTTCGATGTCCTCGACGTCCTCCGGCGGCGCGAGCGGAAATGTCCTCGTCGGCGCGAGCGGCGACGTCCTTGGCTCCGCACGCTGCGGCGTCCTCTGGCGGCTCGAGCGGCAATGTCCTTGGCAGCACGACCCGCGATGTCCTCTGCGTCCTTGGCGGCGCGATCGAAAGCAGAGGGAGTAGAACGATAGGAAACAGAGCTGTTACAATTCTCTGTTTTCCTTCCGTAAATCGCTAGGCCACTTCCTTTTTTTAGGCTGTTCGGTTTAAGTTTCACGCAAGGGAGATCGTGGCCACGCCGGACTACACGTCATCCCGTAGCCTCTTTCCCGTAGCTTTTTTACGTATGTGTAGCATTATTGGTGACTGGGTGCTTCGATTTCGTGTGCCACTCGCGTAGAGCGCCTAGGGCGCTGTATGGTGAAAGCATTGGGCGTAACAAATAATTGTACTCCCTCTGTTTCAAAATATAAGATATTTTAGGTTTATGAAGAAAATAAATCTAAACTTATTTTAGTATGTAGGTTCATTTAACTTTGAGATAAATCTATACACTAAATAAAGTCTAGATTTGTTTTCTTCAGAAACCTAAATCATCTTATATTTTAAAACGGAGTGAGTAATTATGCAACTTTCGAGCTCCCAGCAATCAGCTCGATTTAGTCTATGTTTTTCACAAACGTGCAACAAAGAATTGTAATTATACAACTTTTGAGCTTAATCTCTAGATTACATACTCCCCTATCTCGAAATAAGTGACTTAGATTTATCTAGATTCACATATATCTAAACACGTCTTAGCATGTATATATATGAGAATTATTTATTGCTTCTATATCATATTACTATATGAACTTCACAATTATTGTTGAATTGGTAGGTAGATTTAATCATCATTTTTACCGTGTGGCATATCCATTAATAAAATAGTGGGTCCGCCACTGGTGATGCCGATTCTTTCACAAAACGAATGATATAGAGCGCATGGGCGCTAGCGAGGAGCCCCCGCTCAACCCGCTGAGAATTGACTAAAGTCATATAACGTCATCCAATCAGTTGCAACTCAGGATGGGAATGGGCCGGGTCGACCCGCCGGGTCACTGACCCGGCCCAAAATTTCAGGGCCAATGGGTCACGCGGGTCGGCCTCAAACAGAATTTGGGTCGGCGGAGCCGGCACTGAGTGACCCGTTGGGTCAGCAGGGCCGGCCCAGCTTGTAGCCGTCAGCTACTCATAATCGTTCCCTCGATTTATGTCACGCTGGTGGCGCCGCGTCCAGCTTATGTTCACACCATCATCCCAGCTAGCTGTCTGTTCATCGTCCTGTAAACCGTCCAGCTCTAGCTCTCATGCTTGACAGCTAGCTGATGCCTACCTAGTCGATCACATTCTTGCACATGTATGCGATGTACAATGACAAGAAAGAAATATACAATGTATGTATGTACGATACACATATGAAGCAGCTTGACGTGGATCCATGTACAAAATCTTTTTAGCTCCTACACTACACCACTATATTAGTAAAAATTTAGTTAAAACCAAATAAAACAACATATGTTATTAAAAATTGGGTCAACCCGAAATACCCATTGGGCCATCAGGGCCACTCACTATTCATGATATGGGTCGACCCATGGCCTCACAAATTGGCCCCGAGGCCACATGGCCAGGTCCAAGGCCAGGGCCGGGTCGGCCCATTCCCATCCTGAGTTACAACCCACACGTGCCAGTTTTCCCCTAGACGACTAGAGTTCTGACCAACTAAAGCTATCATGTTAATGCTCTCATGAATGCTATATTCAGCAAGACTTGTTTCTTTTGGACAATGTATTAAGAAATGGATACTACTGCAATACTAGTGTATCTCCCGGCCACGTGTCCTTCCAAAATATAGTATTCTCATTATTACCTTTTTAAAAATAAGCTCAACTAAAGAAGTCATATTTTACTCTCATTAGCCCCCTCCAAAATGGCGAATCTATGACTTTCAGTTTCACTTGAGATAACATTTTGGAATGTAGGTAGTTGTTATATATTATCTCCTTACATACTTCTTCATTCAAAAGTTTGAAAAACCATTTGCTAAAAAACATTAGTTTTTTAATTCCAAAAATTCTATTCTTACCCCACCTTGATCCTTCCGTCTACAAAGTATATTCCATTCCATAAACCTGTATATTTTCTTATTCCCATCACTTTGCCAAAAGGATCTTGACCTAAAAAAAAATCTAGTCTTTTTCCTACCCCTTTGAGTATTTCCAAATTTTATTGCAACAAATTGGCAGGCTAGCGAGAACTGAATTAATCAAGACAAATTTGTTTCCGTATGACAACATATTGCATATCCACTCCCCATTTTTAAGTTTCCAAAAATGAATCGTCATATCTAGGTATATAAATGGGAAAGATCCCGATTCACACCCAAAAGGATTTATGTATTGTTCTTCTACTTCTCTAAACATACCGAAACAAAAGATTTCTCTCTTGTGAAAGTTGATTTTAGGGATACAAAATTGTTCAAAAATACACCGAGACCAGTTTCACATCCAAAGCTTTCTCGAGATCGTATTCCATAAAATTTATAGTGTCATGAGCATATTAGCCCCCCTCTACTAGATGAGGAATGATTCCGTCAACTTGTCCATATTTTTTTGCTCTAGCAATCTTGATCGCTAACATATATGCTATTAGATTAAAATGCATAGGTGATATTGGATCACCTTGTCGCAATTTTTTTGTGTTTGAAAATATTGACCAATGCCATCGTTTAGTATAATACCAACGATGCCTCTACTAACAAAATGATTTACCCAATCAAACCATTTTGATTCAAAACATTTCATCCACAATATTTGTGGGACTAAGTTTTAGTCTCACCCCTTGGCATGCATGAATGGGCTATATGACCCATGCGATTTGTTCTAGGGATTATTTAAATAAACATGAGTGATCTGGCCCAATTAGCAATCATTCTCTTGAAATAGGCTTTGCCCCGCTTTATATATAAAACCACAACGGCCGATCAAACAAGAACAAGGTGATGAGGATATCCTCTTACAAGGTGATAAGGAGATCCTCTTACACAACAAATCAAGGGAGAACAAAACAAAAATACATGGAGGACCAAAAATGGCCACCTAGAACACTAAAGCGAGATCGAGAGGATCGGATCTCCATGACGTGACCCTAAGAAGGTAACACGCTCTACACCGCCGTCGTCTCGGCCGATAGTCGAGGTTTTTTCACCCGGAGTAAACGCGTCGAAGGTACCCAAAACAACGCACCCCAAGAGGGTTACAACACCCGTAGGCATCGCCGTCGTTGGCGCCTAAGCGCTGAGCTTTCGCCCAAAAAAACCTTCATACCATGCGCAAAAATTCGGGCCGCCCGCTGTCCCCGAGCTTGGCCTCCTCGTCGCTATCTAGGAGTTGCTGCTGAAGGGTTTCGCGGCATAGTAAATCAAAATTTTCTACGGATGCGAACAGAGGGAAAGCCAAGATCTAATCTAGGAGATGCAAACAACGAGAGAGATTGGATTAGATCTTCATACCCTTAAAGATTCGCACAGCGGAACGTTCGTCGGAACGTGGGTGATGTAGTCGTACTTGCTTCTCCTCCCCGCGATCCGATCCGATCTAGCTCCACAAGTGGCGGTGCCTCCGTGAGATGCACACGTGCAGCACCTCGACGTCTTGAAGATTCGCACAGCGGAATGTTCGTCGGAACGTGGGTGATGTAGTCGTACTTGCTTCTCCTCCTCACGATCCGATCCGATCTAGCACCACAAGTGGCGGTGCCTCCGTGAGATGCACACATGCAACACCTCGACGTCTCCTCCTTCCTTGGTCCAGCAAGTATGGTGGAGAGACGGATTGGATCTACAACACGACGGCGTGGTGTATATGGTGGAGAATTTCTGCAGCAGGGCTTCGCCTACAAACAGTCGGGAGGGAGAGAGGAAGGGCAGCAGGGCGGCTAGGGTTGGAGGAAGGTGTAGGGGTTGGTGCGCCCCACCCTCTATATATAGAGGGTGGGCGCCCTCAGCCCCTCCCAAGCCAAGGCCGGACCCAAGGAGGAAGAGTGGGGGAAACCCCCTTCTAGAAGCTCTCTAGAGTTTAAACCTCTCTTGGCATTTGGGCCCTATGGGGCCTTGTGCTCGGCCCAATGTGGCCAGGGCACTCCCTCATAGGCCCATGCCCCTCCCGGAAGGTGGGGCCACGTTGGTCCCTTCCGAAAGGTTCTAGAAGCTTAAGTACAATACCGATTAATCCGAACAATTCCGAACTCCAAAAACTTTGCCTTATATGAATCTTATTCTCCGGACCACTCGGAACCTCTCGATGTCCCGGATCCCATCCGAGACCAACAAAAACTCATAAACCAATTATCCAATCTATCCTAGCGCCGAGACACGTTAAGTGTGTGACCGCTGGTTCGAGAATATGCGACATGATCTTCTATGAATAATCAACAATGGGTCTGAAACCCATATTGACTCCCACACATTCATCGATGATCTTATCGGATGAACCACGATGCCGATTCAATCAATCCCATATATATATTCCTTCGTCTCGCGATATTTTACTTGCGAGATTTGATCGTCTTGTAGTCATACCTAGTTCAATCTCGCTCACGGCAAGTACTTTACTGTTCCGTAATCCGATATCACTTTGTGATTAACTCCTTAACCACATGCTTGCAAGCGGTGTTGATATCGATTACCGATTGGGCCAAGTATATCTCTCCGACTTGGGAGGACAAATCCCATCTCGATACATACAACCCAACAAATACTTTCCGATCACCGAGACACCTTTATGATCACCCTCTCATAGGATGACGTTTGATGACCTCAAAGCTTTCTTCCGATACTGTGGAGTTGTATTATCTCATGGTCTAAGGAATACAATTTTTGACATAAGAAAAGCTTCAAAAACGAACACGATGACACGATCTAATTGCTTCGCTTAGTTTGGTTGCCCACCATATCATTCTCCCAATGATATGATCTCATTATTAATTGACAACTCATGTCTATGGTTAGGAAACCTTAACCATCATTAATCAATCAGCTAGTCCATACAGGCGTACTAGGGACACGGTGTTGTTCATAAACCACACAAGTATTAAAGTTTCCGCTTAATACAATTCTATCATGGAATATAAACATTATCATGAACAAGAATTATAATAATAACATCTTTATTATTGCCTCTAGGGCATAATTCCAACAGTCTCCCACTTGCACTAGAGTCAATAATCTAGTTTACATTTGGCAACAATCTCACACCCATGGCAATCGAGGTGATCATGTTTTACACGTGGAAGAGGTTTAGTCAATGGATCTGCGACATTTAGATATGTATGTACTTTGCTAATCTTCAGATCTCCATCTGCTATATAATCTCGGATTATATGAAACTTGCGGTTGATATGCATGGTCTTTGGATGATATCTTGGTTCCTTAGCGAGTGCTATGGCGCCCGTGTTGTCACACAATATCTCCAGTGGGTCCAATGCACTTGGAACCACGCCAAGCTCAGTGATGAAGTTCCTCATCCAAACTCCTTCACTTGACGCTTCTGCAGCAGCCATGTATTCCGCTTCTACTGTAGATCCCGCGATCACGCTTTGCTTGCAGCTTCTCCAGCTCACAGCTCCTCCATTCAAAATATAAACGTATCCTGTCTGAGATTTAGAATCATCCTTGTCGGTGTCGAAACTAGCGTCGACGTAACCTTTATGACGAAATGTTCATCACCCCATAGACTAAGAACATTTCTTTAGTCCTATTCGTACTTTAGGATGTTCTTCACGGCTGTCCATGTTCCACTCTGGATCACTTTGATATCTTCTTGTCAAACTAAGAGCATTGGACACATCCGGTCTAGTACACATGGCATACATGATAGAACCTATGGCGAGGCATAAGGCACTTTGCTCATAGCTTCCTATCATTTACCGTAGTGGACAGAGCCTTGCTCAATATCTTACGACAACATAGGCCTTGAACCTTTCTTTGCCTTATCCATTCGAACCTTTTCGAACTTTGTCTAGGTATGTACCGGCTTAAAGCTATCAGCGTGTTGGCTATCTCTATAGATTTTGATGCCCAATATATAAGCAGCTTCACCTAGGTCTTTCATTGAAAAACACTTGTTTAAATAACTCTTCACATCGTTAAGCATGTTGATGTCATTTCCAATAATCAATATGTCATCCACATATAGTACCAGAAACGTCACCGAGCTCCCACTCACTTTCTTGTAGATGCAAGCTTCGTAGCAATTTGGAACAAATCCAAAGCTCTTGATCACTTGAGCAAAACGAAGGTTCCAACTCCGAGATGCTTGCTTCAGTCCATAAATGGAACGCTGAAGTTTGCATACTTTATCAGCATCCTTAGGATCAACAAAACCTTCGGGTTGCATCATATACAACTCCTCATCAATGTTGCCATTGAGGAACGCAGTCTTGACATCCATCTGCCATATTTCATAATCATGAAACGCAGCAATTGCTAATAAAATCCGAATGGACTTAAACATCGCTACGGGAGAGAAAGTCTCATCGTAGTCAACACCTTGAACTTGTCGAAAACCTTTCGCGACAAGCCGTGCTTTATAGACGGTAACATTACCATCCGCGTCCGTTTTCTTCTTGAAAATCCATTTGCACTCAACGGCCTTTCGGTCGCTAGGAGGGTCCACCAAAGTCCATACTTGGTTTTCGCTCATGGATCCCAATTCGGATTTCATGGCTTCTAGCCATTTCTCAGAGTCTGGGCTCATCATCGCTTCCTCATAGTTCGTAGGTTCACTGTCTTCTACTAGCAAGACAGTCAAGACAGGGTTGCCGTACCACTCAGGGGGGCACGCGACCTTGTCGACCTGACGCTCAAGAGCATCGTCCAAGCTTCATGATCCTTGTCATTAGCTTCCTCTATTGTTGGTGCAAAGTGACCTTTGGAACAATTTCAGGTGCTGCGCTACTCTCCAATTCAAGAGAAGGTTCAATAACCTCGTCTAGCTCTACTTTCCTCCCACTCACTTCTTTCGAGAGAAACTCCTTCTCAAGAAAGGAACCGTTCTTCATGACAAACACTTTGCCTTCGGTTACGTGATAGAAGGTATACCCAATAGTTTCCTTAGGGTATCCTATGAAGGCATTTCTCCGCTTTGGGTTCGAGCTTGTCGGCATCAACTTCTTGATGTAAGCTTCGCATCCCCAAACTTTAAGAAACGACAACTTAGGTTTAGCACCAAACCATAGTTCATACGGTGTCGTCTCAACGGTTTAGATGGATCCCTATTTAAAGTGAATGCAGCGGTTTCTAATGCATAACCCCAAAATGATAGCAAATCAAGAAAGAGACATCATTGATCGGACCATATCTAATAAGGTTCGATTCGACGCTCGAACACACCATTCTTGCTGTGGTGTTCCGGTGGCGTGAGTTGTGAAACAATTCCGCTTGCTTTAAGATGCGTGAGAAAATCATAACTCAAATATTCGCCCCCACGATCGGATCGTAGAAACTTAATCTTTCTGTTACGATGGTTCTCCACTTCATTCTGAAATTCTTTGAACTTTTCAAACATTTCAGATTTATGTTTCATTAAATAGACATACCCATATCTACTTAAGTCACCGGTAAAAGTGAGAAAATAGCGATATCCACCGCGCGTCGAAACACTGATCGGTCCGCATACATCGGTATGTATGATTTCCAACAAGTCCGTTGCTCGCTCCATCATATCGGAGAACGGGGTTTTGATCATCTTGCCCATGAGGCATGGTTCGCATGTGTCAAATGATTCAAAATCAAGAGACTCCAAAAGTCCATCAGAATGGAGTTTCTTCATGCGTTTTACACCAATATGACCTAGACGACAGTGCCACAAATAAGTAGTATTATCACTATCTACTTTGCATCTCTTAGCCTCAATGTTATGGATGTGTGTTTCATCCCTTTCGAGATTTAGAAGAAATAAACCATTCACAATAGGTGCATGACCATAAAAGATGTAAATCATATAAATAGAACAACCATTATTCTCCGATTTAAAGGAATAACCGTCTTGCAATAAACATGATCCAGAAATGATGTTCATGCTCAACGCAGGCACATGATAACATTTATTAAGGTTTAAAACTAATCCCGAAGGTAAAACTAAGGAGAGCGTGCCAACGGCCATCACATCAACTCTTGATCCGTTGCCAACGCGCATCGTCACCTCATCCCTCGCAAGCCGTCTCATTCCGTAGCTCTGCTTCGAGTTACAAATATTAGCAACGAACCGGGTATCAAATACCTGTGCACTACAACGAGGGCTAGTAAGGAAAACATCAATAACATGTATATCAAATATACCTTTGATGGTGCCAGCCTTCTTGTCGCTAAGTACTTCGATAGTTGCGCTTCAAGGACCCTTGTCCTTGCAATAGAAGCACTCGGTGTCGGCTTAGGACCAGACTTGAGCTTCTTCTCAGGGCGAGGCGCTTTCACGCCCTTCTTGAAGGGCTTCTTTGCTCCTTACCTTTCTTAAAGGTGGGCTTGTTGACCATCAACACATGATTATCCTTTTGATGTCCACTTCCGGCCTTGACTGCGAAGAGCTCGGTGATCGTAACAGTGGAACCAATCTGATTATGAGTCGCTACAAAACTTTTGTAGCTGGGAGGGAGTGATTGAAAAACCCTGTCAATCTTGAGCTCCTCTGGAATCGTGCATTCCAGTTGCTCAAGGCGTTGAGTGTAACCCGTCATCTTAATGGCGTGCTCACTAACGGAACTCCCTACCTCCATCTTGCAGTTAAAGAACTTCTCGGAGATCTCATATCTCTCAGAACGGGCCTGAGTCTGAAACATGGTTTTCAACTCTTCGAGAATCTCAAAGGGCTCGGGATACTCTTCAAAACGATTTTGAAGTTCCGGTTCCATAGCAAACAACATGGTGCTCTTAATCACACCATAATCATCTTTGCACGATGAGCAGCTTTCTCATCGGCATGATTAGCAGGGGGTCACCTAACGCTTTCCCAAGGACATAGTCCTTTTCACCGCCAGAGAGAATGATTCTTAGATTGCGGAACCAATTGGTGAAGTTAGACCCATTGTTTCTAAGCTTTTCCTTCTCAGCGAAAACGTTGAAGTTGAAGTTGGACTTAGCCATGTGATCTACAGTATTTGCAAGTACAAATTAGACTATGTTCATGATAACTAATTCAACTTTTAATAAAATTACTAGATGAACTCCCACTAAATTCAACATCCCTCAAGTTTTTTAGTGAACACGATCCAAATTCACCACACCTAATCCGATCTTCACGAGAAGAGATGTGGTTTCAATGGTGGACAACGAAGTGTCGATCATATCATTCATATGACTCATGCTTAACCTTTCGGTTCATGTGTTCCGAGGCCATGTCTGTACATGCTAGGCTCGTCAATTAAAACCCAAGTATTTCTGCGTGTGCAAAACTGACTTGCACCTGTTGTATGTGAGCGTAGAGTCTATAGCACCCGATCATCACGTGATGCTTGGACACGACGAACTTTCGCAACGGTGCATACTTGGGGAGAACACAGTTTTATCTTGATCTTTAAGTGAGGAATCATCTTATAATGCTACCGTCGCGATCTAAGCATAATAAGATACATAAAAGGATAAACATCACATGCATATAACTTTATGTGACATGGTATAGCCAATATTCGCGCAATGATCTCCATCTTGTGCGTGCCGGCATGATCTCCATCACTCCACCATGATTGCCTCCACCACGAATAGCAACTACAACTATTGCTAACTACTTAGCGATAAAGTGAAACTATTACATGGCGTATAAGAAGTTGACACACAGGTCATACACAATTATAAAGACAACCATATGGCTCCTGCCGGTTGTGTACTCATCGACATGCAAGTCGTGAAACATTACAAAACATGATCATCGCATACATTATACACATCACATCTTGGGCCATACCATATCACACAAAACACTCCCTGCAAAAACAAGTTAGACGCCTCTACTTTGTTGTTGCACGTTTTACGTGGCTTATGGGAGTAGATGCTAAGAACGATTCTTACCTACGAAAAGCCACAACGGTGATATTATGGTTGCCAAACTCCGGTGTTAATCCCATGACAACTATAGTGAGAAACCGACATCCACCACCGCATGTGGAACAAGCCACACGTCAAGTGCGGAGCCGGTCTCGCGAACGACGTCGCGTAAGGTTGGCGACCGCTTCAATCTCACTATCCCGCATCATAAGAAGAACACAAACAAGAGGCTTGCAACAGAAACATCAACGCCGCAACAACCATGTTGCTCTACTGTGAAACACATCTACGCATAGATCTAGCTCGATACCATCAAGGGTTTGGCGGCATAGTAAATCAAAATTTTCTACGGATGCGAGCGGAGGGAAAGCCAAGATCTAATCTAGGAGATGCAAACAACAAGAGAGATTGGATTAGATCTTCATACCCTTGAAGATTCACACATGAACGTTAGCCGGAACGTGGGTGATGTAGTCGCATTTGCTTCTCCTCCTCGCGATCCGATCCGATCTAGCACCAAGGTATGGCGGTGCTCCATGAGATGCGGCACCTCGGCGTCTTGAAGATTCGCAGCGACGGAACGTTCGTCGGGCGTGGGTGATGATGTAGTACTGCTTCTCCTCCTCACGATCCGATCCGATCTAGCACCACAAGTGGCGGTGCCTCCGTGAGATGCACACATGCAACACCTCGACGTCTCCTCCTTCCTTGGTCCAGCAAGTATGGTGGAGAGACGGATTGGATCTACAACACGACGGCGTGGTGTATATGGTGGAGAATTTCTGCAGAGGCTTCGCCTACAAACATCGGGAGGAGAGAGGAAGGCGGCAGGCTAGGGTTGGAGGGGAAGGTGTATGGGGTTGGTGCGCCCCCAGCCCTCTATATATAGAGGGGTGGGCGCAGCCCTAGCCCCTCCCCCAAGCCAAGGCCGGCGGACCCAAGGAGGAAGAGTGGGGGGCAAGGAAACCCCCCTTCTAGAAGCTCTATCTAGAGTTTAAACCTCTCTTGGCGGTTGGGCCCTATGGGGCCTTGTGCCCTGGCCCAATGCGAGGGCACTCCCTCATAGGCCCATGCCCCTCCCGGAAGGTGGGGCCACGTTGGTCCCCTTCCGGAAGGTTCTAGAAGCTTAGGTAATACCGATTAATCGGAACAATTAGAACTCCAAAAACCTTTGCCTTATATGAATCTTATTCTCGGACCACTCCGGAACCTCTCGTGATGTCCCGGATCCCATCCGAGACTCAACAAAACTCATAAACCAATTATCCAATCTATCCTAGCGTCGAGACACGTTAAGTGTGTGACCTGCGGGTTCGAGAATATGCGGACATGATCTTCTATGAATAATCAACGGGGTGCGAAACCCATATTGACTCCCACATTCATCGATGATCTTATCGGATGAACCACGATGCCAGATTCAATCAATCCCATATATATATTCCCTTCGTCTCGCGATATTTTACTTGCGAGATTCGATCGTCGGTACCGTCATACCTAGTTCAATCTCGCTCACGGCAAGTACTTTACTTCGTAATCCGATATCACTTTGTGATTAACTCCTTAACCACATGCTTGAAAGCGGTGTTGATATCGATTATCGAGTGGGCCCGAAGTATATCTCTCCGACTTGGGAGGGACAAATCCCATCTCGATACATACAACCCAACAAATACTTTCCGATCACCTGAGAGACACCTTTATGATCACCCTCTCATAGGATGACGTTTGATGACCTCAAAGCTTTCTTCTGATACCAGGGAGTTGTAATATCTTATGGTCTAAGGAATACAATATTTGACATAAGAAAAGCTTCGCAAAAACGAACATGGTGACACGATCTAATTGCTTCTCTTAGTTTGGGTCTGTCCACCATATCATTCTCCCAATGATATGATCTCATTATTAATTGACAACTCATGTCTATGGTTAGGAAACCTTAACCATCATTAATCAATGAGCTAGTCCATAGAGGCGTACTAGGGACACGGTGTTGTTCATAAACCACACAAGTATTAAAGTTTCCGCTTAATACAATTCTAGCATGGAATATAAACATTATCATGAACAAGAATTATAATAATAACATCTTTATTATTGCCTCTAGGGCATAATTCCAACAGCTGCACCAACACCAGGGTCCCCCATAGCCCCAATCTTCACCATACTCATGGCCGAAGGTAGAGGCCACCACCGCTACGTCGCTCGCCATAGAGCCGCAGGCGCAGTCCAGCTTTCGAGGCCACCACCTCGGCATCCAAGATCCCGCACACATTGGACAACCGGTATGAACAAGACAATCCTTCTTGAGTGGATGGGTGAAGACTAAGCTAGCCATTGGCTCTCACATAGCGAGGTATGACAGTTGTAACAACCCATCATTTGAGCTTAGAAATAAGCTGAGCTCAGATGTGTGCATTGTATTCATTCATAGAAAATCTAGATAATTTTCGCTCTTTTGAATAAAACTTGCGAAAGTGACTAAAGCTTCTCTTAATTTGATGGAATTGAAGTAGATCATCAAGTTGACTGTGGTAAGTTTTAATATGACCTTTGCTAAAAAATTATTTTGGGTAAAGATGATTTTATCTAAGGGTAGATCAAATGTAATAAAACTAAACCACTACACATTACTTACTTATTAGTACTATATATTTTATAGATCATACTCCCTCCGTTTCAAAATATAAGATGTTTTAGGTTTGTGAAGAGAATGTATCTAGACTTGTTTTAGTGTGTAGATTCACTTTAAACATGAGTGAACCTATATACTAAAAGTAGTCTAGATACATTTACTTCACAAAGCTAAAACATCTTATATTTTGAAACGAAGGGAGTATCATGGTATTCATTACCATAACTCTTGGATACCAAGTTAAGTATATAACTCAAGTAACAATAATTCAATAACTAAATCTTACCCTATTTTTATTCTTATCTATTCCTACCATGAGCATCATGGTAGTTCTTAAACACTAATTCCTTATCATTTAGTGAGAAGGGAGGTAACCAGGTCAAAACCATTCACCATATATATTTCTATCCCTATCAATTCTTATCATATCTTTTGAAACTTATTCTAATATTTGTTGAACATCAATGTTGAGTGATCAACTATTGATTTATCAATTCTTAATCTATCAATTTTTTATCTATCAACTCTTGTCCTTGTCATAGCATCCACCTTAAAGCCTTTAGAGAAATAAGTAAGAAGAGGTAAGTAGGAATGCTAGTTTTTAGATATCACCTATAGGATGGGGGTGTTTGAAGAGAATCAATTCAATAAGATAGTTGATGGAGTTAACTCACTCATAAATGGAATAGAAGAATTAACTTAAATAAAGATATATGTTGGTAACAAGTGGATTATAAGGATGAATTTTGAAGATAGTTACCAAGGAGTAATCTTATTGGATTAAGTAGGCATAGACAATGAATAATATCTCTTAGTCAAATGGAAATACTAAGAATATAATTATAATACAACTATAATGTTGTATTGATGAAGCCTTGATTAGCCAACTGGAAACCTAAGCCATAAATGATCAAAGGATTATAATGATCATGCTCAAGTCACTAAGAGTGATTGATTAATTGATGCATAAGTGACATTGGTGGATAGAACATGATTAAACCCTAGTATAGATATATCATCTTAAGATTAGTCATAAAAAATTACAGGTATATAATGTGAAGTTGGAGTATGAGTTAATGAGGTAACTAAAATTAAGAAAGTATAACCAAGCTCATATTAGAGTAGTATTGAGTTATAGAAGTATTATTATTCCTCTTAAAACAATAGTAAACAATTGAGGTGAAGTAGTAATTGATATATACACCTATTAGAGTAATATTAGTGATGGATGATAAAGGAAGAGTAGAATGGAGTTAGAAGTGACTACTTATTAGATTGGAGATTATCATTAGTAGAGTAGTTGATATAACCAAGTGTAGATATGGGAAGATTATGAAAGGCTTCAGTGACAAGCTTCTGAGATTCGCAAGTGAGATTACAAAGTAATTGTGAAGTAAGAGAGTAATCATTCAGGTGGACTTGGATTCATTAGAAAATATTCTAGAGATGAGAATTATCTCGATTATATAGAGATTTAGTGTCATGCTCATTGGATTTACAAAGAGATTTAGTAGGATAAGTTATTGGTAAGAATATAAGTAGTAAAGCTCATCATGTCAATACATCATGATATATGTGAAGCAGTAGTATATCTAGGAAAGGAATTCCTGAGAAGCTATTAATAAAGACTATATCACTCCTCTAAAACCTAAACAATTGTCACAAGAGAAATGAACTATAATTATCATATAATTAATGCTCATTATCAACCATTATATAGGAACTTGTCACTAGGTGTCAACCACACAAACTAAGGAAGAAACTATTTAGAATAAGAGGTATTCCTTGGTTGTTTGAAAAGACCAAATAGATTTTATCATACTTAGTATCATTGCAGAAAGATGTATAGATAAAGCCAATACTTATAAAGTATGGAAGATAGGAATATTTGATAAGCACTCAACCTTAATTCTACAACCAAACTTAATATATATCTCATATGTTTGATCTATCATCCTATTCCCATAATGGATTTTAAGAATACTTTTCTATAACAAATCAGTTAAGCACATCTTTGTCACTTCAAATCACTAAAATACTATGTGCTTATAAACCATAATTATCAACTCTTTCTCATAAGTTATTCTAGAGGACAATCCTACTATTTTATTTTGGATGTGGTGATATCATTCATGAACATAAGCACGAAGGCAATATATCTTAGCCTTAATCTTCATACATATCTATAAAACAATATAAGTATTAAATCCGCTAAAACTCAAAGTAAATACTTATAATTCAAAACCCTAACTTCTACTTCAGTCATAATTATCAATGTATATATAATGTCATAACCAAGGCTATTAAAAAATTATTCACCACCACATTAAGGCATTAAATATATATAGTAATTATTATATGATGCCTTCCTAATGGTTTTATAGATATCTTAAACCACACTTAACAATAGATAAATAAAAGCATAGCTTGAAGAAAGTTTCTAAATAAGAAACAAAGACTTAAACCTAAAATGATTAATGAACTTTTCTCATATACATCTCACAAATGAATAGTATTTGCACAAAAATATAAAATAATTCAAAACCAAATAGTTATAATGAACCCTGAGATACTTGGGAGATTTTACAACAATCTTGAGAATTTAAAAATTAAAGGAAATCAAACATAGAATGGTTAAATATAGAAAACAGAAAATAATAAGGAAAAAGGAAATAAAATTCGAAATAGATCAATTCCGGCCTTGGTCCATTTTCTCTTCTCCTTGTCTAACGCACACCAGCAGCCTCGCTCACTCGGCCACGGCCCAACAACAGCCGATCAACAACCCGAACACCGATTGATTATTCACTGATGGGTGGGACCAGTAAAGGACCACGAGTTGAAACTTGAAACATGCGAGGGAGTTTCTTGCAAAATGACACGTCGTTGTCTTCCTCCTCCAGCTGGAAGTAGCTCGGTGGTGCTTCTGATGCCGTCCGCCGCCACCTCTGCGCCAAGATCCTAGCTGACGTTGCCCTGGGAGGGATAAGAAGGACACCGCGACACTCTGCCTCATCCTTATCCCTATTCCCTTCTTCCTCTTGAATTTCTCCTCTGGACAAAACCCTAGCTTGTCGGAGCTCTAGAGCATCGTTGATTCCGAGCTTCCCTTGCTCGTCTGAGACACCACAAGAACCGTCGTATCGTCCTCGTCATCATTATTGAAGCACGCAAGCCGGGAAGTTGTTCCCTGCCTAGAATCGAGCCTAACATCGTTGGTTGCCCAAGCTCTACCGCCGTCGATTCGTCGTCGTATAAACACCCCACGCCTCCTTGACCTCTCCATCGTCATCAGGGTGAGCTACCGGTCCTTCGGGACCCCTCCAATCCCTTCCTCTCGATGTATATCATCGTCCCGCCGTGCGTCGCCGTCGGCCATCGCAGTTGATGGTCGCCGGAGCAGCTCCAATGAACAAAAGTGGGCGGCAACACTACCACTCAACTCACCTCGGCCTCCTCTTTCCAACACACACACCCACAATCACGCGAGTGTAATAAATCAATCGATCTACCACTAATCTGTGAGGATCATGCCTATGCTGACAAAAGCGTGACGTTGTGCTTGCGTCACCCTAGCCACGTCAGCAACATTTGATTTGGTCCACTTCACGTGTAGCATACGACATGTCCCTGACCCCATGGGTCTGTGGCCTAGGGTAGATTTTGTCCTGATATAGAAAGTATTTCCCTATTTAAAATTTAATTAGAAAATGAATAAATCTTATTAATTCAATATCTTTTGTTTTATAATTCAGGAATATATGTTTAATATATGAAAAATTTCAGAAAAATAAAAACTGCAACTTAAATTTATTACCATACATTATTATGTTAACTATTTAAATAATTATTATTTAATATAGATTTTATAAGTAATAATACTTAGAAAATTCATATTTTAATATTGGTAAATGAGAAAATATAAATAATATACTAAAATTCTTAGAAGAATAAGAAATATAATATAAAACTATAAACATAAAATATTTTATCACTTAATTAAATTTTTATTATTTATTGAGTGTTTATAAAATAATAAATCTTATAAAAAACATAACGTAATATTTAAAATTTATAAAAAAACATATAATATACCAAAATGATCATAAAAATAATATCTACATGATAAAAATATACTATTCTAGTTTTGAAGTAAGTAAAAATTTAATACCCTAATAAATTGAACTTAAACCTATTCCTTAGTTGGTAATTCATAAAAGTAGGTATAAAATTGCCTACTATGATAGTTCCAGTGGTAAACAAACATATTATCTAAGACTTAACAACCGGTTTGCTGTAACAAAGGATTAACTCTATATGGTGTCGAAGGTGATGAATGGTTTGCAGCAAGTAACAGTGGAAGATGTATCAATGGTAAAGATTGGACCGGGGTCCATAGTTCACTAGAGGTGCTCTCCTTAGATAAACAACATGGCATGAAGGGTAAACAAATTACAAGAGTGCAATTGACAGGAACTGAGCAACGCATAACAATGCAATACTAGACAAAAAGATCCTATGAGATTCGATTTGGCAATACAAAAATATACATAGACCGCCATCCAGCTGCATCTATGACTAGAAGTCCACCTTCAGGTTATCATTCGAACACCCTCCAGTATTAAGTTGCAAGCAACAGACAACTGCTTTAAGCAAAGTGTGTAAGGTAAACAATCCACTTGTTACATGAACAAGAGACCGTTGTTTTCTCCCTAGTGGCAACAACACATATATAACCGAAGAGATTTCTGTCACTTCCCTTGGAAACTAGAGGCATGAACCCATTATCGAGCATAAATACCCCCTCTTGGAGTCACTAGCAACTACTTGGCCAAGATAACTACTAACAACGGAGAGCATGCAAGATCACAAACAACATATACATGATAGTATCAAATAGAAAAAACCATTAATCAATCTGACATAGTAATCTCAATATCCATCAGATCTCCGCAAACACAACATGCATGATTACAAATAGATTAGATCTTGATCATGAACGGATCTCACAAGATCTATACATGAAAGCACAAGGAGGAGATACAACCATCTAGCTACTACATGGACCCGTAGTCCAAGGTGGAACTACTCACGCTTCATACCGGAGAAGAAGGCCTCCGGGATGATTTCCCCTCTGGCAGGGTGCGGGAAGAACTTCAGATCCCCCCGATCTAGGGGCAATGGTTGCAACGGCTATAAAAGGTTTCGTGGAGTTCTAATCGGGTTCCTAGGGTTTCTGCATCGGGGGCTTCTTATAGGCGAAGAGGCGAGGCAGGGGGGAGCCAGGGGGGCCACACCCTGCCCAGGCGCGGGCTAGGCTCACCCACGCTTGGGGGGGGGGGGCGCCCTGTGGCGCCTCTCCGTCTCGTATTCTGGCTTCATGTCACCCACGGTAAAATATTGACTTTGTCTTTTGTCCCGTCCAATTCCGAGAATTTTGATTTTCTGCCTTTCTGGAACCAAAAACAGAAGAAAACAGGCAACTGGCACTATGGCAATTTGTTAATAGGTTAGTTCTAGAAAAGATATAAATGTTGGAGATATGCCCAAGAGGCAATAATAAAGTGGTTATTATCATATCTTCACACTTATGATAAATGTTTACATACCATGCTATAATTGTATTAACCGGAAACATTAATACTTGTGTGATTTGTAAATTAAAATAAGAGTCCCTAGTAAAGCCTCTTGTTAAACTAGCTTGTTGGTTAATATATGATCATGGTTTCCTGATCATGAACATAGAGATGTTATTAACAACAGGGTCATATCATTAGGAGAATGATGTGATGAACATACTCCTATAGATAAGCGTAGCATAAAGATCAAGTCATTTAAATAGTTCAATTGCTATATGCTTTCTGATACATAGTAACCTAATTCCTTCGACCATGAGATCATGCATATCACCTTTACCGGATGGATGCTTTGATGACATCAAACACCACACCGAATCGGGTGGCTATAAAGGTGGCATTGAGTGTTCGGAAAGTATTGGTTGAAACACATGGATCAAGAGTGGGATTTGTCCATCCATATGACGGATAGATATACTCTGGGCCCTCTCGGTGGAATGTCATCCAATTAGCTTGCAAGCATGTGATTGGCTCACAAGGGATCACATCACGGGAATGAGAAAAGAGTACTTATCGGTAACGAGGTTGAACTAGGTATGCAGAGATACCGACGATCATAACCTCGGATAAGTAAACTATCGTGAGACAAAGGGAAATTGGTATCGTATGTAAGTGGTTCATTCGATCGCAAAGTAATCGTGAAATATGTAGAGCCATATGAATTTCAGATTCCTCTATTGGTTATTGTTCGGAGAAGTGTCTCGATCATGTCCGCATAATTCACGAACCGTGGGACACACTTAAGGATTGACGTTGTTTTGAGTAGTTATGGTATTATGAGAAAGAGACCGAATGTTGTTGGTCTCGGATGGGATCCGGGATATCACGAGGTGATCCGGAATGGTCCGGAGAATAAGATTCATATAAGGAAGTCCCATTTGAGTTCGGGAATGGTTCGGTGTTTTCATCGGGAATGTTCTAGAAGGTTCGGATTGTCCCACTCCGGGGGGAGGTACATGAATGTGTCATTACATATTGGAATGATTGCATCATGTACTAAGTGTTCTTGCTGTCCCAAATAAAGGATTAAATTGAATCCAAGCAGAAAAGTCAAATGTCCAGTTTGAAAGTCAAACGACTAAAACAAGAACTGTGGGAAACAAGCAAGAGGAGTTTGAAACCAACTTGGAGGAGGAGTTCCTCTCCTCCAAGCCGCTGCCAGCCCTAGGCCGAGTTGGGGAGGACTCCTCCTCCACGGCGCCATGGCCCTCCACCCATAAAAGGAGGCGCCTCCTCCTCTAGACACACAAGTTTCTACCTCTAATCTCCGGTTTAGAGCCGTTCTGGTTTAGAGCTTCTAATTGCTTTAGCCTGCGGTTTAGAGCCTTCTAATTGGTGTGTCTAATCTCTAGACCACTAATTGGAGGGTAAGATACTCCATCGACTCGTTGCTACAATCTAGTAGATAGATCTTGGCTTGTTTGTTTGTATGCGATAGAAAATTTTTGTTTTCCATGCTACGAACCCCTACGATGGTATCGAGCCGTGTCTATATGTAGATCATTGCACGAGTAGAACACAATGGTCATTGTGGGCGTTGATGCTTTTATTGTCGATTGCTTCTTGTGTACTTTGCATCTTGCGGTATGTTGGGATGAAGCGGCCCGGGCTAACCTTACATGACATCGTTCATGAGACTTGCTCCACGCTTGACATGCAACTTGTATTGCATAAGTGGCTTTGCGGGTGCCTGTTTCTCCTAGCATAGTTAAGATTCAATTTACAACGGGTGATTGACAATACTAGTATCAATGTTGTGGTTCTTGTTCGTAAGTTAGAACAACACTTATTGAAAGCCCCAAACCACGTAAAACATGCAAAGAAAATTAGAGGCGTCTAACTTTGTTTTGCAGGGGTGTGCTGTGATGTGATATGGCCATGATTGTGATTATATATGATGTATGCAATGTTCCTTATTGTAAGTTGGCAACCGGCAGGAGCCATATGGTTGTCTTTAAATTTTGTTAAGACCCGCATGTCTATTCAAAGTAGTTGTAATAGTTGAAGCCGGTGGACGACAACCATGGAGAAGCATCATTGACCTTGATGCAATGTCGGTGATGATAGAGATCATGTTCGTGCTAGAAGATGGAGATCGAAAGCACAAAGAAGAAAGGCCATATCATATCACATATTATGAATTGCATGTGATGTTAATCCTTTATGCATCTTGTATTGCTTAGTAGACGACGGTAGCATTATAAGATGATCCCTCATGCACATGAATTTCAAGTCATAAAGTGTTCACCCTTAGTTAGCACCGTTGCTAAAGCTTGTTGTTTCGAAGCACCACGTGATGATCGGGTGTGTTAGATTCTACAAGTGTATACAACGTGATCAAGCCAGATTTGCTCATGGGGAAACTAAGGTTTGATCTTGTGAGCCTAGCATGTAGGACATGGCCTCGGAACACGGATTAGAAAGGTAGAGCATGAGTCATATAGTAGATATGATGAACATGTTGATTGTTAGCCATTGAAGCTATATCAACTCTCGTGATGATCGGTTTTGATGTGGTGGATTTGGTTCTGTGATCACTAAAACAATGTGAGGGATATTGTTTTGTGGGAGTTCACCTAGATTAATTTAATTATTAATTAGAACTCAATTTATCATAAACTAAATCAAAGTGAAATTGCATAGTTGTTGTAGTCATTGGCATCCGTTTACCACCTTGCGCTTAGTTATAATTGAGATAATAGAACTATAGAATTTTGGTTAGTTACTTTACGAACTGGTATCGTATTGTTTTGAAGTGTTAATCTAAAGTTTAAAAGTCCTATTGCAAACTTTCAGTAAGTTACGGTTACTCCATGAAGTTTAATAATTAGTATTAAATCAAGAGTAACAATTCCAAGTGTTAGTATCATGTTTGTCTCCATGATTCTTGATATTCAAAGGATTGTCTTAATATCAAGGTTATCTAGGATCTGAAAGAGTTGTTTCAGAAACCATGATGTGTGGAAGATATTGTGATATCTGAAACGAAGTTTTGGTTGCAACATGATAGAGTATAATATGGCTAAAGTCATGTTCTCATATTTGATGAGAATTTGCAAAAGGTTGGAGACACTTGTTGTCCTAATCCTCCAAAAGGTTTTGGATAGCAACATTATACTCATAATTCATCGTTATAAGCTAAAGAGCTTGATCATGGATTCCATGATAAGGTGGATATTTGATGTAGGTAAAATGTTTACTACACCAAGAGATTACTAAAGAAAGGAATTTGAAAGAACACCAAATATTTGATGATGGTGATCTACTTCAAAGTGCAAGTCCAAAGACATTGGTATTTAATTATACACGCTTTGGACTATATGTCATATGTATGACTCCACTATTGATGTTGATAGATTCTTTCAAACGAAGGAAATCTTGAAAGAGAATCTCATAAATATATGGCGAAGAAAAGACTAGAATTGTTCAGCTTAAGTATATAGATGATATACATGTTATGGCTATATTCTTTGCTTATTAAACAATGTGGTTCTCAAGTATTTGATACTAAATTTGTTGGTGTGAATCGTCATACGAAACAACACAATTAATGAACTACAATGGCCTAAGTAACTAGCAAAAGAATATGTGAAGATGTTCATCGAGAATAAATAAAGGGTTATTGTGTTGCTCATTAAACATCAAAGCTTGCCTTCAAAGATTTGTTTTATCAGGTATTATGAGAACAAAAGGGTTGTTCAAATAATTGCCGTAATCCATAAAAGATGGATTCGCAAATCTCGTTGGAGAAATCACATCCATAAAACTAGTGCTAAAAATGTCGAAAGACAAATTGATTGAAAGATCACTTAGGAAGTGACATCGCCGTTTAAATTATATTGGAAAGAAAACATGAAGAAACTCCATCTGTATGGAATTTTGGAGTCTTTTGATTTTGATCAAATGACACTTGTGAAACTTTCCTAGAGATAATTGAAACTTCGTTCATAGGCTAAAAGGGAACGAAAGACTAGCTTATTGGAATTTGTACATATTGTTGTACGAAGTCCATTATGTGTAGTCAAGAGCGATGGATTTCAACTTCATATGCTTTCTCCGAAAATTTGAGTGAATATATGAATATTTACTTAATAAGGATGAAGTATGAAACATTTGAAAAGTTCAAAGACTTTCAAGATGAAGTGCAAAATCATTGTAACAAGAATATAAACAGTTTATGATAAAGATCATAAAGGAAGATATTTGAGTTACAGAGTTTAGCATAATACCCAAGATTTAAGGAATCGTTCCGTGGATTTGCATTTCCCGAAACACCATAAGGGTATGGAGCGTTCGAGATATGTAATTAAACCTTGTTTGACATGGTAAGATCGAAGGTGTAATTCATAAAACTGCCATTGTATTTTAAAGATTAAAAGCTTTAGAGATTACCGTTTTCATCGAAAAGAGCTTCATCATAATCCGCTGAAATGACACCATATAAGGTTATGGTTTGGGATAAAACCAAGTAGTCCTTTCTTAAACATTGGTATGCTATACATAAGAAAGATGTTTGCAACCAAAGTCGGATGAATCTGTCTTTGTTAAGTATTTCTCCATAACACCGGAGACAAAAGTGTTTGTCGCTTAGAACGTCAAGTTTCTTTACGAAGGAATTTTTCGTGAAAAGTTAAGTGGGAGGACAATAGAACTTTGATAAGGTTGAAAGAACCTTAGCTATATGTGCAGAGTTGCGCAACGCCGAAAAGTATTCCGGAGGCAGCAACAATGCTCATGGCTCACGTGCCTCAAAGGTTGTGATCACGGAGATCTAAGTTCCTATTGAAACAAGTAGGTCGGGTAAACAATCAAATACCAAGATTTGAGAGTTAAATCATTATTTAACAACAATGATCCGACTACATGCAAAGAAGCAATGATGAGCCCTGACTCCGTCAATTGGCTTGAAACCATAAAATCCGTGATAGTTCCATACACGAGAAATCAAGTTTTGAACTTGAAGGACCCTCGAGAAAGGTGTAAGACCTTACAGTTGTGTCTGGATCTATAAAGAAATAGACATGGATGTTTTACATCTATGAAATAGTCGACATGTTGGGAAAGAGTTCACAAAATGTTCAAAAGTTGACTATGATAAGATTTGATCTTTCATAGTGATATTTAGTCTAGACGGATTAATATAGCAACCACTACATATAATTTGTTATATGGTAGTTGAATAAACAAAACAAGTTCTTCTAATAGAATCGTTACCTAGGACATGTGCATAACACGGTCCATAGGGTTTTGTTAATTCAAAGGATGCTAATAGCATATGCAAACTTCAATGGTTGAAGTAAGCATAGCGGAGTTGGAATCTTCACTATTGATGAAACTGTTAAAAGAGTTTAATTTCATCAGAGACAATGAAGATGCTTGCATTTGCAAGAAATTAAGTGGGAGCGCTAAGACATATTTCTAATACATCATGTGGAGGACATATTGTTGATTAGAAAAGATGTATCTTTTATTAACACATATTAAGAATTTCATCCCGATGAAAGACTTAGGCAAAACCCAAATATTTGGCATCAATAGACGCTAATATGGTTGTGCCAGAAGTACATAGACGAGATATTGAATGAGTTCAATATAGAAACTACAAGAAAAGGTTCATGTCGCACAGAAAGGATTGAAAGAGTTCAATGTTGATGATATATTCAAGTGTATTGACATTTGGTAAAGTGAAACAAATAATCAAGTATAGATTGATACTTGATATATGAAATCACAAAGAGTATTTATATCAATCATACTGTGATATGTACAAATCCAGATATGTCCTATGCTCTAAATATTATGAGCATATACCAGAATGATTCATAAGATGATCATTGGACAATAGTAAGGATATTCTTATGATCTTTTGGAAGAACTAAGAATATATTGTTTGTAGAAGTGACAAATAGATGGTTAGTTCATTGTAAAAGTACTACATTGATACTAGTTTTGTCACAAAGTACGAATTAAGTTTATCTCAATCTAAACTAAGGGTGGCACAATATAATGGAAAGCGAGTTCCATAATGGATTTGGATGAGTTCCAAAGTTAAGACATTGTGACAGATACTACAACAAAAGGCTAAGTATATGACTGCTATTATAGCAGCAAAAGAGGGCATTTGTGTCAAGTAGTTTGTTATCAAACTAGGTGTAGTTCACAGTGGGATAATACTATGAAGATATATTGTGCGACAATATTATCAACATGTTTTAACCCCAAAGAGCTAAAGGTCACACCGAAAGACCAAATTTATACAAAGCCATCTCATTAGAGAATGAGTGATGTGTAGAAACGCAAAGACATGCAATTACACACGGACCTGGAAGTGTCAGATCCGGAGATCAGTTGACCACTAGCAATCGTGTACATACAACACCAGAAAGCCATAGGTGTTGAATACACAAAGGTTTGAAACTAGATTATTGAATCTAGTGCAAGTGGGAGACTGTTGGAGATATGCCCAAGAGGCAATAATAAAGTGGTTATTATCATATCTTCACACTTATGATAAATGTTTACATACCATGCTATAATTGTATTAACCGGAAACATTAATACTTGTGTGATTTGTAAATTAAAATAAGAGTCCCTAGTAAAGCCTCTTGTTAAACTAGCTTGTTGGTTAATATATGATCATGGTTTCCTGATCATGAACATAGAGATGTTATTAACAATGGTCATATCATTAGGAGAATGATGTGATGGACATACTCCTATAGATAAGCGTAGCATAAAGATCAAGTCATTTAAATAGTTCAATTGCTATATGCTTTTTGATACATAGTAACCTAATTCCTTGACCATGAGATCATGCATATCACCTTTACGGATGGATGCTTTGATGACATCAAACACCACACCGTAATGGGTGGCTATAAAGGTGGCATTGAGTGTTGGAAAGTATTGGTTGAAACACATGGATCAAGAGTGGGATTTGTCCATCCATATGACGGATAGATATACTCTGGGCCCTCTCGGTGGAATGTCATCCAATTAGCTTGCAAGCATGTGACCGGCTCACAGGATCACATATCACGGGGCGAAAAGAGTACTTATCGATGCGAGGTTGAACTAGGTATGCGAGAGATACCGATCATAACCTCGGATAAGTAAACTATCGTGAGACAAAGGGAAATTGGTATCGTATGTAAGTGGTTCATTCGATCGCAGTAATCGTAGAAATATGTGGAGCCATATGAATTTCCAGATTCCTCTATTGGTTATTGTTCGGAGAAGTGTCTCGATCATGTCCGCATAATTCACGAACCGTAGGGAGACACACTTAAGGATTCGACGTTGTTTTGAGTAGTTATGGTATTATGAGAAAGAGACCGAATGTTGTTCGAAGTCTCGGATGGGATCCGGGATATCACGAGGTGATCCGGAATGGTCCGGAGAATAAGATTCATATAAGGAAAGTCCCGTTTCGGAGTTCGGGAATGGTTCCGGTGTTTTCATCGGGAATGTTCTAGAAGGTTCCGGATTGTCCGGCACTCCGGGGGGGGAGGGGTACATGAATGTGTCATTACATATTGGAATGATTGCATCATGTACTAAGTGTTCTTGCTGTCCCAAATAAAGGATTAAATTGAATCCTAAAACAGAAAAGTCAAATGTCCAGTTTGAAAGTCAAACGGCTAAAACAAGAAACTGTGGGAAACAAGCAAGAGGAGTTTGAAACCAACTTGGAGGAGGAGTTCCTCTCCTCCAAGCCGGCGGCCAGCCCTAGGCCGAGTTGGGGAGGGACTCCCTCCCTCCCTAGCGCGCCATGGCCCCTCCACCCATAAAAGGAGGGGCAGGCCTCCTCCTCTAGACACACAAGTTTCTACCTCTAATCTCCGGTTTAGAGTCGTTCTGGTTTAGAGCTTCTAATTGCTTTAGCCTGCGGTTTAGAGCCTTCTAATTGGTGTGTCTAATCTCTAGACCACTAATAGTACTCTCTCATACTCCACCATACTCGCTCCGGCTTAAGGCGAAGCCCTGCGGGATCTCCCCTCTACTTCCGGTACCACGCCGTTGTGCTGCCGGAATCGCGAGGAGAGTGCTACAACCTCCGCTGCCTGCTGGAACAAGGGAGAGGAAGGTCTTCGTCGAGTACCGAACGTGTGACCGATTGCGGGAGCGCTGCCCGAACGTGGCGTCGGAAGGATCGTCTACACGATCTTGAGATCGGAAAGAGTACGACTACATCACCCACGAGAATCTGCTCTCGTTAACCACTTTGGAATCTTCGAGGGTAAGATACTCCATCGACTCGTTGCTACAATCTAGTAGATAGATCTTGGCTTGTTTGTTTGTATGCGATAGAAAATTTTTGTTTTCCATGCTACGAACCCCTACAATAAAAACACCTCAAAGTGTAGACAAAGCAAAGCAAAGTAGATACTAAACAAGCATGGAGCATCAAAAATTATAGATACGTTTCCGACGTATCAAGCATCCCCATGCTTAAATCCTGCTCGTCCTCGAGTAGGTAAGTGATAAAAGAATACTTTTTGAGGTGACATGGACCATGAAAATCAAGATCAAACCATTTGCAAGCATTGAAAGTTGGGATCAAAGAACTCTAAACTTGTGCATGAAATATGGAGTTCCAACAATAGGACATAGTAACTATGCATGCAACATGAAAGGTTACAAACAAATATCATGAATAACATGCATTGAAAAACGTTTGTTTGTTTCACATACAGAAAACATGGAATAGTGGCATTCAGCTTGTCCCTCATAGGACACCTTCAAAGTTCATAAGAGTGACTAGATACAAGCAACACAAGAACAGGTAATATCATAATATGCATCAATCAATAAGTTTTGGGACACTGCACATAGAACTAAGAATGACAACTATGCTCTCTTAATGGTGCCTAAAGGTAGAAGGTGTAGACTCAATATAATAGTGTAAGAAAGGCCCTTCATAAGGGAAGCAGAGATTTCAAGTTTTAAAAGGAGCTTCCAAAAATTATGGTACTTGTTAGCTTTCAGCCCTCACTGCCCCTATCATAAGCATCTTGAAGTGATTAAGGTTAAAGTGAACAAACTATGAAGTATATGCTTGACAAAGTATAAGTTGGCAATCTCAAGTCCCTTGAATACGAGGGACACACCTCATGCTACTCAACTTCAGTCACCTGTAAGTTCTTGTCATAGTAAGTACATGTGTATCATAGAGAACCGCCAACGGGGTACCCCTTGCACATGGTACATGAGCTATCCCATAACCAAAATGACAAGGCAAGCAGACAATGAGCATCTCAGCGATCTTTTTATTTACTATGTGCATAGATTTTAATTGAGGATGCTTCATAGATAGCTCATTATGGTGATGCTGCAAGTTTCCACCATGATTAGGCATGGCTTAGGCTAGTGGCCCAGACGTTTATCTAACACAAAATACATAGCTCCATGGAGTTACAAGTTCCCTCTTTATTTCACACCGATGACATCCATAGACAAAAGAGCATGATATCAACTGTGTACAAAGTACACGTGCAATGTTGAAAACGTTCCCCATGACAACATGGCTCTGCTAATTCCAACGTATAAGTGCAAGCATATACAACATAAATGACAAAATGGTTCAAGTTTATTAGGGGCAAGAAATATAAAGTGTGCCATCAAGTTCGTGAGGGCTTTAATCACAAATTTTTCACATAACAAAATACTTTTTAATTGAAAGATAGCTGAAAACAAGAATATACTTGGAATGGTGTAACACACCATGCATAGGAGTTTATAGTGGACACTTTGGAATAACTTGGTTTCTTGGGAGTTGGAAGCATGAGTAGAGCTTACTCATACAAGTGGAGGCTAGCAAAAGACTAGGAGCAACCAACTAAGAGAGCAATAATGGCCATAATCATGCAGAGCGACAAAACATTACTAATCAAAGCATAGAGTGGTACTACAAGTCAAGGAATACATGATCATAGAGGCTATGGTGACTTGTTCATAGTCATAACATGGTGTGAGCATGTGCCAAGTCAACCCAAACAAAGCATCAAAGAAAAATACAACAATACTATGCTTTTGTATGCTAAAACAACACATAATTCTTTCAAGGCACACTAAATAATCCCAATTGTTTGGAACAAGACATGCTACAACAATAATCACTAAGCATAAGGTCAAAACAACACCTAGCATGTCATGCTAAAGTCTAAGTCACAGTCAATGCAAACTCCTCTTGCACTTTCAAGCAAGAACTTACTACTCCTTTCCAACACCAAGCAACTTATTTGAAACAACACAGTGATAACGGGGGTCCAAACTACTTAATTCAAGCAAACTAAACAAACTAAGCAAACCAACGAAAACTAAGACACTCCAAGAACAACACAACAGTGCATGAAACAATAAAAACAAAGTGTCTAGACAGACGTGAGCTTTTTATTAATGAAGAAGGGGATGCCTTGGGCATCCCCAAGCTTTGACGCTTCTACCTCTTGGATATTTCTTGGGGTGACACCGGGGTGGCATCCCCAAGCTTGAGCTTCTGTCCATTCTTCATCTCATTACATCATTCTCCCTCTACACCTGAATTTTTTCTTCATACAAAACTTCACACAATCTTCATTAGCAACATTAGTGTATTCAAAAGACAATATAACTTTGGGTTTAGCTTTGTAACAACAAAATTTTTCACTAAAAACACAAGATACTGTAGCAACTAAAAGCTCAATTCCCCAAAAGAGAACTCAAAAAGGAATCAATAAGAAGCAAATGCAAATAATGACAGAAATATGTAAAAACAGACTAGCAGGTAGAAACCGATTTTTTTTCGAAAATCTTCTCTTACTCAAATCAAAAAGTGTCGAACTAAAAAAAGTTATCTAACATATTGGGGGATTTATTTGTACATTTTCAGCTCAATCCGACGTACATAGACTCCTCGCGAATTTTTATGGTGGAGGACAAAAATCTTTTTCGGGACAACAACTCCCCAAATCTTACTTTCCTCTCATTAGAGGTCATTCTTGGCACAAAAAGCAAACAAAAAGGATAAGGAGATGTCATTACTGAAGTAATAACTTCCAATACTCAAGGAAACTCTTGGGTTATCTCCCAACAAGTACTTTTCTTTAACGCCTTTAAGTTAGGCACAAGAAGCAAGAAATAAAGTATTTTCAAATGAGGAAGCATTAACATCAAACCTTGCTTTCAAAGGAGGAGCAAAAAGCAACTTCTCTCTCCTCATAGGGAAGTGTTCAATACCTTTCTTGAATGGGAATTGATATTTAATGGTGCCTTCTTTCATATCAATGATGGCACCAACTGTTCTAAGAAAAGGTCTTCCCAAAGTAATAGGACAAGAAGCATTGTATCCAACATCCAAAACAAAGAAATCAATACGGACATAAGCATTGTTAACCATAATGAGAACATCATTAATACTCTCCATGAGTTTCTTCTTAGCATTATCATCAAGTGGAACATCCAAATAAAAATCTTCTAAAGGTGGCAAATCAAGCATTTCATAAATCTTCCTAGGCATAATAGAGACACTAGAACCAAGATCACATGAAGCTTTAAGATCAAAGTCATTCACTTGCATATTAATAATGGGTTCCCAACTATCTTCTACTTTCCTAGGAATATAAGCTTTGTGTTTCATCTTCTCTTCCTTAATCTTAACAAGAGAATCTGTAATGTGTTTGGTGAAAGCAACATGCATATCACTAGCATCAGGACTTCTAGCAAGTTTTTGCAAGAATAGAATCACTTCAGAAATATTGCAACCATCTAAATCAAACTTAGCATCACTAGTAGTAGGCTCATTAGGCTTGGGCACTGTAGGAGGAGGAATAGGGACTTCTTGTGGTTTAATGGTATCCATTCTAGTGATGGTGCACACACTATTGTTTCTATCAATTCCAGCTTCCCTTTCCCACTTAGCATGAAGCTGAGCTAACAGCCTAACATTTTCATCAATAGTAACTTGTATGGCACGAGTAGCAATAAAGGTATTTTTCATGGTTTCAGGTTTAGCACCCATTTTATTAATCGAGGAGGACTGTGCTTCAGACAAAGATGATATATTTTTCTCAGCACTCAAAAGCTTTTCCTCTATAGTATTGTTGAAACTGATTTGCTTACTAATAAAGTCTTTGAGCATGACTTCAAGTTCAGAAGGGGCACTTCTAACATGGTTATAGGAGTTTCCATAGGTATTGCCATTATTAGGAGGATAAGGCCTATAGTTGTTACCACCAAAATTACTCCTATAGGCATTATTGTTGAAATTATTGTTTCTAATGAAGTTCACATCAACTTTCTCTTCTTGAGCAACCAAAGAGGCTAATGGAACATTGTTTGGATCTAAATGAGCTTTCCCATTAACAAGCATAGCCATAATAACACCAATTTTATCACTCAAAGAGGAGGTTTCTTCAACAGAATTTACCTTCTTACCATGTGGAGCTCTCTCAGTATGTCATTCAGAGTAGTTAACCATCATATTATCAAGGAGTTTTGTTGTAGCACCCAAATTGATGCCCATAAAGGTACCTCCAGCGGTTGAATCCAATAGGTTTCTTGAAGAGAAGTTCAAACCTGCATAAAAAGTCTGGATAATCATCCAAGCAATGAGTCCATGAGCAGGAAAATTCTTAACCAAAGATTTCATTCTTTCCCAAGCTTGAGCAACATGTTCATTATCAAGTTGTTTAAATTTCATAATGTCACTTCTCATAGATATAATCTTAGCAGGAGGGTAGTACTTTCCAATAAAAGCATCTTGCACTTAGTCCAAGAATCAATATTATTTCTAGGCAAGGATAGCAACCATTATTTAGCTTTTCCTCTCAAGGAGAAAGGAAATAGCTTGAGCTTAATAATATCTCCATCTACATCCTTATACTTTTGCATCTCACAAAGTTCAACAAAGTTATTGAGATGGGCAGCAGCATCATCAGAACTAGCACCAGAGAATTGCTCTCTCATCATAAGATTCAACAAAGTAGGCTTAATTTCATAAAAGGTAGCATCAGGAGCAGGTGGAGCAATGGGAGTGCTAAGGAAATCATTTTTGTTTGTGCTAGTGAAGTCACACAACTTGGTGTTCTCGGCAGAGTTCATTTTGGCAAAGGTGGGAAAGCCAAAAACAGTAGCAGCAACTAGGGCAAGAACTAATTTTTTTTGTGTTTTTTTATAAGAGAAAACAAACCAAACAGAACTAATTTTTTTTGGAGTTTTTGATAAGAGGCAAACAAAACCAAGCAAAAGAAACTAAGCAAACTAAATACAAAGTAAAGAGAAAGGTTGAGGAGGACTCCCCTTGTGAAGACGTCCTTAGCCTCCCCGACAACGGCGCCAGAAATCTTTGATGCGTGCACACAGTGTTGACGTGAGACGCTTCGTTGGAAACCCCAAGAGCAAGGTGTGATGAGCACATCAGCAATTTCCCTCAGTATAGACCAAGGTTATCGAACCAGAAGGAGGAAAGAAACGTCTCAAAGGTGTTGCAAGCAAAGTGGAAACCTGCACAACACAAACTCAAGACTTTGCCCCAAAGAATCAGTGAGGTTGTCAAGCTCACCGGTTTGCTGTAACAAAGGATTAACTGTATGATGTGGAAGGTGATGAATGGTTTGCAGCAAGTAAACAATGGAAGATGTATCAATGGTAAAGATTGGACCGGGGTGCATAGTTCACTAGAGATGCTCTCCTTAGATAAACAACATGGCATGAAGGGTAAACAAATTACAGCAGGGCAATTGATAGGAACTGAGCAAGGAATAACAATGCAATACGAGACAAAAAGATCCTATGAGATTCGATTGAGCAATACAACAATATACATAGACCGCCATCCAACTACATCTATGACTAGAAGTCCACCTTCTGGTTACCATCCGAACCCCCTCCAGTATTAAGTTGCAAGCAACAGACAACTGCTTTAAGCAAAGTGTGTAAGGTAAACAATCCACTTGTTCCATGAACAAGAGACCGTTGTTTTCTCCCAAGTGGCAAAAATACATCTACAACCGAAGAGATTTCTGTCACTTCCCTTGGAAACTAGAGGCATGAGCCCACTATCGAGCATAAATACCCCCTCTTGGAGTCACAAGCAACTACTTGGCCAAGATAGCTACTAACAACGGAGAGCATTCAATATCACAAACAACACATACATGATAGTATCAAATAGACAAAACCATTAATCAATCTGACATAGTAATCTCAATATCCATCAGATCCCCGCAAACACAACATGCATGATTACAAATAGATTAGATCTTGATCATGAACGGAACTCACAAGATTTATACATGAAAGCACAAGGAGGAGATACAACCATCTAGCTTGATGGAGGGGTAACCTCTTGGGTGGCCCGATCTTCACGGATCTCGTGGTCAAATCGATGGGAAAGCGAGGGAAAGGGAGAAGGTAGCGGAAGCGAACACACACACCTCGCGAAGAACACGATGAACACACGCAAAACTCACACGATACAAGGCCGATTGCTCCCGAACGGCGGCCACCGGTCCGATCGAATCCTCGCAAGGAAAGATCGGTCAACGTGCTCCCTCAAATCCACATCGGAGAGGGAAGAACACCTTGGGGAGGATTTTGAATTTCAATCAACTATTCAAACATTCAAACAATTCAAACATTCAACACTCTTTGCACTTGGTTTTGGTTCTGTTTAACAACATAAACCCAATCCCAAAATAAAATAATATTTTTGTTCCTTTTAGGATCTATTTAATAATTAAATAAAATAGACCATAGTTATTTATTCAAATAGGGTCTGATTTATTTAATGATATCTCCATTTGAACTCCAAATATTTTCAAAACCAAATCAGTAGGTTTTATTTGGAAATATAAGGTATTTGGAAAACTTGTTTAAAACAAAATAACATTTTTATTTTATGGTCCATTAACAATTAAATAAAATAGACCTTCATTATTAAATCAAATAGGATTTGTTTTATTAAAATATTTATTTTGAAATCTAAAATAAAACCAAAACACTTCAGTAGGTTTTATTTGAGAATATAAAATATTTGGGAAATCTTATTTAAAATAAAATAAATATGTTCTAGTGTTTATTTAAAATGGGAAAAGCCTTTATTTTAATAAAATTTGGTTATTAAATCCCTATTATTTTATTTAAATAAACCTTTTCTATTTTTATTCAAAACAAAATGTTTTAATTCAAAAACTTGGCCAAGGTTTTAATTTGGCTTTATAAAATAATCTTTATTTATAAATCCACCTTTTCATTTGAAAACAAAATCTTTTATTAAAAGATCCAAAATAGAAAAACTAAAATATTTTATTTTCCTTTTATTAAATGTTTATCTTTTTAAATCCCTTTAGGATTTTATTTGATCCAAATTGGTTTAAAGTTCCAATTGAATTCAAAAAGTTTCTTCTGGCCCTGAAAATCAACAAAGTTTTATTTTATTCATTTATTTTTCACATTACAAGATTTGGAAGATCTTGGGATGTGACAGCCTCCTTTGGTGAAGGGAAAATCCCATGCTCACCATTCTTGACCTTGTCGCCTTCAAGGTTGGATGCCATAAGATGGGCATCATTGCTCGCCTCCATGGTTGAAGGGAAAATCCCATGCTCGACCGTCTTGTGGACATATTGTAGTAGTGGTGGAGGTAGGCTCATGCTATCCAACTTGGCGAAGTAGAGGTCTTCATTTTCCTCGTTCATGAGGTCTTCAAATGTAAGCGTAGTCGTTGAAGCTTGATGGCGTGGACGAAGGCTTGCTCTTGGTGCCATTTTGGTGGTGGAACAAGAAGTTGAAGGTGCCTTGTGATGGTGTCGACGGAGGTCATTGGCGTGCCTTGCCGATGGTTGATGTAGGTGGCGCACTTGGTCATCCATATGACGCTCACGACGATGGCCCTTGACCTTGGCACTCTTCCTTGTAAGTTTTTCTAATGAGCGCAAAGCATCATTAGTCTTGGCGACCATCGTCATGTTTTTGTCGAAGTCGTTGTCCATGTCCTGCTTGAAGTTGTGGAGGTCGCTTTGGAACTTGTCCATTTGATGATGGACCTTGGCGCACTCGAGTTGGAGGCTCCGTCTTGGTCGGTGCGACGTGAGGAGCTTCACATTGTCATTCTTGAAGTCGTCCATGCTTGGGGAGTCATTGTTGTTGTAGTACTCCGTATCACCCAAGCATGTGGAGCCATTGTTGGTGTAGTGCTCCATCATGTTATCCATGCTTGTGGAGACATAGGCATGGTGGCTCATCGTGGATTCTTCATAGAAATAATCCTTGGTTCTGGAGTCCCTAGACATGATTCACAAGACCAAGCGGTGTATATGGAAGTGGTAGAGGGTGTTAGGGATACAACGTCAAACCTTACTTTACCTTGGAAGATCGTATCGTACAAGTGGCCACACTTGAGAGCAATAAACCAAGCAAAGTGAAGTTCACGCGGAACACCAAAACCAACTACTAACCAAAACACACACACACACACACACAAGGTCTATGGTGGATAGGTATGGAAAGTGGCATGTCAAGAACCAATCCGAAATCAAGATGTTGTATTGGCAAGTAAAGAACCACAATGATCACAAAGCAAACAAGTCAATCCACAAGATAGGAAATATGTACAAGGAAACACACACGGTGGGAGAAATGGGACTTGTGCGACGGAGAAAGTGATCTAAGAACCAAATGATCACCTAGCGAAGACTATAAGCTCGTGTCACACAAGTACAAGGAGAGACGCTAGTTCGATTGCACAAAATTGGTGGGCTACAAGATATGCACAATAAGTACCACCTATATGATGTTCATCGAGCTTGCGCTTCCTATTCTATGAGGCACATGTATAATTGTTTCTTTTTCTCTTTTCTTTTTTCTATTTTTTTTTGTATCACTCTTTTTCTTTTTATTTCTTTTTCACTTGCCTCTTCCTTGTGCCAACAACTATACAAGATAACTATATGAGATAGCGCTCACAATGTTTGCTCGGAATTCTACAAGGTATCAAATGTGCATAGCCCAAGCAATCATAAGAGGAACTAGTCTCAATAGGTGTTTGTTGCTCGCAAAGATAGTGGGGTTCACAAAGGAATGCAAGTGGGGAGAAGTCACTGAATGTTTATACCTTTCGTCGACGATCTTCACCCTTTATTGTTGGATTCCGCCTTGCTCACGGAATTTGGATGGAGTAGATAGCATGAACAACGTGGATGATGATGTAGAGCTCCTTCTCCTCTTCGAAACGAGCTAAAGAACACCAAAATCCTAGTTTGAATGCAAAAGTTATGCTCAAAACGGTGAGAGGCTGAAATCTGGGAACCATTGTTTTCTTCTGTCTTTGGTAGTATCGATTTTGGCCAGTAGTCGGAAAAGGGCGGTAGTAATCGATTTTAAGCCCTAGTACCGCTTGAGAAGCCCAGATTTGACGCTTTGCTGATTTTGGGGTGATTTGGTGAAAATCTTCAAGAAAAGCACCAAATCGTAAGGGGAAATCAAGGAATTAGGCCATGGGAACGCAGGGGAAGGTAGATCAACTAGTTTAGCAAGTAATCCACGGATCAAAACCTACCAAAACGCACTCAAATCACAGATCGATCCAAAACACGAATTGGGGCTATTTTTGGTGGAATTTTCGAATTTATTGGGAAAAGACCAAATCGATGAGAAATCCGAGGCAACCAAAAGTCATTGATACCAGATGATGGAGGGGTTAACCTCTTGGGTGGCCCGATCTTCACGGATCTCGTGGTTAAATCGATGGGAAAGCGAGGGAAAGGGAGAAGGTAGCGGAAGCGAACACACACACCTCGTGAAGAACACGATGAACACACGCAAAACTCACACGATACAAGGCCGATTGCTCCCGAACGGCGGCCACCGGTCCGATAGAATCCTCGCAAGGAAAGATCGGTCAACGTGATCCCTCAAATCCACATCGGAGAGGGAAGAACACCTTGGGGAGGTGTTGGAGAGATATGCCCAAGAGGCAATAATAAAGTGGTTATTATCATATCTTCACACTTATGATAAATGTTTACATAACATGCTATAATTGTATTAACCGGAAACATTAATACTTGTGTGATTTGTAAACTAAAATAAGAGTCTCTAGTAAATCCTCTTGTTAAACTAGCTTGTTGGTTAATATATGATCATGGTTTCCTGATCATGAACATAGATATGTTATTAACAACAGGATCATATCGTTAGGAGAATGATGTGATGGACATACTCATATAGATAAGCGTAGCATAAAGATCAAGTCATTTCAATAGTTCAATTGCTATATGTTTTCTGATACATAGTAACCTAATTCCTTCGACCATGAGATCATGCATATCACCTTTACCGGATGGATGCTTTGATGTCATCAAACACCACACCGTAACAGGGTGGCTATAAAGGTGACATTGAGTGTTCGGAAAGTATTGGTTGAAACACATGGATCAAGAGTGGGATTTGTCCATCCATATGACTGATAGATATACTCTGGGCCCTCTCGGTGAAATGTCATCCAATTAGGTTGCAAGCATGTGACTGGGTCACAAGGGATCACATATCACGGGAACGAGAAAAAAGTACTTATCAGTAACGAGGTTGAACTAGGTATGCAGAGATACCGACGATCATAACCTCGGATAAGTAAACTATCGTGAGACAAAGGGAAATTGGTATCGTATGTAAGTGGTTCATTCGATCGCAAAGTAATCATAGAAATATGTGGGAGCCATATGAATTTCCAGATTCCTCTATTGGTTATTGATCGTAGAAGTGTCTCGATCATGTCCGCATAATTGACGAACCGTAGGGAGACGCACTTAAGGATTCGACGTTGTTTGAGTAGTTATGGAATGATGAGAAAGAGACCGAATGTTGTTCGGAGTCTCGGATGGGATCCGGGATATCACGAGGAGATCCGGAATGGTCCGGAGAATAAGATTCATATAAGGAAAGTTCCGTTTCGGAGTTACGGAATGATTCCGGTGTTTCCATCAGGAACATTCTAGAAGGTTCCGGAATGTCCGACACTCCGGAGGGGAAGGGTACATGAATGTGTTATATCAAGTTGGTATGATTGCATCATGTACTAAGTGTCATATCTGTACCAAATAGAGGATTTATTCAAATCCTAGTTTGAAAAGTCAAACGGCTAGTTTGAAAAGTCAAACGGCTAGTTTTGGTAAAGAGGAGAAGGAGGTTTGATTGAAACCGAGTTGGGGAGGAGTTCCCTCCTCCAACCGGCGGCTCACCTTCAAGCCGAGTTGGGAGGACTCCCTCCCGCACTCCTCCCACCTATAAAGGGAGGGGCAGGGCTGCCCCTCCAAGACACACAAGTTCCTATCCTCTAAATCTAAACCCTAGCCACAGCCTCCGGTTTAGAGCCGTTTTGGTTTAGAGCTTCTAATTGCCTTAGCCTTTGTTTTAGAGCCTTCTAATTGGTGTGTCTAATCCCTAGACCACTAAAGCCTCTCTCATACTCCACCATACCGCCCGGCTTGGCGAAGCCTCGCGAGATCTCCCTCTACTTAGGTACCACGCCGTTGTCTTTGAATCGCGAGAGTGCTACAACCTCCGCTCTTTGGAACAAGGGAGAGGAAGGTCTTCGCCGAAAGTACCGAACGTGTGACCGATCATGGGAGCGCTTTAGGAACGTGGCGCGGAAGGATCGTCACGCGATCTTGAGATCGGAAGGGTACGACTACATCACCCACGAGAATCGCTCTCGTTAACCGCTGGAATCTTCGAGGGTAAGTTATTCCATCAACTCGTTGCTACAATCTAGTAGATAGATCTTGGCTTGTTTGTTTGTATGCGATAGAAAATTTTTGTTTTCCATGCTACGAACCCCTGAAAGGGTATCGAGCCGTGTCTATATGTAGATCTGTTGACGAGTAGAACACAATGGTCATTGTGGGCGTTGATGCTTTTATTGTTGATTGCTTCTTGTGTACTTTGCATCTTGCGGTATGTTGGGATGAAGCGGCCCGGGCTAACCTTACATGAAATCGTTCATGAGACTTGCTCCACGCTTGACATGCAACTTGTATTGCATAAGTGGCTTTGCGGGTTCCTGTTTCTCCTAGCATAGATAAGATCCAATTTACAACGGGTGATTAACAATACTAGTATCAATGTTGTGGTTCTTGTTTGTAAGTTAGAACGACACTTATTGAAAGCCCCAAACCACATAAAATATGCAAAGAAAGTAGAGGCGTCTAACTTTGTTTTGCAGGGGTGTGCAGTGATGTGATATGGCCATGATTGTGATTATATATGATGTATGCAATGTTCCTTATTGTAAGTTGGCAACCGGCAGGAGCCATATGGTTGTCTTTAATTTTTGTTAAGACCCGCATGTCTATTCAAAGTAGTTGTAATAGTTGAAGCCGGTGGACGACAACCATGGAGAGGCGTCATTGACCTTGATGCAATGCCGGTGATGATGGAGATCATGTTCGTGCTAGAAGATGGAGATCGAAAGCACAAAGAAGAAAGGCCATATCATATCACATATTATGAATTGCATGTGATGTTAATCCTTTATGCATCTTGTATTGCTTAGTAGACGACGGTAGCATTATAAGATGATCCCTCATGCACATGAATTTCAAGTCATAAAGTGTTCACCCTTAGTTAGCACCGTTGCTAAAACTTGTTGTTTCGAAGCACCACGTGATGATCGGGTGTGTTAGATTTTGCAAGTGTATACAACGTGATCAAGCCATATTTGCTCATGCGGAAACCAAGGTTTGATCTTGACGAGCCTAGCATGTACAGACATGGTCTCAGAACACGGAATACCGAAAGGTAGAGCATGAATCATATAGTAGATATGAGGAACATGTCGATTGTTCGCCATTGAAACTATATCAATTCTCGTGATGATCGGTTTTGATATGGTGGATTTGGTTCGTGTGATCACTAAAACAATGTGAGGGATATTGTTTTGAGTGGGAGTTCACCAAGATTAATTTAATTATTAATTAGAACTCAATTTATCATAAACTAAATCAAAGTGAATTTGCATAATTGTTGTAGTCATTGGCATCCGTTTACCACCTTGTGCTTAGTTATAATTGAGATGATAGAACTATAGAATTCTGGTTAGTTACTTTACGAACTGGTATCGTATTGTTTTGAAGTGTTAATCTAAAGTTTAAAAGTCCTATTGCAAACTTTCAAAGAAAGTTCGGTTACTCCATGAAGTTTAATAATTGGTATTAAAACAAGAGTGACAATTCCAAGTGTTAGTGTATAAGTATCATGTTTGTCTCCATGATTCTTGATATTCAAAGGATTGTCTTAATATCAAGGTTATCTAGGATCTGAAAGAGTTGTTTCAGAAACCATCATGTGTGGAAGATATTGTGATATCTGAAACGAAGTTTTGGTTGCAACATGATAGAGTATAATATGGCAAAGTTCATGTTCTCATATTTTGATGAAAATTTGCAAAAGGTTGGAGACACTTGTTGTCCTAATCCTCCAAAAGGTTTTGGATAGCAACATTATACTCGTAATTCATCGTTATAAGCTAAAAGTAGCTTGATCATGGACGATTCCATGATAAGGGTGAATATTTGATGTAGGTAAAATGTTTACTACACCAAGAGATTACTAAAGAAAGGAATTTGAAAGAACACCAAACATTTGATGATGGTGATCTACTTCAAAGTGCAAGTCCAAAGACATTGGTATTTAACTATACACGCTTTGGACTATGTGTCATATGTATGACTCCACTATTGATGTTGATAGATTCTTTCAAACAGAAATACTGAAAGAGAATCTCATAAATATGTGGCAGAAAAGAAAAGACTAGAATTGTTCAGCTTAAGTATATAGATGATATACATGTTATGGCTATATTCTTTGCTTATTAAACAATATGGTTCTTAAAGTATTTGATACTGAATTTGTTGGTGTGAATCGTCATACGAAACAACACAATTCATGAACTACAATGGCCTAAGTAACTAGCAAAAGAATATGTGATGATGTTCATCGAGAACAAATAAAGGGTTATTGTGTTGCTCATTGAACATCAAAGTTTGCCTTCAAGATTTGTTTTATCAGGTATTATGAGAACAAAAGGGTTGTTCAAATAATTTCCGTAATTCATAAAAGATGGATGATTCACAAATCTCGTTGGAGAAATCACATCCATAAAACTAGTGCTAAAAATGTCGAAAGACAAATTGATTGAAATATCACTTAGGAAGTGATATCGCCGTTTAAATTATATTGGAAAGAAAACATGAAGAAACTCCATGTGGATGGAATTTTGGAGTCTTTTGATTTTTGATCAAATGACGCTTGTGAAACTTTCCTAGAGATAATTAAAACTTCGTTCATAGGCCAATAGGGAACGAATGACTAGCTTATTTGAACTTATACATATTGTTGTACGAAGTTCATTATGTGTAGTCAAGAGCGATGAATTTCAACTTCATTTGCTTTCTCCGAAAATTTGAGTGAATATATGAATATTTACTTAATAAGGATGAAGTATGAAACATTTGAAAAGTTCAAACACTTTCAAGATGAAGTGCAAAATCATAGTAACAAGAATATAAATAGTTTATGATTAAGATCATAAAGGAAGATATTTGAGTTACAGAGTTTAGCATAATACCTAAGATTTAAGGAATTGTTCCGTGGATTTGCATTTCCCAAAACACCATAAGGGTATGGAGCGTTCGAGGTATGTAATTAAACCTTGTTAGACATGGTAAGATCAAAGGTATAATTCATAAAACTGCCATTATATTTTAGAGATTAAAAGCTTTAGAGATTACCATTTTTCCACTGAAAAGAGCTTCATCATAATCCGTTGAAATGACACCATATAAGGTTATGGTTTGGGATAAAACCCAAGTAGTCCTTTCTTAAAACATTGGTATGCTATGCATAAGAAAGATGTGTGCAACCAAAGTCGGATGAACCTGTCTTTGTATAACTGTTAAGTATTCCTCCATAAACACCGAAGACAAAAGTGTTTGTTGCTTAGAACATTAAGTTTCTTTGAGAAGGAATTTTTCGTGAAAAGTTAAGTGGGAGGACAATAGAACTTGATAAGGTTAAAAGAACCTTAGCTATATGTGCAAAGTTGCGCAGCGCCGAAAAGTGTTTCGGAGTTAGCAAACAATGCTCATGGCTCGCATACTTCAAAGGTTGTGGTCACGAAGATCTAAGTTCCTATTGAAACAAGTAGGCCGGATGAACAATTAAATACCAAGATTTGAGAGTTAAATCATTATTTAACAATAATGATCCGACTACATGCAAAGAAGCGATGATGAGCCCTGACCCCGTCAAATGGCTTGAAGCCATAAAATCCGTGATAGTTCCATGCACGAGAAATCAAGTTTTGAACTTGCAGGACCCTCGAGAAAGGTGTAAGACCTTACAGTTGTGTTTGGATCTATAAAGAAATAGACATGGATGTTTCACATCTATGAAGTAGTCGACATATTGGGAAAGAGTTCACAACAATGTTCAAAGGTTGACTATGACAAGATTTGATCTTTCATAGTAATATTTAGTCTAGACAGATTAATGTAGCAACCACTACATATAATTTGTTATATGGTAGTTGAATAAACAAAACAAGTTCTTCTAATAGAATCGTTACCTAGGACATGTGCATAACACGGTCCATAGGGTTTTGTTAATTCAAAGGATGCTAAAAGCATATGCAAACTTCAATGGTTAAAGTGAGCATCGCGGAGTTGGAATCTTCACTGTGATGAAACTGTTAAAGGAGTTTAAAAGTTCATTAGAGACGATGAAGATGCTTGCATTTGCAAGAAATTAAGTGGGAGCGCTAAGACATGTTTCTAATACATTATGTGGAAGACATATTGTTGATTGGAAATAATGTATCTTTTATTAACACATATTAAGAATTTCATCCCGATGAAAGACTTAGGCAAAACCCAAATATTTGGCATCAATAGACGCTAATATGGTTGTGCCGTATACATAGACAAGATATTGAATGAGTTCAACATAGAAACTACAAGAGAGGTTCTTGTCGCACGGAAAGGATTGAATGAGTTCGATGTTGATGATATATTCAAGTGTATTGATATTTGGTAAAATGAAACAAATAATCAAGTATAGATTGATACTTGATGTATGAAATCACAAAGAGTATTTATATCAATCATCTTTGATATGTATAAATCCAGATATGTCCTATGCTCTAAATGTTGTGAGCATATACCAGAATGATTCGTAAGATGATCATTGGACAATAGTAAGGATATTCTTATGATCTTTTGGAAGAACTAAGAGTATAATATTTGTAGAAGTGACAAATAGATGGTTAGTTCATTGTAAAAGTACTACATTGATACTAGCTTGGTCACAAAGTACAAATTAAGTTTATCTCAATCTAAACTAAGGGTGGCACAATATAATGGAAAGTGAGTTCCATAATGGATTTGGATGAGTTCCAAAGTTAAGACATTGTGACAGATACTACAACAAAAGGCTAAGTATATGACTGCTATTTTAGCGTTAAAAGAGGGCATTTGTGTCAAGTAGTTTGTTATCAAACTAGGTGTAGTTCACAAAGGATAATACTATGAAGATATATTGTGCAATATTATCAACATGTTTTAACCCCAAAGAGCTAAAGGTCACACCGAAAGACCAAATTTATACAAAGCCATCTCATTAGAGAATGAGTGATGCGTAGAGACGCAAAGACATGCAATTACACACGGACCTGGAAGTGTCAGATCCGGAGATCAGTTGACCACTAGCAATCGTGTACATACAACACCGGAAAGCCATAGGTGTTGAATACACAAAGGTTTGAAACTAGATTATTGACTCTAGTGCAAGTGGGAGACTGTTGGAGAGATATGCCCAAGAGGCAATAATAAAGTGGTTATTATCATATCTTCACACTTATGATAAATGTTTACATAACATGCTATAATTGTATTAACCGGAAACATTAATACTTGTGTGATTTGTAAACTAAAATAAGAGTCCCTAGTAAAGCCTCTTGTTAAACTAGCTTGTTGGTTAATATATGATCATGGTTTCCTGATCATGAACATAGAGATGTTATTAACAACAGGATCACATCGTTAGGAGAATGATGTGATGGACATACTCCTATAGATAAGCGTAGCATAAAGATCAAGTCATTTCAATAGTTCAATTGCTATATGCTTTCTGATACATAGTAACCTAATTCCTTCGACCATGAGATCATGCATATCACCTTTACTGGATGGATGCTTTGATGTCATCAAACACCACACCGTAACAGGGTGGCTATAAAGGTGACATTGAGTGTTCGGAAAGTATTGGTTGAAACACATGGATCAAGAGTGGGATTTGTCCATCCATATGACGGATAGATATACTCTGGGCCCTCTCGGTGAAATGTCATCCAATTAGCTTGCAAGCATGTGACTGGGTCACAAGGGATCACATATCACAGGAACGAGAAAAGAGTACTTATCAGTAACGAGGTTGAACTAGGTATGCAGAGATACCGACGATCATAACCTCGGATAAGTAAACTATCGTAAGACAAAGGGAAATTGGTATCGTATGTAAGTGGTTCATTCGATCACAAAGTAATCGAGAAATATGTAGCCATATGAATTTCCAGATTCCTCTATTGGTTATTGATCGGAGAAGTGTCTCGATCATGTCCGCATAATTCACGAACCGTAGGGAGACACACTTAAGGATTCGACGTTGTTTGAGTAGTTATGGAATGATGAGAAAGAGACCGAATGTTGTTCGGAGTCTCGGATGGGATCCGGGATATCACGAGGAGATCCGGAATTGTCCGGAGAATAAGATTCATATAAGGAAAGTTTCGTTTCGGAGTTACGGAATGATTCCGGTGTTTTCATCGGGAACATTCTAGAAGGTTCCGGAATGTCCGGCGCTCCGGAGGGGAAGGGTACATGAATGTGTTATATCAAGTTGGTATGATTGCATCATGTACTAAGTGTCATCGCTGTACCAAATAGAGGATTTATTCAAATCCTAGTTTGAAAAGTCAAACGGCTAGTTTTGGTAAAGAGGAGAAGGAGGTTTGATTGAAACCGAGTTGGGGAGGAGTTCCCTCCTCCAACCGGCGGCCCACCTCCAAGCCGAGTTGGGGAGGGACTCTCCCTTGGCCGCACTCCCACCTATAAAGGGAGGCGGCTGCCCTCCAAGACACACAAGTTCCTATCCTCTAAATCTAAACCCTAGCCACAACCTCCGGTTTAGAGCTGTTTTGGTTTAGAGCTTCTAATTGCCCTAGCCTTCGGTTTAGAGCCTTCTAATTGGTGTGTCTAATCCCTACAGCACTAAAGCCTCTCTCATACTCCACCATCCTCGCTCCGGCTTAAGGCGCAGCCCTGCGAGATCTCCCCTCTACTTCCGGTACCACGCCGTTGTGCTGCCAGAATCGCGAGGAGAGTACGACAACCTCCGTCTGCTTGGAACAAGCGAGAGGAAGGTCTTCGTCGAGTACCGAACGTGTGACCGACTGCGGGAGCGCTGCCGGAACGTGGCGCCGGAAGGATCGTCTACGCGATCTTGAGATCGGAAAGAGTACGACTACATCACCCACGAAAATCTGCTCTCGTTAACCGCTTTGGAATCTTCGAGGGTAAGTTATTCCATCGACTCGTTGCTACAATCTAGTAGATAGATCTTGGCTTGTTTGTTTGTATGCGATAGAATTTTTTTGTTTTCCATGCTACGAACCCCTACAGGAGGGTCTTGACAACTTGGAGACGAGACATCGAACTCCAAGACCTTGTTCAACGATGGATGCGTGATGCAAAGTCCAATCGAGGTTGGTGACGATAGTCGGTCCCCTTGGTAAAGGGGATGAGGCAAAACTAGAGATTCCACAATGGGGGTTTTCTTTAGTCTATCATCTATGCCTAAGGGATACATGAGGGGTGGGGGCTCTATTTATAGGCCAGCCACTAAACAAGGGTAGTTTGGGGATAAACTAGGCGAATAGGTAAGTAAAGGGGGATACATGGGCTGTGGCCCAACTGGTGCGCGCAGGCACAGGCATGACCGGTAGTACCGGACTCAGGTCCGGTAGTACCGCTGACCGGTAGTACCGGGTCCAGATCCGGTAGTACCGCTTGCAGTCCTGGGACTTCTGTTGACGTCGTCTGTATGGGGCGGTAGTAGTGGGCGGCAGTACCGCTGGCCGGTAGTACCGGTCGCCAGATCCGGTAGTACCGCCAACGACAGAGAGTATTTGGCGATCTGTCTTCTTCCGCCTGCTCTTCCAAGCCTCTGTCTTGTCGGGCTTGATGCTCCAGGCTTCCTCCCTTGCCTCCGTACTTGTCAATGTGAACCTATCATGCATATGTGACGGAGTATGCAGTAGCATACCATTCAATAGGGTAGGAAGGGGGCTCGCATAGAGGAACAGAATCACCTTTGGAGTCCATGACGACTTGGCGTAAGTTGGAGACCAAGATGTGGTAACGACCGTAGGTCAGGCTACATCAGCCCCCCCCCTTCAAAAAGAGTCGTCCTCGACTCTACATGCTCATCACAAAGTAGAAGAGGTCGAGCGACCTTCTTGATCCTGGGGTTCACCATATAGTCGTCCTCGGGAAGATTGACTTGACAACACTTCAATGTTCCTTCACCTTCCTTGAAGCCTACAAAGCTCACAACAAAAGCAAAGCAACACTCAAAGCGTATCCAATTCATGAAGATTATAGCATGAGTCCTCAAGTAGAAGGAAGTCACCTTATCTTGTAGAGATAGCTCGATGAAGGGTAGCCATAGGTAACTCTCTTCGGTTCTTCTTGTCAACATATAGTCCATAGAGGTTGACGTGTATGCATTTGTACCTTCATACAACAAAGACCAAGCAACATATGTTTGTGTGTGATAGAGGAGCATGTCATTTGTGGCATGTCCATTCTTGTCCACAACACGATTAGCACAACTCAAGTATAGCAAACGGGATGCATATGCAAGGTCAAAGTGCATGGAAGTCGTTGCAAAATCATCCAATTGTGGTAACTCAAAAACTCCATATAGCATATTATTGTGGCATTCAAAGCAATCGAATAGAAATTTGATCAACAACTTTGATGCAAAACTAGGAGAATTTGTCAAAAACACAAAAGGAAGAATGTCCAAAGCAACATCATTATGTGTGCAAACCAACCATTGGAAAGAGAAATTGTTCGACATGTTGGATGTCACACACAAATCATCAAAAGCAAATATCATGGGAAAATGAGTATCCCAAGCGGAAGCAAAAACAACACGTTTGCAAACAAACCAAATGGAAGAGCAAGTGGTCCTTATGTTTGTTGCAACAACAAGACGAGATTCTTGGAAGCTCTCATGACAATACATGCTCTTAAAGGAATTGTGGTTGCACACAAAACATCGGAAAGAGAAAATGTTCAACATTTTTGTTGCAACATACAAAGCATCATTATCTAAAAGCGAAGAAACATGCATGTCACAAGGGAAGATAATACCTTAACATGCTTGCAATCAAACCATAGGAAAGAGCAATTTGCCAACATGAAAGATGCAAAGCATGCAAAAGGTATCAGAGCTGGGTTCGATCTTGAACTCACTTGTGGGATGCTCTCTAGAGCTCTTTTTGTCAACTCGTGCTCAACCGAGGTTGACATTCTATGGCACCTACACACATCATATGTAAAAGGAAGAACGTGTGCATGGTAGAGATACACATCATCCATCATGACGTATCTCTTCTTGTGCACATCACCATTAATGTCAATCAAGTATGAAATAGGTGCATGGTGAGTATGCAAGTGGGGAACATGCTTATCATGGCAATCATCAAAATCTCCAAAAATTGAGAAAGCTATGGGGGCCATCTCATTAGAACGCATATGATCAATATTGTTGCAAGCAAAACAAGTGAAATAGCAAGCATTCATCTTATCGCAAGCAACGAGAGAAATTGAATGACTAGCATGACAAGACAAGTCCAAAGCAATTGGAGGATACACACAAGATGCATAGCATGGCATGTTTATGGCAATGATATCGCAATCAAACAATTCCACATGAGCAATATTATGCAAAGGCAAATCATCACATGGGAAAGTGGATGAAGCATATGTAATGTCACAAGTATCATCCATAGCATGCATATCCTCACAATTCATCATGTCCACTAGTGGGATCATGGCATCATCAACACCCTTACTGTTACCTTGTTCATACCTCTCATATGAAGTGGGTGTTGTGGAAGTAGTGGCCTCCTTGTGGACGACTTCGTTTTCTTTATGTAGCCATGGCGTAGCATCATCTTAGTGCACCATGTACATATTTTCCAATTGAGTCATCATTGCTTCATGGCTTCGAGCGTCATCCTCCATGGAACCTAGCACAACACAAGAGAACACACTAGAGGTAGAGGGTAAGTTGTTAGAAATTGAAATGGTCTCACTTGACCTATCAACTACCACTCTCAACTCACTAGGAGTATCACTCATGCCCTCCAAGTGGAAGCACTCAATCTCACATAAGGTGGAGTCACTCATCTCACTCTTGTTCTCACTCAAGTGGGCTAAGTGGCTCTCATACTCACATGGGATTGGTACCACATCATCACTCAAGCATATGGGGGTAGGCTCGGTTTCCTCAACTCCATGCGCCTCTGTAGAGGGAGTGTCCCAACCTTACAACAATATAAGGTGGAGTCCCCTGTGTTTACAATGCTAGTCCCTGGATCAATAGCTAGCATCCACAGTTAAGATGTAATATCAAGAAACAAGGGTCATAATGTAACTTTATAACCAGGAATAACATAATTTTATTACATCTTACATAGCTCATTTGGCTATTACATTACATTGCAGCAGAAATCTATAAGCATGGGGTCCTTCATCTTCAAAGTGCCACAGGCAGACATGTTGGTTGTAGACTTTGTAATCCTAATCAATCAATCTTCTCTAAAACAATCAAACCTGCAACATTACAAGTTACAACCACAAAGGTCAATACATTTGAATTGTATTGGCAAGTGATACTATGGTAGTATAGTGGAGTCTATCATCTATATGCATTTGGCTAAGTGGAGTTGAGGCTTGCATTGCTCAAAATAGATTTTCCTTATCATTTTGAAAACACTAAGTTTTTGCTTGACAAAAACATTTTTCTCAATCAAAGTTTGAAGATATTTTAACCCTTGTTCAAACCACAAGATTTTAACTTAGAAATTTGAATGATGAGATTCTTGATTGCTTCCATGTCTTGATGCTCAAATTGTCCTTTACCAGGGACATGGCTAAGTACTTAGACTTTACACTCTGCAGAGGTGGTGCACTTTCCCCACAAGACTTGGTTTCCCAAGACAAGATCTTTCAGAAGCCTTCCCTTAGACCAAAATGGACGCGTTCCAACCTATCAAAAAACTACCACCAACTGTCCATATGGCTAAGTTCTTGCAACCTATATGATCATGGCAGAGCCCATATTGCCAAGTGGTTGCACTTGAAGCTTCTCAACATTTGACATTTCAAATCTCTTTGTTCCTGGGTGGCCATCCACAAGTGAGATACACAAGGTCAACCAAAGACATGGGCCTTGTGAACCACTCAACCAAAATCCACCAAGCAAGTCCCATTCCACCCAGGTGATTCATTAACTTGGTTGTTTTATTAAACAAAACACAAGTCCTTAGACTTTGAATTTTTTCTATAGTGTGAATATATATTCCACCCATGTTTTCTATTAGCTAGGCTAAGCTTGATAGTAATAGGAATCTTAACTTAGGAAGATTTCCACTAAGGTTTCATCTACTAGGTTTTACTATAGCAAGGTTTATACTTAGCAAAATCCATGCAAGTTTTACTTAGAGAAAATCACTAATGCATAGTGAAAGTAATGGGACAAAAAGTATGAAGCATCACTTGCCTTTTTGGTAGAGTATGGGTTCACTCCTTGTCCTTGCAACAATCACACTCTTCAAGTCACTACAAATCAATCAAGCAAGGCACAAACTCAATCTACCAATCAAGCAAAACAACACATAAAATGACAAAGTCAATGTAATGCATGCAAGCATGCCAAGCTTTGTTTTGTTTTGAAAAGTGGTTCCTAATGGGTCATAAACATTTGAAAACATCTATTGGTCATTTTATAAAGTGGCAAAGTCATTTGCAAAAGGTTTCACTTTATAAACCATTTTCAAAATAAAGTATCATTTTATGTGGTGTAGAAATATTTTTACTAAGGCATTGACCTATAGGGTTCACCAAATATGTTTTCAAACTACAAAACTTGGTGTTTAGGGTCAGAGAGTTTAAAACAAAACATTTTCCAAAGGTTTTCTTCCAAAACCATTTTTAATAAATAAACCACATTTCTATTTGACTAGAAATGGTTTTAAATCAAAGAATCTTTATTTTGTTTCACCAAATTCATTTTTGAGTCCACAAAGTGTTTTATATGGTCATTAGGTTCAAATCACACCATTTGCCAAAGATTTTATCCCCAAATTCATTTTTAAACAATTTTTACAAACTAAACAAGCATAGAAATGTTTCTGCAAAAACAAACACTCTAACAGATACTATTTGCTAAACCAAGGGAATGGTTGGCTAGGGTTTGTTCCACTGATTCCAATGATACCAAATTTGCAAATTTTGGACATGTGGATCAAAAGTTACATGAGTTTCAAATTGCAATTCAAATATGGTTTCAATCTGTTTTTAAATCAGAAACCTGGCCACGCGTCGCGCCGTGATTGGTCGGTACCGCTTCGGGCGGATCGATCGCTGTGGAGCGTTAGATCAAAGTGGGATCGCACGACACAGATCGCTTGATACCCCTTCTCTCACTTTCTTTCCTAAACGTCAGATCCAAATCTAACGGTCCTAACTACTCTGACTAATAATTGGCGGCATTTGGCGCTCGACGGCCAGCGAGGTCGCCGGTGATACTGGACGCAAGGAAGAGAAGGAGAAGGCTCACCGTGGTCGCAGGGTCGTGGGTAAGCTCGACGTGGTTGCGAGGAGGCGAGGGGCGCACTGGGGTGGAACTAATTGCTCGCCGGAGTTTGCTCGGCGTAAGTGCGTTCAGCGCTTTCGGGATGTTGCTACAGAGCACGAGAGAGGGAACAGAGGTTGTCGTTAGCTTCGTACGCGCTTCACTGACAAGCGAGCATCAACGAGAGGAAAGGGGGTGGTCTGGCTTACCGGGGAAAAGGTCGTCGGAGAAACCAGACGGTGGCGGCGGTGGTTGTTGTCGTTGCTGACGCTGTGAGGCACGCGCGAGTGAGCTGCGGCTGCAGAAAAGTCCGCTGGGGGATGCTGATCACAGCTGCGTGCTCGGGGGGGGGCAAGAGGTGGCGTGTGCTGGCCGGAATCCTCGCCGGAGCATCGTCGAAATAGAGGGAGTGTTGGTCGAAATTTGACAGCCTAAGGCCGTGTCGAGGTGGGGCAACAGAGGGGAAGTGGAGCGGAGTCACTGGCGTTTAAAGTGGCATGGTCACTGCGAGGAATCAAAGCCTCCATCAACACGCAATCACTACCGGAGTAACTCACTGCAACGGCAGGGCGACGGGGTCTCGCTTGAAGACGATGGCTGGGTATGTGGGGTCGTTGCGTCAGTGGATTGAGAGAGGGAGTTGGGGTCCACAAGTCAGTGGCCTTGCGGGTTGTTTCTGCGGGGAAGAAGAACGGTTCGGGGCGAGGGTGAGGTGGGCTAGGTGGGCTGTTGGGTTGGAGCTGGGCCAGATGGTTGGGCTGCTCTATTTTTTTCTGTCTGAAACCTTTTTCTTTTTCCAGAACTATTTTCTGTTTTGAATTTCAATAAACTATTCAAACAATTAAAACATTCAACACTCTTTGCACTTGGTTTTGATTCTGTTTAACAACATAAACCCAATCCCAAAATAAAATAATATTTTTATTCTTTTTAGGATCTATTTAATAATTAAATAAAATAGACCATAGTTATTTATTCAAATAGGGTCTGATTTATTTAATGATATCTCCATTTGAAATCCAAATATTTTCAAAACCAAATCAGTAGGTTTTATTTGGAAATATAAGATATTTGGAAAACTTGTTTAAAACAAAATAACATTTTTATTTTATGGTCCATTAACAATTAAATAAAATAGACCTTCATTATTAAATCAAATAGGATTTGTTTTATTAAAATATTTATTTTTAAATCTAAAATAAAACCAAAACACTTCAGTAGGTTTTATTTGAGAATATAAAATATTTGTAAATCTTATTTAAAATAAAATAAATAAGTTTTAGTGTTTATTTAAAATGGGAAAAGCCTTTATTTTAATAAAATTTTGTGATTAAACCCCTATTGTTTTATTTAAATAAACCTTTGCTATTTTTATTCAAAACAAAATGTTTTAATTCAAAAGCTTGGCCAAGGTTTTAATTTGGCTTTATAAAATAATCTTTATTTATAAATCCACCTTTTCATTTGAAAAAAAAATCTTTTATTAAAAGATCCAAAATAGAAAAACTAAAATATTTTATTTTCCTTTTATTAAATGTTTATCTTTTTAAATCCCTTTAGGATTTTATTTGATCCAAATTGGTTTAAAGTTCCAATTGAATTCAAAAAGTTTCTTCTGGCCCTGAAAATCAACAAAGTTTTATTTTATTCATTTATTTTTCACATTACAAGATTTGGAAAATCTTGGGATGTGACAGGCTACCACCCTTAAAATAAATCTCGTCCCGAGATTTGGGGAGGCTAGGGGTTACAAGTAGGCTCAAAACAACTAGGGTACTACCACCCTTAAAAAATTTTCAAACTAAATTACATATTGGCTTGCTTGGGATCCTGGGGAACTTCTCTGGGAAAACTTCTGCCTAGTGTCCATTGTTTCCATCCTTGACTCATGGGCCAAGGTTGAGATCCTTCATAGACTTGTTTAACTTGTTCTTCATCTTTTCTGGACAATTGTTTACATAGTGGCCTAGTTCCTTGCATTTGAAACACATCACTTGGCTGATATCTTTCTTTTCCTTGGGTAACAATTCTTCTTGTTTGTTTCCTTGGTTCTTCTTCTTTTCTGGGCATTCATTGGCATAGTGTCCCATCTCTTTGCAATTGTAACATTGCACTTGAGTAATATCCTTCTTATTAGGGTTGGGGCATTTCTTCTTCTTCTTTTTGGGTCTCTCCAAAGCTAGGAGTTCTTCTAGTTCATGTTCTTCATAGGTGGGAGATCTTTCTCTCTTCTTGGGGCATTGATCTTCTTGCTCCTTGGATGCATGATCCTTGACTTCACAAGTATTACTAGCTTGGGTTCCTTCTAAAATAGCATCCTTGTCATCCTTGTGGTCATTAGCTCTTTGGGAAAAGTTTTCTCCCATGTTGATCATTTGAGTAACCAATCCTTGCATCAATTGGGATTGAAGTTTCAAAATCCTTTGTATGGCTGGGTCTAGTCCATTGTTGTTGGCTAAAAGCTGAGTTGTCTCTTGGCTCAACTGGTTTTGGGTTGCTATAAGTTCTTTCATGTTGTCCTCTTAGTTGTTGTTGATGTCACCATCCTTGGTGTTGGAGTTTCTTGGAGAAGTCATCTGTTTGGGTTGGGTAGGGATTAGAATAGGCAAAAATATTTCTAAGGAAATAGTTCTAATCTCACACATCACAATTCACTCAAGCAATGTGCAAGCAATCACAAGCCAAACATTTCACTCAAACAATCAATGTTCAAGCACATACTTAGGCAACAAAATATTTTTGTTACACCACATAAGTTGGTGAGTTTGACTTAACTAAAATATGGTGGTCCATCTATATGGTTTACTTGTGATCTTTCCATCCTTCTTGGTTGATTCTTCTTACATGAGATCATGGTTTCCTTGAGAAAAACTCCTTGGTTACAAGACTTCAAATGAGGTAGGTTCCTTCTAACTTTTGCATTCCCTCAGTCTCTAAATCTTGATCAAGATTTCCTTGACTTACTTGTAGTCCTTAGTAGTATCCAATTTGGAATTCCTTGGTGAATATGATGAAGATGTTGAAGTCATTAGAGTTGAAGAAGTTGAAGTCATTAGAATTGAAGAAGTCCTTTGCACATGGTGTAGTCTTTGGCCATGGGGTAGGTTTTTCCATCAAGCTGAAATAGAAGAGATGTAGAGTTGAAACCAAAATGGTTTGAGGAAAGAGTTTACAAGATTGTTTGTAAATAAGTTTTGGAACAAATACAACTCCTATTTTTCTAAGGGTTTTTGTCCAATCCTAGGGTTTACAAATCCTACAGGCAACACAATGCTCTGATACCATCTGTAGAGGGAGTGTCCCAACCTTACAACAATATAAGGTGGAGTCCCCTGTGTTTACAATGCTAGTCCCTGGATCAATAGTTAGCATCCACAGTTAAGATGTAATATCAAGAAACAAGGGTCATAATGTAACTTTATAACCAGGAATAACATAATTTTATTACATCTTACATAGCTCATTTGGCTATTACATTACATTGCAGCAGAAATCTATAAGCATGGGGTCCTTCATCTTCAAAGTGCCACAGAACATATTGTTGTAGACTTTGTAATCCTAATCAATCAATCTTCTCTAAAACAATCAAACCTGCAATATTACAAGTTACAGCCACAAAGGTCAATACATTTGAATTGTATTGGCAAGTGATACTATGGTAGTATAGTGGAGTCTATCATCTATATGCATTTGGCTAAGTGGAGTTGAGGCTTGCATTGATCAAAATAGATTTTCCTTATCATTTTGAAAACACTAAGTTTTTGCTTGACAAAAACATTTTTCTCAATCAAAGTTTGAAGATCTTTTAACCCTTGTTCAAACCACAAGATTTTAACTTAGAAATTTGAATGATGAGATTCTTGATTGCTTCCATGTCTTGATGCTCAAATTGTCCTTTACCAGGGACATGGCTAAGTACTTAGATTTTACACTCTGCAGAGGTGGTGCACTTTCCCCACAAGACTTGGTTTCCCAAGACAAGATCTTTCAGAAGCCTTCCCTTAGACCAAAATGGACGCGTTCCAACCTATCAAAAACTACCACCAACTGTCCATATGGCTAAGTTCTTGCAACCTATATGATCATGGCAGAGCCCATATTGCCAAGTGGTTGCACTTGAAGCTTCTCAACATTTGACATCTCAAATCTGTTTGTTCCTGTCGAATTGTGGCATCCCGCAAAACCACTACTAGAAAATCGCGTTGATTTTGTGCATCGCATCACCATGACATCATCATACATCTATCTGTCTAAAACTATTTTGCTAAAACCCTATTTTGTTTTCTATATTAATCCCCTCCCTTTTATTTCAAATTAAACACCGGTGCTTCCGGATATCTCAGTTTGTCCAAAAGCAATTTATAAAAGGCTTTTAAAATAAATTAGAAAACCCTAGTCTAAAATATCTAGTCCTAATTTACCCAATCCTAGTCTACCCACCAACCCCAGCTTGCCACCTCACCGTCCCTCCACCTCACCACTCCTCACCGCCACCTCATCAATCCACCAGCCGCCGACCCCACCATGCGGGTCCCGCTCCCTCTCTCTCTCCCCAACCAGCCATCCACACACGCCACCTCCCTCTCTCACATTAGCCTCCCTCTCTCTCTCTCTCTCCCGGCCCCACCTCCTGCGCCCGCCCCACCCCTGCCAACCTCTCTCTTCCCCGGCCCCACTCCCTCCTGGCCCCAAGACACACACGCCACGCCCACCTCTTCCTCTCTCTCCCCCGACCCCGCTTCTCTCCCTCCCCACCGGCAACCGCGCTCGCCTGCCCCGTCTTCCTCTCCGGCGCCGGCCACCGCCACCAGCCCGTCCGCCTCCGGCCTTCCCTCCCTCTCCTCTACTCGACAACCATCCCCACCCCGCGTCGGCCGCCCGTCTCCGGTGCCCCCGCCCCTTCTCCCTCCTTCCGCCGCCGCCTCTCTCCGGCGAGCCCGCCTCCCGCCGCCTCTGCCCCGGCTCCTCCTCCCGCATCTGCCTCGCCGCGACCTCACCGGCGTCGCCTCCCCACCGCGCGTCCCAGACCCGCCCTCGCTCTGGCCTGCTCCATCGGAGACCGCCACCTCGGCCGGCGACCCCGGCCTCCTTCCTCGCAACCGCCACCGCGATCGCCTCCCAGCGCATCTCCGTGCTCGACCCGCGCTGGCAGGCCGGTTGCCTCCTCCGACCTCAACGCCGGCCTCGCTGGCTTCCCCACCCCCCGCTCCGGCCGGCCTCGACCACCTCCGCCGCGGTCGCGTGCCCCGCCGCCGACCGTCCTTCCGCTTCTCGCCTCCGGCGCTCCAAGGCTGCCTCGCCACCTCCCGGCTCGGCCATCTCCTCCACGCCTCTGCGCGAGCTCACTCGGCGCTGCCCTCCGGCCTTCCTCTCGCGTCCCCGCCTGGTGCCTCCTCCCGCGACCCCCGTGGCCGCAGACGCCCGTCGTCGCCTCCCCGAAGCCTCCCCCTCGGCCGCCCTTGCAAGCCCGAGCCGCCGGCGACCCTGCAACCCCATCATCGCCTCCGCAGCCAAGGGCCCGTCCCGTGAGATCCTGCGTCATCTTCCTCCGACATGCGTCCTCCCTGTCGCTTCCCCTGTGTCCCCTGTCGCTCATCTCAACAAGATCGTCCAAAGACCCAAGTACCACGAAAACCGATGCCAAGAGCAACTGAACATGGAGAACCTGGACAAAGCGACAAGATCTTCATCGATGACAAGACCGCCATGATCTGCCAAGTTCGGCTAACGACAAGACCAAACCCTCGACATGCCGTGTGCTCCCTCACGGATGCCATGATCTTCGTCACGGACGCCGAGACCCCCGAACCCGAAGACCGATCCCGTAACCGGCGCCACGCCAAGTGCTCCTTCCCGGACCCGAAAACCATCGGTCAAGTTCACAACCGACAAAAGACGGACGACTAGTTCTACTTCACGGGCACCGAGCGTCAAGATCGCCTTCACGGGATACCGCAAGACATCCTTCCCGGGATTTGAAGACCGAACCCTCGGCATGCCAAGACCTCCTCCTTGGGACGCCAAGATCTACTTCCCCGATCCGAAGACCCTAAATCCCGGAGTCCGTACCTCGTTCCGTCGAACCCTGAGACCGAACCCCGAACCCCCGAAACCAAGTTCGTCCGAACCCAGATGTGTTACCCCTTTCTCGAGCCCTATTTTATAAATGTAAAATACCAAATTGTTGCATATTAAATCATTCATGCATGCATACTTGTCTGTGGTTTGGGGGCCTTATGCCGATTCACCTTATAATTAAATATGGGGCCCATATGCGGGCAAATCTAGTCTTATATTGGCCTCATTTAAATTTGTGTAGCGAACCGGTGCTATCTTTTGTCTTGATAATGCAACATTTAAATTGCGGGGTAGTTAAATAACTTGAACCATATAAATTAATGTCGGGACCCCGGTTTCCGCTTAATATTGCCTTATTGCATCGCACCTTTGCCATGTCATACATCATGCATGCATCATGCCCGATTTTCTACCGTAGTATTAAATAGTGCATCCGGTGTTTCTTCTAGTGTTTTGCTTCTTCGCGGATAAGGCCGTTGAGTTGATGTGAGCTTCGCCCCGATTTTCGGATGAACCTTCGGCAATGTTTTCAGGCGAGCATCCCTTCCCCTTCTACCTATTTTGCAATTATAGTCTTTATTTCCTCCTGTTGATCTATTGCTATCTGTGTTGCGATGCTATAGTTTTCGTACCCGTGGTATCCCTTGCAGCCTTATATTGCCTTGGACACATCCTATTACCTGTTGTTTGGTAGATAGTTGGACCTGCGCGTCGTAGTCGCTTGCTCAAGTGCTGTTGCGTGTCGTCCAGTACCACAGTTGTTGGAGTATTGCCGCATGTTTATTGTTGGAGATGATCATAACTTTAATTACTGTTTAACAACTAAAATTGAAGTAAGTAAGCAGAGGCACAGGTGGGCAATAGATGTTATTTGGTTGTTAACCGTCCACTTGTGTCCCGTAGGACCCCGAGTACTTGATACCCGTTCCTTGAATATTCGCGCTATCCACATCCGGGAGGATTATGGGACCCCCCTGAGCCAGAGCTTGATTCCGTCTTATTTCTTGGGGCCACAAACTAGTTTGAGGTTTTATTTACTATCCTGTACCTATGCCATGCTTTACTTCTTTATTTACGATTGTGTGAGGAGCACTGTCTTAGGACCGTGACCTGTTGCAGATCGACAAGCCCTTTTGGGTTCCCATGCGTTACCGCCCCACAAACCTTGAGTCTGTCTCGAGTCAGCTAACTTCTATGGTGTACTCACGGTGGCCCGGAAATATTTCTGAATCCTGTGATTGCTTTGTCGTGAAGGCCTCGTTGGGTTTTTATTTGGTTTTCCGAGGTTGATCGAGTGTGTTGCTATTTGTGCACCCTGCGGTAAAACTTTCAAAGCCGTGTCCGCGGTTATGGACGACTTGGAGCACAGATCTCGATCATAGACAACTATAACTAAAGTAGTGCTATAAATTTGACTTTATAATGACTAGTAATCGCTTCACTATAATGGAATGGATAAATAAAACGCCAACAATCGCTTGTTTGGGTTGTCGCTGCACCATTGTCTCGACTAGTAAGTATTGCAACTATAACGGAATGGCTAAATAAAAGTACCAACAACCTGGTTTTGGGTTATCTCATGCTAATTGTATCGACTAGTAAGTGTTGCAACTACAATGGAATGGTCAAATAAAAGTGCCCACCTTATTTTATCGGGATGACTATCCATATTTGACTAGTAATTGCGCAACGACATCGAATAAATAAAGCGCCAACGTGTGAGTTCCTCGGTTGACTTCCTCGCTTGGTCTCGAGGGGAAATACCAGGATGGGTATGTTTGATGGTAGCATCAGTTGGTTCGAATAGGTCTTTCTTATCCCTCGATGATAGCCGCGGTGATATCGAGTCTCTATAGGTTGTATAGTGCATCTTGCCGCCGCCGCCACCATACCTATGTAGGCGAGGACCGCCAATTCTAGCCTCGCCGTAATCGCCTCGATCGATGCTCCTCTTTTCCTTTGCCCTTGTCGGCACCTTTGTTTTAGCGAGGTTCGACGTCGTTAGTAGGGTTACCCTTCCGGCTTGGCCCGGCAAGGGTTATGGACGCCATTGGTTATTCTTCGTGGCTCTTATCGCCATTTGCATCTTGTCCGTAGTCGGACGCTGTATCATTTTCAAGGTGATTTGGATCTTTGTACCGTATATCTGTATCCTTGACTCATGGAGTCGTGTTGTATATATATCTGTTCTGTGGGTCCCATCGAGGACTGTTGTGTAATGTTATTACTTCGTTTTCCACCCGCACGAAAGTGCCTGGTGGGCACCTTTGAATCGTTTCTATGCGGGTTTGGCGGGTTTCGCTAAAACTTGCATAGGGCCGATTCTGAGGGTGTTACAGGTGGCCATCCACAAGTGAGATACACAAGGTCAACCAAAGACATGGGCCTTGTGAACCACTCAACCAAAATCCACCAAGCAAGTCCCATTCCACCCAGGTGATTCATTAACTTGGTTGTTTTATTAAACAAAACACAAGTCCTCAGACTTTGAAATTTTTCCATAGTGTGAATATATATTCCACCCATGTTTTCTATTAGCTAGGCTAAGCTTGATAGTAATAGGAATCTTAACTTAGGAAGATTTCCACTAAGGTTTCATCTACTAGGTTTTACTATAGCAAGGTTTATACTTAGCAAAATCCATGCAAGTTTTACTTAGAGAAAATCACTAATGCATAATGAAAGTAATGGGACAAAAAGTATGAAGCATCACTTGCCTTTTTGGTAGAGTATGGGTTCACTCCTTGTCCTTGCAACAATCACACTCTTCAAGTCACTACAAATCAATCAAGCAAGGCACAAACTCAATCTACCAATCAAGCAAAACAACACATAAAATGACAAAGTCAATGTAATGCATGCAAGCATGCCAAGCTTTGTTTTGTTTTGAAAAGTGGTTCCTAATGGGTCATAAACATTTGAAAACATCTATTGGTCATTTTATAAAGTGGCAAAGTCATTTGCAAAAGGTTTCACTTTATAAACCATTTTCAAAACAAAGTATCATTTTATGTGGTGTAGAAATATTTTTGCTAAGGCATTAACCTATAGGGTTCACCAAATATGTTTTCAAACTACAAAACTTGGTGTTTAGGGTCAGAGAGTTTAAAACAAAACATTTTCCAAAGGTTTTCTTCCAAAACCATTTTTAATAAATAAACCACATTTCTATTTGACTAGAAATGGTTTTAAATCAAAGAATCTTTATTTTGTTTCATCAAATTCATTTTTGAGTCCACAAAGTGTTTTCTATGGTCAGTAGGTTCAAATCACACCATTTGCCAAAGATTTTATCCCCAAATTCATTTTTAAACAATTTTTACAAACTAAACAAGCATACAAATGTTTCTGCAAAAACAAACACTCTAACAGATACTATTTGCTAAACCAAAAGCATGGTTGGCTAGGGTTTGTTCCACTGATTCCAATGATACCAAGTTTGCAAATTTTGGACGTGTGGATCAAAAGTTACATGAGTTTCAAATTGCAATTCAAATCTGGTTTCAATCTGTTTTTAAATCAAAAACCTGGCCACGCATCGCGCCGTGATTGGTCGGTACCGCTTCGGGCGGATCGAATCGATCGCTGTGGAGCGTTAGATCAAAGTGGGATCGCATGGCACAGATCGCTCGATACCCCTTCACTCACTTTCTTTCCTAAACGTCAGATCCAAATCTAACGGTCCTAACTACTCTGACTAATAATCGGCTATGGCGGCGCGTTCGACAGCGGCCAGCGAGGTCGTCGCCGGTGATACTGGACGCAAGATAAGGAGAAGGCTCACCGTGGTCGCAGGGCCGTGGGGAAGCTCGATGTGGTTGCGAGGAGGCGAGGGGCGCACTGGGGTGGAACTAATTGCTCGCCGGAGTTTGCTCGGCGTCGGGTGCGTTCAGGCGTTGCTGGGGATGTTGCTACAGAGCACGAGAGAGGGAACAAAGGTTGTGGTTAGCTTCGTACGCGGTTCAATGACAAGCGAGCATCAACGAGAGGAAAGGGGGTGGTCTGGCTTACCGGGGAAGAGGTCGTCGGAGAAACCAGACGGTGGCGGCGGTGGTTGTTGTCGTTGCTGACGCTGTGAGGCACGCGCGAGTGAGCTGCGGCTGCAGAAAAGTCCGCTGGGGGATGCTGATCACAGCTGCGTGCTCAGGGGGGCAAGAGGTGGCGTGTGCTGGCCGGAATCCTTGCCGGAGCATCGTCGGAAGAGAGGGAGTGTTGGTCGAAATTTGATGACCGAGGCGGTCGGTGGGCGATAGAGGAAGTGGAGAGGAGTCACCGGCGTTTAAAGGGCATGGTCATCTGCGAGGAATCAAAGCCTCCATCAACACGCAATCACTACCGAGTAACTCATCGCAACGCAGGCGACGGGTCTCGCTTGAAGACGTTGGTTGGGTATGTGGGGCCGTTGCGTCAGTGGATTGAGAGAGGGAGTTGGGGTCCACAAGTCAGTGACCTTGCGGGTTGTTTCTGCGGGGAAGAAAAACGGTTCGGGGCGAGGGTGAGGTGGGCTAGGTGGGCTGTTGGGTTGGAGCTGGGCCAGATGGTTGGGCTGCTCTATTTTTTTCTGTCTGAAACCTTTTTCTTTTTCCAGAACTATTTTCTGTTTTGAATTTCAATCAACTATTCAAACATTCAAACAATTCAAACATTCAACACTCTTTGCACTTGGTTTTGGTTCTATTTAACAACATAAACCCAATCCCAAAATAAAATAATATTTTTGTTCTTTTTAGGATCTATTTAATAATTAAATAAAATAGACCATAGTTATTTATTCAAATAGGGTCTGATTTATTTAATGATATCTCCATTCGAAATCCAAATATTTTCAAAACCAAATCAGCAGGTTTTATTTGGAAATATAAGGTATTTGGAAAACTTGTTTAAAACAAAATAACATTTTTATTTTATGGTCCATTAACAATTAAATAAAATAGACCTTCATTATTAAATCAAATAGGATTTGTTTTATTAAAATATTTATTTTGAAATCTAAAATAAAACCAAAACACTTCAGTAGGTTTTATTTGAGAATATAAAATATTTGTAAATCTTATTTAAAATAAAATAAATAAGTTTTAGTGTTTATTTAAAATGGGAAAAGCCTTTATTTTAATAAAATTTGGTTATTAAATCCCTATTATTTTATTTAAATAAACCTTTGCTATTTTTATTCAAAACAAAATGTTTTAATTCAAAAACTTGGCCAAGGTTTTAATTTGGCTTTATAAAATCATCTTTATTTATAAATCCACCTTTTCATTTGAAAACAAAATCTTTTATTAAAAGATCCAAAATAGAAAAAAACTAAAATATTTTATTTTCCTTTTATTAAATGTTTATCTTTTTAAATCCCTTTAGGATTTTATATGATCCAAATTGGTTTAAAGTTCCAATTGAATTCAAAAAGTTTCTTCTGGCCTTGAAAATCCACAAAGTTTTATTTTATTCATTTATTTTTCACATTACAAGATTTGGAAAATCTTGGGATGTGACAGCCTCCTTTGGTGAAGGGAAAATCCCATGCTCACCATTCTTGACCTTGTCGCCTTCAAGGTTGGATGCCATAAGATGGGCATCATTGCTCGCCTCCATGGTTGAAGGGAAAATCCCATGCTCGACCGTCTTGTGGACATATTGTAGTAGTGGTGGAGGTAGGCTCATGCTATCCAACTTGGCGAAGTAGAGGTCTTCATTTTCCTCGTTCATGAGGTCTTCAAATGCAAGCGTAGTCGTTGAAGCTTGATGGCATGGACGAAGGCTTGCTCTTGGTGCCATTTTGGTGGTGGCACAAGAAGTTGAAGGTGCCTTGTGATGGTGTCGACGGAGGTCATTGGCGTGCCTTGCCGATGGTTGATGTAGGTGGCGCACTTGGTCATCCATATGACGCTCACGACGATGGCCCTTGACCTTGGCACTCTTCCTTGTAAGTTTTTCTAATGAGCGCAAAGCATCATTAGTCTTGGCGACCATCCTCATGTTTTTGTCGAAGTCGTTTTCCATGTCCTTCTTGAAGTTGTGGAGGTCGCTTTGGAACTTGTCCATTTGATGATGGACCTTGGCGCACTAGAGTTGGAGGCTCCGTCTTGGTCGGTGCGACGTGAGGAGCTTCGCATTGTCGTTCTTGAAGTCGTCCATGCTTGGGGAGTCATTGTTGTTGTAGTACTCCATATCACCCAAGCATGTGGAGACATTGTTGGTGTAGTGCTCCATCATGTTATCCATGCTTGTGGAGACATAGGCATGGTGGCTCATCGTGGATTATTCATAGAAATAATCCTCGGTTCCGGAGTCCCTAGACATGATTCACAAGACCAAGCGGTGTATATGGAAGTGGTAGAGGGTGTTAGGGATACAACGTCAAACCTTACTTTACCTTGGAAGATCGTATCGTGCAAGTGGCCACACTTGAGAGCAATAAACCAAGCAAAGTGAAGTTCACGCGGAACACCAAAACCAACTACTAACCAAAACACACACACACACACACACACACAAGGTCTATGGTGGATAGGTATGGAAAGTGGCATGTCAAGAACCAATCCGAAATCAAGATGTTGTAATGGCAAGTAAAGAACCACAATGATCACAAAGCAAACAAGTTAATCCACAAGATAGGAAATATGTACAAGGAAACACACACGGTGGGATAAATGGGACTTGTGCGACGGAGAAAGTGAGCTAAGAACCAAATGCTTACCTAGCGAAGACTATAAGCTCGTGTCACACAAGTACAAGGAGAGACGCTAGTTTGATTGCACAAAATTGGTGGCTACAAGATATGCACAATAAGTACCACATATATGATGTTCATCGAGCTTGCGCTTCCTATTCTATAAGGCACATGTATATCTATTTCTTTTCTTTTTTTTCTATTTTTTTTCTCTTTTTCTTTTTCACTTGACTCTTCCTTGTGCCAACAACTATACAAGATCACTATATGAGATAACGCTCACAATGTTTGCTCGGAATTCTACAAGGTATCAAATGTGCATAGCCCAAGCAACCATAAGAGGAACTAGTCTCAATAGGTGTTTGTTGCTCGCAAAGATAGTGGGGTTCACAAAGGAATGCAAGTGGGGAGAAGTCGCGAAATCTGGGAACCTGCTGTTTTCTTTCTGTACTGGGCGGTAGTACCGGATTTTGGGCCCGGTAGTACCGGAAAAGGGCGGTAGTACCGGATTTTAAGCCCGGTAGTACCGCCGGGGACAGAGAAGCCCAGATTTGACGCGTTTTGGCGATTTTGGGGTGATTTGGGCGGAAAATCTTCAAGAAAAGCACCAAATCGAAGGGGGAAATCAAGGAATTAGGCCATGGAACGAAGGGGAAGGTAGATCAACTAGTTTAGCAAGTAATCCACGGATCAAAACCTACCAAAACGCACTCAAATCACAGATCGATCCAAAACACGAATTGGGGCTATTTTTGGTGGAATTTTCGAATTTATGGGGAAATGACCAAATCGATGAGAAATCCGAGGCAACCAAAAGCTGCTGATACCAGATGATGGAGGGGTTAACCTCTTGGGTGGCCCGATCTTCACGGATCTCGTGGTTAAATCGATGGGAAAGCGAGGGAAAGGGAGAAGGTAGCGGAAGCGAACACACACACCTCGCGAAGAACACGATGAACACACGCAATACTCACACGATACAAGGCCGATTGCTCCCGAACGGCGACCACCGGTCCGATAGAATCCACATCGGAGAGGGAAGAACACCTTGGGGAGGGTCTTGACAACTTGGAGACGAGACATCGAACTCCAAGGCCTTGTTCAACGATGGATGCGTGATGCAAAGTCCAATCGAGGTTGGTGACGATAGTCGGTCCCCTTGGTAAAGGGGATGAGGCAAAACTAGAGATTCCACAATGGGGGTTTTCTTTAGTCTATCATCTATGCCTAAGGGATACATGAGGGGTGGGGGATCTATTTATAGGCCAGCCACTAAACAAGGGTAGTTTGGGGATAAACTAGGCGGATAGGTAAGTAAAGGGGGATACATGGGCTGTGGCCCAACTGGTGCTGCAGCACATGCATGACGGTAGTACCGACTGGGTCCGTAGTACTGACCGGTAGTACCAGTCTAGATCCGTAGTACCGCTTGCCCTGGGACTTCGTTGCTGTCAGATGGCGGTAGTACCGCTGGCCGGTAGTACCGGTCGCCAGATCCGGTAGTACCGCTGGAGACAAAGAGCATTTGGCGATCTGTCTTCTTCCGACTCCTCTTCCAAGCCTCCGTCTTGTCGGGCTTGATGTTCCGGGCTTCGTCCCTTGCCTCCGTACTGGTCGGTGTGAACCTATCATGCATATGTGACAGAGTATGAAGTAGCATACCATTCAATAGGGTAGGAAGGGGGCTCGCATAGAGGAACGGATTCACCTTTGGAGTCCATGACGACTTGGCGTAAGTTGGAGACCAAGATGTGGTAACGACCGTAGGTCGGGCTACATCAGCCCCCCCCCTTCAAAAAGAGTCGTCCTCAACTCTACATGCTCATCACAAAGTAGAAGAGGTAGAGAGACCTTCTTGATCCTGGGGTTCACCATATAGTCGTCCTCGGGAAGATTGACTTGACAACACTTCAATGTTCCTTCACCTTCCTTGAAGCCTACAAAGCTCACAACAAAAGCAAAGCAACACTCAAAGCGTATCCAATTCATGAAGATTATAGCATGAGTCCTCAAGTAGAAGGAAGTCACCTTATCTTGTAGAGATAGCTCGATCAAGGGTAGCCATAGGTAACTCTCTTCGGTTCTTCTTGTCAACATATAGTCCATAGAGGTTGACGTGTATGCATTTGTACCTTCATACAACAAAGACCAAGCAACATATGTTTGTGTGTGATAGAGGAGCATGTCATTTGTGGCATGTCCATTCTTGTCCACAACACGATTAACACAACTCAAGTATAGAAAACGGGATGCATATGCAAGGTCAAAGTGCATGGAAGTCGTTGCAAAATCATCCAAATGTGGTAACTCAAAAACTCCATATAGCATATTATTGTGGCATTCAAAGCAATCGAATAGAAATTTGATCAACAACTTTGATGCAAAACTAGGAGAATTTGGCAAAAACATAAAAGGAAGAATGTCCAAAGCAACATCATTATGTGTGCAAACCAACCATTGGAAAGAGAAATTGCTCGACATGTTGGATGTCACACACAAATCATCAAAAGCAAATATCATGGGAAAATGAGTATCCCAAGCGGAAGCAAAAACAACACGTTTGCAAACAAACCAAATGGAAGAGCAAGTGGTCCTTATGTTTGTTGCAACAATAAGACGAGATTCTTGGAAGCTCTCATGACAATACATGCTCTTAAAGGAATTGTGGTTGCACACAAAACATCAGAAAGAGAAAATGTTCAATATTTTTGTTGCAACACACAAAGCATCATTATCTAAAAGCGAAGAAACATGAATGTCACAAGGGAAAATAATATCATTAACATGTTTGCAATCAAACCATAGGAAAGAGAAATTTGCCAACATGAAAGATGCAAAGCATGCAAAAGGTATCAGAGCTGGGTTCGATCTTGAACTCACTTGTGGGATGCTCTCTAGAGCTCTTTTTGTCAACTTGTGCTCAACCGAGGTTGACATTCTCGTGCGGGCACCTACACACATCATATGTAAAAGGAAGAACGTGTGTGCATGGTAGAGATACACATCATCCATCATGACGTATCTCTTCTTGTGCACATCACCATTAATGTCAATCAAGTATGAAATAGGTGCATGGTGAGTATGCAAGTGGGGAACATGCTTATCATGGCAATCATCAAAATCTCCAAAAATTGAGAAAGTTATGGGGGCCATCTCATTAAAACGCATATGATCAATATTGTTGCAAGCAAAACAAGTGAAATAGCAAGCATTCATCTTATCGCAAGCAACGAGAGAAATTGAATGACTAGCATGACAAGACAAGTCCAAAGCAATTGAGAGAAGGTGGATGGGAAAGTCTTATAGAAGAGGTGAAAACCTTTTGTTTGAAGCATGAGGTTAACATCCCAGATATGAATCAAAAGTAAGTTTATTTTCCTATGTACGTACATAATCCAGTCTACTTGTATTTAATTAAACCTAGTCATTATTGTCTAAATAGTGGAACTAATTTAAATCTATTTGATATATGTTGCAACTTTAGGTACGTTGATGTGAAAAAATCTCGAAATAAGCATGACAACACCACCGTATTCCATCACTACAAAGTAGATGTATTTAATGCTGCAATAGATCAACAAGTGACAGAGTTGAATCATCGATTCAGTTCTCAAGTAACCGAGCTACTTGATCTTTGTACATCCTTGGATCCGAGGCATGATAATTTTGACAAGTCCAAGATATGCAGACTAGTGGAAAATTCTATCCTGCTGATTTTTCTAGTCAAGAGAGAGACAGGTTGGAGTGCGAGCTTCCACATTTTTAACTTGATACATCCAACCATCCAGAGATCAGAAATTGCAACTCACTTGCTGATTTGACAAAGAGAATAATTAAGACCGGTAAGTCATCTGATTATCCAATGGTTGAGAGGTTGTTACGCTTAGTGATCACTCTTCCGGTGTCAACTGCAACAGCAGAGCGAGCCTTTTCTGCTATGAAACTAGTCAAGACCCGTCTTCACACTAAGTTGGGAGATGACTTTCTCCGCTATTGTGTGATAGTCTACATAGAGAGGGAAATAGCAGAAAAGTTTAGTGTTGAAGAAATTATTGAGACATTTGATCTTCGTGCTCGTAGAGCCGAGTTCAAATTGATAGATATGTAACTTCATTCATATTTCATGAAAACATGCAAATTTTGTTGTGTTCTGAGACAAAAAAAGCCATGATTTTGATGCTTATACTTTTAGCGCCCCCCCCCCCCCACACACACACACACACACACACACACACACACACACATCTTCCGTTGCTGGCTCCGTCCCTGTAGTTAGCTGACATTGTATTGTATCTTCTTTTTGCTATAGACGAAATCTCTTGTCTGCCATCACATACTACTTTCTATACATAGAGAACGGAAAATATCACTTTGTGTTTGTATGATGGATGCAATGAAATAGAAGAAAAAGGACAAAAAAACAATGGTATCCATGAGAGATCATCTCAACCTTCCTCTTAGCATTATATGCGTTATGAGGAATATTTCTCATTTACTTTCGAGCGGGCATTTTGGATAACATATATAGTGCGTCTGGAGCACCAAAGTGCACACATGACACATGCGGTACATAAGGGAACACCCCATATATATAGACAGACGTTATGCGTTGGCGGCTATATAGGTACAGTACATATATTTATCTGGTCTGCCATATTTTGATGGAACGATTGTGCATACATCGTCTCCTGCACTTTTTTTCAGATGAAACATAGTTTGCAATTCAGGTGCAGCTAGCTTGATTTCAGAACCACCTCCGGCCACCGCAGCTGCCCTCCCTCTGGCAGTTGAAGTAGGCTGCGGCGGCTGGATCGGCGAGGTTGTAAAACGCTGCGAAGTCCCTGGTATTGAAGTTGGCGCGCCACCCCGGCGCGTAGATCGTCTGCCGCACTGTCTGGCGGAACACCACAAAGGCCAAGCGGTGGATGCCGGCCGTCGGCCGCGGGCTCTCGTACGGCACCACCTCAGTTCCTGCCGATCGATGGGAGAAGATTGTTAGCTCAAACAATGCTATATATGTTACGCGAGGTCGATATACTTTTATCATGTACTGTATTTTCTATATTGTGCATGTACATTTCTGTAAATTTGCTTACCACAGCTCATATCGCCTCCTTCTGGTATGTCTGTGACCAACCTATACAAGAACTCGGAAGCAATTGATTACCAAGTTAATATAAGTGAACAATTTATCTTGGATGATAAGGCGACATGTGCAAGGTGGAAACGAAGAGGTGGTAGAACTTGGCATGCAGTTATCGCGTACCAGTGGAGGTACTCCCTCGCCGTAGGGTCGCCTGGGGTAGGTGCATCAGGGTCTACCATCACCTAGTAACAAAAACATGCATGAGTTGCACCCAGGAAACAATACATATATGCGCATTTCTGCATGAAAGTACCATAATACTAACATACATCTCCGGTTCCGAATTATAAGATGTTTTAAACTTTTTAGTGTGGACTACATGAATATACATACTAAAAACATTAATATACATACCATTCGGGAACAAAAATTATAATTCGGAACAATGATGTAGTACTTAGTATTATTCTTTTTTTGTGGGGGTACTTAATACTCACAAGTGCGTAGAGTGACCCGGGCAGTCCAGTGATCTGCACCGTTGGCTGGTTCACCACTTGGGACGGCCTCAGCTCGGACCCGACAACGATCTCACGGTTGGCGTAAAACACCCTCAGCCGTGCCGACGCATCGAAGTAGTCGACGATGTCGCCGACGATGTTCCCAACTATAAGCGGATCCCTCTGCATGCTAACCGCGTCCCCTGACAGACTACTTTCACGTACTTGAACCTCCTCTGTGGCTATGATACCGTATGGATGATCTTAGTTTGGCGAGGCATGGAGAAGCCTCCAAGCTATTTATAGGCCTCCAGTGAGCTTCTATAAATCTGAAGTGTGGTGTACTGTAGCCTTCTGACTTCCAACAATCCTCGTCACGATCGTCATAATCGAATCAAAAAGGGAAATATCCTTTCCAAGGAAAAAAAATGAAAGATTCTTTCTTGATAGGAAAAAATTGAAAGATTCTTCCTTTAGGCCTTGTTTTGTAGCAGTGGTTTATAAGGGAATTTCAGGTATGAACCCCACAGGGTTGGGTGAAAACACGCCTGGCACCCAATCCACTTGGTTCCACTGAAATCCACTTTCACCACAAACCCCACTCTAAATTGTCTGTTTTGTATATATGGATAATTTCAGACTAAATTTCACCGGAATGGCATGAATTCAGATAAGTAGTGCAAGACTGAATAAAAATGCAACTTTTACAGCAACAATAAATCTAGATGCAAGTGAAGCCGACATGTAACATCATCAAAAAATTCTGTGTGGCAAAAATACCAGATTACAACAAGTAAGACACAAAGTCTCTGTCTTTTATATAAGAACAATGTCCATATTTCATAATAATATAGACATACATGAAAATATTTCAGGTAATCTCCAACAATTAAAACTTCATAACAGCTTCCGAAGAACGCGGGAGTTTATATCCGAACAACGTGGGAGTTTCTCATATGCACGAATCAACAGTAACCCGTCCAATTCCGCAATGCACGGTGGGATGGCAACTCTTGTTTGCCACGTGACGACTTGGCACTGGTTCGCTCCCTAAATCGTTGCATAGGATTAAGGTCCCCTTTTCAAAGGAAAAAAAAAGAGAGAGATTCTATTGTGTTGAGTTTTTAGTATAAGACCATCACATTTGTAGCAAAATTTCTACTTTTGGACCACTTTACATTTTGCAGACTGAAATCTTCCAGATTGTCTCATAAAACACTAATCTAAAATTGAACACAAATTGATGCTATTTTTGATAGGTGGACCCAATTTACATGGTCAAATTGATGACGTGGCATCGGTCCCACTTGTCAGGCCAATTAGAAAAACAAAACATCCCCACTATTCTTCTTTGTCTCTCTCTCCCATTACCCAATGGTCACCACTCACCACTGCCGCCTCTCCGGCGAACTCGCCACCGCCTCCCCAGGCACCAGAAGGTCCCGTGGTGGACAGTCATGGTGGGCGTCTTCGCTGGCCAGACCTCCGCCTCTCAAGCTGCCACTGCCTAATGCCGAACATCTTCACTGTTGCCTCGTGCTAGTGATTGTCCCATGGTCGACCATCGTGGTGGGGCGTCGCCACTGGCCAGACCTCTGCCAATTGAGTTGCCGCTGCCTTGGGGGTGAATAGCATCGCCACTTCCTCGTGCTAGAGGGCTCCCGCCGGACTGGGAACTAGCACAAGGGGAATGCTGCATCGTAGGGCCGGGGTGCTCCAAAACCAACCGCATCGGATGGCACCGCATCGACGTTGGGCGCGAGCGGATGCCAGGGTGGTGCCTCCACCTTCCTTGCCTCACTCGCGGGCGGACGCCGGCTGGCCTTGGGGCTTCCCGTGGGCGAGGTGGCCCGAGGGCTTGAGGGTGTGGGTGGATGGAGGCTGGCTAGCGGCAGGAGCATGGGCCGGTGGCTCCGGAGCCCTGCCGCCAGGATTTGGTCGGAACAACATGTAAATTGAGTCAACGGTGTGGTAGACATATATTGAAAAATATATTATTTTTCCTAATTGGGCTGACAAGTGGGTTCAAGGCCACGTCATCAATTCAACCCTGAGAAATGGGCCACACCTATCAGAAATAGCATCAATGTGTGTTCAATTTGAGATTAATGTTTCAAGAGATAATCTAGGAAAAAACGGGTAGATTTCGGTCGGCAAAATGTAAGGTGGTACCAAACTAGAAATTTTGCTAGAAATGTGGTGGTTTTATGCTAACAAACTGAAGATCCTATTCTTATGACACACAGCAAGGGGGCAAATCGATCGCCTTGTGATAACTCGGAACACCTCTCCGCTGCATGGCAGATTTTAGATCGGATGGCTAACGTGTTGCCGCCAGACCATATCTCGTCCGTTGCATTGCGCATCTCCTGGCTGCATGGTGCACCGGCCCTTTCCATGTCGCTTTTGAAAGCTACTGAAACAGATCGGGTATCCTTATTTTGAGCCACGATACCCCACCAGCGAGAGCCTTTGCCGGCGGGCGGTAGGTCCTTTCTGTTGCTCTCTTCGCTGTTACCTTTATATCTTGACTTTCAGTGATAGCGTCGGGCAAAATGTGCATACGCTCACGAGCTCGCTATTTCATGTTTCCTTTTATGATGGAAGATATCAGATGAGATGGGTTGTGAATGTCTGCATTGGCACCGTGTTTCTTAAAAAAAAATACAATTTTAGGGTCCGGAGAGAAGGCAAATGTGTGGTGCGTACTCGGCCTGGCAAAGTTTTTTTTTTTTTGAAAAGAATCGGTTTTTCTGCAATTTTTTTTACCAATCTATTAATAATCATCAACATTGGTACGAAAGAACCCTATAAGTAATTAAAATTATAATAAGTTAACCACCTAGCAACGATTACAGACACTGGCGCAAGCCGAACGTGCGCCGCGGGAATGTCGCAAAGTTTGTCGTAGTCATTGCCGGAAACCACCGAGTTGCCTACGGCCATTGTGTATGCAAAAGATCATTTATCTGGGCGGTCGGCAAAGTTCTATGAAGCCTATGACTCAGAAAAACTACCGACAAAGACATGTCATCTGCTTAGCTACCAAAACACGATACATGTATAGGTGAGCCGAAGCTCTGGCAGTCGGCACAATTGCACTAGGCGAGCTTCCCAAAACACAGCATGTGTCCAAGTAAGCCGACGGGCTGGCCGTCGACATACTAGACGACACCGTCAGACAGTCGTTCCATTACTTTTTTCTGGCGAGGGCCAGGTTGTGCCGACGGCTCCGTTGAAACCCGTCGGCATAGACGTGTATATATGCTGATGGCCATGTGTATGCCAATGCTGAGATTGTCGACGACTGCACGCCGATGGTCATCATCGGCATAGCCATAAACCGGCGTTTTTCCTGCCTTTGCCGATGCCTTTAGGCCGTCGGCATATTCTATCACCTGTTTCATGTAGTGAGTAGAGCTTGTTTACGAGAACTAGGGCAAATGGCCCACCTCAGCACAACTTCAGCCACCATGGCTAGTGTCTCATCAAGCCAAACTATAGCCTCATTACGTACGTGCAAACTCCAGAAAGACGATTCCTCTGTCTCTGTTTGGAATAAAATCCGTACTTTATATATTGTCAATTATTCCTGTGCGTGTCAGCGTGTGCACATTTCCCCGATTGAAAAGCGTGCGTCGGCATGAAAGTCAAGATCGACCGTGCATGCCCAACGCACACGGCACACCCCACTACTACTAAATAATAACGAGATCAGACATGATTTTTTTCGGAGCGCGGCAACATGTACGTATGGCTGATCATCTTCTACCCCTTGCCGCAAGCCCGCAACCGCTCTTTTTGGTCGTGCTGATATGCGATCAGATCATTTTCTCTTGGGCCTCCCCACACGTCACCGTCGAACTCTATATGATTCCCCTCCGATTTGAAGCGCGGATATCCTATATGTCGGCAACGGACACAGCGTATGAACTACGAAGATGGCCAGTACGCATGAAGAATATAGGGTCGTGATTCGGTCTATGTTTTCCCTCGGCGATTCGGTATGACTCCTGCTGATAATGTTCAATAATCTGCCGCTGTGTTGGGTATCATCTTCACATGGGCTCTGAGCAGATTGCTTTATGAAGCGTTTCAAATTAATGGACCAACAGGTGTAAGAGCGCCCATCAACATTTAGGATTACAGCAGAGGGTTATTTTCAACATTGCATATAAGGAAAAAAGAGAGAATAAGCTTTCCATCCACCCACCACTAGGTGGTGTGACGAAAATCCCATATTAGCCTCCACTCAAGAAGAAAGAAGAAAAAACCAAGAGAAAAGAGAAAGAGAGAAAGCTGAAGGAAAGATTGAGATACAGTACAGGCGTTGTCAACAAGGTTGTGAAGTACGAATCCACTGTCTTGTCTCCTTCAAGCTGTGGTTTCACAATTTTGGTGAGATTGTTTCAATTCCTAACTTTTATGCTCTAAACATGTTGTTTGCATCCAAGATTCATATGTATTTTGATGTATGCGATCTTCTAGTGCTCTCTAGAGAACAAGTTGTATCCTCATTTGATAAAAGTGGAAGAAAATTTGGGTCGTTTTGGCATGTGTTTTTTCCTCTCAAGTTGAGTGGCTTTTTCTGGTAAAAAGAATTGGTCTCTTTATGTGTTGACGTACTTGTTTCTACATCTTTGTGATGAGAGCATATAAGACTTGTCCTACCTGCTTGCAGAAATCATCTACATGTATGTTGAGAGCACCCTAGGACTTCTCCTTGCATACGACATAATCTATTTCTCCAAATATGTTTGATGCATATGTTTACTTTTGTAATTGAGAAACAATCTATAGAGTTAGTACATGAGTGCTACTAAAACTTACAACTTATTCCGCAGCGTATTTTCAAATCATGTTTGAGTGTACTAATTCCCAATAGAGTGGTATCAGAGCTCAAGGTTTGCTTAAAAGTTGATGCTAGCTCATAATGGCTTTTGAAGAAGGCGCCATCACAAGTGGCATGATGAAAATTGATTCTTATAATTATTCACTATGGGAGCCCATAATGGAACACATCCTTTATTACAATGATTTGCACTACTAGAGAAAACCTTAGGCGAGGCGCACCTAAAAGCTTATGCGAGGCGCATATGATATGCGCCTCTAGCTTTGAGCCTCGCCTATTTTTTATGCGAGGCGCATATGATATGCGCCTCCTAATTCACATATGCGAGGCGCATATTGATATGCGCCTCATATATATTATAGGAGGCGCATATCGATATACGTCTCGCATATGTCAAGTATAGGAGGCATATGTGCCTCGCGTATGTTTCATAATGCGCCTCGTATATTTATAGTATATGCGCCTCCTATAGTGTCCTATATGCGTCTCCTATAATATTTTCGAAATTCAAGTTTTACAGACCACTATAAATAACATTATACAGATATTCAAATATACAATATAGTCCAGAATACAGTATAAACAACACAATTTTTTAGAAACTTGCAATTTGCCAAAGCATAATAGAACCAACATGAATACAATACATTACACATCAATCATGACATACGAGTTCATACATCAAGTGTTTGTGCCACAAGTTCACACCTTCGAGTACAAGTTTTCAATCACATTATAACTCCAACGACGAAGCTCTAGCTAGATGAAGTAGAGCACATAACCTACCATGAAGAGCAATAAGGTGGTGATCACGAGGAAGTTCCTCCACTTCTTCCTTCCATGCCTCCTCCACTTCTCTGTCGCCACCTCTCTACTCTCATAGCCTTGGTAGTTGTTGCCCGAGAAGTTGTTCACTTGCTTCTGGCAGTCTTTCCGCTCCTCGTACACACCTGGAACGCGACCGATGTACACGACATAGCACTTATTCGCCATCTCCTACACACAAGAAAGATGATATTAGTTATGTTAGTGGAAAGCAATAGCTAGCAGCTAGCAGTTCACAAGATAGAATCATGCATATATGTGGGTGCAACAAGATGTAAGAAATCACGTTCTAATCATCGACATTTTGAAGAAAGACAAAAAAAAAAACCAAGAATGACTTGGATTAGTACCTCATATTTAGGTTGGGCACGGAAATAACAATGCTCGTTGTTCGATCTTGTGCGGCAAGTAGAGTATATGCACAATCAAGTTCAACGGCCGCCTATTCAAATTACTCAAGCAAAATATGGACAACATACACAAAATCTGGACTGCATATCCACACGCAGTAGAATGTCATACATGAGAATAATACATAGTACATTTAAATGTTAATCAACATATCCACACACTTTCAAATACACACGTTTCTCTTGAATTGTTTAGATATATTGAGAGCTATCTGGGTATTTCTTAAGCATGTCACCAGGAGGTACCTTTCCAGCTTTCCTTGTCAAGCTCTTACCAATTCTGTTTCGTCAATCTGTACAAGTTTTATATTGCAGTACTTGTAACATAGTAAAACAGAAGATAGAACTAACCACACTTGGTTCTGATGTTGTATAATGGACTGGTTTCTTATTCTAACGTGGTCAAGCCATCAAGATATATTAGAGTAACAATTTTATTCTATAGATAAGTACCAGTAATAGTTATGTACTTGCCTATGGACAAGTCCCATTATAAAAAAATGGTTTGCCATGCCTGAGAGGTCAAGTAACATCAAACTATCAGGTTAAAATCTGATGTAGACTAGTTCCGGGCATGTGATGGAGTTCAACATGTCAAAATCCAAATATATCTGTTGTCATGGTTATCACTTTTCAGTTACCTCTAAATGTTCTCCAAAATAGTATATTACAAGGACATGGACCAGTATCTGAAGAAATGCAGCTAGCAGCTAGAGATCTAGACTAAATTTTAAGAGCTAGCTGGAGCTAATGGTAATCCTTTACATTGAATCACTTATTGACACGAGATGTTCTGTTTTGATGCAAATTTGAAATTTATGAACAGATGCAAGAAGGAGCCTAATGACCTAAGGCATTGAAGATGGTTGTACCCGCTGTCTCTAAAACCAAAACTGAGCAATCTGTGAAAAAACTTGGTTCCTGTATGCAAAGTTTTTTTAGCCACAACGTCCTGGAGAGGAGATGGTGCTCGTGTAGATAGGGCTGAAACATGCTGATTGCAATCAGTAGTGAGAATGGTGACTATGCTAAGCAAGCAAACTTCCAGTGCATGGTACTATGAGCAGCCATGAAAGAGCGACATACCAGCCAACATATCAATCATCAGCAGATTAACTTCCATCAGTTTGCTTTGTTGTTTTGAATCATTTTTGCTGGATAATACACTGCTTAAGTGAGACAACCCTGAATTATGTGATCAGATCTAAATATATCCTAGTACCCCTAGCTATTCCCTGCTTTTCTACATGAATATATTTACCACGTGATTTCTTCATCGGTATTGTTTTAGGACTACTGTGAATAACATATCATCTCACGGGCGCAACATGTTGCCGCGCCAATTTTCCTAGTTATTTCTAAAGAGATGCAAAGATGCAAGCAGGAGGACAATTGGAAGGTGAGTGAAATGATGGAGTGGCCGCCAGAGCGATGCTCACCTTGGGGTTCTCGACGAGGACGGGGTGGCCGGCGACAGGCGCTGTCCACGGGTAGCAGGTCTTCAAGCAGCAAGGTCAGGCTCCTCCTCCACGGGGCGGCGGGCTCCTCCTCCACGAGGCGGGCGGCGTCGGGATCCTCCTTCCACGGGGCGGGCGGGTCGCGGGGGCGAGGTGCTTCTCCATGGGTCGCGGGTGAGGTGCTCGTCGACCCCTGTGGCTGGTCGCCGAGATGTCAGTGAGAGGGGTAGGAGAAGGGGAGGGAGAGGGGAAGAGGGCCAGGGATCACCTCAGCGACGGGCTCCTGCGGGCGCGGACAGAATATTTTAAAAACATTGTCGAAAAAAATATGAACTATAAAATAAACTGCAAATATTTTAAATATTCAAATATTGCCAAATTCAAACTATAGGAGACGCATATAGCAATATGTGTCTCGCCTATGCGGCCACCTACCTCCACCCGGGCCCGCAGGAGTTACTTGAGGCACATATGACCATATGCGTCTCACATATTATCAAGTATAGGAGGCGCATATTCGAGCACCTATCAACACCCAAGCTCACACAGATTATGCGAGGCGCATTCTGCCCATATGCGCCTCGCCTGTCTGATATATAGTAAGCGCATATGACTAAAATGCGCCTCGCATAATCTGGGGCTGCTAGATTTCGTCCGTACAGGGATTATAGGAGGCACATTCTTATCTTATGCGTCTCGCCTATTTTTATACTAGAAGCGCATGGAGAAGTAGTGCGCCTCGCTTATTTTATAGGAGGCACGTATGGTCTAAATGTGCCTCCTATAAGCATGTCTCCTATAGCCTTTTCTCTAGTAGTGTTGTATGAGTCAATTCTAATAGAAAAGATACCGGCAACCGGTGTCACAAAATAAGAGTGGAGAGTGTTAAACCGAAATGGTAGGTATGATTTGATTGTACATCAACCACAATATACTCTACCATATTGCAAACAACACAAATGCGTATAAGATGTGGCAGAAGTTAGAGTCAATGTATGGGAGGAAGATAGCAACGAATAAGGCCTCGGTGATCAAAATACTTGCAAAGCCTAAGTACGGAGATGACAAAAGTGTGATTAAACGCGGGAATATCTTCCAATGCTATATAAATAAATTGTATCCAATGAAGTTCGACTTTGAGGATGAGGTGCAAGGATTGTTGCTGCTAAATTCCATGCTCGATAGTTGGAACACGCTTGTTTTGTCAGTTAGCAATTTATCTCCGGACAGGAAGGCGACATTGGAGATGGTGAAGAACAACATGTTGAATGAAGAAGCCAGAAAGAAGGAAAAGTTCTATGTCTCCTCTTCAAATGCGTATGTGGTCGAATCCAATGGCAAGAATAATAACCATGGACGTAGCCAAGGCAATTTGAGCAGGATAAAGACCGGAACTCCAGAGTGCGATCAGAGTCAAGGTAGAGATCATGAGTTACTTGTTATTATTGTGGCAAGTCGGGTCACAAAAAAAGAGATAACCTAAAATACAAAAGAGATCTTGTAGAGAAAAAAAGTAAAAAAAAAGGCCGAGGAAAAGGGTGAGAATGATATCACCGTCATGACTACAGAATGTGAGATAGGTGAAGATTACATAGTCATTAAAGATAATAAATGCTATAGTGATATTCATAATGATGCCATGAATTAGGTTGTGGATTCAGGTGCCTCCTTCCGCATTACATCACAAAAGGAGTATTTCACTCCCGATACTAGCATTACCGGCCAGGTGAGGATGAGGAATATGGTTTATCGACTATTGTTAGCAAGGGCACTATATGCATTGAGACAAACACATGCTGCATGTTGGTGCTCGATGTGAGACATGTCCCCGATATACAACTGATTTTTTGTTTCTATCGTTTTCGAATTTCTTATGCTCGTTTCAAATTACGGTCAAAACGACAGGCATAAAGGTTCTTAGCTTAGGGCCGAGACTCGCAAAACTTGAAATGTATCTCTAGTAAAAGATCAAATTGTGAACCTATAAATGATTTTTGCAAAAATCATGAGCATTAGATCATATATCTGTAGTTCAAATCTGACCCACTTCGTGTCGATTAGGTAAGAATTTTTCTTTTTTTATGAGGGATGGACAAAGAGGTTTAAGATATCCTGGTTGGGACATTTGACATGCAAGGTGGCCTAGTATTTTTTTAAATGGGATGGTACCATTTTAAAACTTTAATTTGGTGGTTGCTTCAAAACACCCTGTTTTGGACACTCGAAAAATAGAAAATGACCTTTTAACACGACAAAAAGGAAAACGTCCTCCTGCAACATTATTTGCCATCTTAAAATGCACATTTGTGCATAATATGAAACATTATCATAAACTATATCGCGATTCTAGGCATAACCTAGGCAGTGGGTTCCATAGGTCTACATGGAAAACCAAGGTTGGGACCATGATTTCACCACTTGTCCTCCGTTTGACCCATAGCAGGAGTTTTTTATGAGAAGTCTAGTAGTTTTCTAAGTGTTATCACATACGTGTGAATTGTCTCGCATCCGGGAGCTATGTATTGCATCTAGGAAGCTTTTTCACCACACTTGTGCATGTATGCTAGGGCTCCGGTGGGATCCCGGCGGTCCGGTAGTTATTTTTCAGCGACGAGAATCGCGACGTCATTTTGTGTGGGTGGAGAGGGCTATTCGGAGGGTACGAATCCCTACATTTGGTGAAAAACATAAACACATTAAAATTATTGAGACTAATAAATAAATGAGTATAAATATATGGCTAAACTAAATTGAAAATAAAAAACGTTGTACCAATGCCTTGAGTAAAATTTTATGGCTAAATTAAATTGAAAATCAGAAGGAAAAACAGTGTCGATGGCAATGTCGTCAGCATAGGTTGTCTGCCTAACAACGTCCCGCGCACCGTAACGTGATCCTAGATACGTCGAGAGCATTACGTGGGCTGACGGCCGCCCTTGGCCCATCTCTGGCTATGCTGATGGACAAACCTACGCCGAGGTACTCCCTCGGCTTATCTCTTTCTACGCCAACGACCAAACCTACACCGAGGGACGCCCTCGGCCTAGCTAGGCTACCCCGACGACATTTATGTGCCGAGTGCCGGTTTGGTGGGCTGGCCTGGGGAGGGTCCTACATCGAGGGCCCTGACATTTGGCCGTCGGTATAGAATCCCGGCCATCGGCAAAAATAAAAAATCACCAAGAACACATGTACGGCATGAACCGAAGAACACACGACAAGAACTCTTGGAAGGGAAGATAGCTTGTAAGTTGACATGGAATAGGGACGGAATGGGGTTCCCTTGGTTCCCCTCCCACCATTGTTTCCCGTCCAGCCGCCGACACTCCTAAATCCTCCGGTCAAATGTAGGGTTAGGGCTACCAGAGGGGAAGGGGAGAGGACGGGAATCAGCCACCGCCGGACCTATGAGAGTCAGACAGAGCAGCCAGGGAAGGGGCGGGGATGGGGAGGGAGAGACGCGGCCGATGGGCCAAGCCTTACCGGTGCGAGGATGGCGGCGGCGGGATGGTTTTCGTCGCTCGTTCTTCCATGAACAAGGCCAACAGAGGACGGAGCGGTACCAGCGTCTCGTGTTTCCGTAAGGATTCGGAGGGGAAGACCTCCGAATTGGAGAGCACTCGAGGGCAGGCCGCGCGGGGTGGGCACGGAATTGGGACTTCGTTTCCGTGCCACAATTCTAGAACAAAAGAAACAGCCAAATTCACTACCAATTCCAATTCCTTGTTTTCAGCCTCAATTGAGTGCATCCAAACAGTGTTAGATGAAAATCAGAGCTTTCCAGTAACCAAATAGCTCATCAATACCACTCGCGACCAGATCATATACGAACGAAGGTATAGGAACACAACCCAATATTACCTTTTTTGTATATACTCTTCTGTTTTATACAAAGCTAAAACATCTTATATTATTATGAAACGAAAGGGGTACAGGGTTTAGCAACGAATAAAAATAACATAGCCTACGCACTACAAAATCTCAAGACTAGCATTTAAACTCAGGCCCGGCCGCCATAGTTGGTGACCGACCCATCACGCTCTTGTCGCCGTGCGCGTCTGCGCTGGACGAGTTCAATCAACAGGGCGGTACAATGGAGTGCACAGTTGTGGGGGTGCACTAGCTAGATTCTAATCCTACTATTCTTGCTCGTGGCCGGCCGACGGGATCGGAGGCTGCGCGTGCGCGACGATATCTCGGCCTGATTACATGCATGTCCGGACTTTTATATTCCTACGATTGATAACCGATCCATACAGTAGTACTAGTACGTCTCTCTTCAATGCCAGCGCCGTCTCGTGCAGGAATGTTTCTGTCATCCGAATCCGACCGTGCAGAAGAATAATTAAGCTACGTAGACAATATATCTCACAAAATTTACTTGAGAAACCGTGCATGCATGTTTGTGTTTCATTGGCTCATGTAAATCTAGATCAAAGATTTTATAAACTGAAATTAAAATGCCATAACTTTGGTCCGAGAAATAGCATTGTGGGAGCATGTGTGTGCGCGCACCCAGACTAGAGATCTAATTCTCTTTAGTTTAGTGTTGTTTTAAGAATTGGATTTTTAGTAATGTGATGATAATTAATATACTATACAGGATGAAAATGTTGCTTAATCCTCTGATTTTGCTACTTACAGGGAGAACCTATATGCACTTCCTATTCTCGATCGCTATGGCATATGTAATTTTTGTCCTAATTACAAAATCAATCATCCAATGAGAACCTACATGTATGGCCTCTTGACATTGTGGCTGCTCGGCATATGCTAGGACCTGTGCAACCACTTTAAGAAGTGTCGCTAACAAAGGTTCGGTAAGGTCTCAGAGGATTATCATTGCTGATACCTAACCAAATACTATCAAGTAAAAGAAGCACCGTGAGAGTGGCATGCTAAGTCATAGCCAGTGTTATGTTTATGTTGCTTCCCATATCTAAAATCTCGAGTAATATCCACGGAAAATTTCAGGAGTTGAAGCTGTACTGAAGTTGTTCAGGTGTGTACATGTTCAGCTCCTGAAATTTCAGGAGTTGAATTTTTTCCGTTGTATATATATCTAGATGTTAACCTTGCCCCGTTCACAAATACACGGATCATGAAAATAAAGCACATAATCCAGCTACAAAAGCTTGAAACTTCGCTTGCAGCGAGCGGGACAATTCAGCTCGTTGCTAGCTTAAAAATACATCATCCAGATTCTGTTGGCGCTTCAGGACCTTCCTCCGAGAGAGCAAGCGGCCTCAAGTTCTGTATCAGCGGCAGCACTTTGAGGTCAGGAGTCCGTTCCACCAATCGAAGAGAATAACATGGATCATCCAGAGTCTTTTCGGGAGCAATTCTTTAAATGCTATGACATACGGTATTTTGATCTGCATGTTGTTGACCACCTCATACTCTTTCTTCTCAATAACTGGCGAAGTCTTTAAACCCAAACAACAAATACCATCTTGAAGTGCAGCGACATCATCTTCAATGCTACTTGTGCATACATAACCAGTGTAAGAAGTAATAGCCTTTTCATCTTCAATGCTACTTGTCGAATGGAACCCCTGTAAAGAGTTGGCAACGTGAACAGTTGCTCCAGAATCAATCCACCAAGTGGATCTAGTAAACTTTTCATACAAAGATTCATTAACAAAAGAAACAATATCTTTACCATTTTTGGCCATGATGTACTTTAGCCAAATCGGGCAGTCTTTCTTGTAGTGGCCCGGCTTTTTACAGTGATGGCACTGATCCTTCTCCCCAGGGGTGGACTGGTGATGCTGGTACTGGTGCTGCATTGGACCCTTGCCATGGGGCTTGGAGGGTGAGCCACCATGGTTGCCGCCTGTGAAGCCTCTCTTCCTGTTGTCCTTCACGAAGTTCAGAGAACCGCCGTGAAGGGCTTTCAGCCTTTCCTCTTCCTGGGAGCACATCCCAATGGTCTTTTCTATGTCCCACTTTTCAGGGGACATATTATAGTTTATCACAAAGTTTTCAAAAGGCTGTGGAAGTGAGGCCATCACAAGGTGCACCAAGAGTGCTGGCTTTAACTCGAGGTCCTCATCCATTGGCTTGAGCTTTGCTGCCATGTTTGACATCCTCAAGATGTGCTCTCTTATCCCGTGGGGTCCTCCCGTATACTTTTCAGTAACCAGCTGCTTTAACAGCTGGGTCGCATACATCTTTGAAGAGCCAGTAAACTGGCTCTTTATCTTGGCGAGATACTCGCCCACGGTAGCACACTCTCCAATTGAGCCCACGATTGCGTTCTCAATTGTGTTCTTTACGAAGGCCAGACACTTCTTGTTGGCGTTCACCCATTTCTGGTTATCGATAGAGTAAGCCAGCTCCAATGGAGCATGGTCCCTCTTCCTTTTCTCAAAGTCAGCACTTTCCTCAGCGGCCCCCCTGACCGGGTCAGCGGGCTTGACTGGTTGCTTGGTGTCAACCACCCAATCCACTTCGGCGCATACGAACGCCAAGTCAACTTTCTTCCTCCATTCGGAGTAGTTGTCCCCCCTAAGGAGCGGGATGTCCTTCAAACATGCCATGAGGTTGAGACCTCCTGAAAATCACAAAAGATGTGAGATCACCAAGTAAAACAACTGTATGCGTTAATTCAACGTTGGTATAAATTAAGCATGCAATCGTTTCGTGCTATTTAAAATTACATCACCGTTGGGCAGAAATAAATTTAAATGCACCTTTTAATGCTTAATAGGAAAAGATTATGGTCATGATTAATAACGTTGGTCAATTAATAGCATGAGGCATAATCACTTTAATCACATCTTTATGTCAAGATTTAATCAACTTTTATTGCATTTGGAGCAATTTTAAACCATACATTTCAATGTAAAAAACACTATTTGCAGCGGAAACTTTCATTGAAAACTTATACTTTGCAGAAAAAATCTGCCTTTGTAACATTCTCTAGTCACAATATACTTAAAAAATAAAGGGACTAGAGAAAACTATGCAAAAATTTGCTTAAAACTAAGCAAAAACATTAAAAAACAACTCTATAAAATAAAAACCAGAAAACTTTAAAGGGAAAAACATGCTGGGCCGACTATTCCTGGCTGGCACGCAGCAGCCCAGCAGCCCGAGGCCCACCTGGCCCCACCTTGCTGCCCACTAGGCCGCCGCTGGCCGCCTTCAGCCCGAAAGCAGCTGCCCACGGCTGCCGCGACGCCCGCCGCCCGCCGCCGCCGGGCGGCTCGGCCCAGCGGACCAAGAACTGACAAGGCTGGCCGCTTCGGCGCCAAACGCCAAACCAGCAATGCCCTCTCTCAAGGCCCTGAGTAGCACGCAGCCCAGATTGTTCGCCCGCCGCCAGCCCGCTGCCCACTGCCAGGGACCGCCCGCCGCTCCATCCCGCCGCACAATGCCCCTAACCTAGATCGTGACGGCCTGCAAGGCCATGAGGGATAAAACCGCCAGCGCAGCCGCAACCCTAGCTCATTTCGCACCCCCCATCCACACCGCTGCCGCGTGGGCTCGGGCGGCGCTGGATTCCGCGGCACCCAGCGTGCTCACCGGCGGAGGAGCAGCGTGAGGGCGAGGCGAGGCGGCGCGCGCCCTCCTTCTCCCTCTCGCTCGGCGCGAGCTCGCGATGACCGAGGCGAGGCGGCGCCTCCTCCGCCCTCCATGGCACTGCAGCCCGGTGGGATCGAGGCAGCCGCCCGGCTGTGGCATCCCGCAAAACCACTACTAGAAAATCGCGTTGTTTTTGTGCATTGCATCGTCATCATCATGCATTGTTTGTCTGCATTATTTGAAAAGCCCAATTTTGATTATACAAATACCCCTCTTTATTTTAAAAGGCAAAACCACGAGTGTATCGGATATTTTGTTTCACCTAAAAACTATTTGCAAAATGGTTCTGTTTTAAATTAAAGAGGACCAAACAAACACAAAACTAAAACTTCCCAACCCTAAATCTTTTTCCACCCAAATCCTATCGACCCTCCAACCACAGACCGCCACATCATCCCTCCACCTTTTTCCTACCCACCTGCCACCTCATCCATCCAGCCCCTCCCCCTCCTTTTTTTCACCCAGTCCATCCTAGCCCCTCCCTGCCCCTCTCTCAAACCGTGGGACCCCCAGCCGCCGAGCCCACCTGCTAGCACCTCTCCTCTTCCCACCTAATTTCTCTCTCTCTCCCCCAGCCTCCACACCGACCGGTCCACCGCCCCACCCCGTAGCCGCCACCTGCCTGGGTCCCACGCACCCCAGGCCCCACCAGTTCAGCCCTCCTCCCACCTCCTCTTCCTTCACAGCTCGCTCCGCCCGCACTGCTCTCCCCAAGCGCCTCGCCCACCCACCTCCTCTTCCTCCGCGAGGCCTCGCCCCAGCGCCCTCCGCCGGTGGCCGCTGGCCGTCCGCCGCTGGCCGTCCACCCTCGCTGTCACCCTCTCCGGCTCGCCGACCCCGGCGCTCACCTCCGCCTCGCTGGCGCTCCTCCGTCTCAAGGCCCGCGCTGCGCCACCCTGGCCGTCCTCACCAGCCGCGACGCCGCAACACCCTTCTCCACCATCTCGCTGCTGCTCCATGGCGCCGCCGCCGCCTTGTGCCTCTCGCCTCGAGTTTCCCGGCGCCGTCGACCCGCCTTCATCAGCACACCGCCTCCACCGCGCGCTCGACGTCCACCCCACGCCAGCCTAGCTCCCCGTCGTCCGGCCGCCTCTCAGCTGAGCCGGCAGCTCTGCCGCCGCCTCGCCTAACCGCGCCCGCCCGCGTCGCCCGCTTCCCGCAGCGCGTGCCCCGCTCAAGCGGTGCAGCGCCGCCTCCGGTCGGTGGTTTTCCTCTGGCAGGGGCCCGCGACACCGTCGTGACGCCCCATCGCGTGCCGAGGTCGCCGCCCGTGGGCTCCGCAACGCCGACCGAAGGATGCTGTTTGGTTGATCGAACCCCCGAAGATCGTCGCCACGGACGCCAAGACCGAACCCGAACCTTGGTGCCGAGGTACCTCAAGGCCTTCGTCACGGGACGCCGAGACCCCGAAGAACGACCTCTCCGAACCTGGCGCGGAACCCAATCCCGACACCGGCAAAACAAGATGGCAACCACAAGACCTTCTCGAAGCCGAAGCCCTGAGATCGGCTTCCCGGAACCGGAAACCCCGAAGAGCTCTCGTCAAGATCTTCGTCACGGAAACCCCGACGCCGAGATCTCCCTCTCGGACCCGAAGCCGTCAAGACCCTGGAGACCCCGACATCGAACGACAGGATCATCGGCACGGAACCGAAGACACATGTACGACAAGTACTCCCTCGAGGACGTCAAATACTTCACTCCTGACGCGAGAACCCTGACACCAAGACCGGCCACATGACCCGAAGACCCCGGATGCGACAAGACCTACCCCCGCTGTCCGAGAACGACCTCGCCGAACCCTGAACCCTGAGACCGACCCCGAACCCCCGGACCCCCAAGATCGTCGAGACCTCAATGTGTGAACCCCTTCCCGAAACCCTATTTTATAACATAATAACAACTTGATTGCATATTGAATTGTCATACTCGCATGCATATCTGTGGTTTGGGGGCCTTATGCCGATTCACCTAATAATTAAATATGGGGCCCATATGCGGACAAATCTAGCCTTATATTGGCCTCATTTAAACATGTGTAGCGAACCGGTTCCATCTGTTGTCTTGCTAAACAACATTTAATTGCGGGATAGGTAAACAACTTGAACCAATTAATTAATGTCGGGACCCCGAGTCCACTTAACATTGACCTAATCGTATCGCACCTTTGCCATGTCATACATCATACATGCATCATGCCGATCTCCTGCCGTGTATTGAATATTGCATCCGGTGTTTATTCTAGTGTTTTGCTTCTTCGCGGATAAGGCCGTTGAGTTGATGTGAGTTTCACCCCGATCTTCGGATGAACCCTTCGGCAATGTTTTCAGGCGAGCATCTCCCCCTTTCTACCTATCTTACTTTTATAGTCTTTATTCCCTCCTGTTGATCTATTGCTACCTGTGTTGCGATGCTTTAGTTTCCGTACCTGTGATATACCGTGCAGCCCTATATTGCCTTGGACACATCCTATTACCTGTTGTTTGGTAGATAGTTGGACTTGCGCGTCGTAGTTGCTTGCTCAAGTGCTGATTTGTGTCGTCATATGCCACAGTTGCTGATGTATTGCCGCATGTTGATGTTGGAGATGATTCTAGTTTTACTTATCGTCACTTTAATTTCTGTTTAACAACTAAAATTGAAATAAGCAGAGGCATCGGTGGGTGATAGAAAATATTTGGTTTCCGAACGCCCACTTGTGTCCCGTAAGACTCCGAGTACTTGATACCTGTTCCTTGATTTATCGCGCTATCCACATCCGGGAGGTATATGGGACCCCCCTGGGCCAGAGCTTGATTCCGTCTTATTTCTTGGGGCCACAAACTAGTTTGAGGTTTTATTTACTATCCTGTACTTATGCCATGCTACTTTCTGCATTTAATTTGTGCGAGGAGCACACTGTACTGTTTAGGATCGGGACACGATTCCGCGGTGTCGACAAGCCCAGCCACACTTTCGGGTTCCCAGTCGTTCACAGCCGTATACCCAAACCTTGAGCCCGTCTCGGAGTCAGCTGGCTTCGTTGCGGGATCTACTTAAGGGGTGGCCCCCTGAAATATTTCTGAATCTTGTGATTGTTCAGTCGTGAAAGCCTCGTTGGGTTTTGATTTGGTTTTTCCGAGGTTGATCGAGCATGTGTTGCTATTGGTACACCCCGGCCGGGTAAAACTTTCTGAAAGTCGTGTCCGCGGATATGGACGACTTGGAGCACAGTATCTCGATCATAGACAAGCATAACTAAAGTTTACTGCTATAAATTTGACTTATAATGACTAGTAATCAGCTTCACTATAATGGAATGGCTAATTAATACTGCCCACAATTGCTTGTTTGGTTGTCGCTTGCGACAATTGTACCTGACTAGTAAGTATTGCAACCACAACGGAATGGCTGAATAAAAGAACCAACAACTGCTGGGTTTAAGGGTTATCTCATGCTATTCATCTCTGATTAGTAAGTGTTACAACTATAACGGAATGGTTAATTAAAAGTGCCCACTGCTTATTTTATCAGGACGATTATCTGAACTTGACTAGTAATTGCTGCAACAATAACTGACTAAGTAAAACTGCCAACCGTGTGAGTTCCTCGGTTGACTTCCTCGTTTGGTCTCGAGGGGGAAACGCCAGGATGGGTTTGTTTGGTGTTAGCCTCAGGTTGGATCCGGCTAGGTCTATCTTACCCCTCTCTGTCTGTCGCCAGTTGAATCGAGTCTCTATAGGTTGTTTAGTGCATGCTGCCGCTGCCGCTCAGTCCACCATACCTATGTAGGCGAGGACCGCCGAATTCTAGCCTCGCTGCATCTTGGCCTCGATCGACGCTCCTTCTTTTCCTTTGCCTTTGTCGGCACCCCTTTGTTTAAGGGTTTTGAGATCGACGTCGTTAGCGTGGTTACCCTTCCGCTTGGCCTCGGCAGGGTTATGGACGCCATTGGTTATTCTTCGGGCTCTTAGCCCCATTTGCATCTTGTCCGTAGTCAGGCGTTCTATCATTTTCAAGGTGATTTGGATCTTTGTATATTATATCGTATTCTTGACTCATTGAGTCATGTATATATATCTGTTCTGTGGGTCCCATCGAGGACTGTTGTGTAATGTTATTACTTCATTTTCCACCCGCACGAAAGTGCCTGGTGGGCACCTTTGAATCGTTTCTATGCGGGTTTGGCGAATTTTGCTCGAACTTGCATAGGCCCGATTCTGAGGGTGTTACACCGGCGCAGCCGGCGGCCCCCCTCCCTCTCCCACCTCTGGCTCGCAGCCCAGCAGCCCCCTTTCCCCAACCTCTGTCCACCTCCCCCCCACTACTCGAGCGACGGAGGCAGTGACTGGCGGCGGAGCCGCGGCCCCCTTCTGCCCCCCTTGGCGAGGGTGCGTCCACCCGAGGGTGAACGCACGCCCGTCAAGCGGCGCAGTAGCGGTGCCACCTTGCCGGCGCACGTCGGCGGCCGGTGGTTCTTTTTCCCCTCTTCTTGATTCGTTTTCTTTTGGGATTTTCGGGGTTTTGGGGTTTCTTTTGATTTGGGATCTGGGAGGTAAAAAGGGACTTTCGGGATTTGATCTGTGGTTTTTCTTTGCCCCAGAGGGGTGAGTTCTTCGTCTAGATGCCTCGCATAGGATGCGCATCTAGATCGAGCGGAACGGCGCGGCCGTAAGGGCAGGCGCACTATAGATCTAGGGTTCCTTTTCTACTTTGCTTTTCTACCGAAAAAAATAGGACTAGAACCGAGCTCTGATACCAATGTTATATTGGGCATTTGGATCTTCTAGCCTAGATGATTACAGTAGCACTCTTTGTGATAGATCTGAGAGAGGAGAGAGACTACTGCATACCGGCTTGACAGGTGAAGAGGAGGATTCGGAGCGAGCGAGCTGGATCGACCGTCGTTGGCCATGGGAAAAGGGCGACGGCGTGAGCGTGGGAGGGTGAGAGCGGTGGCGGCGAAGCTTCCCGTCGGCCTAGTGCGAACCCTAATCGGTGGGTATGTTGGGGGCGGCAAGACGGTGAACCTCGTCTGTGCGTCCGCCCCACCTATTTATATACGCACTGGCGACAGGGGCCCACAACCATGGATAGAGTTGGGCGCCCCCGATTAGGACGCGATGAGGGACTCCGTTCGGGCCGTTGGGCCCGAACGTGAGAGAGATCTATCCAACATTTCCATCAGGCCAAGCACTGCAACAGAGTCGGAGCAAATCGTGAGCTGTTGGCATTTTCAACGATTTCAGTTTGTCCTGGTAACGACATGAGAGCGTCCTCGATGATATTATTTTCAGAGGCGTTGTTGAAGTACCGCGACACGGCACATGGACGGTAGTTGGGTTCGTATGTGGCCCTCTCCGTCGAATAGGACACAAGAAGCCTCATGTCCTTGTTCTCCATGTGGAGAGCAGCAAACAGGGCCCAATGGCTTCTCATACTAGCTTCCAAGTGGTGGCTGGAATTAACCTCATGTAGAGATTGTGATCATCAGTTACGCCGAGGGTACGTACGAGCATAACACTCAAACTTACTCAAGCAAGGAAAACTGCTGTGCATAAATCGTGCAGCCTCCGTGACAACAAATCCCAACTTTTATGGGTCAAAGGGATGCCAGTAGTAGCCACTTTGGAACATATATAGATCCCACTTTGAGTATTAATCACCGGTAGTAGTAGCAGCAATAGTCTTCGTCTTAGTTGTTGCCTTCCAAGCATAGTCATCCTTGTTGTACTCCATCTCAACAAACTTGAGTATGTTGCATGCCCACGCACATCACGTCCCTCGAGGTCCATTTCAGGGCGTAACCCGTATTTTTGCGCAAGGGCCGAGGAAGTTTCAAGAAACGGACCACGGGACTGGCAGGCAGAATGGACGAAAATAACCTAAAGAAATAACAATTTCACGAAATGAACTCTGGCCAGAAAAAATTCACGAAACTAACCCATTTTGCAACGCCATATAGCATGGCGCCGCACCCTGAAGAGCGGCGCCAAGACGCTGGCGCCACAAGACTGCCAGCGTGGAGCCAGCTGGGCCGCTTAGCGGCGCCTGAAGCGTGGCGCCAGATCATGCGCCTGGCGCCGCACTTTAGGTCTTGTACCAGCGCGCGAGCCAGCCCTCCCAGACCCATCTCATTCCTCTCCCAGGCTCGAACAGACGGCGGCGGCGGCGGCTCTTCTCCCCCCTCCACCTTCTCCCTCCTAGTGTCCAAATCGGAAGCCTCTCTCCGTGGAGTTCGATCCCCCCAAGTGCCTTGAGGTATTCTTCCCCTTCATCTTTGATTTGACCCATTAATTTCTTGTTTTTGGTCCATATCTTGTAAACCCTATTTTTTTTGTAAGATGCATGGTAGAATGTTCTTGTATTGGCATATGTGTTGGTATTGTGTTAATGTTAGCATGGGTATCTATTAAGTGTGTTGACCATGGTATTGTTGTTGTGATTATGTTAGGCATGGCAAGAATTGTTCATGTTCACCATTTAGACAAGGATGCTTTTTGAGAGGTAACATAGAACCGGACCGGACGAGCTCGATTTGGTGTTTGGCGTACTCCAACATATGCCGAGGTCTTGGAGCAATTGAGAATTGAATTGAAATGGATGGACCCAAAGGATGATATTGAGTTGGAGGAAGACATAATGTTGGCTTGGGAATGCATGTCCGTTGGAAGACCATGCGTATCTTCTCCGAGGCCCGTTGGCTTGCATACAAGGAGGTGGTGGCCGAATCACTAGACAAGGCTCTTGAGCTATTTGCCACCAAGAAAGTTGGTAGTTCATTGTCTTTGGACTTAAACCGTATGGCATCCCCATTGCGTACTATGAGTCCTCCACCCGTAGACCAAGAGCTAAGGCGTGAACCTCCCTTGACCCAAACATTGAGCCCGATTTCAAGACACCAAGATGATGATTGTGGGGGTGAAGATGAAGATGACAATGATGATGTTGAACTCCACGACAACAATATTGGAGATTTAGAGAAATATATCACACAAGATGACATGGACCATGACCTCCCGTATTCTCGAGGCTATGCATCTGACTCGGATGATGATGGTCCCGAAGAAGAAGTTGACGAGGAGGGGTTCACGGCTAGAGAGGCCGAAATCCACCATACCGTATTGGGTCGGGACCATCGGGTGCCTTTGTTTCGTGATCTCAGTCAAAAAGCGTTATTTGGCGAATGATAAGCACATCACATGGTAAGGCAGTTAGTAGCTTACCTATGGAGCCCTATGTCCGTGTCCTTCCACTCAGGCGGTACAATCTGAAATAACCCAAACTGGGTCATGACACGGTGAGGCTGGTGATACTCAACAGCCCACATGCACACCATGGGGCAACGCATTAGCCACAGACGAGATTCTCTGAGGCAAATAGGGTTAAGGCGATAGTCCTCCGGAACACCAAAGCGGTCCCCTCGACCGTATGGCTCCCACGTCACCTGCATCATACCACAGTCATGTCAGGGTCAAAGATTACAAGTTCAAGACATAATTGACCGCCGTCGCTGAAATTACCTGATCCATGGTGATCGTGTCGAACTCGTTGGTGTACCTCTTGTACGCCTCCAGCGGGTCCGTTGGTGGTTCGGAGACCACATCCCACTTGTAAGCCCACGTGGGGAGAAGGTAGTTGTTGCCATTATCAATGTAAGAATTGAATGACAACAATCTCGGCCGTCCAATGGAGAAGCGTTCCCAGCTCCACACCGAAAGAAGGAGCAAACAACCACCAATCCCTGAATCGGCGGAGCTCCTAAGGCAAGCGTCATCCAGCTGCAGATGAAGTGAACAACCATTTGGTAAGAACAATTTTTTTTGAGATAGTGCAAAAATATACAACAACATTCGTAAATAACTCATTACCTGACGGTACAACCAGGCCAACGCCGCAGAACCCCAACTGAAGGTAGAGTCGAAAAAAAACAGCAACTTGAGCCAATGCCACTGAGCACGATCCCCACTGCTGTCAGGAAACAGAGTCCTCGTGATAATGTACCACACATACACACGAGTGTATGTCTTGATCGTCTCCTCATCGGCATCCTCGGGACAAATCTTGAAATTCTGGATGATCCAAGTAAAAGTAGCCCCGGCAGCGACCCTCAGTTTTTCCCCCTTCTTGTTTATAGCCTCGGGTGGATCCTTCCCTACAAGGGCGACCATCTCCTCACGCCACCCGTCTGAATCCGAGGACATGCACACAGGGTTTCCCTCGATTGGGAGTGCCAGGATCATGCTCATGTCCTGCAAGGTGATCGTAGTCTCACCGGTCCTAAGGTGAAATGTGTGCGTCTCCGGCCTCCATCGGTCCACAAGCGCGGTGATCGCAGCAGGGTTGAAGGCCGGTGTGGACCGAGTGACCATGTGGATAAAGGGGAGGAGTCCTAGCTGCTGGATGTATGGAGTGTACCGTGCATCATAAGGCATCTTGCCGGACGAGACCTCGTGGTACCTAAGTCGAAGGGGTTGAAGCTCCTGCAAACATACAATGGCAAAATATTAGATTTCCATCTAAACAAACATGGCATCTTGTTCGACTTGCATTGAAGTTTTTAGTACCTGTCTCTTCTCCGACATCTTGTAGGCACGGTGTTGAACATCATAGTGAGCATTGTTTAGAAGGGGGTTTAGAGCCATCCTATATATTCAAAACAATAGAGAGAATAATAACAATTATAAAATGTCCATCTTATAGTTCTAGCATCTAGAATTGCAAGCTAAATCAACCATCTTATAGTTCTAGCATATAGTTCTAGCTTTTGTCCATCTTATAGAGACATCCTACATATTCATCCTACTCTACCTATAGTTCTAGCATCTAGAATTGCAAGCTAAATCAACCAACTAGAGTTCTACCATATAATTGTAAGATAAATCAAAACACCAACTAGAGTTCTACCATATCTCCATCTTACTCTAGCCATATGGAATTGCAAATATGAACAAAACACCTAACATATACTTGTAAGCTAAATCAACCAACTAGAGTTCTACCAAAGAGTACTATGCCATATCTAAACCTACATCTCAAATAAGCATTGCAATGATTCATATAAATTTCAAAATCCAAGGAAATCTAGGGTTTCACCCGATTTTACAAATAGAGGATAAATTGGAAGAAATTTGCGGATGAATTTGCTAGGATATGTGAGAGAATACCTGGGGAGAGATTGGGAAGGAAGTTTCTTGGGCTATTGCTTCGGATCTAGTCGATTTGAGTGGGGGAGCGCCGAACCCTAGCCGCCATGCCTTCTCTGTTCGTGGGGGCTGGGAGAGGAATGAGGTCGGGCACAGGGCTGGCTCGCTACCTGGTACAAGACCTAAGTGCGGCGCCACGCTTCAAGGCGCCAGACTAGCACTGGCCCTGGCTCCACGCCGGCAGGCTTGGCGCCAGCGCATCAAGTCTTGCGCCATGCTATATGGCGTTGCAAAATGGGTTAGTTTCGTGAATTTTTTCTGGCCAGAGTTCATTTCGTGAAATTGTTATTTCTTTAGGTTATTTTCGTCCATTCTTTGCAGACGAGTATACCGCGCCAGAGATCGACCCACCCCAATGAATCCACTCCGACAGTGATTACCTTGGTGGTTGCTATGGTGGAAGGCGGGACCCAGTTCAGAGGGGTCATTTGACTTGATCGAGTAGTTGGATCACCTTAGAGCTCCATATCTTGGTCTGGGAGCCTGGGAGGAGTAGAGGAAGAGCTCGTACTTGAGGTCTGCTTGGGTACCATGGCAGCCACGATGTAGTCCTGGCCATGGCCATGCCTGAGGATCCCGGCGACCTGGGTGGGGTGGAATTTCGGCCTTGGCGGCTGCGGGAGCACTTCAAGCGACACATCGCAAACCTTGTAGACGAAATAGTGCCCGAACTTGCAACTTTGCCAACATAATTGAGAATAGAACGGCGTCCCCGTCGGTGCTGACGGCACTGCAGGCACCAGACCCAAAGCCGTGATCCCCGACATGGACGACGAAGCCGGACACTTGTGGGGGTTCGACGAACAAGAAGGAAACCCCCACCTCCCCATCCGCCTCCGCCTCGCGTTTGACATGCATCCACCAACGTCCTGGCTGTGGTCGCCGACGAAGCACAAAACTGGTCGACTGAGATTTTCTCCCAATGCGGCGGCCGCCGAGCGATGACGGGACGAGGCATATAGATCGACGGGACCACGGGTTTGATTTGGGGGTTAGGGTTTTTCTTCTGTTAAATTGGCTATGGGGTGTCGGACGTGGGACCAGGCTCCTCGATATAATTGCACGTGTTATAAAAAGGAATGATTTTAATGGGAAAATCATTATTCATGCACCAAGAGTTTGATGGATGTGCAAATTAATCACACAAACAATTGAACTCTTGTCTCGCTTAAACCATACCAATCAGTGTTATTCAAGATTCTACAGAGTAAAATTATGTATTGTTCTCAATTCAATAAAAAATACTCTTCTACTCCCTCTGATCCATACTAGTTGACTTGGGTTTGTCTAGATTTGGATGAATCTAGACACTATTTAGTATATAGGTTCATCCAAATTTTGACAAATTCAAGTCAACTAATATAGGTCGAAGGGAGTATTACTTTTTCAATGCAGAGCTGAGTTGCTACGACAATGTCTCCAAAGAAATGAATTTGCTAAGATTTTGCAAGCATCTATACACTAAATGTATCTAGATATATACAAATCTACACAAATCAAAACCACTTATTTCTAAATGGAGGGAGTATTAAAAAGAAGTTGTGGAAGGAATAAAGAAGAAAATTTGACAAAAGAGTAAAACATATGTCGATTATTAGAGCAGTCATGAAATATATTATATGCATTTGGTATTATGCATGTTGATTTTTTGCGGGTAATTAAGTTTGATATATATTTTCTATATAGTTGATCACACTTTGTAAAGTATAGGTTTGACAAAAACTAATAGACATCCTAATATGGAAAGGAGGTAGGAGTATACTATAAATGCTAAGATTAGGAGCTATCACGTGCTAAAGGATGCAAACGAACAACTAGGCAGTGTTCCTAGCTAAGTGCTTGGGCTTTATTTTGATTCTTTCCAACTATATCTAGTGAGTTGTGGTTGATTAGAGTGTTGGTGTTTGTAAAAGAAGGAAAGATCGTGATCCCGGCTAGGGGCGATCTGATACTTGTTATATGGTTCGGTAAAGTCCCGAGATAGTAATACAAAAGAAGAGATAGAGTTTGGGTAGAGTACTACTCTATGCCAAAGTATATTTAGATAAAAAAGGAAATACAATATATCTAACACTCCCCCTTAATTTAAAGCTTGGAAAGATTTAGATTACGCTTAAACTCATCTAGTTTCTTGGAACACAGTGGTTTAGTAAAACCATCAGCTATTTGATTTTTACTGGAGATGAATCTGACATCAAGTTGATTATTAGCAACTCGTTCCCGAACAAAGTATAAATCTATCTCAATATGTTTGGTCCGAGCATGTTGTTTGTGAACCTCAAGACCTAGAAAATAATGAAGATCTCCAAGATCCTTGAGAGCAAACTCATGACTCAAATCTTTGAGAAGAACCATTATTGCAGCATCTGAGGAACTTGTAACAATGATATCATCAACATAAATAAGAAGAAAAATCTGAACGCCTGAGTGATTAAACAGAAACACAGATGTATCTCCTTTGGATGGTATGAAGCCAAGGGTATGAAGATTAACACTGAGATGTGAGTACCACGCTCTTGGTGTCTGTTTTAGTCCATAAAGAGCTTTGTCAAGTTTGCAAATATAATTTGGAGTAGCGGAAGACTCAAAACCAGGTGGTTGTTTCATGTAAACCTCCTCTTCCAGAACACCATGTAAGAACGCGTTCTTGACATCTAGCTGCCTTAAACTCCAGCCTTTTGAAACAGATATGGACAAAACAAGCCTAATTGTAGCAATTTTGACAACAGGACTAAAAGTATCCTCAAAATCTATTCCATACCTTTGTTTAAAACCTTTTGCAACAAGACGAGTTTTATATCTATCAACTGTGCCATCAGCATTTTTCTTGATGCGATAAACCCATTTGCAGTCAATGACATTTCTTTTAGAGCTCGGTGGAACAAGATGCCATGTGTGATTTGTCATTAGAGCATCATATTCTTCTTGCATGCTATGTCTCCAATTTGCATTTGTTAAGGCTTCCTTTAAGTTTTGAGGTTCTCCTGTAGATGTTAACAATGCCCAACGAATTGTACCATCAATACGAATTTTTGGCTGTTTTATACCTTTTTGTAGACGAGTGCGCGGTGCTGCAGCATGAGAGGACACATCATCACTTGCCATAGAAGATCCTGGTGAAGAAATCAGGGAATCTGTTGATTCCCTCTGGTCATCCGCGTCAGCTGACGCGATTTCTGGCGTGACTCCCGTCCCAATGCTGGTGTCGGACGCGGTTTCTGCCAAAGGCGTAGCCCGGTACGAGATGGAGGAAGGGGACCGTGGCGGGGACGCGCTTGGAGTGGACAGTTGCGGGGAACGAGGCAGGGATGCGCGTGACGGGGTCGGGGAACGAGGCGGGGACGCGCTTGGCGGGATCGGCAAAGTGATGATGGCTGACTCCCCCTAGGCCCGACGGGGAGAGGAAGGAGGCGTCAGACCCGGGGAGACAGCGCCTGGCGTGACCCGTGAAGCAGGCGACGTGGCACGAGGGGGTTCGCGAGGGCACACGCGTGCAGAGTGATCCGAGGCAGCAGTGGCAGAGGGGGATTGACCCACCGAATATGCATCGGATGCCCCACTATTTTGGCTTGTAGCTGTTGTTTCTTCAGAAGCATTATTTGATGTAGTGTGAGAACTAGGTGCTGCCGATTCTGATGTCGTTTCTTCCGACGAACTGGCAGGCATGTGGAGAGCTGGGACCTGAAAGGGATCAACAGTAGGAACAACATGCAAATATGGATCATTAGTGTGCACACCCCTACTTGTGTCTACTGAACAGGGTGAGTCTAAGGGTAATAAAAGAAGCTCTTCACATAGGCGACGACCAGCATTAGGATGTAGATCAGCAAAAGGAAAAACATTCTCATCAAAGACAACATCCCGAGAAACATAAACACGTCCTGTCGAGACGTCAAGACATTTTACTCCTTTATGAAGGGGACTATATCCAAGAAACACACACCATTTGGAGCGAAAAGAGAGCTTGTGCTTGTTGTAGGGACGTAAATTTGGCCAACATGCACAACCCAAAACACGAAGAGAGTCATAGTTTGGTTTGGTATGAAACAATGTTTCTGTAGGAGATGCAAAGTTAAGAACTTTGGATGGAAGGAGATTAATAAGAAAGGTGGCTGTAAGAAAAGCATCATCCCAATATTTTAATGGCATGGAGGCATTGACAAGTAGAGCAAGACCAACCTCAACAATGTGACGTGTTTGCGTTCAGCAGAACCGTTTTGTTGGTGAGCATGAGGACATGAGACATGATGTGTGATGCCGACCTTTTGAAAGAAACCATTGAGCCTGTCATACTCACCACCCCAATCAGTTTGCATAGTAATAATTTTCCTATCAAATTTATGCTCAACATATTGCTGAAAATTAAGAAACACTTGATGCACTTCAGAGCGCTTTTTGAGAAGATATATCCAAGTAAATTTACTGAAATCATCAATGAATCTTACATAGTATGCATGTTTGCCTAGAGACAAGGGAGCAGGGCCCCAAACATCAGAAAAAACTTGTTACAAAGGAACAGTGGAAACACTATTTGAGACAGGGTAAGGTAACTGATGACTCTTAGCCTGTTGGCATGGATCACATATGTAAGCATTTATCTGGGGTGTAAGGAAGATTGTTTTTCCAAAGAATATGTTGAACAATAAAAGAAGATGGATGTCCTAGACGACGATGCCATGTAGAGGATGAAGGCTTGACGGTGACCAATGCATGCTTGGAGTAATCCGAGGAGACAGAAACAAGAGGGTAGAGACCACCGTGACAGGGACCTCTAAACATTATTTCCTGCGTTGACTTGTCCTTAATCAAGAAAAAGAAAGGGTGAATCTCAATAAAGGCATTGTTGTCTAAAGTAATTTTATGAGCAGAAAGTAAATTCATGGAAGAGTTTGGGACATGTAGAATGTTACGAACTTGAAGAGAAGTATGTGAGGTGTGCAAAACTGAATGACCAATATTAGCAATTTCCATACCTTGTCCACTAGCATTGTGGATTTGATCCTGGCCTTGATATGGTTCATGAACTTGAAGCTTGTTCAGCTGACCTGCTACATGATTTGTTGCACCTGTGTCCAGAACCCAATTTGTGTTAACACCATAGGCACCATAAGCACCCTTGTTGTCATGAGGAGCATCATCATCATTGTCATCTCCATATCGCCACCAACACTCATTGGCAGGGTGCCCTTCCTTCTTGCATATTTGTCAATAAATACCGGGCTGCCATGTACTAGCAACACGATCCGGGCGCCCACGGCCCTTGCCACGCCCCCCCCCTTGGGCCGACGGTCCTGGCGCCCCTGAGTGGGCTGCTGTGGTGGCGTGTGTGACGGGCGAGGAGGCGGTGGTGGGTAATAGGGGTTGGGTGGCTGGTAGGGTATGGGATCATAGGGTGATAAAGGATAGTGAGGTGTAGGAGGGTGATTGTATGGGGCGGGGGCATAAGGAGGGTGCTGCTGAAACGTGGGTGGAGATGGGACGGGATGGTATGGGCCTATGGGGTATGATTGTATGTGGAGGGTGGTGTAGGTAGGATAGGAGGCTGTGGAGTAGTGGTGTTGGGAAAAATAGGATGGCGAGGAGCAGCATTAATGGAGGAAGTGAACGTGCCAATGGTTTGACCCGTGGAAGCAAGCATGTTTTCACGAGATTCATAGGATAAAAGCTGTGAGGACATGTCACCAATGGTAGTAGCAGGATTTGCATTAATAGAGGCAACAAGGGGGTTGTAAGTACCATCAAGACCATTGAGGATGTAGTCTTTTAGCTCATCATCATCAACCGGTTTCCCCGCAGCAGCAAGTTCGGAGGCAAACCCTTTCATCTTGGCGAGAAATTGAGAGGCAGTCATATCAAGATTCTTGGTGTTGGTAAGAGCTCCACGGAGCGCAGAAACTCGAGACTTGGATTGGGTGGAGAAGAGCTCAAGAATACCACCCCACACTTCCTTGGCATGGACAAGACCATACACATGAGAGAGTAGATCATCGCCAAGAGAGTTGACGAGGAAGCTCACAACCGCTTGATCCTTGGTGACCCAGACATCGTAGTCTGGATTGGGGATGGTGATTTTCTTGTGATCGGAATCTTCAGCGTCAATGGCTTCGGCGGGCTCCTTAGCAGTGCCATCCGGGTACCCGAGAACCCGGGCACCACGGAGAGAGGGCATGACCTATGTCTACCATGAGAGAAAGTTGTCGCGGTTGAGATTCGTTGTTGGGGGAGATCCGATGGAGGCCGAAGGAGTGGTTGAAGTCGACATGATCCGAGAGGTGGAGAGGTCGGCTTGAGACTAGGGTTTGGGAGGGAGGGTGTTGTAGGTCGTTGTTGAGGAAGAAAACCTTGGGAATTGGTAGAGGGGACTTGGATCTATGGGGAGGGAGGGTTTTTGGTTGTTTTGGGGAGAAGAGGAAGGGCCGGCGGCGAAGGAGAAGAAGCTCCGGCGGTGGCGGCGCTAGATGGGAAGAGTGGCTCGTGATACCATGTTGGTGTTTGTAAAAGAAGGAAAGATTGTGATCCCGGCTAGGGGCGATCTGATACTTGTTATATGGTTCGGTAAAGTCCCGAGATAGTAATACAAAAGAAGAGATAGAGTTTGGGTAGAGTACTACTCTATGCCAAACTATATTCAGATAAAAAAGAAAATACAATATATCTAACATAGAGATGATTCAATTTCGATGGGAGCAAACTGTCCACATGCCATGGGATCTTCCAGCAACAGTACATGCATTGATTTTTTGTTTTAGCCGTATTGTTTTCAGTTTGCCATGCTTCTTAGGCCAATTGACAAATGTTCATTTACCATTTACGCTTTGTACATGTAATAATAGTTTGTAAATTCAACAAATCAAGACTATCCACCTTAGGAAACATTAGATGAAAACCACCTGCTGCCGAAACGAAGAAAATATATTTTTCTAGTCAATGGATTAAAATACAAGCAATGCCAAACCATTCCTGTTAGTTGGTATACAACCCCCAAAAAAATCTTTCAATAAGATTATAATCTGACAGTGTGCGACACATAATGAGATGAGTGAAAAATTAGAATGATGAGTCAGTTGTTTAAAACATATATACGGATATGCACACAAATCATACTTTTGTGCCCAAGCATATATATTATTTGTTTTTACGAGACAACCATCAACCATTTTGGACAAATGAACGATCTCCTATTTTTTGCCTCATGTAGGTTAATGGTTTAGTAATAGGGTTAGTAATTACGGTTGGTTATATATCATTGTCATGTCACTTAGAGTACACCTAATAGCTAATATATGCAACTTTGCACTAAATCAACGACACTTATTATGAATCGAAAATAAGTTGAAGTACCCGCCATTAACGAGTGTAATAGCTAAAATAGGTTAATTTGCACAGGAGCACGTGTTGCAGCCGACTCTTAATCTAGATCCCGCTTTCCTTCTCTCTCCTCCTCTCTCTCTCGTCCAACTAAGCAAAAATATATATTTTAATTCTTATAGTTAAGGGGTTTGTTACGGCATTCCGTATGTACTACCAGTAAAACCTATCTATGTCTACTACTAGAGACTTTGTTATTGCCAAAATACGGATACATATGTCAAAGAAATTACGGTTTTGTTTAGCCAGTGCCCCCAGCTCACCTGCTAAAATATTGGTCACGCCAAATATATGCCCCTATCTTATTTGACTCATTTCCAAAAAAAATCTGCGTATGGACCTTTCTCGATGTTACCAACATATAGGGCCTATTTGATCTGCATGATTCTCAATATACAAGGGGAAAATCCAGGATTAGAGTGACATAACATTTTGAATCCTAGTGGATTAGGAAGTTATAAGAGTTTGGATCAAAGTGTGTTTCACACAATAGGAAAAAAATGTGATTAAGGGGAAAAAAGGTTAGAATGGATGTAAATATTCCTCTAAAAAAAGTGTCAAATAAACCCTTTGAAAAAATCCCAAAGATTTTAGTCATGTGAATCAAATGACAGATGTAAGAAAATATCCTTAGTAGCCAAACCCTACAAAATTCCTTCCAATCAAGAGAGCTAAACTGTTGCCAAATCTTTGGCCACACTATTGCGAAGAATTCCCTGCCAATAACCGGTGAGGAAACTTTGGTATGGAATGCAGTTATAGGGAAAAACAATTAACTATCTCACATGTAGGGATGAAAGCGAAGCGAAAACAGATGGAACTGAGTGTAGCAACATTTGTTTTCTTTCCTTGAAGTTATATAAAGGAATAAAGAAAATAGAGAAATTAATAGGAAAACAAATATTAACGGAAAAAAATACATACCGAATTTGGTACATGCATGGATACTAACACGTAGGATGGGTGGGCAACGGTGGCACCTCGACATCGGTAAGGCATCCCTAACCCTAGGTTCCGTGTCTGTGCCTACTTCTTTAGGGATAAGGCTCGAAGGGATCATGGGATTAGATAGTAGAATGAGCCAGGTTGTGCATGTTTCACCAAGATTGACAAGGGCTTACTAGATTAGGCAAATTAGTAACACTAAAACCAAGTACCGTAATGCCGTAAACATAAATTCCTTTTTCGTGTTTGTTCCGCCGGAAAAAGCAGTTCCGTATAAAAAATTTATTTTTTCTACATTCCACAAAATTCTCTATCCATTTTCCACGAAAAATTCAGAAACTATTTGCACCATTTTCTTCCCTAGTCACGCGGATTACCGCCTCTAACTTCTTGAAATATCTGCATTGGTGCATACATACTGCTATATATTTTAGGCAACACCAGCACTTGGGTCATATACAAACCAAAATATTGAAAAGATAAATTCGACTCCCTCCGATTCTGAAAGTAAGGCGTATTTTTTTTATTAAGGCGAGCCTTTGACCAAGAATTGCTCAATGAATACTACAATGTTATATGACATAAAATTTGTGTCACTGGATTCATTTTCTAAAGTACTTTGTTTAGTGGTTTTGTATCATGTAAATCACATAGTAGTATTAATGTTATGGGGTAACCCCTTGGGGTGGCCCGATCTTTCACGAATCTCCGCGGGATCGAGAGGGAAAGCGGTGGAAGAGGAAGAGGGGACGAAATCCGCGAACACACGCACACAAAGATCCCGATGAACTCACGCACACAAAACACGATACACGCCGTTAACTCACGCCGGTGGCGACCGGTCCAACATAATCTCTAGGATCGGTATTGGGCGAAGCTCTCTCTCCACGCCAACAACGGGGGACGAGGTGCTTGGTGAGATCTTGACGACTTGGGAGCGAGAAACCGAGAACCCAAGGCCTTGTACAACTTGAACGCACTAGGCAAGATCCAAGAGGAGGGTGGACAATAGGTGCTACTTGGTAGGAGCATGAGACCAATAGATTAAAAGATCCTCAAAGGGGTGTCTTAATCTATCATTATCCAAGTCTAGGGTTTACATATGAGGGGTGGGGCTATATATAGGCCAACCACATAATCAGGGGTAGTTCTGGAATAAAACTGGAAGTTTTGGGCGAAATTGGGGGTTACATGGGCCAGGCCCAAAAGGCCTTAACATGCCTGGCGACGGTCGGTCCGGAGACTCCGACCTGGGGTCCGGAGACTCCGGTCTGGACCGGAGACTCCGGTTAATCTCCGGACCCGTCTCCGGAGGGGGCTTCTGACTGTCCCGGGCTCGAGTCTCCGGTCTGGACCGGAAGAAGGTCCGGAGACTCCGGTGTAGGAGGCCGGAGACTCCGGTGTGCATAGCTCCCGCAACTTCTTCTCCTGGTCCTGCTTCCTTGGTGGCTTGGTGTGGTGGTGTTGCTTCATATCTGAGGATACACAACGTAGATGCATGAAGTAGCAAGCCATCCAAAGGTAGACCAAAATCACATGAGGAAAGGAGCGAGTTAACCTTGGCTTGTAGGAGCTTGGCACGGGCGCGAGTCATTGGTCCACTTGGGGAACTAGGTGTTGTAGATGGAGGTGCGTCCGTAGGACGGGCTGCATCAGCTCCCCCCCCTTGGGAAAGAGTCGTCCTCGACTCTTCAACCTTCTCAACTTCATCATCGCCATGGTAGGGTGATAGGTCCTTGACATTGAATGTCGGGCTCACAAGATACTTGGATGTTGGGATATCTATGATGTAGGCATTGTTGTTGATCCTCTTTAGCACTTTGAACGGTCCATCACCTCTTGGCTTGAGTTTGGAGTCGCGGTCCTTGGGGAAGCGGTCTTTACTCAAGTGTATCCACACAAGGTCGCCTTCTTCGAAGATCATCTCTTTCTTGTTCTTGTTTAGCCTTGATGCTTGGCGAAGGACTTGTTTCTCGATCGTAGCTCTTGTGTCTTCATGGAGTTTCTTCATTGTTTGGGCACGCTTGACCACGTCCATATTGGCACGTTCATGAAGGGGTAGTGGAAGGATATCGAGCGCGGTGAGGGGCTCGAAGCCATAGACGATCATGAACGGGCTCCTCATGGTGGTGGAGTGTTTGGCGCGGTTGTAGGCGAACTCGGCATGTGGGATACATTCCTCCCAGTCTTTAAGGTTCTTCTTTATCAACACCCGGATGAGTGTGCCAAGACTTCGATTGACGACCTCGGTTTGTCCATCGGTTTGAGGATGCGAGGCGGACGAGAAGAGGAGCTTGATGCCGAGCTTGGCCATGAGAGTCTTCCAGAAGTAGCTCATGAATTTTACGTCACGGTCGGAGACGATTGTTCTTGGTACACCGTGTAGCCGAATTATTTCCCTGAAAAACAAATTTGCTACATGTGAAGCATCATCGGTCTTATGGCACGGAATGAAGTGTGCCATTTTGGAAAAATGATCCACTACCACAAATATAGAATCATGTCCATGTTTAGATCTAGGCAAGCCTAACACAAAGTCCATGCTAATGTCCGACCAAGGTGCATGAGGAATAGGCAATGGCATATAAAGACCAAAGGGGTTGGATTTAGACTTAGCTTGGATACATCAAACCTTTGGAGACGAGTTGGTTGATTTGTCGTTCTATCTCTTTCGTCTCTTCCGGGTTCGTGCGATACGCGGCGCGGTTTGGGAGTGGGGCGCCGGGTATGAGGTCGATGCGGTGCTCGATTCCACGAAGAGGAGGTAGTCCATGAGGAAGCTCTTCGGGAAATACATCTTGGAATTCCTGCAAAACAGCCATCAAAGAAGGAGGAACATTTGTCAAGCCATTAGTTCCTTGCGCTAGTCCCTTGCATACAAGGACATAGTGCAAAATGGATGGGTTGTTCCGCACTTCTCTCATCTCACTTTTGGTGGCAAGAAGAACACTCTTAGTTTTTCCACTCGAGTTTGGCTTGTGGCACTCACTCACTATAGTGTGGTTCTCTCGCTCACCACTCTTCTCACAAGATGGTTTTGTGTATTGCGCCCTCGCTAAAGCCTTTGCATTGTCCGCAATTATTTGGCTAGGAGTCATTGGTTGCAACACACAAGTTTTGTCAAGCCATTTGAAGGTATAAGTGTTTGAGTGACCATTATGCAAAGCACGCTTGTCAAATTGCCACGGCCTTCCTTAAAGCATATGGCAAACTGTCATTGGGACCACGTCACATTCCACCGTGTCCTTGTATGGTCCAATTGAGAACGTTACCGAGACGGTGTGTTTGATCTTGACGGATCCTTGGTCACTTAGCCATTGTATGTGGTAGGGGTGTTTATGCGGATGGAGGGTGAGGTTGAGCTTCTCACACAATTCCGTGCTTGCGAGATTGTGGCAACTCCCTCCATCGATGACAACTTTGATGGACCTCCCATTGATACCGGCACGAGTTTGGAAGATGTTTGATCGTTGGTCTTCATTCTCATTGGCTTGAGTAGTTAAGACCCTTGTGACCACAAGCGATGGACTTGCGTCATGCTCACACATGAGTAGCTCTTGGTCCTCTTCCAAATGTTGCCTTGCCATGGCTTCCTTGACCCTTGCATCAAACTCATCTTCACTCAAGTATTCTTCATCGCCGTTGTCATGGATGAACAAAACTTTCTTGTTCCCACATGCGGCCGACTTGTGTCCTTTGCCTCCACACTTGTAGCACTCACCATTGAATGGTTGTTCATCTCTTGTGTACTTGCCACTTGGGGGCGGTTTTCCTTGAGGAAGTGTTGGCTTGAAGGGAAGCTTGGTGGTATTTGAGGAGCTTCCACTTGGTGTTGTCGGAGTAGTGGTTGGAGCTTGCTTGTATGTGAAGTATGTCTTTGGCTTGTTGAACTTGATGTCCTCTTGCACTTGACGTTCGGCCTTTGATGCAATGTGCACAAGCTCAACCATGTTGTTGTACCTTTGGAACTCAGTGATGCGCTTGATAGGATGGTTCAAGCCATTGAGGAAACGTGCCATTGTTTGCTCATCACGCTCTTCAATGTTAGCACGGATCATGTTGAGATCCATTTGCTTGAAGTACTCTTCCACGGTCTTTGTTCATTGACTAAGCGTTTGAAGCTTGTTGAAGAGGTCACGCGTGTAGTGTGAAGGAACAAAGCGGGATCTCATATGAGCCTTCATATCTTGCCAAGTTGATATTGGGGGATCTTCTTTTGATTCACGAGCGAGTTGGACTTGTTCCCACCAAAGGTTGGCATATTCATCGAACTCGAGGGATGCCATGGCCATCATCTTCTCATTGCTAAAGTTGTGCATGCGGAAAATCTTGTCAACCTTGAGTTCCCATGAGAGGTATTCTTCGGGATCATTGGAACCGGTGAACTTGGGCATGGTGAACTTGAGCTTGCCGAAAGTTTCTTCCTCATTGCGGTTCCGGTTTCGACGGTTGCCATGATTGTGGCGGCCATCTGCATCATCCGAGCTCTCATGTCTTTCTTGTTGATGGTGGCGTTGCTCTTGCGGTTGTGGAGGTGCCGCGTTTGGTGGTGGAACTTGGTTTGGACGACGAGCTTGGGGAGCTTTCTCTTGTTGTTGGCACGGTTGAGGACGAGGAGGAGGTTGATGGTCATCACGGCGATCTTGGGGAGCTTGCTCTTGTTCTTGTCGTGGTTGATGCGGAGGAGCATTATCTTGCGCCATGTGGCGAGGAGGACGTCGAGCCGCAAGCGCAATGGGCTGCTCTCTTTCTTCTTGATGTGGATGAGGCTCGTTGTGAAGATCATGTTGACGACGTTGACGTTCATGTCGAGGAGGACGCCTTGGTGGATCTTCGAGTGCTTCACGCCGCCGGCGAACTTGTTCTTCCACTTCGGATGCTTCACTTGTTGTGGAAAGAACATGTCGATGGCGATGGGCTTGGTGGTCCATGTGAGGTTGTTCTTGTTGAAGCACAAGTGCCCTTTGTTGTGGCCGGTCCACTTCACGTCTTGGAGGTCTTGCGGAGAGGTCACCATCATAGCTTGACGTTGCGGCGTGTCGCGGAGATGGTACCGCTTGAGAAGAGCTCATGGATTGAAGGACGGGTCCATCCCGGTGCCTTGAAGCGTGACGACGAGGCGCACTGGATTCACTTGAGGAATGCCGTGATGATCTTGAGTCTCGCGAGCGTGGCCTTGCCAACCCATCAATGAGGCGTTGAAGCTTCTCATCCATTGAGGCGAGGGCACGACCAAGAGCTTCATTTTGATGACCAAGGTTGTGTTGCATGGCATGCATTTGGCCTCGGACTTCCTCGAAGCGGTTGTCGATGTTCTTGAACTCCGCTCGGGCTTCGCTAAATTGTTCATCTTGGCGCCGCTCAAGTGCTTCACAACGGTAGTTGAATTCTCCTCGGACCTTCCAATGGTCCCATCTTGTCATGTATGCATTGTCGTCCTTCGGAGGTGGTGGTGGTGGTTGGGACGGCTCGCCATTCCTGTCCATGATGCAAAGCCGACAAGGGTTGTATATGGAGAGTAAAGGTGTGTAGAGTTAGCCTTTTACCTCACCTTGGAGATTATATCAAACAAATTGCCACACAAAGGAGCGAACAGCGTGCAAAGTGAAATGGCAAAGAAACTCACACATAAAGGAGTTACAACTCTCAAAAGCTTTTGGTGGATGGGTAGGATTGTGGGAAAGCCAAAGAACCAAACGAACGCAAAGGATAGTCAAAAGTGGAGAAGATCCAAAAATTCAAGTCAAAAGGAAATGGTCAACTCAAAAGGTGACGAGAACCTACGACTACACACACCCGTGGAGAAAAATGGGGTTAGCACGACTATGAAAGTGAGCACGAAATGGCCTAACGAAGACTACGCTCGGGTGTCGTGCCAACGCAAGGAGAGACCACAACTCGTTTGCCAAAAGAGGGTAAGCAACGGATTTGTGCAGTTGCCTTGGCGCACTTCTTCCTCTCTCTTTTGCTTACAAGCTTGATTCTCTCTTTGTATTGGGAGACTATGTATCTTTTTATTTTTCTTTTTCTTTTTCGCTCTTTTTTTTATTCTTTTTCTTTATCTCCCTTTCTATACTACTATGTGAACTTTTGTATTTTCCCTCACACTCTCACTTTCCAATGGCAAGTGCACAATGCTTAGACAAACACAAAATGAGTTGCTCTCATAGGATAGGTACACACAACGAAAGATATGGCTAGAAGGGTTGACACAAGTTATACCTTAGTTGATGGTGATGATCTTGTGTCGATGGAGCGGGGTAGAGTTTAGGGTCCGTGGTGTCGAAGAGCGCGGCGATGTTGCGGAAGCTATCTGTTAGTTGCGACACGCACACGGAACACAAACAACAAGTGGATAGATTAGCCAATGCAGAAAAGAGGAAAAATGGGCAAAAACAGGTGTCCAGGGCCGGAGACTCCGGTGTGGGATGTCTGCTCGTGTTCTTGAGCGGAAATCCACGCCTAGAGTCCTCAAATCCGCGAAAATTTGGCCAAAATTGGGCTAGGAAACGCAGACAAAAGCTGAACCAACACCTTAGACAAGATTTGGTCGGATCAAAACCACAAATAACACTCCAAAACGACAGATCGATCCAAAGGCCAATTGGGGCTGTTTTTTGGGAAATTTTCGAATTTATGATGGATAGAAGAAAAATTGGGGGGGGGAATTCGTGATCAACCTTGCTCTTGATACCAAGATGTTATGGGGTAACCCCTTGGGGTGGCCCGATCTTTCACGAATCTCCGCGGGATCGAGGGGGGAAAGCGGTGGAAGAGGAAGAGGGGACGAAATCCGGGAACACACGCACACAAAGATCCCGATGAACTCACGCACACAAAACACGATACACGCCGTTAACTCATGCCAGTGGCGACCGGTCCAACATAATCTCTAAGATCGGTGTTGGGCGAAGCTCTCTCTCCACGCCAACAACGGGGGACGAGGTGCTTGGTGATATCTTGACGACTTGGGGGCGAGAAACCGAGAACCCAAGGCCTTGTACAACTTGAACGCACTAGGCAAGATCCAAGAGGAGGGTGGACAATAGGTGCTCCTTGGTAGGAGCATGAGACCAATAGATTAAAAGATCCTCAAAGGGGTGTCTTAATCTATCATTATCCAAGTCTAGGGTTTACATATGAGGGGTGGGGCTATATATAGGCCAACCACATAAACAGGGGTAGTTCTGGAATAAAACTGGAAGTTTTGGGCGAAATTGGGGGTTACATGGGCCAGGCCCAAAAGGCCTTAACATGACTGGCGACGGTCGGTCCGGAGACTCCGGTCAATCTCCGGGCCCGTCTCCGGAGGGGGCTTCTGACTGTCCCGGGCTCGAGTCTCCGGTCTGGACCGGAGGAAGGTCCGGAGACTCCGGTGTGCAGAGCTCTCGCAGCTTCTTCTCCTGGTCCTGCTTCCTTGGTGGCTTGGTGTGGTGGTGTTGCTTCATATCTGAGGATACACAACGTAGATGCATGAAGTAGCAAGCCATCCAAAGGTAGACCAAAGTCACATGAGGAAAGGAGCGAGTTAACCTTGGCTTGTAGGAGCTTGGCACGAGCGCGAGTCATTGGTCCACTTGGGGAACTAGGTGTTGTAGATGGAGGTGCGTCCGTAGGACGGGCTGCATCAATTAAAAGACTAATTGTTGGTCAATGGACCGTCTTATTAACGAAGTAAAGTGTCTTCATCATCGGAACATCTTTACTATTAAATGGGAGTTGGTGGCTCACTTTGGGGTCAAACATTCAACACATCACAACCGTTGAACTGTTCTAAACAACACCCACCAAACATCCGAAGAATCTTAGCCGTCCGCTATCCCCGTAGTTTTTAGCGTCAAGCACCTCCCCAAAAAGCCTCCTGCCCTCCTCATTATCATAAATGCATACAAAAATCCAACCCGCTAATCACGTCAAAAAATCCAACCCGCTAATCACGTCATCAATACTTGCTACTGGCCAATATGGAAATCACTTCCGTGCTGCCCTCTTTTCTAGCATTAAATTTTCCCCGCCGCCGCCTCGATCTTCCTGGTCTTGCCATGGTGCCGCCTCCGCCTCCGTCTCTCCCTCCGCCTCCCCCGTCTGTTCTCACATCTGAGATCTGATGGCCAGTAATGATGGACAGGTGGCTGGGTAATCAATAGGGAAGAAGAGAGGTTGGGAAGGAAGAGGAGGTCACCGGTTATGCGCGCGCTGCATGCGGTGGACGCACCACACGCTTGCCGGAGTCGACGCTGCCGGCGTCGGCAGCGGTGGCGCTTTCCCTCACCTCGTGCTTCCCGCCTAGCTCTCTTCCGTCTCCATTGACATGGATTTCTCAATGGGCACCGCAGTGACCTGCAAACGCAACGGAAATATTGACGCCTGCTGGTGCTGCTAGCATCTACAAGGAGATCGGTTTGTACTTGCAAAATTTATCGTTGTTTTTTCTTTGTGCAGCTTAGTTCATGAGACAAACAGTGACGTCAGCTTCAGCTAGAACAGTGTATTCTTTTCAAAGGGAAGGAGCTCCCGGGGTTAGTTAATTATGTTTATGATTTGTCTTTTGTTCTTCAGGTATGTGGTCATTACCTCGAAAAAAAAGGTATGTGGTCAGTGAGGTCGGATTCAGCTAGATCAGGGGTACGGTTAGTTAATTATGTTTATGACTTGTGTATATCGTTATTCAGGTATGCGGTCATTATCACGAGACAGGATCAGCAGAGGAAGATTTCAAATCCTGAGTCCTGACCACTCTGTACCAAGGTTTTTTGTGTGCCCACCCTCACTCCCTATCGTCATCGTGCCTAATATATGAATGGATGAATGCTATCTTCTCAATGGGCCACAATGTACATGTTGTTTGGGACTCTTGGTATGTTTGTTGTTGCTGACGAGTAAAGAGCAATAGTTCTCTCCAATCCACGCATTCAAATACATGGTGTACAACCCAAGATAGGAACATGTACCATATATATTCTGCATACATTTTTTGTTATATTTTATATTTGGTGTGGCCAACATGATCAGGTAACTATTCAGTAGATTTTTGGATAATATAATGACTTGTGAAATTTAATGTATTTATAGACTACAATATATGAAAGATACCTTGCTCATAGGATTTCATAGTTTTTCATCAAGTTGGTCATTTAGAGCATCTCTAGCAGATCCCCCATATCGGCCTACAAACGCGGCGGTGGCTGATATGGGGGTTTCGGCCATTTTTTGGGCCAGACCAGACCCCGCATCGGTGGTCTGGTCCGGAAAATGTATCCAGGCCGCAGCCAAAATCGCCAAAACACCCGCATATATAGCCGTCGGCGGAGGCGGATGGGGGCCAAACCCTATCTGCTTCTCCGCCTCTCCGCCTCCGTCGACGTCAAATCACCGCCCCTCCGGCGAGCAATCGATGCGGTAGAGTGTAGATCGAGCGTCCCCACCTCCCGTCGGCGACGATGGTGGCAGGGCGCGGGCGCGGGGGCGGCCAGGTGGGTCGTGACGGATGCTCCACCGAGCGCGGTGGGAGCTCCACTACTCCTCCCGCCGGCGAGAAGACAGAGGTAGAGAAGGTGAAGTCGGACGCGGCGCGCATCCGCGGTAGCTACCGCTACCGCAAGTACGGCGTCGCCGCGCCGCCCGCCTTCGCCAAGCGCGAGTCGGAGCGGTACCGTCCCGCCGCCTCCTCTTCCGCGGCCTCGTCGTCCTCGGCGCCGCCTCCTCTTCCGATGACGTTGGTGGTGAAGACGGAGGACGCCGAGCCGGAGCCGCCACGCCTCCCTCACTTCGCCCCGGGCGACTACCTCGACAATGAGCAGTTCAAGCTCCTCCTCCCGCACCCCGGCGTCAACGCGGGCCTCGCGCCGGGCGACTTCATCGCGGAGCGCGAGCTCGACATCGTCCTCGGCCTCGTCACACGCTCCAGCCAGCAGGACGCGGACAATCCCGCCGAATGGAGGCACATCTTCGTCAACCTCGTCAACAACGAGGAGTGACGAGCCGACGCGCCGCCGCCATGGCATAGGGCTCCGCTGAGTATCCTAGAGCGGATATTGTAGTTGCTTTTGATGTATAATCGAATTTAGGACCAATGCAAGCATGAACTCTTCGATCGAACTGTTTTTTCATCGTGCGCGCGTTTTTTTAATTTGCAGTTTCATATCGCATATCTGAAATGTGTGCGTGCTGTTCGAACCCCAAATCCGCGTTTGGATGCCCTGGATACGCGGATTTGGGGTTTGAGGTTTGCCGTATCTGCTAGGGATGCTCTTATATTTAAACAAATTAGAATGGTATGCCCTTTTTTATCCCACAAGATTGTTTGATTTATGGTTCTTTGTTCCAATCACAACTTGTTGGAATATTTATCCATAGTAGAGAGCTATGTATAACGGTTTGAAGTGCTGGTGTAGTAAAAAAATATTTCGCCGTGCAGATGTATCAAGGACTTCCCATGCATTGTCTACTCAAAGACCGATCCACTTTTTTGCACTCTCGTTTAAAATTGGATTTATTCTTTACTTTCTTTTATGTTTTAATATCAGTGATTTATTTCATATTTTAAATTTTAGAGGTTCAGATTCATGTGGTTATTTTCAAAATCCAAGCATTCTATCAGCTGCATGAGTAGGTAATTCTCTTTGAATTTCAGCTGATTTATTTTGTTGATGCGGATGATTTCTATCATTTAGATTTAAATGAAGGTTTTATCTCCAGTGATTATGGATTTCTTTAGCATGTAGCATTTTATACCGAATTCAGAATGTGTCACTTGTTAGGTATTATATTGTTGATAAATTTATGTAGTCTGATGAGATTAAGTTTACATAAAATGATTAGTACTCTCATATGTGGTCTCTTCTAATTTCTTGGCAGGACAACCCTGAGAAAACAAAAATAATAGATGTATATACCATGCTAGCATAAACTGTTTATAAATCCAAATTCTAAATAAATAAGATAGTGCGACATGTGTTGCTAGATTTCCTCTCATATCCAAAATAAAAAAAAAGATCCTTCTTATGGAGTTCCGTTTTGTTATGATCTTGGTAAAAGAACCAATGTAGATTTTGGGGCATGGTAAATAGAGAGTGAATCATATTGTTAGTTGCTTGATAAAATGTTTAGAAAGGTGAAAAAACAATCCATCATATTGTGGTAAATATTGGGGCCCCAAGAAGATGAACAATGTAACTTATATCAAAGTGCAAAAGTAAGTGTGTTATCAAACTTATCTATCAAAAAAATCGAATACTTGTACCACACCGGTGAAATATCTTCTTGGTGCCATGCCCCTGCAGTCCAACCAGATCTTGGGGGCAAGAGAGACTACATGATTATTAAATGCAAGATCTTCCTTAAGGGAAAATGTTGCTCATCAGGAATATTTGATGTGGTAACCCTTCATATGCTACATGTTAATTCACATGGTTAACATGTTACTCTTTTTTATATGAAAGTATCCTACTCACTGAAATAAACTGAATATACTTCGAATTAGGATTCTGATTGTTTACACATATGTGATTCATTTTTCCTTCCCTCCTTTGCGACAAGAATAAAATCAATGCACTAAGATAACAATTTGTAGCTTCCTTGAATATTCCCATGCCATATAGGTGAGATAAAATCATATTTTTATTCAGTAAGGAACTCAATGAATTCAACAGAAGAATAATAGTCTACATCTTAAATGTTTTCATAACTATAGGCAAGCCTTTTGTTTGACCATGTTCATCTTTTGAAGGCTGGACTGGTGTTGAATATACTGCCTTGGCCATGTACGCTCTACAAATATTAACTATGTTGATTATTTTTCTCTTGATGGAACATTATGTATTAGCTATCCTTAATCTTGTAGTTCATTGCTAGAGTTCTATTTTACAGTATTAGCGATTAGACAAACTGAAAATATGTAGAAGAATAGAAGAAAAGAAGAGCAAGCAGATTTCTCGTGTTGCTGCAATATGCTTCCTATAGTTAGTGAAGAATATCCTCTTTTTATGCGGCTGTGATAATTAAGGGGCACCAAACCTACTGGACATGGACTCAGAAGTGAAGAATGCCCGCAAAGCTAACTACAAGACGCAGCTCACCACCTAGCGTTACAATTCCCCTACATAGTGCAAGACTATAATATACTCCCTCCGTTTTAAAATATAAGATATTTTATGTGTGAAGAAAATGTATCTAGACTTCTTTTAGTTTGTAGATTTACTTTAAACCTGAGTGAACCTACATGCTAAAAGAAGTCTAGATACATTTGATTCACAAAGTTAAAACATCTTATATTTTAAAACAGAGGGATATATATATATATATATATCCTACATGCTAAAAGAAGTCTAGATATATATCCTATTTTTATTTTTATGTATGTGTGCACATAATAGCTTGTACGGGATAATTAGTTTTATGTACAAAAAATGTTATTCCTATTTGAGAAAGTTTTGGAACTTTGATGTACATTAAGTGATGACGATTTTTCTGTGCGATACATATATGAACATTTCATGTTTTTCCCACACCGTCAGAATCTGTCTTTAAAGCCGATGAGTTACAGAATAACATGTCCAACAATTCCACGCATAGGTGTGGATGTAGGAGCGAAATAAACTCGAGGCCGTAGCAACGCACGGGCATTCAACTAGTATGTGGTAACAATGGTCTCCTTCACAGAAACAATATGGGGTTTTCACATACATAAATTTGAAAAAAAAGGGACAATTTTGGCTCATTTTATTTTAAAAGGGTCGAAGAGAATTGACGGGAACTGAAGTCGCATAGGGGAAAAGGAAATGGCAATAGACGGATCGATGGAAAATGACGTGAACATTAATGTGGTTGGCTGGCGCTTGGGTTATCAGTTAGTTGGGACAGTCGGCGAACATTAGTCATTCGTGGTTGGCACTTTTGGCGCGATTAATTTGAGCAGTTGGGACGCCGGGCAACAGGAAGTGCCCTATATAAGAAGATCCACTGGTAGCATCATCGACTAGCTAGACAGCAAGCATCTTCTCAGTTCTCACCATGTGGCACCCGTCTGGGATGATTGTTCCCTCTTCGCACACCATACTTCCCCTGGCAGCAGGTGCTGGGGCTACTCTTTCCGGCGTGCTCCTCCACCGGCGGCCCTCACATTCAGGAGGCCGCCATCTCAGCTGGTCTCTGCTCGCTGCCTCCAACGCCAGTTCCCTTGGTGAACTCATCCGCACCGAGAACCAGCAGCCGGATTGCAAACTGAGGTTCCGGCCGGGCCAGAACATTTCCCGTGCTCTTTTTTGTTTTGTTTGGTAGAATCACTGTACATAGCTATGGAGTCGATCGAGGTTTAACAGTGTTCAATTAATACTGAACAGGGTGGACAAATACTACGAAGCGGAGATGACCGTCCAAGACTGCGATCTTGACAAGTATGGAGTTGTCAACAACGCCATATACGCGAGTTACATCGAGAAAGGTTAACTCGCGCGCTGCCCACATATTATCAGTAATGATGAGTTTTTTTATAAGTATAGAGTAGTCGATAGTGAGTTCCTAAATTTGTTGGCATGGGTGTGAAACCAATGCAGCTCGAGAGGAGCTGCTCGTGGGGCTTGGCATCAGCACGGGCTGGGTCCTCAGCACCGGCAACGCGATGGCGCTCTCGGAGCTGAACCTCAAGTACTTCACGCCGCTAAGGGTAAAGTACGCCATCTAGATTCTAGGCTAGCGTCATTGACGACCAAAGCTGCCTATATGCTGGGTATCTATCCATCACAAATAGTACTCCAGATCTACCTATGATGATGCGTTCAACTTCAATTTCAGCGCGGCCAGAAGTTCGTTGTCAAGGTGAGGCTCGTGCGGATAAAGGGTGTGAGAATATACGCCGAGCACCTCATCGAGACTCTGCCGGATCGCAAGGTAAGTACATTCGTTCATGCGCGCGCGATCTTGCTCGCTTGCAAATGGATACCAAGTAGTATATATCAAAACGATATTGATGTCGTAAAATATTTCATGGTTCATGTCTGTCACGGCATGCTGCAGCTCGTTTTGGACGCGACGGCTACCATCGTCTGCCTCAATATGGACTACCGCCCCACCCGCGTCTTCCCGGAGATGTCGGCCAAGCTGCAACGCTTCTTCTCATCCAAGGATGCCTAGTACATAATGTATACCAAGCTATGTATAGTGCCATTGTGGTGATATGTCATACGGCTGTATGCATCTATTGACGTAGAAACTGGGGTTATTAATTTACCTCTTTTCGAGAAACAAAAGTCTGTGGATATGTGTAAGAAACGATCTGCGTAACGATCGATCTTAAGTCCGCTGATAGAAGAAAATGTATATGTGTATATGTGGTACCTGGACGTCCAGACTTCACTTGCATATTGATGTGCCTAACATAAAGCAGTAAATTAAGAGTAAATATTACAACGAAAAGCTAAGCGTATGAAATGTCCACAATAGCTACCACCTTCTAATATAAGCAAAATCAAAACACACTCATCAGTTCGTGATAAAAGCTATCCACTGCCTAGCCTTCGACATGTTGGCGCCGAGCCTCTCAAATGATTGAAGACATCGTGGACCACCATCTTCAATAGTACCGTTCCTTGTCACACCAACCTTTTCAACTTTTTTTTTCGCAATTCACTCCATTAATGAATACAATGGCATATATGATATATAATATTACAATGATCATTAGGCATAACACGACGAAAACATGTCTTTTCCTAATCTTCCACAAATACCAGAGAAGAGCGGCCAAACAAATTCTAACTGTTAGAGTACGTGTACGTACACAACTAGATATAGACTAGGACTTTAGAGATCATCTTGTATTACAAGTCATAGGCTTGTTGTTCTTTAAATTTGTACGTATATATATATATATACTTTTTATGAGGATCAAATCAATACATCAAAATATTAGAAATTTAATATTTTTCACATGGTATCAGAACGGTTTGCCTCACGGTGCCGGTCCTAGGTTCTTCCATCACTTTCGCAAAGCGGCGCCCCCGGAGAGATTACTCCTCGGGGGCGCGGCTCCCGGTTTCGATCAAAGATCGGATCGGTTCTTTAGACTAGATTAGATCCACTTTTATTCTCGGTTCATAGATTAGATCCAATTAGTCAATAAGGATCTCAAAATCTTTGAAGATCCTCCGGTGAAAATCAGTGTAAAACAACGCTTCGAGAAATCGACGGCAGATCAGCTGTGTTGGGTTGCACACGGAACGGACGCTCGTCGACGCGAGGCGCAGCTGCGCTCCTCCGACCTTCCGCGGGTAGAAACGCTGCATGGCGCCGGCTCCCGCCCAGTCTGCTGCATGCGCCGGCAGTCGAACAAGCAACAAGGGCCGAGCGTCACGAAGATTCGATTCCTGCTTCGATCTGAACTGCTCCAAGCAGACGTTGCACATAGATCTGAAGTCCCATGATCAGGTATGCTAACACGTTGTGCTGGAAAAAAAAAGTAATACGTGGATGCATGTACACATTAGCAGCCAGACCTTCTGCGTGTCAATCTAGCAAAGGCACCAGATAAGTCACCGGAGGGCGAACTCCCAGACTCTACATCAAACCTGCACTACACCGACCACTCCGACATTAAGATGTATGATTAGATTCTGGGAGGATAAGTGGCTTGCCCAAAGTTCGTTACATGAACAATATTCAGCTCTATATTCGATTGTTAGACGTAAGAGTAATACTCTTTCCAATGTATTGGAATCTAACCCTCCTAATTTATCTTTCAGAAGAGTCTCTTAGGCCCCAGACTCGTATCTTGGAACAATCTCTTATTAAGACTAGCCACGGTACAATTGTGTGAGGGTATTGATGAGTTTAAATGGAATTTGGTACAGAATGGAAAGTTTACTGTCGATTCTATGTATAGAGCTTTGATCCAACCTAATATTCCAGTCGATGATAACTGTAAAATTTAGAAGATAAAAATACCCCTTAAAACGAAGATATTCGCTTGGTATCTCCGAAAAGGGGTTATTATTACGAAGGATAATCTTGTCAAGAGGAATTGGCATGAAAGTATTCAATGTGTGTTTTGTCACCACAATGAGACAATCAAACATTTATTCTTTCACCGTAAATTCGCCCAAGCTATATGTTCAACCATCCAAGTAGCCTCTGGTTTATCTCCTCCTCGTTCGGTTACCAATGTGTTTGGTAATTGGTTGCATGGGATTGAGGATAAATATGGGACTTTGTTTAGGGTGAAAGCGCTTGCCATAATTTGGTCGCTTTGGCTATGTAGAAATGATAGGATTTTCAATGACATTTGTTGCTCTACTCTGCAGGTTATCTACCAAGCGACGGCTATCCTTCGGTCATGGACTACTCTTCAGCGTATGGAGTTCCGCGATTTATTTGTGGAGGGGTGTACGCGATTGGAGGACACGGCGAGGGATATTTTCTCCCGACATGGATGGCAGCGTGACTTGATACAGCATAGTTCGAGCAAGGATTTAGCTTTCTTACTATTGAAATTTTTGTAACTTGGTTTTCTTATTGTCGTGTGGTTGATCGGCTGTGTGCATCCTACCTATGCAGAGGCCGGGTGTAAACATTACTATAAGTAATAAAGCACCCATTTTCAAAAAAAAACGACTACGCCAGGCTATAAGCCAAGATCTTCGTCGAGCACATCCACGGAGAAGCGACATCGACATCATCCACACGCCAGGCCGGTGTGGAACACTACTACGCCGACTTCTCCGACATCAAGGCTTCGACATCATCGCTGCCACAAGGAACGCCTTCGGGCGACGATCATCGCCGACACGCCTTCTCCATCATCGCCGACACATCATCGCCAAGGTCTACATCTATGTGGTCTTCATCAACATCTTCGTCGACACATCGTCGCCGTCGCTATACCCGTCCACATGATGGACATACAACTACAACGCTCTCTGACAGTACAACTGCAAGGCACGACGACGGTATCGCCCCATCCACGACCCGATGACTGCATCAACAAACCGGCATCACAATTGTGACGCTCCTATGACCACGCATATGGTTATGGCAAAACCTTGTGTTCTTGGTGGGTTCCTCCGGTCCTGACAAAACTGGTGGTCTCACTTATGACCGCGTCCAAGAGACGCCCCGATGGTACCTCTTACCTCTATAAGATGCAAAACGTTCACAACTGTAGCTTCGTCAACAACAACAACAGAAACCGCGTAATTTTTTGCGCCTCCGGCAATGGCGGCCACACCACTATGACGACTACAACATCGACCACACATACATCGACCACAGCTACATCACGATCAACTATCTCGACATCGACATCAAGAACAACGTCTACAGCAACTCAAGAACTCCAGTCAACAGTGTCCACGTCGTCACTTGCGTCCAGGCCACTCCCGTTGTGACTGCGGGAGGGAAGAGACTAGAACTTTAGAGATCATCTTGTATTACAATTCATAGACTTCTTGTCCTCCAAGTTTGTGCGTATATATATACCCCCATGAGGATCAAATCAATACATCAAAATATTAGGGATTCAATATTTTCTACACTAACTACCACTCTCTCTCTAATCCTTGGAATTTGAGCACTCATTCCCCTAGTTCTGCAACGGGAGTTTATTGCGATCGGGTGTCAAAAGCACACTGAAAGACACTCCAGATATATCTAGCAACATGGCAACCAAAGAAAAGGTGGTATATGCTCTCGTGCAAAGCACATAGCATGCACCCTGCAGCTCCATCCAAGCCCCTCTTTCTCAAAATATCTCTTGTCAAAGTTGTACTCCTACATAACCAAAATTTTGGCTGGAAGATTTAGTCACCACAACTGCCGAAAAACTTTAACTTGCAAGCCATTTTATAAGGAATTAACAATTAAGAAACAGTAAAATTTGCCTACCTAGAAGCCACCGTCTGATTGCACTTCCGAACGTCCCAGATCCTCGTGTCGTTGTGGCGTTTTTATCCAGCCTGTTTCGTCCGGCCCAACAGTTACCAGGCTGCTTCTCCGAAGATTGACTTGGGCGACTTCTGGTTAACTGGGCAACCTAGGCCTTTCATATGGGCCGATGTTGTCGTAGAAGGACGTGTAGCCGGGATCGGCCTTGCCGTTGTCGTCGTCGCCGTCGTTGTTGCTCGGTGGCTGCGACGGGCGGGAGCTCCCCTGGTCATCGTCGCCGCACCTCCAGGGTTGGTAGGAGGGGCCGACCTCTTCGTCGCCATCGAGGACGACAAGCGGCGAGCACGCTGTAACATCCCAACATTAGAGCTTAGAAATAAGTTGAACCCAGATGTGTGCATTGCATTCATGCATAAAAAATTCGAATAATTTTCGCGCTTTTGAACAAAACTTGTCAAAGTGGTTGAAGCTTCTCTCAACTTGATGGAATTGAAGTAGATCATCAAGTTGACTGTGATAAATTTCAATATGACATTTGCTAAAACCTTATTTGGGTAAACATGAATTGATCTAAGTATAGATCAAAGATAATAAAAGGTTACTCCTAATACATTGCTTAAAGAATTAATATTTGATTCTTAAGGGATTCTATCATCATATTCAGCACAACAATTCATAAGTGCCAAGTTAAGATTACAAACTAAAGTAATATAAATGTAATGACTAATCCTGGCCTATGTTATTCTTATCTATTCTTACTATGAGTGTCATAGTAACACCTAACTTTAACTCTTTAATGAGTTTGGGTTGGAAAGAGACTAAGTCAAGATCATTCACCATATATCTTTCTTTCCATATCAATCTTATTCATCTCTATTGAATCATATCCCTATAATTGTTGTTCATCAATATTGTGTAATCAACTATTGATTCACCAATTCTTAACCTATCCGTGCTTGACCTATTAACTCTTGTTTTTATTACAGCATTCACTTAAGGTTTATAAAGGAAGAAGTAAGAAGAGGTAAATAGTGATGCTAGTTTCAGATGTCATCTATTGGATAGGAATGATTGAAAAGAATCCAATCAATAGGATAATTGATGGAGTTAAATCCCTCCTAGATAAATAGAAGAATTATTTTTATTACCCAATCATATGGTAGTAAATAAGATTACAAGAATGAAGTCTGTGAAGGGAATATGCCCTGAGAGGCAATAATAAAGTGTTTATTATGTGTATTCCAAGTATATGATAGATGTTTATTTTGCATGCTATAATTGTATTAATACGGAAACGTTAATACATGTGTGTTTAATAAACAAACAGAAATTTCCTAGTTATGCCTCTCTCATAAACTAGCTCGTTGATTAACAAGATGATCAAGGTTTCCTGATCATGGACATTGGATGTTGTTAATAACGGGATCACAACATTAGTGTAATGGTGTGATGAACATTCATCCGAAGTATAGCATTACGATCAAAGTCATTGAGTTTATATTGCTATAACAACTTACGAAGTGATCCTAATCCTTAGACCATGATATCATGTCAATCACTAACACCGGAAGAGTTTCTTGATAACATCAAACGTCACACCGTAACAGGGTGATTATAAAGATGGATTCAGAACTAATAAAGTGTTATGTTGAGGCTCATGGATCGAGAGTGGAATTTGTTCATCCCGATGACAGATAGATATACTGGGCCCTCTCGGTGATATCACATTGATTAGCTTGCAAGCAAGTGATTTGATCACTAGAATGTTATATCACAGAACGAGAAAAGAGTGCATGTCGAACGAGATCAAACTAGGTATGGAGATACCGATGATCGAATCCGGACATGTAATATATCGTGAAACAAAGGGATTAAGATACTAGCATAAAAGGTTCCAGCGATCACAAGAAAGTCATCGTTGAATGTGTGGAGTCGATGGGTCTCCAGATCCCACTTCTGATTATTGATCCGAGAGGGGTCTCGATCATGTCCGCATTATTCACGAACCGTAGGGTGACACACTTAAGAGACAACGACATCCAATTGGAGCAAATGCTTCATGCTGAAAGAATGAACAAGCGCAGGAATTTATTTCACTAGATACCGAAACAGGTTTTCGGGTGAAATTACATAAAGTGGTTATGCATGTGAAATAGAATTCTAGCAAGGGGTTATTTGTGAATGTTTGTCATTAAAGTAATTGACAAAATTCTGAATAAAATAAAAGAGTTTTATTTAATGAGAGTTTGCATTAAATTTGGTGCAAATTTAATGGGAATTTGAGTGGACTTTTGAGTGGAGGGATTTTAAAGGGCATTTTGTGAGTGGAGTGTCCACCCACATGAATGAAGGAGGGGAGGGGGCAGCCCCCATGGCCGGCGGCCACCCCCTTGGGTGCCCCCCTCCTCCTATAAAAGGAGCCCCCTCCTCACTTGTCTCTCACACCTCCTCGTGAAGGATCTCTCTCCCCCTCTAGAATTTATTCCCCATGGTCTCGGACTAGAGAGATACATGTTCCCGGTGGCTATTCGGCAAGAAAGAGTTGTGCTTCCGCTGCATCGCTGGAGCGAGGAGGCGGAGGTTGCTCGGTGCCTCGAACGTGTGTGCGAGCACGGATGCGCTGCTGATTTGCGGTGCTAGGACTTCCTCTCGATCTTGAGATCGGCAAGAGATCGTCTACATCAACCACGAGTTGAACTTGTTAAGCTTTATCAGTCTTCAAGGGTATGTTCTCTACGGATATACATCCGCCTGTTGTTTGTATCTAGTAGATAGATCTTGGTATATAGTTCACATCGTAGGAAAATTTTTGTTTTCTATGCTGCGAACCCTACAGTGGTATCAGAGCCGGATCTATGCGTAGATACTTTACACGGGTAGTACACATATGAGTATGTGGGCGATGATGATCATGTTGTTGCTCCTTTGTTGTAATTTTGGATATTGGTGTCATAGTGGGATGAAGCGGCCCGGACAAAGTTTACATGTCCTCGCACATGAGACTTGTTCCACGCTTGACATGCAACTAGTTTGCATAAGTGGCTAGCGGGTGTCTGTCTCTCCTACTATAGTCAATATCTATTTTGCAAGCGAGTTGTCAACAATTTGATTATCCTCGTTGTGGTTCATGTTCGTAGGTAAGAACGGTTCTATCTCGAAAGCCCTAAGCCACGTAAAACTTGCAATGAATAAATTAGAGGCGTCTAGTTTAGATTGTTGCTGGGCTAGTGTTATGATATGGTAGTGTTGTAAGTAGAAGTATGAGATGATACTCTTACAACACACATAGCGTGTAAAATCCATAGACCTTGGATTTACACATATAGGTATGATAGTGATCATACCACGATGCACATGATAGAGATCATCTGCGGGAACCATATCATTTCACTAATAAATATATGATGTTTGATAGCATCTTATATTGCTTGTTTAGCGCTTTGTTAGCATAATAAGATGATCCCTCATTTAAATATCAAGATAACAATGTGTTCTTCCTTTAGTATGCACCGATTATGATTTCGTCGCTCCAAGACATCACGAGATGATCGGGTGTTCTTGGATCCTCGACCATATTTCGGGTGTAAAACAGTTATACACGCGAATACTAAGGTTCTAACTTGACGAGCCTAGCATGTACAGACATGGCCTTGGAACACGGACCGAAAGGTTAAGCATGAGTCATATAGTTGATATGATGCCCTTTTGATGCTCTCCTTTGAAGCTATACCGACTCACGTGATGATCGGACTTGGTATAGTGGATTTGGTTCATGTAATCACCAAAAAGGCACGAGGGATGTCGTTTTTGAGTGGGAGTTCATTCGTAATATAGATTAGTGTTGGAGATATGCCCAAGAGGCAATAATAAAGTGGTTATTATCATATCTTCACACTTATGATAAATGTTTACATACCATGCTATAATTGTATTAACCGAAAACATTAATACTTGTGTGATTTGTAAACTAAAATAAGAGTCCCTAGTAAAGCCTCTTGTTAAACTAGCTTGTTGGTTAATATATGATCATGGTTTCCTGATCATGAACATAGAGATGTTATTAACAACATGATCATATCGTTAGGAGAATGATATGGTGGACATACTCCTATAGATAAGCGTAGCATAAAGATCAAGTCATTTCAATAGTTCAATTGCTATATGCTTTCTGATACATAGTAACCTAATTCCTTCGACCATGAGATCATGCATATCACCTTTACCGGATGGATGCTTTGATGACATCAAACACCACACCGTAACTGGGTGGCTATAAAGGTGGCATTGAGTGTTCGGAAAGTATTGGTTGAAACACATGGATCAAGAGTGGGATTTGTCCATCCATATGACGGATAGATATACTCTGGGCCCTCTCGGTGGAATCATCCAATTAGCTTGCAAGCATGTGACTGGGTCACAATGGATCACATATCACGGGAACGAGAAAAGAGTACTTATCGGTAACGAGGTTGAACTAGGTATGCAGAGATACCGACGATCATAACCTCGGATAAGTAAACTATCGTGAGACAAAGGGAAATTGGTATCGTATGTAAGTGGTTCATTCGATCGCAAAGTAATCGAGAAATATGGGAGCCATATGAATTTCCAGATTCCTCTATTGGTTATTGTTCGGAGAAGTGTCTCGATCATGTCCGCATAATTCACGAACCGTAGGGAGACACACTTAAGGATTCGACGTTGTTTGAGTAGTTATGGTATTATGAGAAAGAGACCGAATGTTGTTCGGAGTCTCGGATGGGATCCGGGATATCACGAGGTGATCCGGAATGGTCCGGAGAATAAGATTCATATAAGGAAAGTCCCGTTTCGGAGTTCAGAAATGATTCCGGTGTTTTCATCGGGAATGTTCTAGAAGGTTCCGGAATATCCGGCACTCCGGGGGGGAAGGGGTACATGAATGTGTCATTACATATTGGAATGATGGCATCATGTACTAAGTGTTCTTGCTGTTCCAAATAAAGGATTAAATTGAATCCTAAAACTGAAAAGTCAAATGTCCAGTTTGAAAGTCAAACGGCTAAAACAGGAAACTGAGGGAAACAAGCAAGAGGAGGTTGAAACCGACTTGGGGGAGGAGTCCCTCCTCTCCAAGCCGGTGCGCCACCCAAGGCCAACTTGGGGAGGGACTCCCTCCCCTTGGCCGCCCCTCCCACCTATAAAAGGAGGGGCAGGGCCTCCTCCTCTAGACACACAAGTTCCTATCCTCTAATCTAAATCCTAGCCCTAGACTCCGGTTTAGAGCCGCTTTGGTTTAGAGCTTCTAATTGCACTAGCCTTCGGATTAGAGCCTTATAATTGGTGTGTCTAAACCCTAGACCACTAATAGTTCTCTCTCATACTCCACCATACTCGCTCCGGCTTAAGGCGAAGCCCTGCGGGATCTCCCCTCTACTTCCGGTACCACGCCGTTGTCTTTGGAATCGCGAGGAGAGTGCTACAACCTCCATTGCTTTGGAACAAGGGAGAGGAAGGTCTTCGAGAGTACCGAACGTGTGACCGATTGGAAGCGCCGCCAAAGCCTTAGCCGGAAGGATCGTCACGCGATCTTGAGATCGGAAAGAGTGCGACTACATCACCCACGAGAATCTGCTCGTTAACCGCTTTGGAATCTTGAGGGTAAGTTATTCCATCGACTCGTTGCTACAATCTAGTAGATAGATCTTGGCTTGTTTGTTTGTATGCGATAGAAAATTTTTGTTTTCCATGCTACGAACCCCTACAGGGTATCGAGCCGTGTCTATATGTAGATCTGTTGCGCAGTAGAACACAATGGTCATTGTGGGCGTTGATGCTTTATTGTCGATTGCTTCTTGTGTACTTTGCATCTTGCGGTATGTTGGGATGAAGCGCCCAGGCTAACCTTACATGACATCGTTCATGAGACTTGCTCCACGCTTGACATGCAACTTGTATTGCATAAGTGGCTTTATGGTGCTGTTTCTCCTAGCATAGTTAAGATCCAATTTACAACGGATGATTGACAATACTGGTATCAATGTTGTGGTTCTTGTTCGTAAGTTAGAACGACACTTATTGAAAGCCCCAAACCACGTAAAACATGCAAAGAAAATTAGAAGCGTCTAACTTTGTTTTGCAGGGGTGTGCTGTGATGTGATATGGCCATGATTGTGATTATATATGATGTATGCAATGTTCCTTATTGTAAGTAGGCAACCGGCAGGAGCCATATGGTTGTCTTTAATTTCTGTTAAGACCCGCGTGTCTATTCAAAGTAGTTGTAATAGTTGACACCGGTGGACAACAACCATGGAGAAGCATCATTGACCTTGATGCAATGTCGGTGATGATGGAGATCATGTCCGTGCTTGAAGATGGAGATCGGAAGCACAAAGAAGAAAGGCCATGTCATATCACATATTATGAATTGCATGTGATGTTAATCCTTTATGCATCTTGTATTTCTTAGTAGACGACGGTAGCATTATAAGATGATCCCTCATGCACATGAATTTCAAGTCATAAAGTGTTCACCCTTAGTTAGCACCGTTGCTAAAGCTTGTTGTTTCGAAGCACCACGTGATGATCAGGTGTGTTAGATTCTACAAGTGTATACAACGTGAGCAAGCCAGATTTTCTCATGCGGAAACTAAGGTTTGATCTTGACGAGCCTAGCATGTACAGACATGGCCTCAGGAACACGGATTACCGAAAGGTAGAGCATGAGTCATATAGTAGATATGATGTACATGTTGATTGTTCGCCATTGAAGCTATATTAACTCTCGTGATGATCGGTTTTGATGTGGAGGATTTGGTTCGTGTGATCACTAAAACAATGTGAGGGATATTGTTTTGAGTGGGAGTTCACCTAGATTAATTTAATTATTAATTAGAAATCAATTTATCATAAACTAAATCAAAGTGAATTTGCATAGTTGTTGTAGTCATTGGCATCTGTTTACCACCTTGCACTTAGTTATAATTGAGATGATAGAACTATAGAATTCTGGTTAGTTACTTTACGAACTGGTATCGTATTGTTTTGAAGTGTTAATCTAAAGTTTAAAAGTCCCATTGCAAACTTTCAGTAAGTTTTGATTACTCCATGAAGTTTAATAATTGGCATTAAAATCAAGAGTAACAATTCCAATGTTAGTATATTAGTATCATGTTTGTCTCCATGATTCTTGATATTCAAAAGGATTGTCTTAATATCAAGGTTATCTAGGATCTGAAAGATTTGTTTCAGAAACCATGATGTGTGGAAGATATTGTGATATCTGAAACGAAGTTTTGGTTGCAACATGATAGAGTATAATATGGCAAAAGTCATGTTCTCATATTTGATGAGAATTTGCAAAAGGTTAGAGACACTAGTTGTCCTAATCCTCCAAAAGGTTTTGGAGAGCAACATTATACTTGCGATTCACTGTTACAAGCTAAAAGTAGCTTGATCATGGATAATTCCATGATAAGGGTGAATATTTGATGTAGGTAAAATATTTACTACACCAAGAGATTACTAAAGAAAGGAATTTGAAAGAACACCAAACATTTGATGATAGGTGATCTACTTCAAAGTGCAAGTCCAAAGACATTGGTATTTAATTATACACGCTTTGGATTATGTGTCATATGTATGACTCTACTATTGATGTTGATAGATTCTTTCAAACAGAAAAGGAAATACTGAAAGAGAATCTCATAAATATATGGCAGAAAAGAAAAGACTAGAATTGTTCAGTTTAAGTATATCGATGATATACATGTTATGGCTATATTCTTTGCTTATTAAACAATGTGGTTCCTAAGTATTTGATACTGAATTTGTTGGTGTGAATCGTCATACGAAACAACACAATTCATGAACTACAATGGCCTAAGTAACTAGCAAAAGAATATGTGATGATGTTCATCGAGAACAAATAAAGGGTTATTGTGTTGCTCGTTAAACATCAAAGCTTGCCTTCAAGATTTGTTTTATCAGGTATTATGAGAACAAAAGGGTTGTTCAAATAATTGCCGTAATCCATAAAAGATGGATGATTCACAAATCTCGTTGGAGAAATCACATCCATAAAACTAGTGCTAAAAATGTCGAAGACAAATTGATTAAAAGATCACTTAGGAAGTGACATCCGCTTAAATTATATTGGAAAGAAAACATGAAGAAACTCCATGTGGATGGAATTTTGGAGTCTTCTGATTTTTGATCAAATGACGCTTGTGAAACTTTCCTAGAGATAATTAAAACTTCGTTCATAGGCCAAAAGGGAACGAATGACTAGCTTATTGGAACTTGTACATATTGTTGTACGAAATCCATTATGTGTAGTCAAAAGCGATGGATTTTAACTTCATATGCTTTCTCCGAAAATTTGAGTGAATATATGAATATTTACTTAATAAGGATAAAGTATGAAACACTTGAAAAGTTCAAAGACTTTCAAGATGAAGTGCAAAATCATTGTAACAAGAATATGAATAGTTTATGATAAGATCATAAAGGAAAATATTTAAGTTACAAGTTTAGCATAATACCTAAGATTTAAGGAATCGTTAGTGGATTTGCATTTCAAAAACACCATAAGAGTATGGAGCTCGAGATATGTAATTAAACCTTGTTTGACATGGTAAGATCAAAGGTATAATTCATAAAACTGCCATTATATTTTAAAGATTAAAAGCTTTAGAGATTACCGTTTTTCCACTGAAAAGAGCTCCATCATAATCCGTTGAAATGACACCATATAAAGTTATGGTTTGGGATAAAACCCAAGTTGTCCTTTCTTAAAACATTGGTATGCTATGCATAAGAAAGATGTTTGCAACCAAAGTCGGATGAACCTGTCTTTGTATGTTATTTCGAATAAGCTTAAGTAATCCTCCATAACATCGGAGACAAAAGTGTTTGTCACTTAAACGCGTCAAGTTTCTTTGAGAAGGAATTTTCGTGAAAAGTTAAGTGGGAGGACAATAGAACTTTGATAAGGTTAAAAGAACCTTAGTCGTATGTGCAGAGTTGCGCAATGAAAAGTGTTAGGAGGCAGCAACAAATCTCATGGCTCACGTACCTCAAAGGTTGTGGTCACGAAGATCTAAGTTCCTATTGAAACAAGTAGGTCGAGTAAACAATCAAATACCAAGATTTGAGGGTTGAATCGTTATTTGAGAATAATGAACGGACTACATGCAAAGAAGTGATGATGGGCCCTGACTCCGTAAAATGGCTTGAAGCCATAAAATCCGTGATAGTTCCATACACGAGAAATCAAGTTTTGAACTTGAAGGACCCTCGAGAAAGGTGTAAGACCTTATAGTTGTGTCTGGATCTATAAAGAAATAGACATGGATGTTTTACATCTATAAAATAGTCGACATGCTGGGAAAGAGTTCACAAAATGTTCAAAGGTTGACTATGACAAGATTTGATCTTCCATAGTGATATTTAGTCTAGACGGATTAATGTAGCAACCACTACATATAATTTGTTATATGGTAGTTGAATAAACAAAACAAGTTCTTCTAATAGAATCGTTACCTAGGACATGTGCATAACACGGTCCATAGGGTTTTGTTAATTCAAAGGATGCTAAAAGCATATGAAAACTTCAATGGTTAAAGTGAGCATCGCGGATTTGGAATCTTCACTGTGATGAAACTGTTAAAGGAGTTTAAAAGTTCATTAGAGACGATGAAGATGCTTGCATTTGCAAGAAATTAAGTGGGAGCGCTAAGACATGTTTCTAATACATTATGTGAAAGACATATTGTTGATTGGAAATAATGTATCTTTTATTAACACATATTAAGAATTTCATCCCGATGAAAGACTTAGGCAAAACCCAAATATTTGGCATCAATAGACGCTAATATGGTTGTGCCAGAAGTACATAGATAAGATATTGAATGAGTTCAATATAGAAACTACAAGAGAGGTTCTTGTCGCACAGAAAGGATTGAATGAGTTCAATGATGATGATATATTCAAGTGTATTGACATTTGGTAAAGTGAAACAAATAATCAAGTATAGATTGATACTTGATGTATGAAATCACAAAGAGTATTTATATCAATCATACTGTGATATGTACAAATCCAGATATGTCCTATGGTCTAAATGTTGTGAGCATATACCGGAATGATTCGTAAGATGATCATTGGACAATAGTAAGGATATTCTTATGATCTTTTGGAAGAACTAAGAGTATAATATTTGTAGAAGTGACAAATAGATGGTTAGTTCATTGTAAAAGTACTACATTGATACTAGTTTTGTCACAAAGTACAAATTGAGTTTATCTCAATATAAACTAAGGGTGGCACAATATAATGGAAAGTGAGTTCCATAATAGATTTGGATGAGTTCCAAAGTTAAGACATTATGACAGATACTACAACAAAAGGCTAAGTATATGACTGCTATAATAGCAGCTAAAGAGGGCATTTGTGTCAAGTAGTTTGTTATCAAACTAGGTGTAGTTCACAGCGGGATAATACTATGAAGATATATTGTACGACAATATTATCAACATGTTTTAACCCCGAAGAACTAAAAGTCACACCAAAGGACCAAATTTGTACGAAGCCATCTCATTAGAGAATGAGTGATACGTAGAGACGCAAATACATGCAATTACACACGGACCTGGAAGTGTCAGATCCGGAGATCAGTTGACCACTAGCAATAGTGTACATACAACACCAGAAAGCCATAGGTGTTGAATACACAAAGGTTTGAAACTAGATTATTGACTCTAGTGCAAGTGGGAGACTATTGGAGATTTGCCCAAGAGGCAATAATAAAGTGGTTATTATCATATCTTCACACTTATGATAAATGTTTACATACCATGCTATAATTGTATTAACCGGAAACATTAATACTTGTGTGATTTGTAAACTAAAATAAGAGTCCCTAGTAAAGCCTCTTGTTAAACTAGCTTGTTGGTTAATATATGATCATGGTTTCCTGATCATGAACATAGAGATGTTATTAACAACAGGATCATATCGTTAGGAGAATGATATGGTGGACATACTCCTATAGATAAGCGTAGCATAAAGATCAAGTCATTTCAATAGTTCAATTGCTATATGCTTTATGATACATAGTAACCTAATTCCTTCGACCATGAGATCATGCATATCACCTTTACCGGATGGATGCTTTGATGACATCAAACACCACACCGTAACTGGGTGGCTATAAAGGTGGCATTAAGTGTTCGGAAAGTATTGGTTGAAACACATGGATCAAGAGTGGGATTTGTCCATCCACATGACGGATAGATATACTCTGGGCCCTCTCGGTGGAATGTCATCCAATTAGCTTGCAAGCATGTGACCGGGTCACAAGGGATCACATATCACGAACGAGAAAAGAGTACTTATCGAACGAGGTTGAACTAGGTATGCAGAGATACCGACGATCATAACCTCGGATAAGTAAACTATCGTGAGACAAAGGAAATTGGTATCGTATGTAAGTGGTTCATTCGATCGCAAAGTAATCGAGAAATATTGGGAGCCATATGAATTTCCAGATTCCTCTATTGGTTATTGTTCGAGAAGTGTCTCGATCATGTCCGCATAATTCACGAACCGTAGGGAGACACTTAAGGATTCGACGTTGTTTGAGTAGTTATGGTATTATGAGAAAGAGACCGAATGTTGTTAGGAGTCTCGGATGGGATCCAGGATATCACGAGGTGATCCGGTATGGTCCGAGAATAAGATTCATATAAGGAAAGTCCGTTTGAGTTCGGAAATGATTAGGTGTTTTCATCGGGAATGTTCTAGAAGGTTACTGGAATGTCCAAGACTCCGGGGAAGGGTACATGAATGTGTCATTACATATTGGAATGATGGCATCATGTACTAAGTGTTCTCGCTGTTCCAAATAAAGGATTAAATTGAATCCTAAAACTGAAAAGTCAAATGGCCGCTTTGAAAGTCAAACGGCTAAAACAGAAACGAGGGAAACAAGCAAGAGGAGGTTGAAACCGACTTGGGGAGGAGTCCCTCCTCTCCACGCCGCCACCCAAGGCCGACTTGGGAGGGACTCCTCCCTGGCCGCCTCCCCACCTATAAAAGGAGGGGCAGGGCCTCCTCCTCTAGACACACAAGTTCCTATCCTCTAATCTAATTCCTAGCCCTAGACTCCGGTTTAGAGCCGCTTTGGTTTAGAGATTCTAATTGCACTAGCCTTCGGATTAGAGCCTTCTAATTAGTGTGTCTAAACCCTAGACCACTAATAGCTCTCTCTCATACTCCACCATACTCGCTCCGGCTTAAGGCGAAGCCCTGCGGGATCTCCCCTCTACTTCCGGTACCACGCCGTTGTAACACCCTTAGAATCGGACCTATGCAAGTTTTAGCGCTTCCCGCCAAACTCGCATAGAAACGATTCAAAGGTGCCCACCAGGCACTTTCGTGCGGGTGGAAAACGAAGTAATAACATTACACAACAGTCCTCGATGGGACCCACAGAACAGATACATATACAACACGACTCCTTGAGTCAAGAATACAGATATAAGGTACAAAGATCCAAATCACCTTGAAAATGATAGATCGTCCGACTACGGACAAGATGCAAATGGGGCTAAGAGCCCTGAAGAATAACCAATGGCGTCCATAACCCCGTGCCAAGCCGGAAGGGTAACCTCGCTAACGACGCCGAAACACCTTAACAAAAGGGTGCCGCAAAGGGCAAAGGAAAAGAGGAGCGTCGATCGAGGCCAAGACAGCGAGGCTAGAATTCGGCGGTCCTCGCCTACATAGGTATGGTGGACTGAGGCGGCAGCGGCAGCATGCACTAAACAACCTATAGAGACTCGATACAACTGGCGGCTATCAGAGAGGGGTAAGAAAGACCTATTCGGAACCAACCTGATGCTACCATCAAACAAACCCATCCTGGTATTTCCCCCTCGAGACCAGACGAGGAAGTAAACCGAGGAACTCACACCGTTGGCAGTTTTACTTATTCAGTTATCGTTGCAGCAATTACTAGTCAGGTATAGATAATCGTCCTGATAAAAGAAGCAGTGGGCCCTTTTAGTTAACCATTCCGTTATAGTTGCACCACTTACTAATCAGATACAATTAGCATGAGATAACCCAAAACCCAGCAGTTGTTGTTACTTTTATTTATCCATTCAGTTGTAGTTGCAATACTTACTAGTCAGATACAATTGTCGCAAGCGACAAACCAAACAAGCAATTGTGGGCAGTTTTAGTTAGCCATTCCATTATAGTGAAGTTGATTACTAGTCATTATAAAGTCAAATTTATAGCACTACTTTAGTTATGATTGTCTATGATCGAGATACTGTGCTCCAAGTCGTCCATAACCGCGGACACGGCTTTCAGAAAGTTTTACCCGGCCGGGGTGCACCAATAGCAACACACGCTCGATCAACCTCGGAAAAACCAAATCAAAACCCAACGAGGCCTTCACGACAAAGCAATCACAGGATTCAGAAATATTTCAGGCCACCCTTGAGTACACCGCAACGAAGTTAGCTGACTTGAGACGGACCCGAGGTTTGTGGGGCGGTCAGAAGCATCGGAACCCAAACTGGGCTTGTCGATACCGCGTAAGCGGGTCACAATTCCTAAAGCAGTGTGCTCCTCGCACAATCGTAAATAAAGCAGTAGCATGGCATAAGTACAGGATAGTAAATAAAACCTCAAACTAGTTTGTGGCCCCAAGAAATAAGATGAATCAAGCTCGCTCGGGGTCCCATAATCCTCCGGATGTGGATAGCGATAAATCAAGGAAGTATCAAGCACTCGGGTCCTACGGGACACAAGTGGACGGTTAACAACCAAATAACATCTATTGCCCACCTGTGCCTCTGCTTACTTACTTCAATTTTAGTTGTTAAACAGGAATTAAAGTGAACGATAAGTAAAGCCATGATCATCTCCAACATCAACATGCGGCAAATACACCAACAACTGTGGCACTTGACGACACGCAACAGCACTTGAGCAAGCGACTACGACGCGCAAGTCCAGCTATCTACCAAACAACAGGTAATAGGATGTGTCCAAGGCAATATAAGGCTGCAAGGGATATCGAGGGTACGAAACTAGAGCATCGCAACACAGATAGCAATAGATCAACAGGAGGGAATAAATACTATAAAGTAAGATAGGTAGAAAGGGGGAGATGCTCGCCTTAAAACATTGCCGAAGGTTCAACCGAAGATCGGGTCGACACTCGCATCAACTCATCGGCCTAGTCCGTGAACAAGCAAAGCACTAGAAGAAACACCGGATACACTATTTAATACTACGGCAGAAGATCGGGCATGATGCATGTATGATGTATGACATGGCAAAGGTGCGGTGCAATTAGGCAAGATTAAGCGGAACTGGGGTCCCGACAACTAATTAGATGGTTCATGTTATTTATCTACCCCGCAAATTAAATGTTGTAATAACAAGGCAAGATAATTTACCGGTTCGCTACACAAATTTAAATGAGGCCAATATGAGACTAGATTTGCCCGCATATGGGCCCCATATTTAATTATGAGGTGAATCGGCCTAAGGCCCCCAAACCACATGATAATATGCATGCGAGTATGACAATTCAGTATGCAACAAGTTTTATATTTATCATATATAAAAATAGGGCTCGGGAAAAGGTTCACACATTAGGGTTCGACGATCTTGGTTCGAGGGTTCGGGGTACGGTCTCAGGGTTCGACGGGGACGGCGAGGTTCGGATCAGGCTACTGGGTCCGAGATGAAGAGCTTGGCGTGCCGGGATGCAGAACTTGACGTCCTTCGGTTCCATGTCGACGGTCTTGGTGTCCTAGATGGAGAACTCGGTGGATCCGTGTTGGCGGCCTTGGCGGTTATCGGGTTCGGTCTTCGAATCAGTGTAGATGGTCATGGCGTTCGGGAGGGCGACCTTGTTGTTCCGTGTCGAAGGCATCAGGGTCTCCGGGTAGGAGAACATGAGGTTCCAAGGGGAAGACCTTTGGGACTGGCATTGTTCTTCGATGGCGATCTTGACTTGGAACCGGTACTATCTGCGGATGGCGCGGCTTGGATCATCTCGGGCCAAAGTGGTGTGTTCGAGTAGGAACAATGCCGACACCACCATCTTGTCCCACAAACACATCTTCTAGTCTTGATCGGATCAACATCCAGACATCTCCATGTATGTACTTCACTGGAGCCCAGCACATCAAGGCAAGGATGTCGTGGGGCCTCTTCGGTGCATGTCGTGCTTGCATCTGGAACAGGTACGCAGACGTGCAGCTCCTGGCTTTGCGGAAGAACATGACGGAGGAAGCTCTGCAGGGGAACTTGGGGTCGGCCACGAGCTGACGGTCGGGCACTGGCCGACGAGCTTGGCGGAGGGAACTACCGGCGAGGGAGGGTCGGCCGAGAGGGCAGCAGCGCCCACACGGGGCCAGGAGATGACGAGGGGGGGTTGGCGCGGGGTTGGGGAAGAGCCCGGCGGCGGCGGCCTCGACGGGGAAGGAGGGGAACGGGCCCCGGGTCGGCGACGAGGAGGCGTAGGGTCGACGGGCGGCGGATGCGGAGGCAGGGCGCAGAGGAGGCCGGCAGTGAGGGAGGAGGGGTCTGGCGGCGCGGGGCCATGGGATGGCGGCGCGGGAGGAGGCTGAGGCGCCGGTGAAGGCGGGCAGGAGCGGCCGGCGCCGAGAAGACGCGGAGGAGAGGAGGAGGCGGTGAAGAGGCGTCAAGGCGGAGGTGGTCGTCGGAGGTCGGGGAGGGCGTGGCGGTGGCTCGTCGACCACGACGGCGAGGGGGCCGAGCAGAGGGTGCGAAGGACGGAGGCGAGGCGGCGGCCTGGGCGGTGGCCGGGCGGAGAGGAGAAGGCGGGCCTGGCGCGGGCAAGAAGAGGAGCCTGCTGGGCGCGGCCGAGGCGGTTAATACAGCGAAGCAGAGGGGAACGGGGAGAGACGGGGGACGCGAGGTGGGAGAAGAGAGGAGCGGGGTTGGGGACGCGGGCAGGTGGAGGTGGGACCGGGGTGGCGGGGCCCGCGAGGTGGAAAAAGTGGCTGGGGCGGCTGGCAGGTGGGCCTGGGGCGTGTGGGGCCGCGGGTGGGGTCGGGTCGGCAGTGAGGGAGAGAGAGAGAGGGGGTAGGATGGGCTAGGGTGAGAGAAGGAGAGAGGGTGGGCTGGTGGATTGATGATGTGGCGGGGTGGGTATGGATTGGGGGAGAGGGTGAGGTGGCGAGCTGTGAGTGGTGGGTAGGATAGGTTTGGGTGGTTTTAGGAATTAGAGGGGGCTAGCTTAGGTGAACCGTTTTTGTACTGGGGGTGGTCGACTGGGTCGGTTCGGCCCGTTCGACTGCCCCCACTAAAATAATTAAATATTTTATTTATTTTAAATGCACCGTTTGCAAACCGATAGCAGACAAACAAAATAATCCGGAGACCCGGGGTTTGCGTTTGAATAAAGACGGGGCGTTTAGAAAACACAAACAGGTTTTTCCGCAAATAGTTTTATGCAAGAAAATGCAAGATGATGACGATGCTCAAATGCAATGTGGCATGATGACATGAGCATGCGGTCCTGATGATGCAATGCACAAAAACAACGCGATTTTCTAGTAGTGGTTTTGCGGGATGCCACAGCCGTTGTGCTGCCGGAATTGCGAGGAGAGTGCTACAACCTCCGCTGCCTGCTGGAACAAGGGAGAGGAAGGTCTTCGTCGAGTACCGAACGTGTGACCGATCATGAAGCGCTTTTAACGGAGCGCCGGAAGGATCGTCTACGCGATCTTGAGATCGGAAAGAGTACGACTACATCACCCACGAGAATCTGCTCTCGTTAACCGCTTTGGAATCTTCGAGGGTAAGTTATTCCATCGACTCGTTGATACAATCTAGTAGATAGATCTTGGCTTGTTTGTTTGTATGCGATAGAAATTTTTTGTTTTCCATGCTACGAACCCCTACAATTAGTTGAACTCAATCTATCATACACTTAGTCTAAACTTTACAAATTCTGTTGTAGATGGCACCACCTGCTTTTAATTTCAATGTGTTCATGGAGAAAGAGAAACTAGCAACGAACGGTAGCAACTTTACCGAATGGGCCATGAATTTGAGGATTCTCCTCTCTGCTGCACAAAAGCAATATGTGCTAGAAGCGCCGTTAGGCCCCCCACCTTTAGATGATGCCCCTGACGAGGAGAAGAATGTCTATCAGACTCGTCAGGAGGACCACAACTTAGTTCATTGCGGCATATTGTATGGGCTAGAGCCGGAACTTCAAAAGCGTTTCGAAAACGGCAATGCATTTGATACAATGGGTGAGTTGAAAATGATTTTCGACACACATGTCGTCAGAGAGCGACAACGCTTCAGAAAAGTTCTTTAGTTGCATGATGGAAGAGCACAGCTCCGTTAGTGAGCATGTACTCAAGATGTCGGGTTACGCCGATAAGCTTGTGTCCTTGGGAATATCGATTCCCATTGAATTAGGCATCCATCGTGTTCTGCAGTCTCTGCCACCTAGCTATAAGAGCTTCGTGATGAACTATAATATGCAAGGAATGAAGAAGTCTCTCCCCGAGCTTCTGTCAATGCTTAAAACTGCAGAAGTGGAGATCAAAAAGGAACATCAAGTGTTGATGATCAATAGGAACACTGGTTTCAAGAAAGACAAGAAGGGAAAACGGAAGGGAAGTAAGGGCAAGCACATTGCTACGCTGAAAAGAAACCCCGAGTTGGACCTAAGTCTGATTCCGAGTGCTACTATTGTAAGGGGACTGGCCACTAGAAGCGCAACTGCCCCAAGTATCTGGCAGACAAGAAGGCCGGCAAGGCAAACAAAGGTATATATGATATACATGTTATTGATGTGTACTTGACTACTGCTCGCAGTAGCACATGGGTATTTGATACTGGTTCAGTTGCTAATATTTGTAACTTGAATCAGGGGCTACGAAACAAGCGACCGCTAGCAAGGGGTGAGGTCAAGATGTGTGTCGGCAATGGATCAAGCGTTGATGTGATCGCCGTCGGAACGCTGCCTCTCCACTTACCGTCGGGATTAGTTATAAACTTGAATAAATGTTATCTGGTGCCTGCACTGAGCATGAACATTGTATCTGGATCGTGTTTGATGCGAAGTGGTTATTCATTTAAATCCGAGAACAATGGTTGTTCCATTTATATGAATGAAATATTTTATGGTCATGCACCGATGATGAATGGTTTATTTCTATTAGATCTCGATGATAATGTTACACATATTCATAATGTTGATGCTAAAAGGATTAAACTTAATGATGATATATCCGCATATATGTGGCACTGCCGTCTAGGTCATATTGGCATTAAACGCATGAAGAAGCTCCATTCTGATGGACTTTTGGAATCACTCGATTATGAATCATTTGATACATGTGAGCCATGCCTTATGGGCAAGATGACTAGAGCGCCGTTTTCCGGTTCAATGGAACGGGCGACAGATTTATTGGAAATCATACATTCTGATGTATGTGGTCCAATGAGTGTGTCGGCGCGAGGTGGATATCGTTATTTTGTTACTTTCACGGATGATTTGAGTAGATACGGTTATATCTACTTGATGAAACACAAGTCTGAAACCTTTGAAAAGTTCAAGGAATTTCAGAATGAAGTGGAAAATCATCGTAATAGAAAGATCAAATTTCTACGGTCCGACCGTGGAGGTGAGTATCTATGTTACGAGTTTAGCACTCACATGAAAGAGTGTGGAATTGTTTCACAACTCACACCTGCCGGAACACCACAGCGAAATGGTGTGTCGGAACGTCGTAATCGTACTTTATTAGATATGGTTCGATCTATGATGTCTCTGACGGACTTGTCGTTGTCATTTTGGGGTTATGCACTAGAAACTGCTGCATTTACTTTAAATCGGGCACCATCTAAATCCGTTGAAAAGACACCGTATGAATTGTGGTTTGGAAACAAACCTAAGCTGTCATTTCTTAAAGTTTGGGGATGCGATGTTTATGTGAAGAAACTTCAACCGGATAAACTCGAACCCAAAGCGGAAAAATGCGTCTTCATAGGATACCCTAAAGAAACTATTGGGTATTCCTTCTATCACAGATCCGAGGGCAAGGTTTTTGTTGCCAAGAATGGATCCTTTCTAGAGAAAGAGTTTCTCGCGAAAGGTGTGAGTAGTCGGAAGGTAGAACTCGAAGAGGTTGTGGAACCTTCTCTTCAAAGTATGGCGAGTAGCGCAGCGCCGGAAGTTGTTCCGGAGTTGGCTCCACCTGTTGAAGAGGGAACTAATGATAATGATCATGAAACTCCGAATGAGAGTACTACCGAACCTCGCAGTCAAACAGACGCTGCAGCCCCGCTCAGTCACGGAAATCATCATGAATTTCATGGTTGATGAAAATGATGACCCTGCGACGTATGAAGAAGCGATGATGAGCCCGGATTCCAACAAATGGTTAGAAGCCATGAAATCCGAGATGGAATCCATGTATGAAAATCAAGTTTGGAACTTGGTGGAATTACCTCATGACCGAAAGGCCGTGGAGAACAAATGGATTTTCAAAAGGAAAACTGATGCTGATGGTAATGTGACCGTCTATAAAGCTCGACTTGTCGCAAAGGGGTTTCGACAAATTCAAGGAGTTGACTACGATGAGACTTTCTCTCCCGTAGCGATGCTAAAGTCAGTTAGGATTATGTTAGCAATTGCTGCATATTTCGATTATGAGATATGGCAGATGGATGTCAAAACTGCGTTTCTCAATGGTAATATTGAAGAAGAGTTGTATATGATACAACCAAAGGGTTTTGTCGATCCTCAGGATGCTAACAAGGTGTGCAAGCTTCAGCGATCCATCTATGGATTGAAGCAAGCATCACGAAGTTGGAATCTCCGCTTTGATGAGGTGATCAAAGAGTTTGGATTTGTCCAAACTTATGGAGAAGCTTGTATTTACAAGAAAGTGAGTGGCAGCAATGTGGCATTTCTGATATTATATGTGGATGACATATTACTGATCGGAAATGATATAGATCTTTTAAACAGTGTTAAAAGTTATCTAAACAGCAAATTTTCAATGAAGGACCTAGGTGTAGCGTCATACATATGAGGCATAAATATCTATAGAGATAGATCTAGGCGCCTAATAGGGCTATCGCAAAGTACATACCTTGATAAGATTTTAAAGAAGTTTAAAATGGACGGAAGTAAGAAGGGGTTCTTACCTATGTTGCAAGGCAAGACATTGAGTAAGACTCAAAGTCCGGCTTCGGCGGAAGAAAGAGAGATAATGGACAAAGTCCCTATGCTTGACCATAGGCTCTATAATGTACGCCATGCTATGTACAAGACCGGATGTGGCACATGCTATTAGTTTGACTAGTAGGTACCAATCGGATCCGGTTGAACACTGGATAGCGGTCAAGAATATCCTTAAGTACTTACGAAGAACTAAGGATATGTTTCTTGTATCTGGAGGTGAAGAAGAGCTCTTCGCTAAGTGTTATATCGACGCTTAGCTTTGACACGATCCGGATGACTCTAAGTCTCAATCCGGATACGTATTTCTCATGAATGGCGGAGCGTTAGTTAGAGGAGCTCCAAACAACCTGTGGTAGCGGGATCAACAACGGAGGCCGAATATGTTCTTTGCTTGAGCGGCTCAGAAGCGATTTGGATGAAGGAGTTCATATCCGAACTAGGAGTGGTGGCAAAACGCGTTGGACCCAATGGTGATCTATTGTGACAACAATGGTGCCATTGCCAATGCCAAAGAGCCAAGGTCTCACAAGCATTCCAAGCATATTAAGCGCCGGTTTCACTCCATCCGCGAGCATGTCAAGGATGGAGATATAAATATTTGTAAAGTACATACGGATCTCAATGTAGCAGATCCGTTGACTAAAACTCTCCCTAGAGCAAAACATGATCAACACCAGAACTCAATGGGTGTTAGATTTATCACTATGTAACTAGATTATTGTCTCTAGTGCAAGTGGGAGACTGAAGGGAATATGCCCTGAGAGGCAATAATAAAGTGTTTATTATGTGTATTCCAAGTATATGATAGATGTTTATTTTGCATGCTATAATTTTATTAATACGGAAACATTAATACATGTGTGTTTAATAAACAAACAGAAAGTTCCTAGTTATGCCTCTCTCATAAACTAGCTCGTTGATTAACAAGATGATCAAGGTTTCCTGATCATGGACATTGGATGTTGTTAATAATGGGATCACAACATTAGTGTAATGGTGTGATGAACATTCATCCGAAGTATAGCATTACGATCAAAGTCATTGAGTTTATATTGCTATAACAACTTACGAAGTGATCCTAATCCTTAGACCATAAGATCATGTCAATCACTAACACCGTAAGAGTTTCTTGATAACATCAAATGTCACACCATAACAGGGTGATTATAAAGATGGATTCAGAACTAATAAAGTGTTATGTTGAGGCTCATGGATCGAGAGTGGAATTTGTTCATCCCGATGACGGATAGATATACTCTGGGCCCTCTCGGTGATATCACATTGATTAGCTTGCAAGCAAGTGATTTGATCACTAGAATGTTATATCACGAACGAAAAGAGTGCATGTCGAACGAGATCAAACTAGGTATGGAGATACCGATGATCGAATCCGGACATGTAATATATCGTGAAACAAAGGGATTAAGATACTAGCATAAAAGGTTAGACGATCACAAGAAAGTCATCGTTGAATGTGTGGAGTCGATGGGTCTCGATCCCGCTTCGATTATTGATCCGAGGGGTCTCGATCATGTCCGCATTATTCACGAACCGTAGGGTGACACACTTAAGAGACACTGACATCCAATTGGAGCAAATGTTCCATGCTGAAAGAATGAACAAGCAGGAATTTATTTCACTAGATACCAAACAAAGTTTTGGGTGAAATTGCATAAAGTGGTTATGCATGTGAAATAGAATTCTAGCAAGGGGTTATATGTGAATGTTTGTCATTAAAGTAATTGAAAAATTCTGAATAAAATAAAAGAGTTTTATTTAATGAGAGTTTGCATTAAATTTGGTGGAAATTTAATGGGAATTTGAGTGGACTTTTGAGTGGAGGGATTTTAAAGGGCATTTTGTGAGTGGAGGGTCCACCCACATGAATGAAGGAGGGAGGGCAGCCCCATGGCGGAGGCCACCCCTTGGGTGCCCCCTCCTCCTATAAAAGGATCCCCCCTCCTCACTTGTCTCTCACACCTCCTCGTGAAGGATCTCTCTCCCCCTCTAGAATTTATTCCCCATGGTCTCGGACTAGCGAGATACATGTTCCCGGTGGCTATTCGGCAAGAAAGAGTTGTGCTTCCGCTGCATCGCTGGAGCAAGGATGCGGAGGTTGCTCGGTGCCTCAAACGTGTGTGCGAGCACGAATGCGCTGCTGATTTGCGGCGCTAGGACTTCCTCTCGATCTTGAGATCGGCAAGAGATCGTCTACATCAACCACGAGTTGAACTCGTTAAGCTTTGTCGGTCTTCAAGGGTATGTTCTCTACGGATATACATTCGCCCGTTGTCTGTATCTAGTAGATAGATCTTGGTATATAGTTCACATCGTAGGAAATTTTTTGTTTTCTATGCTGCGAACCCTACAGTCTGAAGATAATTACCAGGAGTAGTTCTATTGGATCAAGTAGGTATAGTCAATGAATTATATCTCTTAATCCAATAGAGCTAAACAAAAGATAATTATAATACAACTGTAATTTTGTATTGATGAAACCTTGATTAGCCAACTGGAAACCTAAACCATAAAGGATCAAAGAATTATAATAATCATGCCTTATTCACCAAGATTGAATGCTTATATCAGGTATAAGTGACATTGGTAGATAGAACATTATTGAACCCTAGTCTAGATATATTATCCTAGGTTAACCCTTACAAGTCACAATAATATAATGTAAGATTGGTGAATGAGTTACTAGAGTAAATATAAGGCAATATGATTCAATTAAAGCCAATATAGCATGGAGTTATGGAAGTAGTGTTATTTATTTTAAAGGAGAATAAGCCTTAGAGAAAGGTAGTTGGATACATACATCTGATGGAGGAATATTAGTGATGGATGATTAAGGAAGATTATGAGTGGAGTTTGAAGGAAATTATAAAAGCTTCAATGTCAAGCTCATTAGATTTATCAATGAGTTTAGAAGAATAATAGGTGAATAAGAATATTCTTGTGAAGTAAAGCTCATCATACTAATTATGATGAGGGATAGGAAGAAGTGTTATATCTAGGAAAGGAATTCTTTAATTAAAGGTCAAGGATGTTGAAGAATGCAAAATAGACATTCTTGTTAAATAACCAACTCTAAATCTTAAACCAAGTATAATTTCCATTTAGGGAATTCATTCATCATCTTATGTTAATATCACTTTATAGGAATATATTCCTATAACAAATCACATAAGCACCTCTCTGCCAATTCCAACCATCATAATTATATGTGCTCAGGAGTATATTTATCAATTACTTTCTATAAAACATTCTAAATATAACCTTTCTAGTACTAAAGGTGATGTCATCAAATATCACAAACAGAAGACAATATGCTTAGTTATTAAATCTTTTCTCACATCAACAAAGAAAAATAAGTAAATTAAAAATCCTAAACTTCTTTGTTTATCATAATAGAATATATACATTGCCATTTTACAAATCAATGGGAGTATTAATAACCATACAAATTTCTTTTGTATTTAATGCATCAAATAATGATATAGGATCATCATACATATAAAAAATTCTATTCAAACTATGAGCCAACTAGAGTTAAGTTTTCTAAACAAATAAGAATATATCATTCAATAAATCCATGGTTAAAAGTGGAAAGAAAAATAATAAGAAAAGCTTCTAAAAATACTAAAAGGGGTTCATATTGAGAAAATAAAAGAAATATAAAAATATTATATAATAAAAGTTCACAAATGATACTAAATATATTTTAGTATTACTACAATTATCCAGCAAATAAATTCTACAAAGAAAAGTTCAAATTAAATATTATATACAAATCTGAAAAGGAAAACAGAAAATAGAAAAATAGAAAACAAATAAAAAACAAAACCTGGCCGTGGCCCAACTTCTTTCCTTATCTGACGCCCATGTGCATTACAATAGCCAAAGAACCAGCCCATTGCGTTTCCATCTGTGATCGATAAGTGGGACCAAAGAAGGATCATGGGTTGAGCTGAAAGAATCGCTAGGGATTTTTTCGCAAAAGTTACGTTGTCGTCATCCTCACGCACACAGGCAGCTCGCTGGAGGAGTCTGCCGTCGCCCGATGCCGTCATCATCGTCCTTGCGCCAAGATCAACGTCGTTGTCACTAGGAGAAGATAAGGAGGCCACCGCGACGTCCCTGCTCATCCTCATCCTCAATTTTCCCCTCTAAAACCCTCTCTACCTCTTTTCCCCAACCATGCCGAGAACCCTAGCTCGGAGGTGAGCCGGAGCCGGCGATTCCGTGCTCACCTCGGCCAAATAAGACCACGGTGGAGACCACCGTGCTCTTCTCGTTCGATTGACCCAACTTGCGACCGCGGAGGAGGAGTAAATCAATCCAATTGGACCCTCGGTTCCCGACGCTGTTCGTCGACCTCACCGTCGTCTCCGACCGCACCTCGCCAAATCAAGCACACCATCGCGTTCCTGGTGAGTCACTGAGTCTCCTAGTATGCGCCGATGCTTTGTTTGCTTCCTAAATACACACCACCGTAATCACCCGCAAACACCGCCACATAAGCTCGTCGTCGGTTGCCCTCCGATGACCAAAAATCAGCGGCGCCACCACTATCCTACTCGCCTCATTGTTCTGGTTCGAACAAGCCCCTGCACACCCGCTAGCTCGCACGCTACTGCTCTCCTCGTCGTCATCTGCCATGCCACCGGTGAGGTGACGTCAGTGTGAGATCACCCTGGCCACGTCAATGAGTTTGACGGTCTTTGTCTCATGTGGCATGTGACATGGCATAGGGCCCATATGTCATTATTGGGGTAGCCAATCGATCAGAACAAATGCATTTTCTTTAACTTGGCTTTGAGGTGCCTTTGTCCCATCGGGTCTGACTCACGCTAGATATAGGTGCGGTGTAAAAAGTTAATTCCTAATTAAGAAATAAATAAAATGTTATAAGCTTAATTATTAATATTCCAGAAAGTAAATAAATGGTTAAATCTTGTTTAATTAATAACTTTTGAGTTATAATTCAAAAAAATATGTATAATATATGAAAATTTGTAGAAAAATAAAATATACAACTTAAACTTATTATAAACTAATATTTTGATGATTATTTAAATAATTATGATTTAATGAGAATTTTAAAATAAATCAAACTTAGATAATTCATATTCCAATAATGGTAAATATTAGAAATATGAATAAAATAACAAAAAGCTTAGAAAAATAAAGACTATAACTTAAAAATATAATCATGCATTATTATTTCACTTACTTAAATATTTATTATTTATTACGTATTTCTAAAGAATTAAATCTTATAAAAATCATATCTTATTATTTATAAATCATAAAAATAAATATAATATACCAAAATGATCACAAAAAGAATATCTACATGTTAAAATATATTCCACTTTTAAGTTAATTAAAAATTTAAATATTTTAATAACTCAAATTTAAACTTATTTACTTAATTAATAATTCATATAAGAATAAATAAAATTTGTTAATATCCCTAAAATGAGTCAATTAAGTCTAATAAATGGTATTAGTCTTAAATATTAACAATATGAAGCCATAATGGTTTAAAACATTATAAACACCTTTTTATTACATTATCTTCAACCTTAAGTGAAGATTATATTCTCAAAGGATTCCAATTCATGATAAAAAACTTAAAGAACAACTTGTGAATAAATCAGATCCTTTCTGCCTGCTTTAACCAACAGATTACAAAAACTATCATAACACTATTGTAAGTCCATAAGTAGTTAAGTAATATTATATTTTGGTTCATAAACTATAACACCTCATCTATAAAAAGGTAAATGATACTATTCCATTATAAACTCAATAAACCACTACACCAAGTAAAAGTATAATCATTCTTAAGTAACCTTAAAGCAACATTACCAAATACACCCGGTACAAAGGTTATAAACATTATACTTTCAAACTATCTTTGTTTTAAAGTTAACTTTAATCTACAAGAATCTAATTATAACACTATAAGCGTTATTATATGTTTTATAGTTAACTTTGGTCTGAACTAGTTAAGTTATAAAGCATCTCAAGGCAAAACTATTCAAGCAAACACAAATAACATCGACCACCACTAACTAACCACAAAGATTGTTTAAACCTTAGAAAAGGAATCTTTTCTTCAAATGTTATTCTTTTTGCCACTTCAAATAAGAACTCTTATATAAGCCATCTTGAATAATATCTCACATTTGTGTGTATCCTACTGTTTTATGATATTATAATTATATGATTGTTTCACACACACTCACAAGCCTTAATAAGAAGCACAAGTGTACAACTCATCTAAAAGTATAACACATTTCAAAGACATCATTTCTAGTATCCAAACCTAGAACAACGTTATCCCCGGGATTCGCGTTTATAACGTGTATCACATTACTTATACATAAAAGCATATTGCTTTTTTAAACATTAGTCCTTACCGGACCAATGATGCTGATTTTAGATTTTAGATCTTATATTACCTTGAAGACCGTGAGTTCATAATCTTGCAATCACAAAACGCAAGTTCACACTTGCTCATGTCCTTTGGTTATTTCTGTAAAGTATTTTATAAATCCAATATGGACATCACCTGCATTTGAAAAGATCCGAAAACACTATTTTCATAATAATGTGATTATAAGTTATCGAGAATAATCCTGTGTCATGGGTGGTAGATACGCACACCACGTACATGCAACATATGGAAATATAGGTAGCAGCGCTCCACTCCCAGCTGGCGTCACATGACAGAGAATCAAAGTGTACCAGATACCTATACCCTAGTGTACACGTGATGAGCCACCATGGGTAGGATAGAAAAGTCTTTGCATGCAGCTGAATAAACGACGACGTCACAACCATCAGTGGATGTGCAGTGGAGGACTACGTCACAGCCGTCGGTGGATGTGTAGTCCCTCAGCAACGACGACGTAAAGTACATTTAGCATGCAGGCCTATGCAGACTCAAGAGTCAGGACGCGTGCTATGGGCAACACGTCCGTTGATTCGCCTGGATCGGACGACTGCATGCGCATGTCTATCTGTCCATACGCGTGCGCATCTACCACCATGAACATAAATTCGTCTCTCGTTATCGAGAATAATCCTGTGTCATGTTACCAAAAGTTCCAGTAGTAAAGGAACATAATATCTAGTCCGAAGGATCGTGCAGACATATGAGGTCGCGGAGAGGGTAGTGATTGACTTGGACCAACTACTGGGCCCCACAACATGGAATTGTGGACGGGTAAGTTGCCCGGTTGTGCAACAAGGAGTTGATCTCTCATGGGAAAAGTAATGCACCTCTGCAGAGTATAAGAACTATAAATTGTTACTCCCTGTTTCGGGAAGAAGCTGCGAACGCGGCGAGAAAGGAACTCCATGAAAGTTCTGATAAACTCGTGAAGACTGACGGACATAGCTTTTCAGAATAAAAGCAACCTTTGAAGAAATTTTTATGAAAACTTGCATTGCCTACGACCTTTGGTCTGTGGATGTAGTTATAGTGCATCAAACACTCCTTTTCTAGTGAATTTGCTGAGTACGCTCGTACTCAAAGTATCTTCTTAACCGTTGCTAGACTGTGAAGCCGGGATAGACAACATCTACATCAAGTTATACTCCAGGACTCATCATCCAAAGCCAAAGCGCTTCAATGAAGTCAAGAAAGTCAACAAATACCTCAACACAAGTGAAGACGAAGTTACTGATTAGATAAGAATATAATCTCTAGCCAAAGAACCTATTTCTGTAGTGCGTTGCAATAGCAGCAACGCCAATTCCTTAGTTAAAATACTAGTCGTAATAATATAATAGTCCTTGCATTATTTATCTTTGATTCTTCTTTGTAAGAAGTTCTTTCTCTCTCTTTAACATAGAGTGTTCTCTGGATCTTGTGTAAAGAGTGAGGTGTAACCTTTAGCCATGTATTGGACCCGTTGTGTTTCTGTTGTGCTACTCTGAGGGATGTAATACCAGTGAACGGTGTTTCATTGGTGTTATGTCAACGACTATAGTATACTACATCATGCAGTGGTATGCTGGGTCACCGCACATGCGGCCAGACCAGGCCTGACGTTTGGCCTGCTCCTGCAGACGCTGGGCGCGGCGCCGCTCCATCTCCTCCCAGCCGGATGGGAGGCGGATGTCCGGCGGCATATAGCCCATGTCAGACAGATGCGGGCCTCCCACGGAGTGTGCGGTGGAAGCCGCTCACGCCACTGGGTCGCCGGAAACCTTTCGCCCATGGTGAAGTGGGGGAGGTTGTGAGCTCGGAGTTCACGGAGTTTGGAGGTCGCTGTTGAGGGGATCTGTGAGAGAATGTGAAGTGAGCCGGCGAGGGGTACGACTTTTATAGGCCGAGGCGGGCAGCAAGGGTGGGAGGGGTGTAGCGACGAGGGCGGTAAAAGGTGAAACGGCGGGAAGTTATTGCCCGTCGATCCGTCACGTGAGCCGAGGAGGCGGCGGTGGCGTGGCATTACGGCGACACGTGGCCGAAGCGACGGGAAGTTAATGTCTGGCGGTCCTCCGCGGGGTTCCGGAAGGATGGCGATGACGACTCCGCTCACACATCGATAACTCGTGTTCACTCGTCGCCGACCGCTTCGTCCGGCGTTCCTGTATGCGTTCCTGTGGCATTCCCGGGATGCTGGGAATGGCTTGGAAAGTCCGGACCAAACTTGGCCCAAATCCGGATGAAACTGGGGTCTTGAAAATACGACTGGGCCGATTTTAGGCGTCCGGACAAAAAACACCCTAGGATCGGCGTCCTAGGTAGCCAAATGGGGATGCTCTTATTGGCTTACTGAAATTATTATAAAAGGTTCTTGCAATTCGAGCTCATAGGTCACATATATTTGAGACATGTACCTGCCATCTAAAGAAAGCAAGAATGAAAAACAGCATGTGCATCAACATGATATCCTATTATCAAAACGTAAATCGCACCAAATGAATAAATCCCGTACAACCGTTTTGAAACGGCTGTATCCAATAGCATGGCCGATCTGTGTTCCTTCGGCTGAAAAAAACACCACATACGGATCTAATGTATAGTAAAGAAATAACCTGCATAAAAGAAGAGTTTGTTCCATATTTCCCAAAGTAAAATACAAACACCCACTTATATTTGAATTTTCTCTATTTTATCAACCCGTTAAGTCAATTCCCAAACAAATTCTTAATATATTTTGGAGAAGTTAGATTAAACGACATATGCACTATGCGTCTATGCGCCAAACTATTCTGCAAAGGGTCAATCAAGGACTATATATGTTAAATTATCTCGGTATCAATGCAAAAGCAGCACTTCTGGCTACCTTGCCATCTTCTTCTTTTTTTTGCTAAATTATCTTTTTCTAAAAAAAAACTTTACTATGTAAGAACCACATAAAAATCCTAATTTTCAGTGTCATTTTGCAAAGATACTTACACAGGAACCTTCTGTTCCCATTAATTAAGTCTAGATTAGATTTCACTAAAAATTACCCTAGATGGCGTTAGATCCCACTTAAATTGATCGTCCCATCCTCTAGATTAATATCTATTGTTAGTATATTATGGTTTGAACTATATTTGATAGTTTAAGTTTGTAATCTAATTTTATCTCTAGTAGTCTTCATACCCTCCAAGTCTTCTAGTACTATATAAACATCCCAAGGGTTCTTAATGTATAATCACCACAATCAATATCAATACAATCTATACTTCCGCAATTCTATCATGGTATCATAGCGTGTCGCTCCTCGGCCTAGGGTTTAGCGACCACCGCTTCCGCCACGCCGCCCTCGGGAAGATCCTGTTTCGCCGGGGGCCGCACAATAGTAGATTAGATCTTACTTCACCAAAATTTTCTCGTCGGCCGCTTGACCGGCGTTTCTTCTTCTTTCGCCGATCATAGATTGGATTGCGTCGTCCATACCCGCATGTCGTCATCACGTGCCTCTACTTCAACCTCGGCGTCCACTCATCTCTGGCAAATCATCTCCAACGATCGTGCCAAGGAGGCTCCGCGCGGTGCCCCAAGGGACGCCTTCACACGATGTGTCGGCTTCTCCGTCCTCACATCGTCACCACGCCAGCCCGTCTTCGTCAACATCGATCGGGACGCACGTCCCCGAGTACGCGCCTCGCCGTCAACAAAGGGCTGCACCTTCATCACATGTGGTCATCATCGCCGACAACCATCTACACCAACAACATCGTCGCATCGTCGCCACCGCCATCAATTGTGGTCAACATCAACGCCAACAAAAAGTTCTTCTCCACGAGCGACGCTGCGCTCATACAAGCAAAAAATACGGGTCTAATCCCTGAAATCAACTACCGCAACAATTCAATCGCCATCAACAACTACCTCGTCGTCTTCGTCCACCACGACCTCGCCGCCAGAGTCGTAGTCTAAATTTTTTTTTGCACTAATCAAATTTCATTGTGAAACTACTTCGTCTACTCCAACACATCGGTAGAAAACTTCTACGCACCGACCGTTCAAGGATAACTTCTCTGCTTCTTCAAATCCGGCTCTGGCTCGTATGGTTCGTGACGGTCCCTTTCTTCGCATGTCCAGTCTTGGCAACACTGATGCGTGCTTTCGTCCCGGCATGCTCCCGAGTTAGGCAAGCTTGGCAGGGCGTATTGCCTACCTCGACTACTCCAACTCAAACTACGTCTACCTCAACTACTACGACGAATTCTATAGGCTCAAAGACGACATCGACCACAACAAAACAACATCATCGACTTCATCAACGGCGACAACTTCACCAATGGCACCATCGACCACCACGGTAGTGTCTCACTTTTGGCTACATCGACATCGGCATCCATCGACATCCTCTCCAGTACGCGACTTCGGATTATTCTCCAGTCATACCGTCCGCGACGCTCCTGTTGTTCGCGTCACTACCGGTCCGACTAGGGGGGGGGGTATATTACAGTTTGGACTATATTTGATAGTTTAAGTTTGTAATTCAATTCTATCTCTAGTAGTCTTCTTGCCCCCCAAATTTTCTAGTGCTATATAAACAGTCCAAGGGCTCTCAATATAATCACCACAAACAATATCAATACAATCTGTACTTCCACAATTCTATCATCTACCGATCTAGTAACAAGATGCAACCACCTTGACCACCTAGGCTGGAGTAGAGATCTACGAAACGTGATATTCATAGGGTTATTTGCCATGACATGTTCTACATAAACCTCTTTTTTGCACAATATTAAAGAGAGATGGATATACAACTATTTAACCCTTTTTTTGCAAATGACACACAATTCGCACATGTTTACTTGAAACTGGTAGTTGCAGTAGGATCACTAAAGCAACGGGTGCATTTTCTCATTGTCCATGGTTTTGTTTTACACACGGCCACTCCTGTTATCTCTAGTCGCAGCTCTCCCCCACGCTCCCTCTATATCCTAGCTACCACTCTCACTCCCTATACTCAATCCCGATGAATCACATGAGGGTCTCGCCACCACCATCCATCACTCACGCCAGAGGACACCTCCTCAGTTGGGTCTAACCTCCAAATCCGAGGAGGATTGAGCGACTGCGACAACAGTCACTCTCTCCATGGCCTCGGTCAAAGCAACACTTATGTGGAGCGCCACGGCGCAAGCGCCATTTGACGTGAATACGAGAGTAAATAACACCGCCGAAGGTTATAGAACTTGTCCCTCATGTACACTTAAGTCACACAACTTGTAAAATAGACTAACCGGTCACAAAACTTGTTAAAATCGTGCACCGCAGATCACAAACTGCTTAACCGGCCATTTTTAAAAAAAAAACTCGCCACGTGAGCGTGCCTCATAAGATTAATAGGGCCTTCTAACAAAAACGTTAATATGAACTAAAATGTATGTAGAAACCCTAAAATGTATGTAGAAACCCCCGTAAAATTTTGAGGAGGTAAATGGAAAATGGCCTACGACCAAATCCCGTTGGAGACTCCAATCCCGTTCCTAATCGCCGGGAAACCTAGCTGTCCGGCGGCGGCCTGACCGCGGGCGGCGTTACTGGAGGCGAGGATGTGAGTGGCGACGGTGGCCGCGGTCCCTTTTCCCGCGTCCACGACGGCCGGCGGCGTTCCCTGGTCTCGCGTGTGCGGCGGCCTGACTGGCGACGGCGGTGACTAGAGATAGTGTTTTTTTTTTCTGACTTCGCGTAATTAACGTGATCTGATCTAAAAATACAATTTCAACTAAACCTAGCCAGATAAACATGAGGGGGTTTTTGTAAAATTGTAAGTGCCATGTTGACTGAACATGACATGCGTGATGCATTGTGTTAAAAACCATCTGGTTAATCAGATTGTGACCTGCGGTGCATGTATTTAACAACTTATATAATCGGTTGCTACATTTTTACAATATATGACTTAATCAGACGTGGAAAATAAGTTTTATGACCTCTGTGCTATTTAGGACCACCATGGCCCTCTCCTTGTCCTAGTTGAGGGCCAAGGGCCACATATGCCCACAAAGGAGGTGGACGGCAATTTCTCCTTGTTTAGCTCTGGCTCCAAGCGAGCCCATCCGTCACACGGTAAATTTTGTTATCTTATTTAGATCTAGTATATGCAAATTCAATCAATATTGATGAGAATGCATTTATTTTGGAGGGGCAATATCCATTTTTGTGGTATTTTTTAGTGGAAAGCCATTGTTTGTGCGTGAGTAGGAATGCGTTTCGGAAGAAACTATTAGGAAAGTCATATGTTATATTCTACATTACAAGTCACTTTCTCGAAATCAAATATAATGCAATCTGCCATTTTCCTCTCCGGCCAAAAGAAACTTTGGAACTTTCCTGGTAAGGGGTCGTAGGTATTGTTGTCCCAATTCTGTGTCCAACTAACTTGATAGAGAACCTGAAGCTACAACTATAACATTACACTGGTGGACAGGGGCGGAGCCAGCTCCCGGCGGCCCTGGGCAGCTGCCCGGGCTCACCCGAGGAACCTCCATCGAAATTCAAGCCAAACCTGAATGTTATGTCGACAGATTAATGGGCAAGATATGAGCTAGCTCCGTTCCTTTTGTCCATGCCCAGGCTCTACCATCGGTCTAGCTCTGCCACTGCTGGTGGAGACTGCAAACTGCGGCTTTGATTCAGCTCGACCGTGGCCACAATCAATCGACTTAAACAGCAGGCAGGTAAGTAGGTAAAATGTACTGTAGTTGTCTAAACAAAATCGAAGGGAAGTAACGAGTAACTATCAGCAAATGATACTAACGATAACCGTGGTTGTCACTGAAAGGCATTGCACAACGGTCCAGACATACAAATAAACCTCTCACTGCGAGGCTGCCAAGACATGGATTGGTGAATTTAACAGCAGGTCAGAAGGACAAGACAGAAGTGTAGCCTGGTATACATTCAGATGTTCCCTCCGGTACGGTTATCTTGACATGATTTCAGCATAAGACGCATCAGTCCCGTTTAACAGATATGTCTTCTCTCTGTTCTTCTTCGAACTCCAAGAACAAAAACTATGGCCAGACAGAGTATAACTTCAGCACTGCTATTCTTTGAGCATGTGAGTGCTGACATGGTACTTCTTCTAACGCAGATGGCTTTAACTACATCTTCAACAAGTAACTAGTGAGAAGAGCAACATAATTTTTAGTCAGATTAGCAGATCATAGTGCTTTAGTACATATGATAATCAAGTGCGACCAATGGTACGGTACCTGCTGGTTGAACCACTGCTCAACAGAAATGGACCATGCAGGAAGGAGATAGACAAAGTTGTTGAAGCAAGCAGAAGAACATGTACATCCTCACGCAATTTCGCATGGCACCCACTGTTTCACTCTTGGGCTTAACTCGCTAGGAACTGACGTTGACCACTCCTCCAAGTCTGGCAGGGGACCCGTCAATGCAACATAATTCACACTCTGTTTCTCTGAAAGTCTCTTCCAGTTTAGCTGCCATATAGGGTCATATCAGCAGGACATCATTATGGTCCAAAGTAGTATGAAGTTTCGGTAGCCTGGTAACTATTGTCTTACTTGCCCAGGAAACGCAGAACATAGGGCCTTGATTGTAGGATTTTGTACCCAGGACGAAACACCCGTATCAGCAGCAAGAGATACAGCAGTATCTGCTCCACCACAATTCACCATGATTCGACCATCTGGCATTAGCTTTTTTGCAATTTCCAACCAAGTTTCAGCCTGTAATAATGTTGAACTTAAATCCAGTGCCAAATAAAATGTATGTACTATTTGTGAATTTACAAGTAGCATTCGTGATTTTTTTTGGTTTCTTTTAATACAAATGACACGCAATTAGGTGCATGTTCGAGAAAAAAATTGGCTTTTTTGTAAAAAAAATGCAAAATCCTTTACATATAATTTTAACTTTGGTATGTGCATCATACCAACAGCTTTGACCATTTAGACCTGTAAGAAGGGGTGAAGGACAAAAATACTATTGTGTACCAAAGACATTAGGTTACATGAAGTAGCTAATTTTATTTAGCGACTTCCTAGAGCAGAGTATCTCCCTAGCTCCTAGATCATGTTTATGCATTGGGATGCACTCTATAAGTTTGGGCTGTGTAATTTTGTTACGTCGGTAAATTTACATACCAGAGTGAACTGAGTATGTGCACTATTAATTAATCAATACAACAGGCTATCAGTTCAAATTTCTAACCAACATGAAGATATTTGTTGTGGAGATAAGGAAATCCACACATGCTAGACCATATCACCATGGGACTCTGATGTGTTGTGCAAAGAGCATGAGACAGAGAAAATAGCGAAAAGTTGAAACTCTAATGCGAGCCATGGTAGAAATATAGAATGAACTAAGAGGCATGGCGATGGATATTTACCTCTTGTAGCTGCGGTAAGACTTTTCCATCAGCAAACAAATCTACGATAATGCCTGCAGATACGAGCTAGGTACCGTCAGACTAAAACATGCATTAGGTTTCCATTGAAAAGCCAGCTAATAGTACTTTTAACACCAATCTAATAGGACAGTAAAAAATGCATCAGATTTCCATCAGATAAAATATTCACCAGCAAACCCTCCTTCCACTGTAACTGATGGAGAAAGTGCATCGCCAATACGCACTGAAAGTGAACCACCTAATTCCGTGGTCTTCTCTAAATTTGACATGCCAAAATAATCCCTTGACAATTCAATTATCTGTGATGAGATCATACAGCTTTTCAGTTATGACAAATAAAAATCGATGGTTGTATGATTAAGACAAGCATAATGGCACAAGAAATAAGTCTGAGAAAACTTGAGTCATTGAGACCGCATAACCAATCAAAAAGTAATCGCAATGGATGTGCTTTAAGTAGCATAACCAACATGAACAAAACTAATGCGCTTCTGACAAGTTTCCAGATTACTCTGATTTAAATTGGTAAAATTGTCCAGGCTTTCAAGTCATATGATCAATGAACAAGTGAAAGGACAGTAAGAACAGTTCTCACCATCGGGTCAATCTCCCATCCGACAAGTTGTATCCAAGGCCAAACTTCTAACATCAGATGTGCTGCTGTGCCAGCACCCTGAAAGAAGCATGCAAAAAAGAAAGAAATGAATTCACATCTGCAAGGAGTGTGAATAGCAGATTATCGAAATAAGGAGAGCCATGCCGCTATGTTGCTCGTCTAAGCAGATCACTTAATGTGACTACACGGAGTTGTGATGTACAATAGTCTGTAGAGACTCGTTCAAACTGGAGAATTGTTCTGGGGTACTACCTATAAAACATCTCCTCCCGAGTGCCCCAAAGCATACTAGGATGTTTGCTTCTCGCGCCCACAGAAACATTGAAGTATAAAGAACAGGAGCATAGCTAACAGATGTCGGCAAAGTGATTTACCAAACCTAGAAGTGCAACAGGACCCCGTGGAATAACAGGAGGCAGGCTCACGAACTCATCCTGAATGATAGCAAAAGCAAACAACATATAAGGATTTACATTCAAGAGCCGCTTCGAGAGAAAAAAAAGGTATCATGTAAAGTTGTAAACACAGAATAATAGGATGAAATCATGAATAAATTGAGCCGTTACATGGTGAATTGATGATGAACGATGTTACCACCAATGAGCAGAGACATTGCATTACTGTTGTTTTCACTTTTCAGGAGTTCCATAACTGAAGACATGCTGAGAGAGCAATTCCTAATAATGCCTACTAGGTGCTCGGCAATATGCTTGCACCAATTAATGTCATCATGTCGCGGATAGCAGAGTAGTTATCTGAGCCATACCCAGTAGGAATTGGTCCAGGGGCTCTTCTTGGGGAGGATGCTGTGGACATTCCCTGCACGAGACAGACAGAACAAGGAGCTCCAACTCAACTCAGAAACCAACACAGTTCATCATCAACTCAACTCAGAAACCTACTAGAGGATGAATCCAGCTAGTGATGGAACGCATCATACTTACGGCTGGGGTCGAGGACGAGGTAGCGGTTGGAGGGCGAGTCGATGACCATAATGACCTCGTTGAAATCGCTGCGGTTGGAGGCGAGAAGCACGAACTCCTCCTCCTCCTGCGGCTGCTCGGCGGTTTGGGCCGCGGCCTCGCCGCCGGGGGCGCAGCGGAGCCGCGCGGCGGCCGCTCCCCGGCGTGGGAGAAGCGCGCAGCCAGCGGGGGAGCGAGGTTGCTGGAGCTTGGGTCGGCGGTGGCGGTGAAGGCGTGGCGGGGAAAAGGTTAGCGTCATTGTGGTGGCCATTGCTGCGGCCTGCGGGATAGAGTTTGAGGATCGATGCACTGTCAGCCGTTAATGGAGATGACGGGTGACGGACAAATCTCACACTATTTACTCTCTCCGTTCTAGAATGAATTGTGTTTATCTAGATTTGAATATATTCATACACTAAAATAAATCTAGATATATTCAAATTAAACTAACCCAAGTCAGTTATTTCTAAACGAAAAGAATACAAAACTTTATAAAATATATTTTAAAAAAAATCTAGACAAATCTAACCATTTTTATCGTCAAACTTAGACATGGTACCGTCAGTGTTACCTTAAAGATATCATGGCTAATCCTACCGCCACAAAGTACAACTGGTCCAACAAAAGGAGAGACCCGACCCTGGTCAAATTAGACAAGGTACTGATAAAAAAAAGAGTTAATAACACCTGAGGTATACCAACTTGTCTTTTATGTGCATTTTCATACACCAACTTTCAGATTGGGACACACAAAGTTGTCAATCGGATTGATTTTAGTACATTAGAGGATGGCCGAGGTGTGCTGCCGACACGTAGGTAAGTGACACACGCCAGGTACATGTCTATTTTGCTGATACCCCCTCCAATGTTGTGGTAATCTAGCGAATCAATTCTCCTAAAAAATAGAGGAGCGGTACGTACGATAGATGGAAGTAAAAGAAAATCTAGATTGAAAAAAAAAAAGACAAAAGAAAATCCCCAATTCCCTAACCGTCGCCGTGGGATCTGAGGTTGGCTCCGGCGCCGACGAGGTCAATGAGGCGGAACTGAGGCACTGCTTGCCCCGTGGACGCGCATTACATTTCTGAAAAGGGAGGCGCCGTCGCGGACGAGGCCGATGCAGACGCACCGTCCCGAACGCGTCGTGGTGACAGTGAAAGATGCAGCTGTGTGCTTAGAGGTTGTCGGCGATGGCCTCCGTCGAGTGTTGTCTCCCAGGCGCAAGCATCGGCACGATGGCGAATTCGAAGCTGGCGTCTGATGGCGTGTCGTTGTCTTGGTGTTCTTGTCCTCCTCTGTGGCGTGTGTGCTCCGGTCGCTGTGTGGCTGAACTGGTAGTGGTGTGTGGTGGGGAGACCTTTGCATTCCGGCCTCCTCGTCCTCCCAATCCTCACAACTGTAATGTTCTCTACAACACCAGCAAGACCTGAACATGTACTTCCTCCGTTTTAAAATATAAGATGTTTTAGGTTTGTGAAAAGAACGTATCTAGACTTATTTTAGTACATAGGTTTACTCATGTTCAAAGTAAATCTAGACACTAAAATAAGTCTAGATACATTTATTTTACAAAGCTAAAACATTTTATTTTTTAAAACCGAGGGAGTACGTAGCTATGCAACTGAACATTGGCAACAACTACTTTGCTCTGCTCTGCTTCGATGATCTGTTCGACAGATGCTCTTTCACCATTGTTTTGACCGTTGTTTGCATTGCTTAACAACTGATGCAGGACAGCTACGATACAAGATTGAAGGAGGACTTGAAGTTGAGGCAAAATTGATGCGGATAGGTCACAGAGAAGAGATTAGAGTTAGGATATACAAGGAGATAGTCTTTGTACATGCATATGCATTTGTATATGTCGTTGTGTGCACGAGTGTGTATGAACTGAAAAGATCATATAAATGAATAAAACTCAGTGCTATCTGTTGCTAAAATGATTCTGGTTTTTGTGTTTGCATCGTTGTGCTATCTGTGTGTACCAAAATGTTCCTGAACATTACCAGGATTCTATTCCTCATGCTGAGATGCCATGCAAGATCAGTATTGCTTTTGAAGGAAGTTTGGCATGGATAAGAAATATTGCAGCTCACGCCTCTTCTCCTGCACATCAATTGAAGATATATCTCTGTTGCCTGTTGTAAACATTCAGTTACCTCTCCTTGTGGAAGCTAGCTCTCAAGTCTGAACTAGTAGACAGTTTTAACCAAACCATTGTAGACCTAAACCAAGAGCCAGATTACCCAGCCATGCTTATATAAATCAAATTTGCACGAATGCAACAGCATGCAGATCAGTTTGAACAAAATATTTAATGTTCTCAAGATTGAGAAAAAAAACGATTAAACTGGCCCAAATATTCTAGATTGAACACAAAATTGCAATATGTCGCAGTATGACCAGTACAATATATAGCAGTACAGATTGATCTATTTCAGGTAACAAGTGCAAAATGTAGTGCTAGCCAAAGAAATTACCCTGCCTCTACCCCTGCTTGCATCCTGGCCATCCTCCGGAATAGCTTTTCTTCCCCCGCCTGTGTCAGTCTCAGAGCATCCTGTCTGAGAGGCTGGGCAGCCGGCGGAAGAAATTGACGGCCGCCGCAGGCATTGGGTCCCGGAACATGGGGTGGCGTAGGTAGTAGAACCCGCTCGCCACGGCCACCATCTTGGGCGGCATCGCGTACAGCGCCACGGCGACGGCGAGGCAGACGCCCACGAAGATCCTGCTTGCCCGCGGGTCCCTCCAGCTCACCAGCGCCTGCAGCCGCTCGCCCTGCGCCGCGATGTCACCCATGACGCGCTGCACCCTCCCGGCCAGCGTCCGTAGCCTCTCGTAACGTAGCCGGAGGACGTCGGGCGCCGGCACGGCGTCGAACTCCTCCTCCAGCTCGTCGCCCTCCACCGTGTCGGCCTGCGACAGCCGCGCGTCCATGCCGGCCGGCGCCCGTGGCCGGAACCGGTAGTACCACACGCCGATCAGGAACACGTACAGAGACGCCGTGGGCACCACCAGCTCCGGGTACCAGACTAGGACGAGGTACAGCACGTGGACGAGGATGGTGGTGGAAGGGCTGCGCCACCGCCGCACGCCGTCCAGCCACCGCTCCAGTCCCACCGCCCAGGCCAGCACCCCCATGATGCGGAACCAGTTGGCCTTGGCGCGCCGCACGCTCCACGTATGCGCGTCCGCGTCTAGCATGTACCGCACCACCTCCGGGCCGAGCGGCGGCTCCGACCGCGCCAGCCACGCCGCCACGGTGCGCACGGCCGCGCCCCGCAGCGCCTCCTGCTGCGCGACTCCGATCGGGCGTAGGTAGTGCATCCGCGGCAGGAGAGGCGACGTGTACGTGGCCCATGTGTCCGGCAGATGCGCCGGCGACGAGAATCGCACGGCGAGCTGCACCTCGCCCATCTTCTTCAGCCCCGAGCGCAGCAGCACCAGCAGCGGGTACGACGCCGTGTACGCCCGGTTGCTCTCGAGCGTGGACACGCGCACCCGCACCTTGCCGATGCGGTAGTCCTGCCTGTCGTCGCCGTCGCCGGCAAACATGCGCCAGTTGTCAAACACGGCCACCGTGAGCACAGTGCAGGGGTCGTACACCTGCCACGTGTACTGCTCGTTCCACCGTGGGTTGAAGCTGTCCGTGACGGTGCGCGTCCGCACCCACTTCTTGCCATACTTGGCCACGCAGTAGGCGTCCGTGGAGCCCTTGGATCCACCCTTGGTCTTCATGGGGAGCAAGCCGCACGCTCCGACGATGCCCAGCTCCAGCACTCCCACCGGTGGCTTCCAGAGCTGCTTCGCCGTCGGCCGGTAATCGCTGCACACGTGCGCCGCCTCGTCGAGCACATGGTATCCTCCTTCCAGGGAAAGCCGAAGGTGCAGCCTGCCGGAGTAGAACCCTCCTGCAGGCTGATCCCCACCGCCGCCATCTCCATGACGACCCATACCACCCTCGAGATTGAACCATCTTGATGCGACGATCTGCCGCTCGTCGAGGCGCTGCTCGACGGAGCTCACTGGGATAGTGGCGTGGCCGAGCAGAGAAGGCTCCTTGATCATCGATCGGTCCTCGACGAGCAGGACAAGGGTGTCGTCGAGCGGCTCGGACGCGACGAACATGAGGTCCTCGGCCCACGCGAACGCCGAGCCGCTGCTGCTGGCCACCGACCGACGGGTGCGCGCCGACTGGAACGCGAGCTGAACCTTCACACGCACGTCGAACGGCAGCCCCGGTGGCGGCGCTTGCACGCGCAGGTCCTGTGCCTCGATGACCGACGCCCGCAGGTACCAGAGCTTGGGCGACTGGTACACCTTGGCCCGTGTGTACGCGGCGTACGACGCGTCGGTGTTCCACGCCTCCGGGAACACGTCATCGGCCTGCGTGCCGATCCACACCGACACCATGATGTCCCCTGTAACCATGCCCGGCTCACCTCCCTCGAGCCGATACCACTGCGCCGCCAGCGGGCCGTCCGGCTGATCGCGCACCGGCACGTCGGAGAGGTCGAAGCAGACGCCGCCGAGGAATGCGTCGGCAGGAGAGGGCGCCCCGCCATCCCACACGGATATCTCCAGTGTCGGCTCCGGCTTGGCGTGGCTGACGGCAAACACCTGGTTCCACTCGGGATTGCCGGTGCCGGAGACGTCGCGGCCGGGGCGGGACCGGAGGCAGTGCGGCCCGGCCTGGATCTTCACGTAGGGGCCTTCGCACGCGCGTATGCCGCGCACCTTCACGATGCGCACGAAGAGGTACCGCATCGGCTCCACAAGGTCGTACCTTGACTGCACCGGCTCGACGGCCTCGCCGGTGGACACGAACCGCCCGGAAATGACGCGAGGCGAGGCGGTGTAGTAGTCAGGCCCGAAGCCGCCGCTCGGGTGTCTTGGGATGCGGAGACGCTCCGTGCTGGAAGCCATCCGCGTCTTGCGGACCTCCTCAGGCGGGTACGGTTCCGCTCCATCTGGTGGTGGTTGCGCTTGCGCCGGCTCTGGCTCCGGTTCCAGCTGCGGTGGCATCATTCGGGCGTGCATCATCTGTGGCATCATTGGGCCGTGCATCGGCGGCATCATGGGGCCGTGTGGCCCGTGCATGGGTGGCATCATCTGGCCGTGCATCATCGGCGGCGGCGGCATCATTGAGCCGTGTGGCCCCTGCATTGGAGCTTCCTCCACGATGATGATCGGAGGCTGCATATGTGGCTGCTGCACCTCAACGGCCGCCTCAGTCGGCTCTGGAACCTCCGGGAGCTCCTTGGGCTCTTCCGGCGGGACCTCAGGTGGCGGCGCGTTGTCAGCTCCCTCGGGCGGCCTGTCCTCACGTGTCGGCGGCACGGCCGGTTCATCGTAGTAATAAATCTTGAGGCCGACCTCGCCGCGGATCCAGCTGAGCAGGCTTCGCTTCTCGAGCGGGAAGTAGACGATGCCTTCCTCCCCGCGGCGCGAGAACTGGGAGCCGTAGATGCGCACGCGGCCAAGGAAGTTGTTCTTGCCGCTGCCGCCGTCGGAGGGATTGAAGCGTCGGTCGTGGTAGAGCGAGACGTCGAGCGACTCGGCGTGCATGCTGGGCGGGTCGGGGACGGCGAACTCGAGTCGCTCGTGCCACTGAGGGTTGAGGTCCCGCGGCACGGTGCGCGTGCGCTTCCGCTGGCCGTCGAAGTCCGCGACGGCGTAGGCGCTGGACGTGCCGAGCCCGTCCTTGGGCACGAGGTCGCGTGCGTCCACCACCTCCACGGCCAGCCTCCGCACCATCTGCGGCGGCCCCGGCGGCGGCATCTCCGTCGGCGGCGGCCCCCCAGCCGCCATGGAAGCAGGGGAGGGGAGATCGGGGTGCGCGCGTGCCGCGTGGTGGTGATGATGGGAAAGCGAATGGAATAGGGTTCCTTATGATGTTGAGGGGAGTGGTTTCTGAATTCATTTGCTTTTGGAGGGATCGAGCACGTAGCTACCTACCTAGTGCTGGGAGCCGTGGAGATCGAATGGAATAGGGTTCCTTATGATCTGTGGAGGGGAGTGGTTTCTGAATTCTTTTGCTTTTGCAGGGATCTACCTAGTGCTGCGGTGGTTGTGGTATGCTTTCTGAACTAGAAGGACCCGGCCGCGCCCAAGAGATCACACCAATAATCATTGACTTTGTACTGCTCTCTCCGACCTATATTAGTTGACTTCAATTTAGATGTATCTAAACAAGTTTTAAGATAGATACATCCAAATTGAAGTCAACTAATATGGGTTAGAGGAAGTAGCTTAAAACAAACAGAGATTCTTTGTTAATATTTACTTACAGCCTGTACAATTCATCTCTTGCACAAACGACCTGCACTTTCAGCAAAAGAAGAAATGGGCCGATCAGAGTTCTCCATTTGATTTTCTGCTTTCTACATCCAGTTCCAGTCAATAAAACAACGGTTGTACGATGCACCAAAAATGGTAACGGGAGAAAAGATCATACTTCCATTTTCCTCCGACCTTAATTGATGGCAAGAATCACTGTCTTCAGAAGTATCATCAAATTATCATCAGGTTCTTGGTCTAGCAGAACAGGTACAATAATTCCAGGTCAATAGCTGAAATAATTGTTGTCATTGGGTGTCTCCCGTGAGGTGAGTGTACATGTCCATGTGAATGTCGTGTAATTTTGGCAGGTGCTAAAACTGATTGTATCTTCAATTTTTTTTTGTTCATACACTGTACCCTCAATCACATACTTAGCTGGACACGATCAATTCCTAGGAAAACTCTAAAGAGCATACTATTTGAAATAACCCATCTGTGTTTCTAGCTGCCAGTTAATTCGTAGCAAAATAAGTTCTTCCAAAAAACACACATAGAATACACTAAGACCTGATACAGCACAAAGTTCTGACATTATAACACACGAAAGGACATTAGCAGTTCAGTGGCCCCTAAAGACCATATCTGAAAGTAAGTCTAAAAATAGAATATATATACATATGACCAACACAAGAGGAATAAACTGCTACACTATATGTTGTGGAACAAATCCCAAATAATCCTCCAAAATAGCTTGATTTGCATAGGCTTTCACTCTCGCTGCATCAAATCAGGGGTAGATAAGTGGAGTAGCTGAATCAGTATAGGAGGTAGTGTTTCATACATGGAGAGTCATTCATCTTCTGATAACGGGTCAATTCAAGGGAACATGATTCCGTCTTGCTCTTTCTCAATTAGAGTGAACCATGGCCAAAGTTGTGGATGCAGACTCATCTTTAGAAGCATTGGTATCTTGAACTGAAACCAAAAGATGGCATTGTCAGCAGAGCCGATACAAAGAAGATCAATAAATACAAATAATGCAACACAACGTGCAAAGAATTACCTGAAGAGGCAGATGGATGCAGTGGCGCCTAATATTTCCTTTTATAGAGCAAATCAAGGGGAAGGCTCATGCTGATGGAAATGTAAGCAATCTAATGCAAAGTAGCATAGAAGGTTTAAATAATTACCTAAGAAGTATGGCTGGGAGGAAAGGGAAAAATGTGAGCTAAAGTTGCTGGTGGCAGTATATTTTAAATGCCAATACCACCATACTTATATATTACTAGACTTACATATCTTGTCGACCCTTAGAAGTTCAATTCACTAATTAGTGGGACATTTCAGGATTTTCATTGTTCTAAATATCAGAAAATATCCCCTGGATTCCAATCCATTATATTTGTACTAATCATCTTACATTGCCTACAAATAAACAAATAGCTTTTGCATAGATCATATCTTCTGAACTCTGAACCTACGTAAGTAAGAGTATGTTGCTGAAGGCATAAAAATAAAAGAGAACTTACTCTCACATTGTGCCACCGCAAAGACAGTTGTAGCTAATTACCATTGTCACTGTTATATACTCCTTTTTGATAATGGAGCATTTTTTTACTACAGGACAGGAAAAATATAATGTAAACTATATTAACAGCAGAGGCAAATGAATTGTGGATGGGATAAATTGAACAGGCTTAAAATAAGAAAAATTGTGCATAGTATCAAAACTCAAAATCTTCGGTCCTACAAAAGACATAAACTAATCAAGGGTAGAAAGTATATCTCAAAAGTGACATTAAATCATTGCAGTTTTTTGTGTTAGATATATTTGTAATACCTTTGTACGTTTGTAGCTTATGGAGTAGTACTCCAAAGACTGTTACGATAGAGATAGAAGTTAGGAGATAAAAGAGATCGATTGTATCCTTCCTATTTTGTAGCGATCGATCTCAACTTCTGTACCGGCCACAACAAAGGTTTTTCTTGCCTTATATAAACACGTACTCTAACAAGTACGGCCGCTTCTGCCAAAAACCTATATGATCGATATTTTGAACAATTTCGGTAACGTACAAAAACACTATCCGTATCTATAGTTTCTGCTAGATTTTCCATGAAGTAAGTTCCAGAATTTGTAAAAGATCTCAATACAAAGATTTTGGTGAATACATGAAAATGAGCAAAAGAGCAATGCCACCCAAGAAGATCTTAGTAATAGAAATTTTGGTGGGCCTTCAGCTCCGCCACTTTAACAAATCACACTTTGAAAACCCAGCTCGGTGGAAATACAATCTGGCTCTATGTATGTAGAGAGAGAGAGGAAAATACAGCAGCAATAGCCTAAAGGAATATTCTTCGGTACGTACCTCTGAGGAGAAGGACATAGTGGAGATAGCGCGCGAGAGAGAATCTGAGCTAGAGTGAGGCAATGGAGGAAGCACAGGGATTATTCGGAGGTTGGTGGCTTTCTTGACATGGAAGCTCTCGCTTTGCTCGCGTAGAATCTGATCTGTGTGTTCCCTTGCTTGCTTTTCGGTGGGGGAACTTGCGCAGCGAGCGACGCTGCTGCTTCCGTTGTCGTATGTTGGTTCACACCAGCTCCTCTCTTTTCGTCGCGCGCGTACAGTTGGTTAATGTTCTTCGATTCAGCGCAGCTTATAGCATGTCAAAAGTCTTCCAAACATATGGGTTATTTTCGCGATTTAAGTTCAGAACGAACGCGAGCTGGTAAATTATGCACGGATCGCGTAAACCAGACGCACTTTTTTGTGAGCTAAAATAAGATTTTATTTTTAGAGCCAGGTCTATGTCATGGTTATGGACTTTCTTGGCTAGGCCTCCGGCCGGTGTGCGGTATAGAAAGGTGGAATCTATGCCCCTGTTACTCACTTCGACGGGCAGATTTGCTCTGTATGTAAGTACGTGATGCTATACAATAAATCTCGGTCCAGAAGGATCTGGGAGAAAGATTTGAATAAATCTGGGCTAGCCCTCGCGTACGGAGGTGACGCAGCGATCGTGAACTCATCTGACCTCCCCTCGGTCGCCCGAGCGCTTCTACGGGGCGTAGGCCTCCAAAAGGTAACGGAGGCGTGCAATGCAAAGGTTTCCTTAAATAAAAGGTGACTCGTCTTCAAATCTACTGTGGTTGGAGTTCAAAAAAAGAATAAAAATAAAGTAAATTTAAGGAAGAGCTTTATTGGGCAGGAACCAACCTTCACCCACCTCGTCCCCTGGCTCCAAAATCGGCATGGTCGTCCTTGTCGGCGAGGGGAGTTGTTGCTGGTGTTGCCGACCAGATGCAACATGCACTTGTTGGGCTCCAGCTCTACTCAGGCCGTCGGCGTGTGCACACGCACCATAGAAGTTCGTCCGGGCCGGGGAGTGCACCACGGGCCGTCGGGCCTTCTCGTCATTGGTGACCGCCGCCCCCTTGGCCTTGCTCTCTAACTCCACGAGCAGGGAGATGCCGCTGTGGCAGAGCACACCCCAGCACAAGCACAGCTTGGGTCGGCACGCACAGTTGGTAGCCATAGGCCGCAGTCCTGCACCTCTCCACACGCCTGCCCAAAGCAGATGTTGGACGCCTCCTCCTCGATCATGGGCCTTCTTCAGCGCCACCAATTACGCGATCCTCCCCACGCGAGCAGCCCTGAGGACACGACGACAACAGAATTCCGGCTGGCGTGATTAAAAGGGGAAGAAGGAAAGGCGAAGAACATATAAAGAGGTTTTCACAAAATGAACAACGGCACCTGTAACAAGTATAGCGGTTTTGGACTGCTTTTGCACCCTCGTTACAACTTAGTGGACTAACTTACCAAGGTTTGCAAGATTGTGTATGAATTTGCACATCATGTTGGAATTTTTGCCTAAATAGGCTTAGCACATTTATTTATGTCAATAAATTCTTAAAATCCTAGAGGCCCATTTGGCTCATTCATGCAAGACAAGAGCTGGGACAAATGTTTAGTCCCACATTGCTAGTTGAGTGGAAGTTGGACCAGCTTATAAGGTGAGCTCTTCTACCACTTGGTAAAAGGATGAGAATAAGAAGGAGAGAGTTCCACACGCGCGCTCCTCCTCCTCACTCTCCTCGCCACGACGCGCGCACGAACAGTCGTACAGAAGTTGAAACGTTTTGCTCGAGTGGACTTTTAATACGAACTGAGTGGAGGCTGTCCGGTGGGCTACCGCCTGTTCGCTTCAACTTCTGTCCGTTCGTTTCATCTTCTGTGCAGCCTGTCTGCCTACCTCTCTGTGTCTATATAAGAGAGAGGTCGCGCCTCCTCTCAGATACACTGCAACATATCGTCGCATACTCCTTTGCGCCTCAAGTTCCAAAGCACTGTGCTACCTAGATTTTCCCCACCCCGTCTTGCGGCGTGCACCGCGAGCCGGGACAGTAGGCCTCCGAGACCCCGCTGCTTCGAGTCCTGTATGGGAGAAGGGCGATAAGGTTTTTGGGGAGCGCTATCGGCGCGACTACTGGCTTCATCACGGACTCCCACACGGATAGCGACTGCGGCGACGTCTTTCCCGACGAGAACTTCTTCCCCAACATCAGCACCCTCTTCCTCGACGACATGGCCAACGACGGTTCCAATGCCGGCGGTTCCTCTTCTGCTACTGCCGTGTATATCTTCTTTCTCAATCTTGTTCTGATCGTATCTAAAGTCTTATGCCTTGCAGTTTGTTTGGTTATATGCCTTAACATGTATTCGCTATTTCACATGATTAGTATATATTCCCTATTATTCTAATCATGTTTTATCTAGCGTTTATTATGGATAATCCGCTTGGTAAATTGCTCTATTATTCAACAATCCAAAAACCTTATTTCAGGCAATTTGCCTCAAATGGCTTTGTTGCTTCTACGAAGCCACCTGTGTTCGAAGGTGTGAATTACAAACGATGGCGTGCGAGAGCAGTGCTTTGGTTTCAGACCATGAGCTGTTATAACGCCATCTATGGCGCACCTAAGGGAGAACTTAACCCCGCTCAGGAAGAGGCGTTCCAAAAACTTGATACCACTTTCAAGGCTGCCTTGATCAGCATCCTTGGCGACAATATTGTCGATTCATATCTGTCATTTAGCAATGGCAAAGATATGTGGGATGGGCTCGAGAGAAAATTTGGAGTCTCCGATGCTGGCAGGGAACTGTATGTCATGGAACAATTCTACGGCTATAAGATGGTTGATGACCGCCCCATTGTGGAGCAGGCTCATGAGATACAGTCACTTGCCAGGGAGTTTGAGCACTTCACTTGTGTGTTACTGGACAAGTTTGTTGCCGGAGGCATTATTGCCAAACTTCCTCAGTCATTGAGGAACTTTGCTACTTCTCTGAAGCACAAGAGACAAGAGTTCTCCGTGACAGATCTCATTGGTACTCTTGATGTGGAAGAGAAGGCGAGAGCAAAAGGCACACGTGCTCGAGGTACCGAGGGAGGTTCTAATTCCAATCTGGTACAAAAAAGGAACTTCCAGCCTCATAAATTCAAGAACAAAGGCAAGTTTGATGGCAAAAAGGAAGTTCGATGGAAAGAACAAGGCCTCACAGTCTACCAGCTTCAAGAAGAAGACTGATAAGAGGAAAAGTGCTTGTCATGTATGCGGTGATCCTGATCATTGGGCTCCTGCTTGTCCCAACCGCTTTGACAAGCGCCAGCATGGGAAGGGCGGCAAGACTGCTAATGTTGTCATGGGCGACGTTGAGATGAAAGATGTTGGGTATGGTATATTACCTACTGTTCTTTCATTATGTCATTCTCCTGATTGGTGGATTGACACGGGCGCTAATGTACATGTATGTTCTGATATTTCCATGTTTTCTTCATATCGGGTCAGAGGGACTCAAACCGTGCTGATGAGGAACATCTCGCATGCTTCTGTTCATGGGGTTGGTACGGTCGATCTGAAGTTCACTTCGAGAAAGACCGTGCGCCTGAAGAACGTGCATCATGTTCCCTCAATAAATAAAAATCTTGTTAGCAGATCTCTTCTGTGCCGAGATGGCTACAAAATTGTATTCGAGTCCAATAAATTTGTAATTTCGAAGTATGGAACCTTTGTTGGTAAAGGCTATGAGTGCGGAGGCTTGTTCCACTTATCTCTGTCAGACATTTGTAATAAAGTTGTTAATCATATTTACACGAATTTTGAATCAAATGTCTGGCACTCTCGTCTTTGTCATATTAATTTTGGTTGTATGACGCAGCTAGCCAAAATGAATTTAATCCCTGATTTCACAACTATTAAGGGATCTAAGTGCCAAGTCCGCGTGCAAGCTAAACAACCTCCCAAGTCACATACGACTGCAGAAGTGAGAAATTTAACACCACTAGAGCTCATATATTCTGATCTTTGTGAGATGAATGGTGTGTTGACAAAAGGTGGAAAGAAATATTTCATGACTTTGATCAATGACTCTACGAGATATTGTCATGTGTATCTTCTGAAATCAAAAGATGAGGCTTTAAGTTTCTTCAAAATCTATAAAGCTGAGGCAGAAAATCAACTTGATCGAAAGATTAAGAGGCTTAGGTCTGATCGTGGTGGAGAGTACTTTTCCAACGAGTTTGATTCATTTTGTGTGGAACATGGCATAATTCATGAGAGGATGCCTCCCTACTCACCCCAGTCAAATGGAGTAGCCGAAAGAAAGAACCGTACTCTAACAGATTTGGTTAACGTCATGTTAGACACATCCGGTCTTTCTAAGGAATGGTGGGGGTGTTGCCTGCCAAAACCCACCGGCGAGCAGCGACGGGCAACACGGAGAGCCGGGAGGCTCCCAGGACTGCTGGTGGGCCCTGGTCCCTCGCGACGGCCGCAAAACTCCGCACACGCCTGGCTTGGTTCGAGAGCATGCCACGACCTATACCGGTCAGGAAGGTAAAGGATTGCTCCAATTGATTTCCGCATGGTAAACAAGTATCGTAAAATTCGAGCCGTGTGCTCCTGTTTCCACAATCGGCTCCTAGAGCCGATTGCCCCATGGTTCGCATTAGATTCACGATAACATGGGGTTTTGCTTGATCACTACAAGTTAAATCGATCTACGGCTTTAATGTTTTCACCACGTCGGGCGTCCTACACGTAATTGAGCCTGATACGTACAAAAGATGAAGAATATTAATCCTAGAGGAGGCCTAATAACCAACGTAAAGTCAATTACCGGAACAACTTTTCTAGAACGAATAAGCCACGTCCCTATGTACTACTGGATCGTTCAACCCGCTTGTAAGGCCTGATTACGTAGATATTAAACTAAACCTTGGTAAACAAGGCACAACTATATGATCGAATCGACTAAATAAAGATCAGCAAGATGCTACCTCGCACTTGGGAAATAGTGCAAAGGTAGCGAGATAACTAGAGGTAGCATAACTTCAACGATAATAATGAAAAGCACCGATGCTAGCCTCAAACAATCTATGATAATGGTATTACTCGCCATCAACAACGCTCAAAGACGAGTAAAACCAGTAACGATAGAATCTTGCCTAGATCGCAGAATGCGATCTAGGCAATGGCACTTACCCGAAAGAAACCCTAGAAACAAGGGTGGCGATCCGAGATTGTGTTGTTGTGAACGTGGTTGTCCTCCTTTTTTCGATAACCTTAGGTACATATTTATAGTCCGGAGACTCTCTACTTTTGGAATAACTCTACAACTCTATCTTTACCTAAACATAAACGGAACCTAAACAAACACGAAACCTACTATGATACAAGATACACGGGCAATTTAGCCCAAATCTACACACTAGGCCGATCCAAAAACACGTTGAATATACGTATCTTCCAAGCCCATTTTGATCACGGCCCATCTCCGTCTTTGGCCAAAATACGGCGATAACAGGGGGGAGGCACTATTGACTGCGTGTCATGTCCTAAACCGAGTTCCCACAAAGAACAAAGAAATTACTCCATTCGAAGAATTGGAGAAGAAAATATTAAAACTCTCTTACTTACGTACTTGGGGTTGTTTGGCAAAGGTTAATGTACCAATCCCCAAGAAGCGCAAGCTTGGACCAAAAACCATTGATTGTGTTTTTCTGGGCTATGCTTTTCATAGCATTGGTTATATATTATTGATAGTAAAGTCTTAAGTGACTAACATTCATGTCGGTACAATCATGGAGTCGACTGATGCGACTTTCTTTGAGAATATTTTTCCAATGAAAGATAAACCTAACTCATCAAATCCGGAGATACCTAGTTCATCTAATCAGGAATTTACTACATTCTCTGAACCTACTATTCCAATTGAACACTCTGAAAGTACTAAGGAGGATGATAATGAAATTCCTAAAAGGAGCAAGAGACAGAGGACTGCAAAGTTCTTTGATGATGATTTCATTGTGTACCTTGTGGATGACACTCCCACTTCCATTTTAGAAGCATATGCATCTCCTGATGCTGAATACTAGAAGGAAGCCGTCCATAGTGAGATGAATTCCATCTTAGCTAATGGAACATGGGAGATATCCGATCGCCCTTATGGGTGCAAACCTGTAGGGTGCAAGTGGGTGTTTAAGAAAAAGCTTCGACCTGATGGTACTATTGAGAAGTACAAGGCACGGCTTGTGGCCAAGGGATATACTCAAAAGGAAGGTGAAGACTTCTTTGACACTTACTCACCTGTTGCCAGATTGACCACCATTGGAGTATTACTCTCATTGGCTGCCTCTCATGGTCTTCTCGTTCATCAAATGGACGTTAAGACAGCTTTCCTTAATGGAGATTTGGATGAGGAAATTTACATGGATCAGCCAGATGGCTTTGTGGTAAATGGTCAAGAAGGAAAGGTGTGCAAGTTGTTGAAGTCTTTATATGGCCTAAAACAAGCCCCTAAGCAATGACATGAGAAGTTCAAAATAACTTTAACTGCTGCAGGCTTTGTTGTAAATGAAGCTGATAAATGTGTGTACCATCGCCATGGTGGGGGTGAGGGAGTCATCCTTTGTTTGTATGTTGATGACATACTGATTTTCGGAACCAACCTTAATGCAATTAAGGAGGTCAAAGATTTCTTATCTCGTTCCTTTGAGATGAAGGATCTGGGAGTAGCTGATGTCATCCTGAACATCAAGTTATTGAGAGATGATGATGGTGGGATTATACTGCTTCAGTCCTACTATGTGGAAAATATCTTGAGTCGTTTCGGGTATAGCGACTTCAAGTTTTCTCCTACACCGTATGATCCTAGTGTGTTGCTTAGAAAGAATCGAGGAAATGCTAGAGACCAACTGAGATACTCTCAAATCATTGGCTCACTTATGTATTTAGCTAGTGCCACGAGGCCTGACATTGCCTTTGCTGTAAGCAAACTCAGTCGATTTGTTTCAAATCCAGGAGATGATCACTAGAATGCTCTTGAGAGAGTTATGCGATATCTAAAAGGCACTGCGAGCTATGGCATACACTATACCGGGTACCCAAGGGTACTAGAGGGTTATAGTGATTCAAATTGGATATCTGATGCTAACGAGATAAAGGCCATAAGTGGATATGTATTCACACTTGCTGGTGGCGCTGTTTCTTGGAAGTCTTGCAAGCAGACCATCTTAACGAGGTCAACTATGGAAGCAGAACTCACAGCATTAGACACAACCACTGTTGAAGCAGAGTGGCTTCATGAACTCTTGATGAACTTACCTGTGGTTGAAAAACCAATACTCGCAATCCTTATGAACTGCGATAATCAAACTGTGATTTTCAAGGTAAATAGTTCTAAGGATAATATGAAGTCATCAAGACATGTGAAGAGGAGACTGAAATCTGTCAGGAAAATGAGAAACTCCGGAGTTATTGCATTGGATTATATCCAAACATCTAAAAACCTAGCAGATCCCATCACAAATGGTCTATCACGCAATGTGATAGAAAATGCATCGAAGGACCCACAATTTGAGCTTTTGTAACACCCTCAGAATCGACCCTATGCAAGTTTTAGCGCTTCCCGCCAAACCCGCATAGAAACGATTCAAAGGTGCCCACCAGGCACTTTCGTGCGGGTGGAAAACGAAGTAATAACATTACACAACAGTCCTCGATGGGACCCACAGAACAGATATATATACAACAGCGACTCAATGAGTCAAGAATACAGATATACGGTACAAAGATCCAAATCACCTTGAAAATGATACAGCGTCCGAGTACGGACAAGATGCAAATTGAGCTAAGAGCCCTGAAAAATAACTAATGGCGTCCATAACCCTGCCCAGGCCAAGCCGGAAGGGTAACCCTGCTAACGACGTCGATCTCAAACCTGCTTAAACAAAGGGGTGCCGTCAAAGGGCAAAGGAAAAAGAGGCGTCGATCGAGGCCGATTACGGCGAGGCTAGAATTCGGCGGTCCTCGCCTACATAGGTATGGTGGACTGGAGCGGCAGCATGCACTAAACAACCTATAGAGACTCGGTATAACTATCGGCTACCAGAGGGGGGTAATAAAGACCTATGCGGAACCAACCTGAATATAACACCAAACAAACCCATCCTGGTGTTTCCCCCTCGAGACCAAACGAGGAAGTCAACCGAGGAACTCACACAGTTGGCAGTTTTATCTATTCAGTTATCGTTGCAGCACTTACTAGTCAAATATAGATAGTCATCCTGATAAAATAAGCAGTGGGCAGTTTTATTTAACCATTCCGTTATAGTTGCAACAATTACTAATCAGATACAGATAGCATGAGATAAACCCAAAACCCAACAGTTGTTGGTACTGTTATTAAGCCATTCCGTTGTAGTTGCAATACTTACTAGCCAGGTACAATGGTCGCAAGCGACACTCGAACAAGCAATTGTGGGCAGTTTTATTTAGCCATTCCATTATAGTGAAGCTGATTACTAGTCATTATAAAGTCAAGTTTATAGCACTACTTTAGTTATAGTTGTCTATGATCGAGATACTGTGCTCCAAGTCGTCCATAACCGCGGACACGGCTTTCAGAAAGTTTTACCCGGCCGGGGTGCACAAATAGCAACACACACTCGATCAACCTCGGAAAAACCAAATCAAAACCCAACGAGGCCTTCACGACAAAGCAATCACAGATTCGAAATATTTGAGGCCACCCTTGGAGTACACCATAGCGAAGTTAGACTTCGAGACGGACCCGAGGTTTGTGGGGCCGGCTGTAAGCGACTGGGAACCCAAAACTGGGCTTGTCGATACCGCGTAAACGGGTCACAATTCCTAAACAGTACAGTGTGCTCCTCGCACAATCGTAAATAAAGCAGTAGCATGGCATAAGTACAGGATAGTAAATAAAACCTCAAACTAGTTTGTGGCCCCAAGAAATAAGAATGAATCAAGCTCTGGCTCAGGGGGGTCCCATAATCCTCCCGGATGTGGATAGCGCGATAAATCAAGGAACAGGTATCAAGCACTCGGGGTCCTACGGGACACAAGTGGACGGTTAACAACCAAATAACATCTATTGCCCACCTGTGCCTCTGCTTACTTACTTCAATTTTAGTTGTTAAACAGGAATTAAAGTGAACGATAAGTAAAGCCATGATCATCTCCAACAATAAACACATGGCAATACTCCAACAACTGTGGTACTTGACGACACGCAACAGCAATAGAGCAAGCGACTACGACGCGCAAGTCCAACTATCTACCAAACAACAGATAATAGGATGTGTCCACGGCAATATAAGGCGGCAAGGGATTTCACGGGTACGGAAACTAGAGCATCGCAACACAGCTAGCAATAGATCAATAGGAGGAAATAAATACTATAAAAGTAAGATAGGTAGAAAGGGGGAGATGCTCGCCTGAAAACATTGTCGAAGGTTCATCCGAAGATCGGGTCAACACTCGCATCAACTCAACGGCCTTATCCGCGAAGAACCAAAACACTAGAAGAAACACCGGATGCAATATTTAATACTACGGCAAAAGATCGGGCATGATGCATGTATGATGTATGGCATGGCAAAGATGCGATGCAATTAGGTCATGTTAAGTGGAACCGGGGTCCCGACAATTAATTAGATGGTTCATGTTATTTATCTACCCCACAAATTAAATGTTGTCTTAACATGGCAAAAGGTAGTACCGGTTCGCTACACAAAGTTAAACGAGGCCAATATAAGACTAGATTTGCCCGCATATGGGCCCCATATTTAATTATAAGGTGAATCGGCATAAGGCCCCCAAACCACATGACAATATTCATGCAAGTATGACAAGTAATATGCGACAAGTTGTATTATATTATAAAATAGGGTTTCGGGAAGGGGTTCACACTTTAGAGGGTCTCGACGAACTTGGGATTCCGGGGTTCGGGGTTCGGTCTCAGGGTTCGGGGTTCGACGGAATCGGTCTCGGCGGGATCGTCCTCGGGTAACGGAGTAGGTCTTGGCGCATCCGTGGTCTTCGGGTCATGTTGTCGGCGGTCATAGCGTTCGGGATGAAGTACTTGTCGCATCGGGGTCTCGGTGTCCGGGGTGAAGTACTCGACGTCCTCGAGGAAGTACTTGGCGTCCGGCGGTAGATCTTGTCGATTCCACTCCAACGGCCTTGTTGTTCCGCAGCGTAGATCTTGGGAAGGTTTTCGGGGTTCCACGGGTTCGACGAGATTCGGTCTTGGCATCCGTGAAGGAGAACATGAAGTCGATACCGGGGTTCGCACTTTGGTTCCGGGATGACGAACTTGTCGTTTCGAGGGGTTTCTCCGAGTCCGTGATGCGTCCGTGTGGTAGATCTTGGGGGTACCGGCGTCTTCGGATTCCATGTCGAATTACTTGTCGATGGTCCATCGAGCGTCACCATGCTCATTCTTTCGATACCCTCTCGATGCGAAGGTCTTGCAGTCTTGCTGTCTCCACACCCAACAACTTAGCACCAACTTGATACTACACAGGAAACCTGCACGGTGGAGGCAGATGGCATCGGCGACGACGGGGTTCGGCCCCAGCGAGACAGAGACGCAGCGGGGTCGCGGCTCGCCGGGCGGCAGAGCACGGCGACGAGGGCGAGGCCGACGGAGGCGAGGCGCGGGGCCACGGCGAGGAGGACGGGGTGGAGGCCGGAGGAGGGGGAGACGCGGGCGGCCGCGAGCACGGAGGAGGAAGGGCGGCTCCGAGCCCTGGCCAGGCGGGCGGCAGCGCGGCGGCAGGCGGCCGTGGCGGCGGACGGCGGCGGGAGCGGCGAGGACGGAGCCAGGAGGCCTGAGGATCTTCGTGGCCGCGGGGAAGGCGGGCCGGGAAGCGGCGGCGGCGCGACGCAGGGTGCGGCGGAGGAGCTGAGGCCGAGGCGCCCGTGGCGGGACGAGCGTGACGCGGCCGGCCGGAGGCGAGAGGCAGCGAGCGCCGCGATGGCGAAGGGCTCGGGCGGAGCTGCCGGAGCCCGCAGTGGCCGGGACGCGCGGGCGGAGGAGGAGGCGGCAGCGGAGGCGGCTGGCGGAGACGGCGGAGGTGGTGTCGGGTGGCGGCCAGCGGGTTGCCGGGCGAGCTGGTTGGAGCCGGACGACGAAGGCGCCGCGTGGCGAAGTGGATGCCAAGGTGTACCGGTGATGTGGGCTGCGATAGTCGCGAACATGGTGAGCTGGCCTTCTCCTCACCGATGCTCCGGATGAAGATGCGAGCACGACGGCTGCTCCTTGCGAGGACTCGAGCAGTGTGGAACAACGGGCGTGGCAACCATGGCGCATGGCGCCCGGTGTGGAGGGCGGCCGGTCGGCGGGGCCTGGGGTCGGAGCGGCGATGGCGCTTGGGCGGCGGGGGCGGTGGTCGTGGCGAGGAGGCCTTCGGCCTCGCCCACCACGGCGGTGGAGGGGCGCTGGGCGGCGGAGTGTGGCAGAGGCGAGGACGGTGCAGAATCTTAGGGGAAGGACTCATGGCAGAGAGGAGGGCGCCGGGAGGCGGCTCGGTGGCACGCGGAGGAGAGGAGGAGAGAGGAGAGCGGAGCTCGGGGCAAGGGTGGTGGCGGTGGCCGGAGAGGTGGGAAGATGCGGGAGGCGGTAGAGGAGGGTCGTCGGCATGGAGAGAGGTGGGCCGAGGAGGGACGGGAGCTGCCAGAGAGAGAGAAGGAGGGCCAGGTGGCTGGTTGGTGGGGGTGTGGGTTTTTCTGATGGGGCCAGGGGGAGGGACAGGGAGAGAGGGCCCGGGGGGACAGTGAGAGAGGGTAGGATGGGCTAGGGTGAGAGAGGGAGTGGGGGGAAAAGTCTAGGATTGATGAGGTGGCGGGGTGGGTAGGAAAATTGGGGGAGGGTGAGGTGGCACGCTGCGGTTGGTGGGTAGGTTAGGTCTGGGTGGGAATAGGATATAGATTTAGGCTGATTAGAATGTGTGTTTGTTTTGTTTTGTTTATTTTAAAACAAGGCTACTTTGCAATTAGTTTATAGGTAAATAAAATATCCGATACGATCGGGGTTTTGCATTTGAAATAAAGTGGGGTGTTTGTACAAAGCAAAACTAGGCTTTTCGAAATAGTTCAGACAAACAATGCATGATGATGACGATGCAATGCACAAAAACAACGCGATTTTCTAGTAGTGGTTTTTGCGGGATGCCACAGCTTTCCACAGTGGTAAACCACTCTATGTGATCGGAGATCCCGTGAATTAGAATTGGGAGACAAGTTGTTGGTTAGCTGAGAGGAAAGTATCCCTACTTTAATAAACACCACTCCATAAAGATGCAATACTTTCCTATTCTGCACGGTAGGTTGATTTATTGTCTTAATGTGTTCTAAGTGGCTTATCATAAGCAAAGATGTTGTCATGCAGAATATATTTTGAAGAACACACCTATATGAGTCTGACTGTTAAAACCTTGCAGTCTATGAGAGTAGGGTGCTCTCTAATAAACTCATGAAAGGTCATGGAGTATGACGTATAAGCTCCACCCGCAGGGAAGTCACACGGTAGCCTAGTATCGATCAAGAATTTTTGTGAAGCTAGGTTCGCAGCAAACTTGCAGTTCAAGGCATAGTCCACTGTACAAGTTGCAGCCTAGAGAACATAAAGTTCTAGGTGAAAGTTCAACTTAACTGTATCCACTACAGTACCGGTATATAAACAATGTTTTGAAACCAAAGGCAAACTTCATGTGCCTCTGGGATCTGGTGGGGGATTGTTTGAATTTTTGCCTAAATTGTCCTGGCCCATTTATTATATGTCTATAAATTCCTGAAATCCTAGAGGCCCATTTGGACCATTCATGCAAGACAAGAGCTGGGACAAATGTTTAGTCCCACATTGCTAGTTGAGTGGAAGTTGGACCAGCTTATAAGGTGAGCTCTCCTACCACTTGGTAAAAGGATGAGAAGGAGAAGGAGAGACTTCCACACGCGCGCTCCTCCTCCTCGCTCGCCTCACCTCGCCACGCATTGCCTCGTCACGTCACGACGCGCGCGCCGCGGGTTGCGGAAATCTCGCCGAGCCGAGCTTTATTTTGCCACGCATGAATGGTATATGAACAGTCGTACGGAAGTTGAAACGTTTTGCTCGAGTGGAATTTTAATACGAACTGAGTGGAGGCTGTCCGGTGGGCTGCCGCCTGTTCGCTTCAACTCATGTCCGTTCATTTCATCTTCTGCGCAGCCTGTCTGCCTACCCCTCTGTGTCTATATAAGAGAGAGGTCGCGCCTCTTCTCAGATACACTGCAACACATCGTCGCACTCTCCTTTGCGCCTCAAGTTCTAGAGCACTGCGCTACCTAGATCTTCCCCACCGTCTTGCGGCGTGCACCGCGAGTCGGGACAGTAGGCCTCCGAGACCCCGCTGTTTCGAGTCCTGTACGGGATAAGGGCGATAAGGTTTTTGGGAAGCGCTATCGGCGCGACTACTGGCTTCGTCATGGACTCCCACACGGATAGCGACTGCGGCGACATCTTTCCCGACGAGGACTTCTTCCCCGGCGTCAGCACCCTCTTCCTCGACGACATGGCCAACGACGATTGCAACGCCGGCGGTTCCTCTTCTGCTACTGCCGTGTATATCTTCTTTCTCAATCTTGTTCTGATCGTATCTAAAGTCTTATGCCTTGCAGTTTGTTTGGTTATATGCCTTAACATGTATTCGCTATTTCACATGATTAGTATATTTCCTATTATTCTAATCATGTTTTATCTAGCGTTTATTATGGATAATTCGCTTGGTAAATTGTTCTTTTATTCAACACATCATAAACAAGTTTATGTATGAGCAATGTTATTTGTTGAATAGAATAGTTTTGATACTTCAATGATAATAATCATTACAATTACAAGAGAATATATAGTGGGTCTAGGCCTTGGCCGAGTTGGTGCCCTAGACGAGTCGGTTTAGAGTCCTAAACTTGGCACACAAGTTGATTGTCTAACATCCTCCCGCAGTCACAATGGGAGGCTCGACGATGTTGAGATTGAATCGAATATCAGTGAATGGTGTGGTAGCTAGCCCCTTGGTGAAAATGTCTGCAAATTGAGCCGTAGTAGGAACATGAAGAACACAAACTTGTCCAAGAACCACCTTCTCTCGAACAAATGAATGTCTAGATCAATATGTTTAGCTTGTCGATGTTGCACTGAATTTCCTGACATATAAACAGCCAAGATGTTGTCACAGTAAACAATAGTCGCTTGTTGAAGAGGCCGATGGAGCTCCGCATAGCCAGACTGTTTCAGCAACGGCATGTGCCACAACGCGATACTGAGCCTCAGCAGATGAGCGAGAGACCATAACCTATATTTTAGAGGACCAAGAAACTAAATTATTACCAAGATAAACACAAAATCCGGATATGGATCGTCAAGTATCTGGACAATCAGCCAGTCTGCATCAGAGTAAGCCGTCAAAGAATTTGGTGAAGAAGAGTTTATATGTAAGCCATTGTCGAGTGTGCCTTTTAGGTAACGAAGAACACATTTGACATGATTATATTGAGGGATACGAGGATCATGCATATAGAGACAATCTTGTTGGACAGCGAAAGACATTTTAGGACGAGTAATTGTTAGGTATTAGAGAGCACCAGTGAGACCACGTTATAGAGTACAACCAGAAAAAGGTTCGCCGACAGAAGAAAGTTTAGAAGATGTGTCAACAGGGGTGCGAGAAGACTGGCAATCGATCATACCAGCACGGTTAAGCAAATCAAGAACATACTGTCACTAGGAGAGAAAAACTCTAGATGTGTCACAGTGAATAGCAATGCCCAGAAAATGATGAAGAGAACCAAGATCAGTCATGGAGAATTCATTGTGAAGAAGGGAAATAACATGATCTAGGAAAGATTGAGAGGAGATAGTAAGAACAATGTCATCAACATAAATAAGGATGTAGGCAGCATTAGAGTTTTGATGATAGATAAAGAGAGAAGTGTCAGAAAGATATGGAGTAAACCCGATAGTTTGAATGAATATAGAGAAACATTGAAACCAGGCACGGGGAGCTTGTTTGAGGTTATATAGAGATTTTTTAAGGAGACACACATGATCGGGTAGGAGGAATTTTCGAAACCTAAAGGTTGTTGACAGTAGGAAGTTTCATTGAGAGAACCATGAACAAAAACCATTTTTGACATCTAATTGGTGAATATGCCAGGAGGAAGAGACGGATAAACTAAGAACAATGCGGATGGTGCTAGGCTTGACGACAGGAGAGAAAGTTTCATCGTAGTCAATTCCTTGTTGTTGAGAATATCCACGACATACCCAACAAGCCTTATAGCAAGCAAGACTGCCATCGGAGTGAAAATTTTGGAGAAAGACCCATTTGCCAGAGACTATATTGGAGTTGGATGGGCGAGGCACAAGAGTCGAAGTATTATTTTTAATAAGAGCATTAAGTTCGGTTTGCATGGTGGCAGTCCAATTGGAATCAAGAAGATCATATTTGTAGGTTTTAGGGAGAGGATATATTGTCGTAGTAGCATGTAGGTTGAGACGTTGAGCGGGGAGGCGGAAACCAAATTTTGCACGAGTATGCATGGTATGATCATTGAGTGGTGCAGGAATAGGTATGGCGTGTGAAGGTAGTGGTGTAGGAGTGGGGGAAGGCGAGGCGTCAGGCGCAGCGGAAGAGACCGACGCCGAGGTTGGTGGTTCTGATATGGCAAGGGAGGGGCGGGCGCGGGGGATGGTGGCGGTGATGGAGGATCGACGATGGGGTTTCCTGCCGCGGCAGGATTTTGGACTGGTTTTGCTGATGCGGCAGAGGTTTCGGCTGCCGCGGCAGGAGCGGAAGAGGTTTTGGCTACCGCGGCAGAATCGGCGGCAAAAATTTCAGGAGATATAAAATATGGAAAATGTAATGTAGATGATGGAGGGGTAAGGACAGGAGTAGAGGAGTCAAGACGCTGAGCAAAATAAAAAATATTTTTTGCAAAAGTGACATGACAAGAAATATGAACGTGAACCGAGACGAGATCGAGGCAACGATAGCCTTTGGGATCATCTGAAAAACCGAGATGGATGCATGGAAGAGATCTAGAAAAAAGTTTGTTGGGGGTAGTAGCAGAAGAATCGGGAAAGCAAAGACAGCCAAAAACACGAATGTCGGCATAATTATGATGATTTAAAAATAGAGAATAGAAGGGTGTATTGTTAGAGTTTGGATTTGACGGTCGAATATTAAGGAGAAAAGTAGCCATGCGAAGTGCTTCAGCCAGAAATTTGGAGGCATGGATGCGTGGAGGATAAGAGTTCTAAGGATGTCATTGATAGTGCGTAAAGAATGTTCAGCTTTTCCATTTTTAGGATAAGTGTAGGGACAAGAAAAACGAAGGAGGATACCGTGCTGGAGAAAAAAGTTCTTGTTTTTGTAGTTATCAAATTCGCGACTGTTATCACATTGAATAAAACGTACGGGAAGAAAGAAGTGTATTGAGACATATCGTTGAAAATTTAGAAAAAAGGAATGCACATCGAATTTATTGCGCAAGGGAAAGATCCAAACGTAGTGAGTGAAATCATCTAAAATAACAAGATAATACATATAACCTGAAATACTCTCCCATAAATCAAAGTGTAGAAATTCAAATGGAAAGGTACTAGTAGAGGTAGAAGAACTAAAGGGTACACAAACATGTTTCCCTGATTGACAAGACTCACACAACAAAGAATTATGGGTATCTCTATTACAAGGTATTGAAAATTCACTAAGGATGGAAGATAAAGCAGCACTATGGAGATGGCCGAGACGTCGGTGCCAAAGATCAACTGAATCCACCATGGACGTTGGATCTGCAGCGGCCGGGGTACCATGGAGAGAGTATAAATCACCGGAGATATTGAAGCGTGCGATCTTGGACTTGGTCCAGGAATCCTTCACAGATAAACCAAGAGGGTCAAATTCAAGGGAGACAAGATTATCATGAGTGAATTGGTGGACATAATAAGATTTTTAATAAGATAAGGAGCAACAAGAACATCACGACGAAGAAGTGGTTTAGAGGTGGAAGAAATTTTAGCTTGTCCAACACAATGAATAGGAATAGAGGAACCATTGCCAAGAATAATGGAAGAAAAAGGAGAAGTGGTGCATGAAGACAACAAATTACTTGAAGCAGACATATGACTAGAAGCACCAGAATCAAAAATCCAATCCGTATCTGAGTTTCCTTGTGCAGCAAAGTTGTTCATGGCCTGTAAAAAGGCATCTTGATCCCAGCTCGGAGTTGAGGGAGAAGGCTGCATGGGCAGCAACGCCGGCTGCTGAAGTGGTTGAGGCGGTCCCCGGTAGAAGTTCCCATCGGCATATGCAGGAGTGTCGTAGGGTGAGCCGTAGGAGGCGCCATATGGCCCGTAGACTGGAGCCGCATGATAGGTCTGCTGACGCGCACGCGGGAGCATGGGACCAGGTGCACCCATGTGAGGGTGAACACCGGGCTGCCAGGTGAAATGGATCGTATGGGTATCTAGAGGGGGAGTGAATAGGTGCTACTCAATTTTTAGTTCTTTTTCAATTTTCGGCTTGACACAAAGTAAATTCTCTAGATATGTAGGTACGAGAATTTCTCTTTATGCAAACCTAGCTACTAAGCATGTAAAGAGAGGAGCGAGGGAATCGTAGTGGAGCACGCGGAGACACAGGGATTTGTTTTACCGCAGTTCCTTCCTTGTTAAGGGAAGTACATCTGCGTTGGAGGGGTGGGCGGTTCTAAGACCACCGCGCCACAATAGGCCTCACCCTATTCTCCGATGGATCTCGCTACGACAGGCCTGATCCACCTTCTCCACTATTGGTAACCTTCGAGGCGGGCACCGGTGCCTTTACAACTCTACCGGGGCACACACCCACAACTGAATTGGGGGCTCCCAAGATGACAACAAGATGTCACAAGAACAAGGTTTATCAATATAAACAAAACAAGGATCTAGGTATTTGCAAGAAATACTAGATCGGTGATTATCCAAATGAATGGAGAGGAGATGAAGCGCTTGATTGCAGTTGTTGAAGATCGAGTCCTCCTCCTTCGATTCCCCAAGGGACGGGGCCTTTGGGTGGATCTAGGTGGAGCTATCTTTGATGAAGGTTGTAGATCAGATCTTGACTTTTTCGAATGAACCAAGAGATCTGGCAGGAGGGGGAAGGCTGGCTTAAATACCCCCTGCACAGATCTGGCCGTTGAACAAGTTTGGGGGCGGATTATCCGCCCCCAGGGAAAACTCCGCCCCCAGGGCGGATACTCCGGGGTGAAAATCCGCCCCCTCTCTGGGGATGGCGCCTTGAAGAATTTTATGAAGATCTTGGGGGCGGATTATCCGTCCCCCTCTAGGGGTGGATTATCCGGCGTGGTCGGAAAATCCGGCCGAAACTCCGCCCCCCCTCCGGGGCTTGCGCCTTGGCAAACTTCAAGCTGAGCATGAGGGGCGGATTATCTGGCCCCCTTGAAGGGCGGATTATCCAGCGGGGCCAGATAATCCGGCCGAAACTCCGCCCCCAAAGGCAGATTCCTTTTCCTTTTTCCTTAGAGAGAACTGCAACACTTCAACACACATTAAATAATCCTTGATATTGTTATCTAACACACAAAACACTAGGGATTATGAAATGTTCTTTCAGTCTCCCCCTTTTTGGTGTTAGATGACAATACTAGGATTTGCAATGAAACCTACTAACGACACCTTAAAAAAATGAAAGAGGCTCCCCCTAGATGTGTGCATATTTACAGTTTGCATTTGAATACAAATACACACACTAGAGAGAATGCAACTTTCATAACAAAGATAATTGAAACAAGGTGGGTTAGGAAACAAGGTCATACCACTGGGATGTGATTATAGCCAAAGAAAATAATGAGATTGTCAGGCTCCAAGCACATCCCACAATATTGATGCATACATAGATAAATCCCATGATTCCATATGCCTTCAAATAGACTCCATAGATAAATCCAGAATTCCATGAGAGTAGATCCACAATATAAATCCGGAATTCCAGAAGACCAAACAGAGTAAAGCACGACATAGTCTTACATAAACCAAGCACAAATAACAAATAAGTTCACGCTAAAAAGGGCACAAGCAAACAAATAAACGACTGGAAGACAAGTGCTTGCGCCCGACCCTTGCAAATCCACGAGATCTAATAGAACTACTTCTCCCTCTTTGGCATCGAAACGCCAAAAAGGAAGAAGAGAGATTCTAACGCCCCAGAAGATCATGACTCCTCATCCTCATCGTAGTCATCCCCGTCCTCTTCATCTTCATCATACTCATCATCATCGTCATCAGCTGGAGGAGTAGGTGCCCTCGGAGGTGGAGGAAACAGGCAACTCTCAAGCTCACCATAGTTGATACCTGAAGTGTTCCACTGAGCATATGGTTCCGGAGCACTGGGAGGAGGTGGATGGCCAGTGGCACCTGATACATGGTGAAGAATAAGCTGCTGAGTGTGAGCCCTCTCATGGCTCCTCCGATACTCCTCATACTGGCCCTTGTAAGTGTCAATGCCCATGCAAAGGATATTCCGCTGGAACCAAGTGAGCTGTTTAACCTCGCGCGCCATTGGGGACACCGCAGACCGACGACCACTAGCCCATGCATCACGCATGAAGGACTCAGGGGCAGTGGAAGGGTGATGGGTCTTCTGAGCCTTGTTGTAGATTTTCTTGGGCTTGTGAGCACCATCCAAATCAGTGCCAAAGTCCTCAAGGGGCAACATATGCTTGATGAGCATCATAATGAAAGGAGCATATGGGATAGAGAGCTTGTTGATCATAGCATCTGTCATCCCATGATATATGTAGTCCATGACATCCAGTTTGTAACCTGTAGCTGAACCAGAATTAGTGGCACACTCGTGAGCAAATGCAAGGAGAGGAACCAGGTGGCCGCGGATCTTGTCATTGTTGCCTCCACTAGGAGATATTCTTTCCCTAAATATGCCAACAAGGGAGGCATACAAGGGAGAGAGTCCAGCGAAAGTACCAGCAATACCATCAGAAGAAAGATAAGGAGCGAGCACAGTTTCCTTGGATGGCTTCAGTGGAGAAATGATGCGGTGGCCTGAAGGGGTGTCACGGCCATGGAAAGCATACCCAAGAACCTGCCCAAAAATTCCGAACTCTGACTAAATCATTGTTGTCCCGGTCATCCACTTCATGGTACATCGCTCATCACCGCAAATCACAAGTGTCGAGAAAAACTGCCTCACCATGGAGGAATCATAGTTGCATTGGAGAGTCATAAGGTAGTGAATCCCCATCTTGTTAGTCACATCCAATGCTTCAAGGAGCCTTGCCTTGGATTGGGCCTCAGTCATATTGATGGGGTGCATGCGGAAAAGCTTGAGAGTGGCATACACATCATCATGAATAGCCCGAAAGTGTGCATTCCAAAACATAGAGTCCTCTGGGGGACCATCACTGTCAGCCTCATCATAGTAATCAGTTTGGCGAATGGAGGCATACTGAATAATTTCCATAGCCTTATAGTTGGGTCGCGACTATTTGCCCTTGCGAGATGCAGTCCTCTTGGTTTTCTTTGCTGCCTCTGCCATCTATTCAGCCTCTCTTGCTGCTCTGCTAACTTCTGTTTCGTCAATGAACGTCCCTTCTGCAGTGGGCTTGAGATAACGGGCATGGGGACAACGAGATAAGGTCTTAGTAGCCTTGGAACCACCTTTGAAAAGCATGAGAGGAATAGCATGGAGATAAGCACACACACAAGTCCAGGAGAAATTGTAGAAATAGTAGAAAAGCAATCCATAAGCCAAGGATGTGCATTGCGGAAATCAGAACCAAACCAGACCAGATTTTAATATCCAGGCCGGATTATCCGGCCCTGGCTGGGGCAGATAATCCGCCCCCCACAGAAAAATTCTGGAACGGCCCAGATTTACCATGGCAAAACAGATCGGGCACTACGGTTGCAATACTACTGATTCTAGCAAGCAAGGAAAACACCAAGGATCTTCTACAACGAGATTTCCACCAAAAAATGAATCCCATACAAAAGGAGAGAGATGAGGGAGTTACTCTCACTCATTGGAGGAAAATCGCGGAGGAGAAGATACCCGGAGGCGAGGTGAAGAAGATCCGGGGAGGGCCCGGAGAATCCGGTGGTCAAATCGACTCCGGGGAGGGGCGGAAGCTCCGGCAGAGGCTGGGGACATAGCTAGGGTTGGGGAAGGGCTAGCTGCTCTGTTTGAGCCTGGCCTCCCTGACCCAGCCCTTAAGAGGCAGAATTCGCCTGGGGCGGATAATCTGCCCCCCTCTGAATTTTCTGTACAGACAGATTCAGGCCAGAGCATCCTTGCAAAACCCCTCGATGGTGTATGGAGGACTTGTGTGAAAGAATAGATGGTTCAAGGAGGGAAAGAAGGCTTGTGTTTAGAGCAAAAAACTGAGATGGTACTTCACACCCAAAGTTGCAAGAACAAAGCAAACAAAAACCAAAGTTGAGTGTGTTTTCCATAAGAACAAGAAATATGCAAGAAAATCCAAAGAGAGCCATTAGAAACCAACTCTTCTCAAGGAAGAGGGCGGTGGCCGAAGCCACCATGTTGGAGTGCATGGCATGACACCGCGAAGATGTATCTTGAGTTCAAAACCAATGCTCATCAATAACCCACATATATCACTAAATGATATTAAGGGAAATGATGTTTCTTGCTTTCGGCATTATGGAGGGAGGGTTAGCCCAATCAATTAGGACCACACTCCCCCTATGTATATGCCCGCATCTAAACCAAATACATGAAAAGAGTAAGTGAGTGTGCAAGGGTAGTCAAGCCAAGCTCCTTGAATCTATGATATTTAGCTCATTCCTCAAATAACAGAATCTTGCTTCATCAAGAGGCTTCGTGAAAATATCAGCAAGTTGGTTCTTCTTGCTAACAAAGGATAGGGCAATATCGCCACGAGCAACATGATCCCGAATGAAATGGTTGTGAATCTCAATATGTTTTGTTCTTGTATGCTGCACGGGATTGTAAGCAATTTTGATAGCATTTTCATTGTCACATAATAGAGGCACTTTGTCACAATTGACACCATATTCCTTTAAAGTTTGACTCATTCATAATAACTGTGTACAAGCACTTGTAGCAGCAACATATTTAGCTTCGGCGGTTGAGAGTGATATGCAATTCTGTTTCTTTGAAGACCAACACACTAGAGACCTGTCCAAGAATTGACATGCACCAGAAGTTGATTTTTGGTCATCTTTGTCACCAGCCCAATCTGAATTAGTGTAACCACATAGAGAGAAACTTGAACCTTTGGGATACCATAACCCAAAATTTGGGGAATGAACCAAATATCTGAAGATTCGTTTGACCGCCACTAAGTGGATTTCTTTAGGAGCAGCTTGGTACCTTGCACACACTCCTACACTTAAAACGATATAGGGCCTAGATGCGCAAAGGTAAAGGAGAGAACCGATCATGGATCGGTATACCTTTTGTTCCACGTCTTTACCCTTGGGATTGAGCTCAAGATGACATTTTGTTTGCATTGGAGTAGCAACACCATTGAGATCCGTCATCTTGAACCTCTTGAGCATGTCTTGGATGTACTTAGCTTGATTAATAAAAGTTCTCTCTCTAAGTTGTTTGATCTCGAATCCAAGAAAGAACCTTAATTCACCCATCATAGACATCTCAAACCTGTTAGTCATAAGCTTTGAAAATTCATCGTTAAAAGCTTGGTTAGTAGAGCCAAAAATAATGTCGTCTACATATAGTTGGCATACAAAAAGCTCCCCATTAACCTTCTTAGTAAAAAGAGTGGGATCAATTTGCCCAACTTCGAATCCATGGTCTAACAAAAGCTCTTTAAGGTGCTCATACCACGCACATGGGGCTTGTTTAAGGCCATAGAGCGCCTTATCGAGTTTGTAGACATGGTTTGGAAATTTGGGGTCCTCAAAACCCGGGGGTTGCTTTACGTATACGTATACCAACTCATGTAGTGGACCATTAAGAAACGCACTCTTAACATCCATTTGCTGTAATTTAAAATTATGATGGGCGGCATAGGCAAGAAGGATACAGATGGACTCAAGACGAGCCACATGAGCATAAGTCTCGCCAAAATCAATTCCTTCCACTTGAGAGAATCCTTGAGCCACGAGTCTTGCTTTATTCCTCACAACAATGCCATTTTAATATTGTTTGTTCTTGAAAATCCACTTGGTGCCCATAGCATTGCGGCAATATTTTGGTTTCTCAACAATCTTCCAAACTTTGTTGCGCTCGAAGTTATTTAATTCTTCATGCATTTCAACTACCCAATCGGGATCTTCAAGAGCATCAAAGACCTTCGGTTCAACCATGGAAATGTGAGCTTGATGATCACAGAAGCTTGCAAGTTCTCTTCTAGTAGACACCCTTCTTCGAAGATCACCGACAACCTTGTCAACAGTGTGTCCTCTAAGCTCAAGATTCCGATCAGCACGAGCCTTGCGACGAGTCTCAATATCCTTATTGTTTATAGGAGGGGTTAATTCAACATTTGTATCCTTGTCTTGTACACTACCTTGCCCTTGAACTTGATCTTGCCCTTGATCCTGTTCTGAGTTGCCAACAGGAGCTTGCTGATGAACATTTTCTTCAGGGCCGGATAATCCGCCCCTTGGTGGGGCCGGACTATCCGTCCTGAGTGAAGCAGTTGCAACCTCCTCTTCCTAAGAATGCCTGACAGAGCTGGGAGACCCAGGGCCGGATAATCCGCCCTCGGGGGCCGGAGAATTCGGCCTGGAGTCTTCTTGACTGATTTCTTCTTCTTCTGATCCCTGTGACGAGTTGGAGTGTGGCGGTGTCCCGCCTTGGAGGCGGATAATCCGACTGGACGCCATTTTGTCTGTGAGGATGAGCTTCAAAAAATTGTGGTGTTGGTGCATAGTTTTCTCTAGCAGTAGGAGCTTGTTGATCTTGCGAAGATGAGGGATCCACTTGAGTGGAGCATTGTCCTTCCCGATCCACCACAAGGGGTTCCTCAATGGGGCGGAAAAATCCCACACCCATTCTTCTTATGGCATATTGGGGTATTTCAACATCTCCATCACAAACATCAACTTTCCCCACATAGGAGCCGTTATTTTCATCGAACTCCACACTACAAGATTCTACAACAGTCCCGGTGAGCTTGTTGTAGACTCTATAAGTGTGGGATTCGGCACCTTAACCAACAAAAATACCTTCTAAAGCCTTGGACTCAAATTTAGAAAAGCGGACACCTTTAATAAGAAAGAAACACTTACAACCGAATACCCTGAAGTATGAGATGTTGGGATTGTTACCGGTAAGTATTTCATATGGCGTCTTGTCCAAAATCTTTCGGAGGTAGATCCGGTTATATGAGTGACAAGCGGTGGATATGGCTTCAGCCCAAAAGTTTTAAGGAGACTTGAATTCATCCAACATTGATCTTGCCATGTTCATCAAAGTCCGGTTCTTCCTCTCGGCTACACCATTTTGTTGAGGGGTGTACGCAGCGGAATATTGATGTCTTATACCCTCTTCGCTTAGAAACTCATTCAAAGTGTAGTTCTTGAATTCGGAGCCGTTGTCACTTCTTATTGCGAAGATAGGAGCATTGTGTTGACGTTGAACTTCATTGGCAAAGTCAATGACCGTTTGTTGAGTCTCACTCTTTAGATTGAAGAAATAGACCCATGTATATCTTGAGTAATCATCGACAATGACCAAGCAATATTTCTTCCCACCAAGACTGGCATGAGATGGAGGACCAAATAAATCCACATGAAGTAATTCCAAGATTCTCTTTGAAGACACAATAGTCTTCCTCTTGTGGGGAGAGTCATGCCTTTTGCCTTCAACACAAGCCCTGCAAACACGATCTTTGGCAAAGGAGACATTGTATTTTAGTCCAAGGATGTGGCCACCCTTGTGGAGACTTTGCAAAGTTCTCATGTTGACATGGGCTAAACGGCGATGCCATAACCAGCCCACGTCGGCCTTTCCGAATAGGCACATAGGACCCGAAGTGGTTTTCCCTGAAAAGTCCACCACATACAGGTCATTTTCGACGTACCCAACGAAAGCGACCTTTAGAGACTTGCTCCACAAGAGTACCACCAAATCATCATCAATGAAAACAACAAAACCCATCTTACCAAGGGCACGAACAGAAAGAAGGTTGTAACCGAGGGTTTCAATAAGCATGACGTCCACGAGAAAGATATCGTGGGTAACCACAACCTTGCCAAGATCCAATACCTGAGATTTAGACTTATCACCATAGGAGACTGTAATATTATCATGATTGGGATGCATCTCCGTGATGATCTCCTTGCTTCCGGTCATATGACTAGTGCATCCACTATCCAGCACCCATTTCGACCCACCGGAAGCATATCCCTGCAAGAGAATTACTTTTTGGTTTTAGGTACTCATTTTTCAATGGGTCCTTTCATGTTAGTAACAAGGGTCTTTGGAACCCAAATAGACCAAGCAATATATTCATCAAAGGGACCTACATAATAAGCATAAACATCGCCATAATCATCACAAAAGAGTTCATAATTTGGATTATGAGACCCTGCAAAACCAATATTATTAGTTTTGTCTTTTGTGACATTCTTCTCAGTGGTGCTTGTCTTTGATTATACATTCTTGGTCTTGTTCTTCTTGTTTTTCTTCTTCTTGGACTTGGTGACATACCCAAGTCCCTCTTTACCATGATTTGACTTTTTCTTGCCAAGAACTTCATCCGGAACACCCTTATCTTTGGGAGTGATGTCCTTGACAAATTCTTCTTCCACACAAGCATTTTCCTTGTGAATATATGTTGAATTGGATGTGCTAGGAACATCATACTTGGCCAATCGAATTTGGAGCTGATCATGTGACTCATTGAGAATGGAGAAATCGCTTTTCAACGCCTTGTGAGCGATGTCAAGTTTCTCCAATTCCTCGGAGAGTCTATCATGAGCAGACCCAAAGTCAATCTTTTCCTTCTTTAACTTTTTTGCTTTGGCGACTGCATTGTCACGTTCCTTAACAAGTTTAGTCACTATTTCTTCATGTGACTCCTCAATGGACTCAATCCTCTCTTCAAAAGAAACTCGAGCCTCTTCTTCTTCTAGAGCATTTTTTAAGGATGCAATTTCCATTGCATCCTCCCTTTCAATTCTGCCCTTTTCTTCGAGGAGAGATTCATTTTGGGCAAGCTGGTCCATAAGAGCTTCAAAACGTATTTTGTTCTAACCTTGCAAGTTAGTGAAGAAATAGTCCAAAGCAATAATCTCTTATTTAACCTTAAGACTAGTAGGATCATCCATGTCAATCATTTTTTTCCATACAATCCCCCAAAAAGAGGGATCGGGTTCCATTATCAACAGATAATGGAACAACAACCACACAGATCCATACCACAAAGAGTACTGATCCACCTAGGGGATCAAAGTGACTTAGTCTCCATATTACAAACCAAATCAAACTTAAATGGAATGAAGAAATAAAGAAAGAGGCTAGAGACGCAAGAACACCGCCCTCAGGCTAGTGGAAACATTTCAAACATGAAGATAAAACTACCATCCCAGACCAACAAGGAGACTCAAAGATTCAAACTCCTTTTCCACATCGATCGGCATCAAATCCTCCTTCTTTTCTCCTGCCCCCTCTCAAGCTCAGGGGCTTCATGGAAATGATCTTCAGGGATCGCCGGCAGTCCTAGAAAAGGAACAGGAGCCGCATCCATAGCCGCAGCGTCAGCCAGCGCATTCTGTTGCAGTATATCAGCTCCAACATGCAACACCTCCCGATCCTCCTCCCCATGTAAACCTGCCCAATAACGGATGAAAACGCAAGCATATATAACCAAATCAACAGGTGCGTTAATAAGCTTTTTTTTCAAAACAAGCTCTATTTCTGAGCTTCCAGATATCCCAACAAATTGCTTCCATGTCAATCATATCCTTAGGAAAATAAGAGTTAGAAGTAGTTACCTCAGAACTTCTTGCCATGAGACAAGTAGCATTCTTGTTGATGACGTTTTCGTTCGGAGAGTCAAAGAGATATGTTGATGTAGATGTGGTGACTATAGCAGCCACCTCTTGAGAGCTATCATCCTTGTCTTCATCTTCACCCCCAAAGAATATTCTTCTTGGGCCACTAGAACAATCTTTGATTTCTTCTTGAAAGGAGCATTCTTCTTTACAAACTGTTTCTTGCGTGGAGCCTTTGACTTGTCTTTGAAAATAAGTCTTCCTCCATTATCTTCCCTACTTTGATATGTACACTCAGCTACAAAGTGCAGCCGGTCTCCACAGTTGAAACATGTTATTAGCTTGGGACCATTTTCCTTTCTTCCATAAGCTTCACTCTTGCATTCTAGTTCAGCTTTAGCCTTGGCTGGGTCTTTCCAAAAGTTTCTAGCATAAAGAGCCAGGTATTGTCTGTGGATCCTTTTTATATCCTCAGGACAATCCATACCTTCTATGGCATATTCATCATGATCACTCACACTAGTCTTCAAGGCCATGTTGACCCCCTTTTGCATCCCCATAGCTCGTGCACGAGCATCTTCGGCATTCTTGGCAGCCACTTTGAAAGCGACCATTTATTGCATTACCTCATTGGATGTCATAAGGTGGTAGTTATGCCTACCTTGGAGAATTTTCAAATCTGTGGGCTCAAATGGCATAAGAGCACTGACATACTTGCGCTTGATCCATGCATCATCAACGTGAGAGGCACCATGATTCCTGAAAGTTGTGGCTATTGCCTTGAGCCTCCTATACATGTCCTTGTGGTTTTCTCCATCCAACATATAAAATCCTTAAGCTTCATTGCTCAAAGCATCATATCTATTCCTTCTCATACTTTCATTTCCGATGAAGAGCTCGGTGAGAGCATGCCAAGCTTCCTTAGCTGTACTAAGATGCTGAATGTGTGACATATCTTTGTCACCCACACCAAGTTGTATCATGTGTAGAGCTGTAGCGTTGAGTTGACTATCGGAAACTTCTCTTCTTGTGAGATTGTTGGGATTTCCAACATGAAGACCATTCTCGATGATTTTCCACAACTCAATGGAGGAACTGCACACATGAGACTTCATAAAAAATTGCCATTGAGTAAAAGTAGATACTGAAAGTTTGGGTGGATCACCCCTATTATGTAATGTGGGTGAGGGATAGGTGGATCAGGATAATACACATGGGAAACCTCATTAGATCCTTCCTTACCACTATACTTTTTCGAGGAGGAGCTCTTGCTAGTGCCATCACCAACCACTTCGTTATCTTTGGAATCGGTTTTACCCGTTTCCTTGGATTGCGGAGTGGTAGCCTCAGAGTTAGATGGAGGTGATGTTGCGGATGTGGAGAGACGCATTATCAATTGACACATCTCTTCCATCTTAGCCTCCATTGAACTCACCAAGATTGTTTCCAACGTCTTGATATCGTTCATGGTGACTACCTCCGGAGCATCACTCCCATCTACCTTGGAACCCATACTTCTCTTAGGCGGTTAAGCCCGAAATAAGATCCGGGGCTCTGATACCAATTGAAATGGATCGTATGGGCACCTAGAGGGGGGTGAATAGGTGCTACTAAATTTTTAGTTCTTTTTCAATTTTAGGCTTGACACAAAGTAAATTCTCCAGATATGTAGCTACGAGAATTTTCCTATATGCAAACCTAGCTACTAAGCACGTAAAGAGAGGAACGAGGGAACCGTAGTGGAGTACACGGAGACACAGGGATTTGTTTTACCGCAGTTCCTTCCTTGTTAAGGGAAGTACATCTGCGTTGGAGGCGTGGGCGGTTCTAAGACCACCATGCCACAATAGGCCTCGCCCTATTCTCCGATGGATCTCGCCACGACATGCCTAATCCACCTTCTCCACTATTGGTACCCTTCGAGGCAGTAACCGGTGCCTTTACAACTCTACCGGGGCACACACCCACAACTGAATTGGGGGCTCCCGAGATGACAACAAGCTGTCACAAGAACAAGGTTTATCAATATAAACAAAACAAGGATCTAGGTATTTGCAAGAAATACTAGATCGGTGATTCTACAAATGAATGGAGAGGAGATGAAGCGCTTGATTGCAGTTGTTGAAGATCGAGTCCTCCTCCTTCGATTCCCCAAGGGACGGGGCCTTTGGGTGGATCTAGGTAGAGCTCTCTTGGATGAAGGTTGTAGATCAGATCTTGACTTTTTGAATGAACCAAGAGATCCGGAAGGAGGGGGGAGGCTGGCTTAAATACCCCCTACATAGATCTGGCCGTTGAACAAGTTTGGAGGAGGATTATCCGCCCCCCACTAGGGGCTGACTATCCGCCCCCGGGGAAAACTCCGCCCCTAGGGAGGATACTCCGGGGTGAAAATCTGCCCCCTCTCTGGGGATGGCGCCTTGAATAATTTGATGAAGATCTTGGGGGGAGGATTATCCGGCCCCCTCCAGGGGCGGATTATCCGGCATGGCCGGAAAATCCGGCCGAAACTCCGCCCCCTCTGGGGCTTGCGCCTTGGAAAACTTCAAGCTAAGCATGAGGGGCGGATAATCCGGCCGAAACTCCGCCCCCTTCTGGGGCTTGCGCCTACCTAGGAAAAGGGTGGGGCGAATTATCCGCCCTTGGTGGGGGGGCGGATGAGAGAACTGCAACACTTCAACACACATTAAATAATCCTTGATATTGTTATCTAATACACAAAACACTAGGGATTATGAAATGTTCTTTCACCAGGCACTGCCATAGGCAGGAGGGGCGCTGATCCGAGATGGGGCGGCCGAAGGCATAGGCCAGGCCTGCACGAGACCAGTACAGGGATCGTGTTGAGGGCGCCAGGTTGGAGATGGAGGAGGCACATGGACCGGGGCAGGAGGAGGAGACACGGGCGATGGATCCGATGGTGTAGTCGGTGGTTGTGGCGGCCGATAGATAGGTCGGGTGCCATAGTAATTAGGGCTAGGGCACCAGCCAGGAGGAGGCTGCGATGACGGTGGCGGTGGAGGCGCAGGGGGCAGCGCAGGAGGTCACATGATAGCCGCACAATCCTGGGGGGGTGACTCTTTGTTGGTGATGGCGTGATCGGCCCATTGGAGCATGGATCGGACCTCCGCGAAGGAGGGATGGGGATGCATCATGGGGATTAATGAAGGTTGTTTCTCGAAGCGCTCGCCGAGGCCGACAAGGAGGATGTTGATGAGTTGTCGATCGTTGACGGGATCCCCAAGTTCTTGGAGTTCATCGGCGATGGTTTTGAGGCACCGACAGTAAACACCCACTAGATACTCGCCCTGCATGGGGTCGCAAAGTTCCCTATGAAGCGTGTTAATGCGGGCATCGACGTTGTCTTGAAAAAGTTGACAAAGGGCTTCCCAAATAGCGGCGGCGCTGGAGGTCTCATGGAAGACGAGGTTGAAGATTTATGTAGACACCCGTTGGTAGATCCATTGGATGATGGCGAGGTCATCCTTGACCCAACAAGGATCTGACGGCTGGGCGACGGAGTTGGAGGCGATGTGGTCGAGGAGATGGCAGCGACCAAGATGGACTTCGAAGTTGTGCTTGGGGATATCTAAAGTATCAGGAATAAAGGGACTATCATTGATGACCCACAAGTATAGGGGATCGCAACAGTCTTCGAGGGTAGTATAACCCAATTTATTGATTCAACACAAGGGGAGCCAAAAAATACTTATAAGCCTTAACAACTGAGTTTTCAATTCAGCTGCACCTGGAAATAGTCTTGCTCACAGTAGTTTATCAGTAGCAACAATTTTGTAGTAGCAATAGCAAAGTAACAGAAGCAGTAAAACAAGAGCAGTAGTAACAATAGTAGCAAACAGTAGGATATGAGTGCGGTAGGCATAGGGATGGATGGACGGGCGTTGCATGGACAAGTCTAAACATGTAACTTCAAGATCTAGGACAATTGCAGATAAATAAGATAATGTAGGGGTTCGTAGCATGGAAAACAAAAAATTTCTATCGCATACAAACAAACAAGCCAAGATCTATCTACTAGATTGTAGCAACGATTCGATGGAATAACTTACCCTTGAAGATTCCAAAGTGTTTAACGAGAGCGGATTCTCGCGGGTGATGTAGTCGTACTCTTCCCGATCTCAAGATCGTGTGGACGATCCTTCCTGCGCTAAGGCGCTTCATGATTGGTCACACGTTGATTTTCGACGAAGACCTTCCTCTCCCTTGTTCCAAAGAAAGCGGAGGTTGTAGCACTCTCTCGCGATTCCGGCGACTGGCGTGGTACCGAAGTAGAGGGAGATCCCAGGCCTTAAGCCGGAGCGAGTATGGTGGAGTATGAGAGAGAGCTATTAGTGGTCTAGAGATTAGACACACCAATTAGAAGGCTCTAAACCGCAAGCTAGAGCAATTAGAAGCTCTAAACCAAAACGGCTCTAAGGGAGATTAGAGGATAGGAACTTGTGTGTCTAGAGGAGGCCCCCTCCTTTTATAGGTGGGAGGCGGCCAAGGGATGGGAGTCCTCCCAAGTCGGCCTTGGTTGGCGCAAGCTTGGAGGACTCCTCCCCAAGTCGGTTCCAACCACCTCTTGCTTGTTTCCCCAGGTTTCTGTTTTAGCCGTTTGACTTTAAGCTGGCCATTTGACTTTTCTGTTTTAGGATTCAATTTAATCCTTTATTTGGAACAGCAAGAACACTTAGTACATGATGCAATCATTCAATATGTAATGACACATTCATGTACCTCCCCCGGAGTCTTGGGATCCGGAACCTTCTAGAACATTCCCGATGAAAACAGGAATCATTCCCGAACTCAAACGGGACTTTCCTTATATGAATCTTATTCTCCGGACCATTCCGGATCACCTCGTGATATCCGGATCCCATCCGAGACTCAACAACATTGGTCTCTTTCTCATAATACCATAACTACTCAAACAACGTCGAATCCTTAAGTGTGTCTCCCTACGGTTCGTGAATTATGCGGACATGATCGAGACACTTCCGAACAATAACCAATAGAGTAATATGGAAATTCATATGGCTCCCACATATTTCTACGATTACTTTGCGATCGAATGAACCACTTACATACGATACCAATTTCCCTTTGTCTCACGATAGTTTACTTATCCGAGGTTATGATCGTCGGTATCTCTGCATACCTAGTTCAACCTCGTTACCGATAAGTACTCTTTTCTCGTTCCCGTGATATGTGATACCTTGTGAGCCATTCACATGCTTGCAAGCTAATTGGATGACATTCCACCGAGAGGGCCCAGAGTATATCTATCCGTCATATGGATGGACAAATCCCACTCTTGATCCATGTGTTTCAACCAATACTTTACGAACACTCAATGCCACCTTTATATCCACCCAGTTACGGTGTGGTGTTTGATGTCATCAAAGCATCCATCCGGTAAAGGTGATATGCATGATCTCATGGTCGAAGGAATTAGGTTACTATGTATCAGAAAGCATATAGCAATTGAACTATTGAAATGACTTGATATTTATGCTACGCTTATCTATAGGAGTATGTCCACCATATCATTCTCCTAACGATATGATCTTGTTGTTGATAACATCTCAATGTTCATGATAGGGAAACCACAATCATTAATCAACCAACAAGCTAGTGAAGTATAGAGGCTATACTAGGGACTTCAAATTAAGTTTACAAATCACACAAGTATTAATGTTTCCTTGTTAATACTATTATAGCATGAATGTAAACATTTATCATAAACACAAAGATATAATAATAACTACATTTATTATTGCCTCTAGGGCATATCTCAACAGTCTCCCACTTGCACTAGAGTCATCTAATCTAGATTACATGGTAATATACGAACACCCATGGCAGTTTGGTGTTGGTCATGTTTTGCCCTCGGGAGAGGTTTAGTCAATGGATCCGCCACATTCAGATCTGTGTACTTTGCAAATCTTTATATCCCCATCCCGGAAATGTTCTCGAATAGCGTGAAAACGCAGCTTGATATGCTTGACTTCTTGTGTGACCTTGGTTCTTGCGCATTGGCTATGGCGCCCATGTTATCACAGTAGATAGACATTGGGTCCAGCGACTAGGAACCACACCCACTGTAATGAACTCTTTCATCCATATCGCTTCTTGTGAAGCCTCCAGCATCCATGTATTCGATTCATTGAAGATCTCGCCACAATGCTTTGCTTTGCACTCCTCCAGCTAAGCCGCACCATTCAAAATAAATACGTATCCAGTTGTGATTTAGAATCATGGGATCGGTGTTCCAACTAGCATCGGTGTAACCATTAACAACGAAATGTTCATCACCTCCATAAGAAAGAACCATATCCTTAGTTATTCTCAAGTATTTAAGGATGTTTTGATCATTGTCCAATGATCCACTCTGGATCACTTTGATATCTGCTAGTTAAACTAACGACATATGCAATGTCGGGTCTAGCACATAGCATGGCATACATTAGAGATCCTATGGCTGAGGCATAGGAGTCTTACTCATCCTTTCTCTATCTTACGCGATGTTGGACTTTGAGTTTTACTCAAGGTCGTATTGAGCAACATGGGCAAGAACCCTTTCTTGCTTTCTTCCATTCCAAACCTCTTTAGATCTTTGTCCAAATATGTACTCTGTGACAATGATATTTGTCTGTTCGGTCTATCTCTATAAATCTTTATGCCTAATATGTAAGCTGCTTCGCCAAGATCCTTCATTGAAAAACTATTATTCAAATATTCCTTGACACTATTAAGAAGGTCTACATCATTCCCAATCAACAATATGTCATCCACATATAGTATTAAGAATGCTACAGAGCTCCCACTCACTTTCTTGTAAATACAAGCTTCTCCATAAGTTTGTATAAAACCAAAACTTTTGATCACCTTATCAAAACATTGATTCCAACTTCGGGATGCTTGCTTCAATCCATAGATGGACCGTTGAAGTTTGCATACCTTGTTAGCATCTTTAGGATCGACAAAACCTTTGGGTTGCATCATATACAACTCATCATCAATCTGTTTTGACATCCATCTGCCATATCTCATAATCATAATATGCAGTGATTGCTAACATAATCCTCACAGACTTTAGCTTCGCTACTGGTGAGAAAGTCTCATCGTAGTCAACTCCTTGAATTTGTCGAAACCCTTTTGCGACAAGTCGAGCTTTATAGATGATAACATTACCATCAACATCTGTTTTCTTCTTGAAAATACATTTGTTTTCTGACCTTTCGCCATCCTAAGTCCACCAAAGTCCATACTTGGTTTTCGTACATGGATCCAATCTCGGTTCATGGCTTCTTGCCATTTATTGGAATCTGGGCTCATCATCGCTTCCTCATATGTCTCGGGGTCATCGGTGTTGTCTACCAACATGACACTCATAACAGGATCATACCAATCTGGAGTGGTACAAGTTCTCGTTGACCTCCGAGGCTCTGTAGTAACTTCAACCGAAGTTTCATGATCACCATCATTAGCTTCCTCTCTTATTGGTGCAGGCACCACAGAACTTCTTCGGTCTTGCGCTACTCGCAATTCGAGAGAAGGTTCGACAACCTCGTCGAGTTCTACTTTCCTTCCAGTCACTTCTTTCGAGAGAAATTCCTTCTCTAGAAAGGATCCATTCTTAACTTGAAGATTTTGCCTTGGATCTATGATAGAAGGTATACCCAATAGTTTCCCGGGTATCCTATGAAGACGCATTTTTCCGCTTTGGGTTCAAGCTTGTCCTTTGTAACTTCTTTACATAGGCTTCAGATCCCCAAACTTTAAGGAGCGACAATTTAGGTTTCTTCCCAAACCATAATTCATACGGTGTCGTTTCAACGGATTTAGACGGTGCCCTATTTAAAGTGAATGCGGCGCTTCTAATGCATAACCCCAAAATGATAGCAAGAAATCAGAAGTGACATCATAGAACGAACCATATCTAGGATAGTTCGACACGACGCTCGGACACACCATTACTGTGGTGTTCCCGGTGTCAATTGTGAAAGTATTCGCATTTCTTCAAATGCTCGCCAAACTCAGAACTTAGATATTCACCTCCACGATCGTAACGTAGAAATTTAATCTTCTTGTTACGTTGATTCTCTACCTCACTTTGAAACTCCTTAAACTTCTCGAAAGTTTCGGATTTATGTTTCATGAAATAGATATACCCATATCTACTCAAGTCATCCGTGAAGGTAAGAACATAACGATAACCATCACATGATGCTAAACTCATTGGACCACACACATCGGTATGTATGATTTCCAATAAGTCCGTAGCTCGCTCCATCATACCGTAAAATGGAGTCTTAGTCATTTTTCCCATCGACATGCTTCGCATCTTTCAAGTGATTCAAAATCAAGTGATTCAAGAAGTCCATCGAATGGAGTTTCTTCACACGCTTCACTCCAATGTGACCAAGGCAGCGACCACATATAGGTCGAATTATCGCTTGATTTCAAACGTTTAGCCTCAATGTTGTTGATATGTGTATTTCCACTATCGAGATTCAATAAGAATAGACCATCTATCAAAGGTGCATGTGCATAAAACATATTACTCATATAAATCGAACAACCATTATTCTCTGACTTAAACAAGTAACCGTCTCGCAATAAACAAGATCCTGATATAATGTTCATGCTCAACACAGGCACTAAATAACAATTATTTAAGTATAAAACTAATCCCGATGGTAGATTAAGGGGTAGCGTGACGACCGCGATCACATCAACCTTTGATCCGTTTCCCACGCGCATCGTCACCTCGTTCTTCGCTAGCTTCCGCTTATTTCGCAAAGACTGCTTCGAGTTACAAATATGAGCAACCGAACCAAGATCAAATACCTGTGCACTACTACGAGTACTAGTGAGATACACATCAATAACATGTATATCGATATACCTTTCTTCTTGATGTTGCCGTTCTTCGATCCGCCAAGTACTTTGGGCAATTCCGCCCGGTGACCTTCTCCCTTGCAAAAGCACTCGATCGATGCTTGGGTCCACTTGGTCTTCTTCGCGGCGTGGTAACTTTCTTACCACCCTTCTTGAAGTGTCCCTTTTGCTTAGACTTGCCTTTCTTGAATTTGGTGGTCTTATTGACCAACAACACTTGGTGCTCTTTCTTGATCTCCACTTCTACAGATTTCAACATGGCAAAGAGTTCTGGTAACATCTTGTTCATGTTCTGCATGTTGTAGTTCATCACAAAGTTCTTGTAACTTGGTGGTAGTGATTGGAGGACACGGTAAATCCCCAAAGCATTAGGAATCACTATACCCAAGCTTTGAAGTTTGTTTGCGTGCCCAGACATCTTAAGCACATGCTCACTGACGGAGCTGCCTTCTTCCATCTTGCAGTTAAAGAATTTTTCAGAAGCCTCATAGCTTTGAATTGCCGCATGAGTCTCAAAAATCAATTTGATATCCTCGACAATATCATATGGGTCTGACTCTTCAAACCTTTTCTAAAGCTCCGATTCCAAACCATACAAGATAGCACACTGAACTATGGAGTAATGATTCTTCCGAGCGAGGTAAACATTCTTTACTTCATCGGGAGCATCAGCTGCAGGTGGGTCACCCAATGTGCATCCAAAGACATAGGTCAAATTACCACCGTGAGGACAATCCTCAAATTGCGAACCAATCCAAGTTGCTTCCATTGTTTTTCAACTTTTCTTTCTCTAGGAACGCATTAAAATTGATGGTAGGGGCTGCCATTGATCTACAACATATTTGCAATAGTTTAGACTAAGTTTATGACAAATTGAGTTCAAATTAATTAATGAAATTAAACTAGGTGAACTCCCACTCAAAACAACATCCCTCACATTGTTTTAGTGATCACACGAACCAAATCCACTACATCAACACCGATCATCACGAGAGTTGATATAGTTTCAATGGCGAACAATCGTCATGTTCATCATGTCTACTACATGATTCATGCTTTACCTTTCGGTGATCCGTGTTCCGAGACCATGTCTGTACATGCTAGGCTCGTCAAGATCAAACCTTAGTTTCCGCATGAGCAAATCTGGCTTGCTCACGTTGTATACACTTGCAGAATCTAACACACCCGATCATCACGTGGTGCTTCGAAACAACAAGCTTTAGCAACGGTGCTAACTAAGGGTGAACACTTTATGACTTGAAATTCATGTGCATGAGGGATCATCTTATAATGCTACCGTCGTCTACCAAGCAATACAAGATGCATAAAGGATTAACATCACATGCAATTCAATAATATGTGATATGATATGGCCTTTCTTCTTTGTGCTTCCGATCTCCATCTTCAAGCACGAACATGATCTCCATCATCACCGCATTGCATCAAGGTCAATGACGCTTCTCCATGGTTGTCGCCCACCGCTTCAACTATTACAACTACTTTGAATAGACACGTGGTCTTAACATAAATTAAAGACAACCATATGGCTCCGCCGTTGCCAACTTACAATAAGGAACATTGCATACATCAAATATAATCACAATCATGGCCATATCACATCATCAAGACACCCCGCAAAACAAAGTTAGACACCTCTACTTTCTTTGCATATTTTATGTGGTTTGGGATTTCAATAAGTGTCGTTCTAACTTACGAACAAGAACCACAACATTGATACTAGCATTGTTGATCACCCGTTGTAAATTGGATCTTAACTATGCTAGGAGAAACAGCACCATAAAGCCACTTATGCAATACAAGTTGCATGTCAAGCGTGGAGCAAGTCTCATGAATGATGTCATGTAAGGTTAGCCCGCCGCTTCATCCCAACATACCGCAAGATGCAAAGTACACAAGAAGCAATCGACAATAAAGCATCAACGCCCACAATGACCATTGTGTTCTACTCGCAACAGATCTACATATAGACACGGCTCGATACCACCGTAGGGGTTCGTAGCATGGAAAACAAAAATTTCTATCGCATACAAACAAACAAGCCAAGATCTATCTACTAGATTGTAGCAACGAGTCGATGGAATAACTTACCCTCGAAGATTCCAAAGTGTTTAACGAGAGCGGATTCTCGGGTGATGTAGTCGATTTCTTCCCGATCTCAAGATCGTAGACGATCCTTCCGGCTGTGTTCAAGAAGCGCTCACAATCGGTCACACGTTCGGTACTGACGAAGACCTTCCTCTCCCTTGTTCCAAAGAAGCGGAGGTTGTAGCACTCTCGCGATTCCTAAGAAGACAACGGCGTGGTACCTAAGTAGAGGGAGATCCCAGGCTTCCTTAAGCCGAGTATGGTGGAGTATGAGAGAGAGCTATTAGTGGTATAGAGATTAGACACACCAATTAGAAGGCTCTAAACCACAGGCTAGAGCAATTAGAAGCTCTAAACCAAAACGGCTCTAAACAGGAGATTAGAGGATAGGAACTTGTGTGTCTAGAGGAGGAGCCCCGCCTCCTTTTATAGGTGGGAGGGGGCTGGAGGGGAGTCCTCCCAAGTCGGCCTTGGTTGGCGCTCCAGCTTGGAGGACTCCTCCCCAAGTCAGTTCCAACCACCTCTTGCTTGTTTCCCATGCTTGTTTTAGCTGTTTGACTTTTAAACGCCATTTGACTTTTTCTTTTAGGATTCAATTTAATCCTTTATTTGGAACAGCAAGAACACTTAGTACATGATGCAATCATTCAATATGTAATGACACATTCATGTACCCTCCCTGAGTGCCGGACAATCCGAACCTTCTAGAACATTCCGATGAAAACACCTAATCATTCCCGAACTCAAAGCAGGACTTTCCTTATATGAATCTTATTCTCCGGACCATTCCGGATCACCTCGTGATATCCGGATCCCATCCGAGACTCGGAACAACATTCGGTCTCTTTCTCATAATACCATAACTACTCAAACAACGTCGAATCCTTATGTATCTCCCTACGGTTCGTGAATTATGCGGACATGATCGAGACACTTCTCAACAATAACCAATAGAGGAATATGGAAATTCATATGGCTCCCACATATTTCTACGATTACTTTGCGATCGAATGAACCACTTACATACGATACCAATTTCCCTTTGTCTCACGATAGTTTACTTATCCGAGGTTATGATCGTCGGTATCTCGCATACCAAGTTCAACCTCGTTACCGATAAGTACTCTTTTCTCGTTCCGTGATATGTGATCCCTTGTGAGCCACCACATGCTTGCAAGCTAATTGGATGACATTCCACCGAGAGGGCCCAGAGTATATCTATCCATCATATGGATGGACAAATCCCACTCTTGATCCATGTGTTTCAACCAATACTTTCTGAACACTCAATGCCACCTTTATAGCCACCCAGTTACGGTTTTGTGTTTGATGTCATCAAAGCATCCATCCGGTAAAGGTGATATGCATGATCTCATGGTCGAAGGAATTAGGTTACTATGTATCAGAAAGCATATAGCAATTGAACTATTGAAATGACTTGATCTTTATGCTACGCTTATCTATAGGAGTATGTCCACCATATCATTCTCCTAACGATATGATCTTGTTGTTGATAACATTTCAATGTTCATGATAGGGAAACCACAATCATTAATCAACCAACAAGCTAGTGAAGTATAGAGGCTATACTAGGGAATTAAAATTAAGTTTACAAATCACACAAGTATTAATGTTTCCTTGTTAATACTATTATAGCATGAATGTAAACATTTATCATAAACACAAAGATATAATAATAACTACATTTATTATTGCCTCTAGGGCATATCTCCAACAAATAAAGCATCCAAGTACTAAACAATCGTAGGCATGTGTTCCATATATAGTCATACGTGCTTGCAATGAGAACTTGTACAACATATTTTGTCCAGCTAGACCGTTGCATCGGGGCCTTAAGGGAATCTACTGGCAATTAAGGTACTCCTTTTAATAGAGCACCGGACCAAATAATTAACACTCTGTAAACACATGTGATCCTCACATCACAGCCATCCCCTCAGGTTGTCCCAATTTCTGTCACTTCAGGGCCTTTGGTTCCGGACAATGATATGTGTACACAACTTGAAGATAAGATCACAAACAATACTATCATCATGAATCAATAATAAGTTCATATCTAAAATCATGGCACTCGGGCCCTAGTGACAAGCATTAAACACAACAAGTTGCAACAAAGTCAAATAGCACTAATAGAGATACTAGGCACCATGCCCTAATAATCTTATTCGATTACATGATAGAACTCATCCAATCCCTACCATCCCCATAGCCTACATTAGGGGATTGCTCACTCATGGATGGGTGAAACATGGATGGTTGATGGAGAGACGTTGGTGATGATGATGGCGACGATCCTCTCCAAATTCCCCGTCCCAGCAGGGTGCCAAAACGGAGTTTCTGATTCCGAATCCCGGTTTCTGGTGGTGGCGGCACAAAGGAACTCTTTCTGGAAAAATGTCGAACCCCCCCCCTGAGTTTTTAGGTCAAGAGGCAACTTATAGGCGAAGAGGGAGGCCGAGGGGGTGCCCGAGGCGGCCACACCCCCCAGGCGCGGTCAGGCCTAGCCCGCGCGGCCAGGGAGTGTGGGACCCTCAGAGCCCCACTCCGTCTCGTCTTCTGGCTCCATGAGTCTTCCGGTGAAATAGGATTTTTGGCATATTTTCTGGGATTTTTTCTGATAGTTGATTTTCTGCACAAAAACTAGACATCAAGGTATTTCTGCTAAAAACAACATTAGTCCGTGTTAGTTGTATCCAAACCACACAAGTTTAGAGGAGAAACAATAGCAAAAGTGTTCGAAAAAGTAGATACGTTTTTGACGTATCAATCATCTGAAATTGTACCGGCATATTGGATTGTGGATGGGGTTGAAAGGACTAGGGTTTGGGTGGGGAAGAAGAAGAGGAGATCGCCGTTGTGGCGACGACTTTGGAGGCGGCGATAGTAGCCCGCCACTCGAAGTAGCCGGGCGGCGGCAGAGGTGGGGTGGGCGACGACATGCCCTAGATCATTTTAGTCTGATACCATGTTGAATAGAATAGTTTTGATACTTCTATGATAATAATCGTTACAATTACAAGAGAATATATAGAGGGTCTAGGCACTGGCAGAGTCGGTGCCCTAGCCAAGTCGGTTTAGAGTCCTAAACTTGACACACAAGTTGATTGTCTAACATTATTAACTCTAATAAAAACTTAGTGGAGTCAAAAAATCTTACACTATGAATGCAGGGCATTAACAAGGCCAACATCATATCGCAAGCCTATTTTGCTAGACACTACGGACACAATAGGGCATACAAAAATATTTAGGTACGAGGACTACTGGCTCAACCAGCTGGATCTTGTCACCATAACTAAGTAGATGCTTACAAGCGGAAATAGGGTGATGACCATCGCGACGAAGCTGAACCATAGACTGCGCTCCGTGCGGACGGACACAAGAGATTGTCAGACGAATAGAGAGCCTGGGCAGACAATGAAGTCCAACTTAAACCACATGATCCAGTATCTTGACCAGGTGGAGGAATAGAGGATACTGTCAGATTACGAGTTCACGCTAAGACATGTGGTCAAGGACAAACTCGGAGTGTTGTGCACGGTCGAAGCAAAACACTAGCACAGAAGAGCAAAAGTAAAAAGGTGCAGGTTGGGCGATGAGAACATGAAGTTCTTCCACATGATGGCTACATACAGATTTAGAAGAAATAAAATGATAGTTATTTGCAACAATCAGGGAGAATCTTTTGATGATGCAGCAAAGTTGGCCATTGCAACAGATTTCTTCAAAGATTTATTCTGGGCAAAAGATGGCTGGACAACCAACATAAACCTTCAGCAACTATATAATGGGGGACAAAATGAATTACAGGACCTGGACACACCTTTTAACTGGCATGACATTGAGCAGGCAATTAAGAAAGCACCTCCCAACCGCAGCATCAGCCCAGATGGGTTCACAAATGAGTTCTACGGGTTCTACATGTAGGATCTGAAACCTGAGTTGCAGCAACTTTTTCAAACGCTCTATGACAAGGAGATTCATCTAAATGGTTTAAACTTAGGAAACATCACACTACTGCCTAAGTGTGACAATCCTCTAACTATAAGAGACTATAGGCCAGTCTCCATTCAACACTCAATCCCTAAGCTGATTGCAAAGGTACTAGCAAATAGACTACAACCAAAATTTAAGAGGTTGGTAGATGAAATGCAGTCTGGATTTATCGAAGATAGATCCATCGTGGAAAAATTTGCATCTGCAGTAGAAATGATCTAGTGTGGAAACAAGAATAGAAGGCCCATTATAGCCATGAAGCTAGACTTTCAGAAAGCATTTGACACTGTCAGTTGGGATACAATCAGGTCCACGCTTGAAGCAAGAGGTTTCCCTAATAGATGGATATGGTGGGTACAACATCCGCTAGAGACATCAATGGCTCAAATTCAGATAAATGGAAAACTTGGCAGGAAATTTAAGATTGGGAGGGGGTAAGGCAAGGAGACCCCCTATCCCCTTCCTATATATTCTAGTGGTTGATGTCCTACAGCAGATGATCAGAAAATCTTACCATCACAGTTTTCTTCAGCACCCAATTGAGGAAGGAGCACCACTGCCAGCACTTCAGTATGCCAATGATACTCTACTAATCCTACATGGCTCTATAAATCAAGCAATGTATGCAAAGACTCTGATGGATGCCTTTGCTCAGTTCAATGGATTAAGAATCAACTTCCATAAAAGCACATTCATACCACTGCACATGACATAGCATGAAGCTAATTCAATGGCCACAATCCTTGGATGCCCCATATCTAGCCTACCCTGCACATACCTAGGTCTGCCCCTATCCATGACAAGGACCTCTAGATCACTCCTGCAGCATGTAATATAGATAATTGATTGGCGGTTCCCTGGGTGGATGCCCGGGATGCTTGCTTCATGGGTACAGGTGCAGCTCATCAATTCGGTCATATCTTCCATATTGAACTTTTTTATGGCTTACATTCTTTGGGACAAAGCAAGCATTGAGATTATAGACAAACTGAGGAGATCCTTTTTGTGGAAAAAACAAGGAGGTACTGGGGGGCAATGTCTTGTGGCCTGGGAGGTTGTGACCATACCAAAGGAATAGGGTGGACTAGGCATCAAAAACCTACAACAACGCAATCTAGAACTAGTGGAAAATATGACTACCAAGCTACTCTCTAGTCACTCAGGCCCATTCCTCGGCTGGCTGGCAAGATGGTACCTACGGCAGCAAATTCCACGAGTGCCCACAGATAGGACACCCCTTTCTAGAAATCAATGATCAAGCTAATACCTCTAATTCAGGATATAGTATAGTGTATAGCGTTTTCTGGAAACACTGTCTCCTTCTAGGAAGACAACTGGAAAGAGGTTGGGAAGTTGAGCGATGCCTTCCACATCCTCTACACTTACGCTATAGATCCAACATGTACAGTACAATCGCAACAGGTGGATGCAACATGGCAACTAGAGCTACACACATTTGTCACCAACTGCAGCGGCATAGTTAGAAGAACTATAACACCCTCGGATCAGTCATATGCAAGTTTTAGCGATTCCCGCCAAACCCGCATAGAAACAATTCAAAGGTGCCCACCAGGCACTTTCGTGCGGGCATAAAACGAAGTAATACCATTGCACAATAGTCCATGATGGAACCCACAGAACAAATATATACAACACGACTCAAAGAGTCAATAATACAAATATTCAATCCAAAGATCCAAATCACCTTCAAAATGCCACAATGTCCGAGTACGAATAAGAAGAAAATTGGGCTAAGAGCTAATACGTTGGAAACGTATCTATAGTTTTTGATGCTCCATGCTTGTTTAGTATCTACTTTGCTTTACTTGTCCACACTTTGAGGTGCTTTTTACATGTTTTCTGGTACTAACCTATTAAAAAGTTGCAACAGTGCCAGATGCCTGTTTTCTGCTATTTTTGGTTTCAGAAAAGTTAGTAAAGAAATATTCTCGTAATTTGACGGGAGAAGGACAAACCCCCCTAGTCAATTACTTTCCATGGGGAACAAGAAGTTCAGAGGAGAGACGAGGAGGCGTGCCAGGGAGGCTAAACCCCCCTAGGCGTGGTTGGGCCCTACCTCGCACCTCGGTAGGTTTTGCCCCCTCTGGACGCCGCCTCGGTCTCCCCCTTCGCCTATAAGAAGCCCCCGATGCAGAAACCCTAAGTACCCGATCAGAAATCCACGAAATCGTCTGTAGCCGCCGCCACCATCGTCCCTAGATCGGGGGGATCTGAAGTTCTTCCCGGCACCCTGCCGGAGGGGAGATCATCCTAGAGGCCTTCTCTCCAGTATTATGTGTGAGTAGTTCCACCTTGGACTATGGGTCCATGTAGTAGCTAGATGGTTGTATCTCCTCCTTTGTGCTTTCATGTATAGAGCTTGTGAGCTCCGTTCATGATCAAGATCTAATCTATTTGTAATCATGCATGTTGTGTTTGCGGGGATCCGATGGATATTGAGATTATTATGTTGGTTTGATTAATGGTTTTATCTTTATGATTATATCATGTCTGTGGTGTTTGTGATCTTGCATGCTCTCCGTTGCTAGTGGTTATCTTGGACAAGTAGTTGCTAGTGACTCCAAGAGGGGGTATTTATGCTCGATAGTGGGTTCATGCCTCTAGTTTCCAAGGGAAGTGATAATAATCTCTTCGGTTGTAGATGTGTTGTTGCTACTAGGGAGAAAACAACGGTCTCTTGTTCATGGAACATGTAGACTGTTTACCTTACACACTTTGCTTAAAGCAGATGTCTGTTGCTTGCAACTTAATACTAGAGGGGGTTCGGATGATAACCTGAAGGTGGACTTCTAGTCATAGATGCAGTTGGTTGGCGGTCTATGTATATTGTTGTATTGCCCAATCAACCTCATAGGATCTTTCTGACTGGTAATTGTATTGTTATGCCTTTCTCAGTTCCTATCAATTGCCCCGCTGTAATTTGTTTACCCTTCATGCCATGTTGTTTATTTTAGGAGAGCACCTCTAGTGAACTATGGACCCCGGTCCAATCTTTACCATTGATACATCTTCCACTGTTATTGTTTACTTGGTGCAAACCACCATTACCTTCCACACCATACGTTTAATCCTTTGTTATAGCAAACCGGTGAGCTTGACAACCTCACTGATTCATTGGGGCAAAGTCTTGAGTTTGTGTTGTGCAGGTCTCCGTGTTGCTTGCAACACCTGTGTGACGTTTCCTTCCTCCTACTGGTTCGATAACCTCGGTTTCTTACTGAGGGAAACTTGATGTTGTGCTGCTTCATACCTTGCTCTTGGGGTTTCCAACGAAGCGTCCCACAAGTACTGGGCACCATCAAGCTTTTTCTGGCTTCGTTGCTGGGGAGGCCAAGGACGTCTTCACCAGGGGAGTCCTTCACTTCCTTTCTCTTTACTTTGTTTTTAGTTTGCTTTGTTTCTTTTGCTTGGTTTTGTTTGCCTCTTTTCAAAAAACCCAAAAAAAATTAGTCTAGTTTGGTTTTCTTGCTTTATTAAAAACACACACAAAAATTAGTTCCTGCTCTAATTGCTACCATGTCGGGGTCCGCCTTTATTTCCTCTGTGGTAGAAATCTCCACTTTTAAGCAAAAAAGGGAAGAAAGTTTTAAGGAATCTTGGTCTAGAATCTGTGCTTTCCAGATGGAAACTGAGCCTAAGATAAGGCTCGGCTTGGTTATTGATAGTTTCTACCGCGGTATTGCTCTTTGTTATAGATATGCTTTGGATGTTGTGGCTGAGAAAGATTTTTGCTTTGTACTGAAGATGAAGCTTATGATGCAATAAGGAAATTAATCATGATCTATGGAACACCTTGCAAGTCTGATTCCTCTTTCACAAGTATTTTTGCTAGGTTGAACCATCTTGAGACCAGTATTGCTGCCATGAATAGTTTCTATCACACTCTTAGGGCTTACCATGATTATGTTCCCATAAATTCTTATCCTTCAAAATGGTTTCCCACAATCAAAGTCTCAATAAACACTACACTTTTTGATGCTCGCTGTGATATCATGTCTGAATTTTGTCTCATGGCTAAAGATATTTTAGATTCCTTGAGCCTTTGGGTGCTTATTGAAGGAGGAGAGGAAATCTCTCTTACCAACAATACCACTATATCACTCATTGGAATAGGTGAAGGTGTGTTTACAAAAATCTCAGGAAAAATGGTGACTACTGATTATCTTGTTATTGAATGTGTAGGCAAAGGACAGATCACACTTGGAAGGTCTCTACTGAAACACCTTGGGGCAGTAATAGATGTGGAAAAATACATCATGCACTTTTATCCCCCGGTAAGCAATCATATCTTCCCTAAGGAGAAAAAGAAAGGTAAAAAAAGGAACAAGAAGGGCAATGCTTCATTCGAAAATACTTGATTCTTCTTGCTTCTTGTGCCTAACTTAAAGGCGTTAAAGAAAAGTACTTGTTGGAAGATAACCCAAGAGTTTCCTTGAGTATTGGAAGTTATTAATTTTGTAATGACCTCTCCTTATCCTTTTTGTTTGCTTTTTGTGCCAAGAATGACCTCTAATGAGAGGGAAGTAAGATTTGGGGAGTTGCTGTCCCGAAACAGATTTATGTCCTCCACCAAAAACAATTGTGAGGAGGCTCTGTAACTCGGATTGAGCTACAAATATACAAATAAATCCCCAAGTATGTTATATAACTTTCGTTAGTTCAACATATTTTGATTTGAGCAACATAAGATGTTCGAAAAAATCGGTTTCTACCTGTTGGTCTGTTTTGACAGATTTCTGCCATTATTTGCATTTGCTTCTTATTGATTCTTTTTTGAGTTCTCTTCAGGTAAATTGAGATTTTTTAAGGAGTTAATACAGTAGCTTGTGTTTTTAGTGAAAAGCCTTGTTGTTCCAAAGATTTGCCAGTGGTCTAATATCTTTTGAATAAACTAATGTTGCTAATGAAGATTGTGTGAAGTTTTGTATGAAGGAAAAATTCCAGGCGTAAAGAGAGAATGATGCAATGAGATGAAGAATGGACAAAAGATCAAGCTTGGGGATGCCACCATGGTGTCACCCCAAGAAATATCCAAGAGGTACAAGAATCAAAGCTTGGGGATGCCCAAGGCATCCCCTTCTTCATCAATAAAAAGCTCAGGTCTGTCTAGACACTTCACTTTTATTGTTTCATGCACAGCTGTGTTGTTCTTGGAGCATCTTAGTTTTCGTTTGCTTTTCTTAGTTTGTTTAGTTTGCTTTAGTAGTTTGGACCCCCGTTCTCGTTGTGTTGTTTTGCAAATATGTTTGCTTGGTGTTTGGAAAGGAGTAGTAAGTTCTTGCTTGAAGTGCAAGAGGAGCTTGCATTGACTGTGACTTAGACTTTAGCATGACATGCTAGGTGTTGATTTTGCATTATGCTTAGTGATTATTGTTGTAGCATGTCTTGTTCCAAACAATTGGGATTGCTTAGTGTGCCTTGAATAAATTATGCGTTGTTTTAGCATGCAAAAGCATAGTATTGTGGTATTCTCCTTTGATGTTTTGCTTGGGTTGACTTGGAACATGCTTACACCATGTTATGACTCTCACAAGTCACCATTATCCTCTATGATCATTTAGTCCTTGACTTGTAGTACCACTCTTTGCTTTGATTAGTATGCTTTGTTGCACTACATGATTATGGCCATTATTGCTCTCTTAGTTGGTTGCTCCCAATCTTTTGCTAGCCTCCACTTCTATGAGTAAGCTCTACTCATGCTTCCAACTCCCAAGAAACCAAGTTTTTTCAAAGTGTCCACTATAAACTCCTATGCATGGTGTGTGTAACATCCCAGTATTTAGAACCTAACGAAGGGTAGATTTTGGAATAGGTATTGTTGCATGCATTCATTTGAGAAAATGCGGGTAAATTTTTTGCCAAATAAAAACCTTGAGTGATCAATGTTTCTTTCTTACTTTGGGAGTAGGGTTAGTCTTAAAGGAGGATTGCTATAAACTTTGACATGATATTAATTGAATGGTCTGTGTCTTAAAAATGAATTTGAAATTTAAATTTGAATGTTTGAATAATAATTAAAATGATTTGGATATAAGATTTGAATTAATTAAGAGAAAAGTTTTATAACTTAAATCTTATTCAAAAGCAATATGGTATATGAAGTTCATTTCTTATTCATAAACAAATTACAGGGAATAACTTACTGAAGTTATTCCAAATTTTACAATTCACATAATAGAAAAGAATAAAATATTATTTATTAATAAATATATAATCTTCATTACAAATAAACCAAATAAAGGTTACAAGAATTATAAAAGGAAAATTACAAAAGATTAAGAAAAGTACATTTGTATATCTGCTAACTATCCTATATCTACAACTACACTAAATCTTCATCTTTATCTGTGTACCTGCAAGCAAAGATTAAATAGGAAATAAATAAGATTAGTGTTAGAATGTTTCTCTCAGATATGTTAGTGAGGTGCACTTGACAATCTCATCATTGAGAAATGATAAAAGGGGAAAGTTTCACCAATATGAAAGATCATCTTTCATAAATTCAAAGCCAGAATGCAAATGACAGCCAAAAGGGACCAATTCACCAGCTAGGGTAAAAATAGTTTGGTAATGGTAAGTTCAAAATTCTGAACCTATCCACATGTGCATAGCAGGCACACAAGCTGCACACACACATCATGCAAAAGGGTTTGCTGTCGACCTCACAAGCACAGCTATATATCACAAAACCACAACACAGCCGTGGAGGAGCACACTAGTGCATCATTCCACTACACACCACAGCCTGGGGTGAACAACAGTGAAACCAAGAACAGCAACCAAACCAACCACCCAGATTAACCCAAACATCACCAGGATGGTGACATAAGGAGGGGAATAGATCTGGTGGATAGCAAGGTCAAGCCCAGGAGCTAGGAGGAGCAGGAAAGCTCAAGAGCAAGCTCAGGAGCTAGCAAAAGCAGATCAAGATCAAGACCAAAATCAAGATCAAGATCATCATCAATATACTACACCAACATCAAATCTTGTGGTGAGTCTCATAAAACCATCACATGCTTTCATCAGAATATCTAAAAAAAGGATGTGTTTCTTTATGTAATGATCTCTCAATAAGCACCCAAGAGGGGTGAATCTATCCTAGAGATTTCAAGTATAAGGATAAGAAATCAAGCTCCACCACAAGCACTAAACCCTCAGACCAACATCACTGGGTTTAGTGTTATTTTTGCAACTTAGATCATTTTCATTTGATCTTACCAGATCAGGGCACATCTCTCAAAGAGAGAGTAGCACCTCTAAATCTATAAGATCCAAACAAACTATTGCCCAACTAACTAGGAATCACATCCAAGAGCCTCAAACCAACATCATAGGCAGGAAAGATAATAAAAGCTTCCATATCATCTTATCAGTTTTTAATCACAAGCATAATCAAGCTAAGACCAGAAATAAGACTCAATCACTTGTGTGCCAAATAATATTGGTATCACAAGGACAGGTTGCATATGAACTAAAACCAATCCTTGTTCAGAATCCACACATAAAAGGGACAACCAAATATATATCATTTTCCTGAAGCTAAGTGCCAGGAATCAACATTAAAATGAATCTATACATCCACAGAAAATCATTACATATAATGATTTGATTCAGAGTGTATCATCTCAAACAAACCATATTATAATTGCAGTAAGCAACCAATGAGATAAAACAACTGTCAGTTTAAGTAATCTGACAATAGAGTAAACTCTTAGACAACTAGCATGGATCATGGTGGATTACCACTAGGAAGAATCTGACAGGCAACTAGTATCATCAAAGCTACTATCAATCCTTAACCACAACAGGCAATCATTTCCCATGATCAAATATGATCAACACTAGATCTAAAGCATCATAGATATGATCAACAGAGGGGTTATGAACCCTAATCCAGATATGAACCCAAATCCAGAGATGAACCCAATCAGCACATAATCACTTAACATGAGAAGCTACTAGCTACACACCAAAAAGAATCAAAGTGGTAGCATGGACAAACACCACAGAGACCACTTACCCGAGGTCCTCGCTGATGAATCGAAGAGGAAGCGGGGGCCACGAACATGCGGCATAGGGAGCACCGGAGGCTGCAACTGCACACCTGCAATGGCGGCCACAGACCAAGACGAGACCAAGACACCACATGGGATCGCGGCCAAGAAGACTTTCGAACCCTAGGGTTCGGGAATGATGGAACCGACCACAGGAAGCCTCGAGTCAAATCAAGTGGATAGGACGAAGAGCGTCGTTGACAACCCCAACTTTCACGGCGGCGACGGCGGCGGCGACTATCGAAGGTGGCGGCATCGCTTACGAGCAGAATCGAGGAGGAGATAAGGTCGAGGAGAGGGAGGCGAGTGGGTGGGTGGGCCAAAACCCTTCAAGGTAGTTATTTGACTGCCCTATTGGGCCACCTTGGCCCCAATAAATAAGCCAGCCAAGTTATTTAATAAATCTTTTGATCAATTAGAAAAGACCAAAATGCCCCTAACCTAAATAAAATTATAGAAAATAAAATAAAAGTACAAAAATTATAAATAAAATATTTTTAGATTCACAATAATCCACTCTGTCCAAATAAAATAAGATATCAAGTTTTGGACATTCAAATTTTTATAAGAATTTTTTAATTTAAATATACCTTATGGAATTTTACAAAATTATTGAAAGGTGATAAAAATAAATAAAAATCACTTTCATTATTTATTAATATTATAGTATTTTTGAAAAATACTAAATAAATATTTAGTAATAAAATTAATGTATAATTAATAATTCCTAAAAGAATTATTAAATCAATAAATGTCAAATAAAATAAAATAACTCAATATATGTTATAAATATTAAAAAGAAATATTTATAAATCCTTTATTACTCAAAAAGGAACTTTTGGGGGTAAATGCATATAAATTTAAATAATGCATTACATTACATGCATAATTATTTTGCTTCTTTAAATATTGTCCTTACCGGGAAATAATGATGTTTTTGTAGAACTAGAAGCTCAAGGTCCAGTGCAAGCATCTGACTTCACTACCTTGTCATCACAAGGCAAGTTCATCACTTGCTCATGTCCTTTGAAGAGTCTTTATCAAAGTATTTGCAAATTGTGTGTTATCATATATGCTATAAAAGAAAGAAATTATTATTTTCATAAACAAAGAAATCATAGATATCATCCTAAGTGGTGATATAATGGAGCAATAGAACTTAGAGTTCTAATTGCAACAATGATGATCAAATAGGGACTTAATAACCCACGACATCGTGATTCTAGCGGTATATTACGTTAGCCATGAGATTTGGAATGGACGGAGAAGTCGATGTATCTTCTTCCTCTCGCATGAAGCGGATGTGCAGGTCGTGTTATCCTCGTAGCGTGCATATTAATTGGTAATTCGTAGAGGATATGCAGCATATGGGTGGGAACCCTCAACGTCCCACGATAGTTCTGGCATCTAACGGTTTGTACAAACCATTGCCGTAATTCATTATGTGGGCGTGGTATACACCAAGGAGGCATGTGGGGTCGCAAAGGGGGCAATGATTGGCTTGGACCAACTACTGGGCCCCACATCATGGAATTGTGGATGGGAAAGTACGCCCGGTTGTGCAACAAGGAGTTGATCTCTCATGGGTAAAGTGACGCACCTCTGAAGAGTGTAAGAACTGTAACTTGTTACTCCCTGTTCCGGGAAGGAGCTATGAACGCTGCAGGAAAGGAACTCCATGAAAGTTCTGGTCAACCTGTGAAGGCTGATTGCCATAGTTTTTTCGGAATAAAATCAATCTTTGAAGAAAGATTTACAAAAAAACTGCATATTGCCAAGGATTTATAATCCGAGGTGGTAGTTAGAACATCAAACTTCCCACCTTGCATATAATGAACTTGTTGGGTAACGCTGTTACTTATTCTTTCCTTTGATCCCTTGCTTAGACTCTAAGGATCCCGAAGACGTGCCAATGTATGCAGCCGAATGCCAAGAAGACGTGTTCTACGAGGAACCTGGTCTATCCGGAGGAGTTGAAGGCGTGGACTATGAGATCCGCTACGGTGTCAATGAGAACGAGTCCACTTAAGTGCCTAGTTAGTAGTAACTAACGGAGCCGAGCAGCATGAACTCTATAGAATAAGCTGTTGAGCCTCACTCCTAGTCGGAGTTGTTACTCTTAAATTTCCGCAGAACACTTTATATTTGGTTTGTAAGTTGGATCTTTTGGAAGTCTTGAACTTCCGGTATTGTAATAATAATAATGTGTGTACTTTTGTAATATGGACCCGCAATGTTTCTGTTGTACCACTCTGAGGAATGTGATATTTACGGAACGGTGTTCTGTGAATGTCATGTCAACGACTATAGTATACTACACATGCAGTGGTATGCTGGGTCACCGCAGTTGGTATCAGAGAAAATTGCTTTGACCTTAGGTTGGAAACCTAGTAAAGGGTATTACCTATTGTAAAGCTAGCAACGATAAAGAATTCTCTAAATGTAATATAATGGGTATTCAAATGAGAATATTCCGTTATATATTTTAGTGCGATAATTCTTTGTTATGATGCAATATGCCATTGGATATTAATCAAAATTATTTTTCTGATACACAGAGATATGGCACCAAAGTTTCCAAAACAGACTTTGGTAAGGAAAGAGGAGACTCTTGATGAATATCAAGGATCGTTTACAGACCAACTTCGTCAACTTTTAAAGCTCTTTAATTGTCCAACTAGAATTCCAGTGAACACTATCACTTACCTAGATGGCCAGATGTTATCCAAGTATCGTGTGAGCATCCTACTTCCAGAGAAGCTTGGATTATATCACGATCTACCCATAGGAGAAGGTAGGAGTCATTTAGCATCCCATCATGTTGCTGTTGTAGAGGCAATAACAAATATCCAGGAGCAGAAAACCAAGGAGCTAGAAGGTAGCACATTCTCTGTGATACCTCATGATTATATAGACTCGGAGCCTATACCGGATCATCTTACTTTGGTTAAGAATCATCCTAAGTTAGCTTCCAAGTTTATGGATAGATACCGAACACTCGTTGCGTCTTTTTATAAGACTCATCAAGTGATTGTTGAAGACAAAAATGATATGTTAGAGGATCTAACTGATCCGGAAAGGAGGAAGCAGTTAGCATTCCATCTAGAGAAAGAAGCAGGTAGTAGTACAACACCTATCTTTAAGGATATACCGATAGATCCGGAATCTTTTATACCATATCCATACTCACCAAGACCTGAACCTACACATGATCCTACTATAGATATGCGGTATGCAGTACCATATGGCTCAGAGGATGGTTCTGACTCAGAACTTCCTATTGAGAATTCAGATGGTTGGAGGATGGGATCATATAATGGATCTCATGAACACCAGATATCCACAGAGGGTTCTGAAATAAATGTCGGACAATCCAGTTGGATGGGTGAAAGAATGAACCTTAATAATAGAAGTAGAAATACCATGTCAATAGATGATCAGGATGAAGAAGAGGATCCTAAAGAGAGAGTGTTTGAATCATCAACATCTTCTCAAAACCCAGGGAATATACATTATCCAGTATTCAATTATCTTATCCACGAGAGCACCTGGGAAGCAGCTGGATCTGCGTATTCTGTTGACAACTCAAGGAATGTAGCTCAGTTGATGCAGGCTGGAGATAATGTTGAATATGTTTCTGAAGACTTTTCAGCTGAGCTAGAGGGAGTCGATGCGCTCAGGTTGAGTAATGACTCAAGTCCTGACACTTCAGATACAGAGTATGTTACTTATGGAAGGCCATATGTTCCACAAACTGTGCGACGAACAACACGTCATCACGGTTGGACATCAGGCATGTACGATGAGCGTAGTTACTATTAGAAAGAGACAAGTAGTCAACAGTATCAAGCACTTTGTATTGTACTCTAAGTAATAAGGTAGTTAGATGATTACGGAAGTTTGTGACTATACCTATATGATATATGTTGTAAGAACCTTGTATCACTATGATAATATGTGTAATATGTGAAATGCATATTCGGATTTTCCTTGGATTTTCATTGTGTGACTAGTTATGTGCGTAAAGTCGAGCTCAAAACACATGTGCATGATGTAATTATGAGTATTCGCTTTATGTTGCAGGACTAGGGGGGGTCATGGATACGGGTGTAGAAATGGAAATTGAGCAGCAGCGGATGGAGCGTGAGGCCAAGGAAAAGGCCGATGCTGATACAGAAAATGAAGGAGCATTACCACCACCACCAATGAGGCCGTTAATGGAGCAGAACTTTATGCAATGCATGCAAATGATGCAAGAGAACCAGAACAAGTTCATGGAAGAGTTGCTGGGGTGAGCAAATAAGAGGGCACCTGAAGAAGGAGGATTGAGTTTATCTGATTTCCAGAATGCAAGACCTTTACCTTTTGCATCATCTCCTGAACCAATGGATGCAGAAGACTTGCTAGCAGATGCAGAAAGGAAGCTGAAAACTGTGGGTTGCAATGATGAGGAAAAATTGAGGTATGCAACTCATCTGCTGACTGGACCTGCAGCATCATGGTGAGAAAATCAGTTAGCCATGCAACAACCAGGAAGGGAGTTTACTTGGGAGGAGTTCGAGCAGAGATTCCGTGGATATCATGTTCCAGAAAGTGTCATGGAGTTGAAGTGGAGAGAGTTTGAGGAGCTTCAGCAAGGATATACTAGTGTCATGAAGTACATCCGGGAGTTTAGACAGCTGTCTCGTTATGCTGAGGAGGATGTTAACACTGAAGAGAAGCGGAAGAAGCGTTTCCTACGTGGATTAAATCCGTTTGTGAGGATGCAGCTAAGGTTAGCCAATAAGCAAACTTATCAGCAGTTGTTAGATGCAGCCATTACTTTTGAAGATGATTACAAGAATGTCCAAGAGGATCGGAGAAAGAGAGCCAAGAAGGAAACCAAGAGAATTCAGGCAAGCAAACCAAAACCTAACCTGGATTTCAAACCTCGGAATAGAAATTATGGCAACAACAAAAATAACAACAACAATAACAAGGGCAGTAGTGGAAATCAATCTAATCTGAGAAGGAATGTTATCTGTAACAACTGTGGAATTCCGGGGCATTTCCAGAGGGAGTGCAAAAAGCCTGTAGTGATATGTTACGGTTGTGGCCAGAAGGGGCATATCAAGCCAGATTGTCCGAGCAAACCACCGGGAGGATGGCCTACCAAGAGAGAAGGACAAGCTATTGGAGGAAATGGAAACCTCAATAAAGGGGAAACCAATGGTAAGAATAACAATGGCAAGAGAAACCGACCAACCGGAAAACTGAACTGTGCAACTCTCGAGGAGGTGGATAATTCGGAGCATGCAGTGATAGGTACGCTCAATATCCTTACCAATCATGGCAAAGTTCTATTTGATACTGGTGCAACTACTTCATTCATTTCTGAAGAATTTTGTGATAAGTTCGGGATTATAAGGGCAACGTTAGAAAGTCCTATGACCGTAATTACGGCAGGAGGGAATGTGATTGTACGCCACATAAAACAAGATCAGGTTATCTCGATATGTGGTTGTACATATTTCACAGACCTTTATGTGATTCCTTTGAAGGGAATTGCAGTAGTACTAGGGATGGATTAGATGATGGAACACGGATCTCGGATTAATTGTGAGGAGAAGACTGATTCAATCAAAACTCCAAGTGGATCAAGGATAGTTTACCAAGCAGATAAACACAGTCATATCATGGTGGATCTGCAGTTGAATTCGATGAAAGAAGTTAAATTAGAAGAGATTCCTGTAGTTAATGAATTCCAAGATATTTTTCCAACGGAATTACCAGGAATGCCACCAGACCGGGAGATAGAGTTCACAATTGACCTAATACCTGGTACAACACCTATAGCTCAAGCACCCTATAAAATGGGACCCAAAGAGTTGAAAGAACTCAAGGATAAAATTGATGAGTTAGCAAGAAAAGGATTTATACAGGAAAGTGTATCTCCATGGGGAACACCAGTAATCTTTGTGGATAAGAGAGATGGTGGAAGACGGATGTGTGGTGATTATAGAAATCTGAACAACGTGACGATCAAGAATAAGTATCCTTTACCAAGAATTCAAGATTTGTTTGATCAAGTGAAAGGAGCTGGGGTATTTTCAAATATCGATTTAAGATCTGGATACCATCAAATAAAAATCAAGACGGAAGATGTTCCAAAAACAGCATTTGTCTCAAGATATGGACACCATGAGTATCTGGTGGTAAATGCACCGGCAATATTCATGAATCTGATGAACAAGATCTTCATGCCATATTTGGATAAGTTTGTCACCGTCTTTATTGATGATATTCTGATATATTCCAAGGATAAGGAAGAGCATGCTGACCATTTGAGAATAGCATTGCAGACTTTAAGAGAACATAAGCTTTATGCTAAGTTCAGTAAGTGTGAGTTCTGGTTAGATGAGGTAGAATTCCTCGGTCATGTGATCAGTAAGGATGGTATTGCTGTGAATCCATCCAAAGTTCAGTCGGTACTAGAGTGGACTGCACCGACCAATGTGAAGAAAATTCGAGGTTTTTTAGGAATGGCTGGTTATTATCGGAGATTCATTGAAGGGTTCTCCAAAATAGCCGGACCAATGACCAAATTATTAAGGAAGAATACACCATTCAAGTGGGATGAGAAGTGTGAAGCAAGTTTTAAAGAATTGAAGACTAGATTAACCACAACTCCAATCTTAGCAGTTCCTAAAACAGGGAAGGATTTCACTGTATATTGTGATGCGTCTAAAGAAGGTTTGGGTTGTGTATTAATGCAAGATCGGAAAGTGATTGCTTATGGTTCAACAAAATTGAAACCACATGAAGTCAACTATCCAACTCATGATTTAGAGTTAGCAGCAGTAGTCTTTGCGCTGAAAGGATGGAGGCATTTTCTTTATGGAGCCAGATGTGAGTTATACACTGACCATAAAAGTCTCAAGTACTTCTTCACTCAGAAGGAATTGAACATGAGGCAGAAGCGTTGGTTGGAATTAATCCAGGATTATGATTTAACAATCAATTACACCCCGGGGAAAGCAAATGTTGTAGCAGATGCTTTAAGCAGAAAGAGTGCAGATATTCAGCCAACCAATAGAGAGTTACCAAAAGAGTTACAAATGGACTTGGAAAGGTTAGAACTTCAATTCATCAGAACCGAGGTTCTTGGAGGATTGACAACTATGCAGGTAGTTGCAGAGCAGGATAGTGATCTTAAACAAGAAATTTTTAGACATCAAGAAAAAGATCCTTTTATTGCTGAGGAAATTTGGAGGATATCTCAAGAGCAAAAATAAGTTTTTATCCTTGGAGATTATGGATCTTTATGGTTTCAAGATCGTCTATGTGTTCCAGATGTGACTGAGATAAAAAATGTCATACTCAAAGAAGCACATGATACACCCTATTCTATACATCCAGGGAGTACCAAGATGTATATGGATTTGAAAGAACTATTCTAGTGGAATAACATGAAAAGGGATATTGCGAAATATGTATCTGAATGCCATACTTGTCAAAGGGTGAAAGCTGAACATCAAAGTCTAGCAGGACCATTACAACCCTTAGAAATTCCTGAATGGAAATGGGAGGAAATAGGCATGGATTTCATCACAGGATTACCTATGACACCAAAAAGGAAGGATATGATATGGGTAATAGTGGACCGACTCACTAAGAGTGCACATTTTATTCTAGTAAATCAAAAGGATAATGCCGAGAAGTTAGTTGAAATATATGTTAAAGAGATAGTAAGTAAGCATGGAGTACCAAGAATATTGTAACTGATAGGGGATCAGTGTTTACTTCAGCATTTTGGAAGCAATTGCATGAAGCACTTGGTTCAAAATTAGATTTCAGCACGACATATCATCCTGAAACAGGAGGTCAAACTGAAAGAACAAATCAAATACTAGAAGACATGTTGAGAGCCTGTGCACTAGATTTTGGAGGAACATGGGAAGATCACCTACCATTGGAAGAATTCTCTTATAACAATAGCTATCAGAGTAGTCTGAAGGCAGATCCATATGAGGTTCTGTATGGAAGGAAGTGTAGATCACCAATATGCTGGTATGAACCTGGAAGCAGCAAAGAATTTGCTCCGGATTATATCAAGGAGAGACAAGACATCATTGATAAGATCAGGGATAGATTGAAAATAGCCCAGAGAAGGCAGAAAAGTTATGCGAATCAAAGCCGAAGATCATGGCATCCAGAAGTGGGAATTTGGTCTATTTGAAAGTAACTCCAATGAAAGGAGTAAAAAGATTCGGAGTTAAAGGGAAATTGAGTCCAAGATATATTGGACCATTCAAGATACTAAGTCAAAACAGAACTATAGCTTATGATTTAGAGTTACCATCAAGATTGTCTCAAGTGCATAATGTTTTCCATGTGTCACAACTTCGCAAATGTTTGAAAGTTCCTGATGATGCAATAACACATCAAGAGATAAAACTACAAGCAGACCTAACTTATATTGAAAAACCTTGCAAGATTCTGGAAGAAAACTGGAAAAGATTGAGGAACAGGGCAATCAAATATTGCAAGGTATAATGGGAACATCACTCTGAGAGAGAAGCCACATGGGAGAAGGAAGAGGATTTAAGAAAAGCATATCCAGAACTATTCACGTACATCTCCACAAACTTCGGGACGAAGTTTAATTTAAGGGGGGAAGTCTGTAACATCCCAGTATTTAGGACCTAACGAATGGTAGATTTTGGAGTAGGTATTGTTGCATGCATTCATTTGAGAAAATGCAGGTAAATTTTTTGCCAAATAAAAACCTTGAGTGATCAATGTTTCTTTCTTACTTTGAGAGTAGGTTTAGTCTTAAAGGAGGATTGCTATAAACTTTGACATGATCTTAAAGGAATGGTGTGTGTCTTAAAAATGAATTTGAATTTTAAATTTGAATGTTTGAATAATAATTAAAATGATTTGTATATAAGATTTGAATTAATTAAGAGAAAAGTTTTATAACTTAAATCTTATTCAAAAGCAATATGGTAAATGAAGTTCATTTCTTATTCATAAACAAATTACAGGGAATAACTTACTGAAGTTATTCCAAATTTTACAATTCACATAAGAGAAAAGAATAAAATATTCTTTATTAATAAATATATAATCTTCATTACAAATAAACCAAATAAAGGTTACAAGAATTATAAAAGGAAAATTACAAAAGATTAAGAAAAGTACATTTGTATATCTACTAACTATCCTATATCTACAACTACACTAAATCTTCATCTTTATCTGTGTACGTGCAAGCAAAGATTAAATAGGAAACAAATAAGATTAGTGTTAGAATGTTTCTCTCATATATGTTAGTGAGGTGCACTTGACAATCTCATCATTGATAAATGATAAAAGGGGCAAGTTTCACCAATATGAAAGATTTCATCTTTCATAAATTCAAAGCCAGAATGCAAATGAAAGCCAAACGGAACCAATTCACCAGCCAGGGTAAAAGTAGTTTGGTAATGGTAAGTTCAAAATTCTGAACCTATCCACATGTGCATAGCAGACACACACACACAAAGATGCAAAATGGTGTCTTTGTCGACCTCAAGCACAACTAGATATCACAAAACCACAACCTGGTAGTGGAGGAGCACACTAGTCGTCATTCCACTACACAACACACCAAAGACATCCGGTGAACACAGTTAAACCAAGAACAAGAACAAACCAACCACCCAGATCAACCCAAACATCACGGGATGGTGACATAAGGAGGGAATAGATCGGTGTATCAAGGTCAAGCCCAGGAGCTAGGAGGAGCAGGCAAGCTCAAGAGCAAGCTCAGGAGCCAGCAAAAGCAGATCAAGATCAAGACCAAAATCAAGATCAAGATCATCATCAATATACTACACCAACATCAATTCTTGTGGTGAGTCTCATAAAACCATCACATGCTTTCATCAGAATATCTAAACAAAAGCATGTGTTGCTTTATGTAATGATATCTCAATAAGCACCCAAGAGGGGTGAATCTATCCTAGAGATTTCAAGTATAAGGATAAGAAATCAAGCTCCACCACAAACACTAAACCCTTAGACCAGCATCACTGGGTTTAGTGTTATTTTTGCAACTTAGATCATTTTCATTTGATCTTACCAGATCAGGGTACATCTCTCAAAGAGAGAGGAGCACCTCTAAATCTATAAGACTCAAACAAACTATTGCCCAACTAACTAGGAATCACATCCTAGAGCCTCAGACCAACATCATAGGCAGGAAAGATAATAAAAGCTTCCATATCATCTTATCAGTTTTTAATCACAAACGTAATCAAGTTAAGCCCAGAAATAAGACTCAATCACTTGTGTGCCAGATCATATTGGTATCACAAGGACAGGTTGTATATGAACTAAAACCAATCCTTGTTCAGAATCCACACATAAAAGGGACAACCAAATATATATCATTTTCCTGAAGCTAAGTGTCAGGAATCAACAATAAAATGAATCTATACATCCACAGAAAATCATTACATATAATGATTTGGTTCAGAGTGTATCATCTCAAACAAACCCATATTATAATTGCAAGAGCAACCATCGAGAAAACTACATCGGTTTAAGTAATCGAAAGACAAGTAAACTCTCAAAACAACAACATAATCCAATCAAGGATTTTATTGAAACAACTAGCATGGATCATGGTGGATTACCACTAGGATAAATCTGACAGGCAACTAGTATCATCAAATCTACTATCAATCCTTAACCACAGCAGACAATCATTTCCCATGATCAACACTAGATCTAAAGCATCATAGATATGATCAACAGAGGGGTTATGAACCCTAATCCAGAGATGAACCCTAATCCATAGATGAACCCAATCAGCACATAATCACTCAACATGACAAGCCACTAGCTACGCACCAAAAAGAATCAAAGCAGTAGCATGGACAAACACCATAGAGACCACTTACCCGAGGTCCTCGCTGATGAATCGAAGAGGAAGCAGAGGGGCCAGCAGCACACGCAGGGAGAACCAGAGGGCGCCAGAACTTGCACCGCCAGCGGTGTATAGCCAAGCATGAGACCAAAGACACCACCGCGGCGGGATCGCGCGATAACAACTTTTCCGAACCCTAGGGTTCGGGAATGGCTGACCACTGTGGAAGCCACCGAGTCAAATCCAAGTGGATGGGACGAAGAGCATCGTCGACAACCCCAACTCAAGACCACGTGGCGGCTGACGGTGAGAATCGACGGTGGCGGCATCGCACCCGCGAGTCAGGGGAGGAGGAGATAAGGTCGAGGGAGAGAGAGGAGGCAGAGTGGGCTGGGTGGGCCAAAACCCTTCGGGGTAATTATTTGACCCTGCCCTATTGGGACACCTTGGCCCAATAAGCCCAAGGGGGCCAGCCCAAGTTATTTAATAAATCTTTTGATCAATTAGAAAATACCAAAATGCCCCTGACCTAAATAAAATTATAGAAAATAAATAAAAGTCCAAAAAATTATAAATAAAATATTTTTGGATTCACAATAATCCACTCTGTCCAAATAAAATAAGATGTCAAATTTTGGACATTCAAATTTTAATAAGAATTTTGTAATTTAAATATACCTTATGGAATTTTACAAAATAATTGAAAGGTGATAAAAATAAATAAAAATCACTTTCATTATTTATTAATATTATAATATTTTTGAAAAATACTAAATAAATATTTAGTAATAAAATTAATGTATAATTAATAATTCCTAAAAGAATTATTAAATCAATAAAAGTCAAATAAATGGAAATAAAATAAAATAACTCAATATATGTTATAAATATTAAAAAGAAATATTTATAAATCCTTTATTGCTCAAAAAGGAACTTTTTGGGGTAAATGCATATAAATTTAAATAATGCATTACATTACTTGGATAATCATTTTGCTTCTTTAAATATTGTCCTTACCGGGCAATAATGATGTTTTTGTAGAACTAGAAGCTCAAGGTCCAGTGCAAGCATCAGACTTCACTACCTTGTCATCACAAGGCAAGTTCATCACTTTCTCATGTCCTTTGAAGAGTCTTTATCAAAGTATTTGCAAATTGTGTGTTATCATATATGCTACAAAAGAAAGAAATTATTATTTTCATAAACAAAGAAATCATAGATATCATCCTAAGTGGTGATATAATGGAGCAATAGAACTTAGAGTTCTAATTGCAACAATGATGATCAAATAGGGACTTAATAACCCGTGACATCAGTGATTATAGCGCCGTATATTACGCGTTAGCCATGAGATTTGGAATGGGACAGAGAAGTCAGTTGTATCTTCTTCCTCTCGCATGAAGCCGGATGTGCAGGTCGTGGCTGTTATCCTCGTAGTGTACATATTAATTGGTAATCCGTAGAGGATATGCAGCATATGGGTGGAAACCCTCAACGTCCCACGATAGTTCTGGCATCTAACGGTTTGTACAAACCATTGCCGTAATTCATTATGTGGGCATGGTGTACACCAAGGAGGCATGCAGGGTCGCGAAGGGGGTAGTGATTGGCTTGGACCAACTACTGGGCCCCACATCATGGAATTGTGGACGGGAAAGTACGCCTGGTTGTGCAACAAGGAGTTGATCTCTCATGAGTAAAGTGACACACCTCTGCAGAGTGTAAGAACTGTAACTTGTTACTCCCTGTTCCGGGAAGGAGCTATGAACGCGGCAGGAAAGGAACTCCATAAAATTTCTGGTCAACCTGTGAAGGCTGATTGTCATAGTTTTTTCAGAATAAAATCAATCTTTGAAGAAAGATTTACAAAAAAACTACATAGTGCCAAGGATTTATAATCCGAGGTGGTAGTTAGAACATCAATCTTCCCACCTTGCATATAATGAACTTGTTGGGTAACGCTGATACTCTTTCTTTCCTTTGATACCTTGCTTAGACTCTGAGGATCCCGAAGACGTGCCAATGTATGCAGCCGAATGCCAATAAGACGTGTTCTACGAGGAACCTGATCTATCCGGAGGAGTTGAAGGCGTGGACTACGAGATCCGCTACGGTGTCAATGAGAACAAGTCCACTTAAGTGCCTAGTTAGTATTAACTAACGGAGCTGAGCAACATGAACTCTATAGAATAAGCTGTTGAGCCCCACTCCTAGTCGGAGTTGTTACTCTTAAATTTCCGCTGAACACTTTATATTTGGTTTGTAAGTTGGATCTTTTGGAAGTCTTGAACTTCCGGTATTGTAATAATAATAATGTGTGTACTTTTGTAATATGGACCCGCAATGTTTCTGTTGTAGCACTCTGAGGGATGTGATATTTACGGAACAGTGTTCTGTGAATGTCATGTCAACGACTATAGTATACTACACATGCAGTGGTATGCTGGGTCACCGCAGTGTGTTACACCATTCCAAGTATGTTCATGTTTTCAACTAACTTCCAATTAAATACTGATTTCTTATGTGAAAACTTAGTGATTAAAGCCCTCACGAACTTGATGGCACATTTTATTATTTGCCTCTAATAAACTTGAACCATTGAGACAATTTTGTTTTATATGCTTGCACTTATAAGTTGGGATTAGCATAACCGTGCTATCACGGGGAATGTTTTCAACATTGCACTTGTACTTTTGTACTCCATTGATATCATGCTCTTTTGTCTATGGATGTTACGGTGTGAAATGAAGTGGGAACTTGTAAGTCCGTGGAGTTTGTATTTTGTGTTAGAGAAACACCTGGGCCGCTAGCCTAAGCCATGCCTAATCGTGGTGGAAACTTGCAGCATCACTATAGTGAGCTATCTATGAAGCATCCTCAATAAAAAGCTATGCATATGGTAAATAAAAAGATTGCTGAGATGCTCATTGTATGCTTGCCTTGTCATTTTGGTTATGGGAAAGCTCATGTACCATGTGCAAGGCTACCCCGTTGGCGGTTCTCAATGATATGCAAATACTTACAATGACAAGAACTTGCCTGGGCCCTAAGTTGAGTATCCATGAGGTTTAGCCCTCATATTCAAGGGACTTGAGATTGCCAACTTATACTTTGTCAAGCATATACTCCAGCTTTGCCACTTTAACCTTAACCACTTCAAGATGCTTATGATAGGGGCAATGATGGCTGAAAGCTAACAAGTACCATAATTTTTGGAAGCTCTTTTTGAAACTTGTAATCCCTGCTTCCTTTATAAAAAGGCATTTCTTCTACCATTATTGAGTCTCCACCTTCTACCTTCAGGTACCATTAAGAGAGCATAGTTGTCATTCTGTGTGCAGTGTTCCAAAGCTTATTAATTGATGCATATTGTGTTATTACTTGTTCTTGTGCTACTTGTTTCTAGTCACCCTTGTGAACTTTGCAGGTGTCCTATGCATTATATTGATACTCTATGAGGGACAAGTTGATTGCCACTATGCTATGTTTTCTGTATGTGAAACAAACGTTTTTCAATGCATGTTATTCATGATCTTTGTTTGTAGCTTTCCATGTTGCATGCTTGGTTACTATGTCCTATTGTTATAATTCCATCTTTCATGCACATGTTTAGAGTTCTTTGATCCCATCTTTCAATGCTTGCAAATGGTTGGAGCTTTATTGTGAGGGTGCATGTCACCTCAAAACTTATTCTTTTATCACTTACCTACTCGAGGACAAGCAGGAGTTAAGCTTGGGGATGTTGATATGTTGGAAACGTATCTATAATTTTTGATGATCCATGCTTGTTTAGTATCTACTTTTCTTTACTTGTCCACACTTTGAGGTTGTTTTTACATGTTTTCTGGTACTAACCTATTAACAAGTTGCAACAGTGCCAGATGCGTGTTTTCTACTGTTTTTGGTTTCAGAAAAGTTAGTAAAGAAATATTGTCGGAATTGGACAGGACGAAGGACAAAGTCAATTACTTTCCGTGGGGAACAAGAAGTCTAGAGGAGAGATGAGGAGGCGTGCCAGGGAGGATAAGCCCCCCTAGGTGCAGGTGGGCCCTACCCCACGCTTGGGTAGGGTTTGCGCCCTCTGGCCACCGCCTCGGTCTCCCCCTTCGCTTATAAGAAGCCCCCGATGCAGAAACCCTGAGTACCCAATCAGAAATCCACGAAACCGTCTGTAGCCGCCGCCACCATCGTCCCTAGATCGGGAGGATCTGAAGTTCTTCCTGGCACCCTGCCGGAGGGGAGATAATCCCGGAGGCCTTTTCTCTGGTATGATGTGTGAGTAGTTCCACCTTGGACTATGGGTCCATGTAGTAGCTAGATGGTTGTATCTCCTCCTTTGTGCTTTCATGTATAAATCTTGTGATCTTTGTTCATGAGATCTATCTAATCCTCTGTAATCATGCATGTTGTGCTTTCATGTATAAATCTTGTGATCTTTGTTCATGATCAAGATCTAATCTATCTGTAATCATGCATGTTGTGTTTGCGGGGATCCGATGGATGTTGAGATTATTATGTTGGTTTGATTAATGGTTTTATCTTTATGATTCTATCATGTCTGTGTTGTTTGTGATCTTGCATGCTCTCCGTTGCTAGTGGTTATCTTGGCCAAGTAGTTGCTAGTGACTCCAAGAGGGGGTTTCTATGCTCGATAGTGGGTTCATGCCTCTAGTTTCCAAGGGAAGTGACAATAATATCTTCGGTTGTAGATGTGCTGTTGCTACTAGGGAGAAAACAACGGTCTCTTGTTCATGGAACATGTGGACTGTTTACCTTACACACTTTGCTTAAAGAAGATGTATGTTGCTTGCAACTTATACTGGAGGGGGTTCGGATGATAACCTGAAGGTGGACTTCTAGTCATAGATGCAGTTGGATGGCGGTCTATGTATATTGTTGTATTGCCCGATCAACCTCATAGGATCTTTCTGACTAGTAATTGCATTGTTATGCCTTGCTCAGTTCATGTCAATTGCCCCACTATAATTTGTTTAGCCTTCATGCCATGTTGTTTATTTAAGGAGAGAACCTCTAGTGAACTATGGACCCCGGTTAAATCTTTACAATTGATACATCTTCCACTATTACTGTTTACTTGATGCAAACCACCATTACCTTTCACACCATACGTTTAATCCTTTGTTACAACAAACCGGTGAGCTTGACAACCTCACTGATTCATTGGGGCAAAGTCTTGAGTTTGTGTTGTGCAGGTCTCCGCGTTGCTTGCAACATCTGTGTGACGTTTCCTTCCTCCTACTGGTTCGATAACCTCGGTTTCTTACTGAGGGAAACTTGTTGTTATGCTTCTTCATACCTTGCTCTTGGGGTTTCCAATGAAGCGTCCCACGACAAGTACTGGGCGCCATCAAGAGCCCTGAAGAATAACCAATGGCGTCCATAACCCTGCCTAGGCCAAGCCGTACGGGTAACCTTGCTAATGACGTTGATCTCAAACCTGCTAAACAAAAGGGGTGCCGGCAAAGGGGAAAGGAAAAAGAGAGCGGTCAGTACCGAGGCCAGTACATGGCGAGACTTAGAATTCAGCGGCTCTCGCCTACATAGGTATGGTGGACTGAAGCGGCAGTGCAGCATGCATTAAACAACCTATAGAGACTCAAAACAACGGTCGGCTATTAGAGAGAGATAAGAAATACCTATTCGAAACCAACCTGATACTACCACCAAACATAAACATCCTGGTATTTCCCCCTCGAGACCAAACGAGAAATTTATGCCGAGGAAACTCACACGGTTGGCAACTTTATTCATTCTTTCCATGGTGGTGATCCAACTTACTAGTCATATCAGATACAATTTAAGTTTATAACGGTAAACTTTAGTTATAGTTGTCTATGATCGAGATACTATGCTCCAAGTCGTCCATAACCGCGGACACGGCTTTTCGAAAAGATTTAACCCTACAGGGGTGCACCAAAGTTTTCACACACACTTCAACCCTTTTTATCATATCAGTTAACATACACCCATCGTATGTCTGCGGGGCCTAGGACACCACGCTTTTCTAGACCCAAAGCAAGTACATGGGGGCCATCCCAATAAGCTACCCGTAACAAAGTCGGTCGAGCTCCAAAGACGGACCCAGAGGTTGCAAGATCGGCTAAGAGATCAGAGGCCATAGGTATAATCCTCAACATAACGACCCACATCCTAAAGAGTATAGTAGTAAATGCTCATCGAGCAACAGACAATAAACATGACATAACATGGAATTAAACCCCAAAACTAGTTTGTGGCCCCCAGTACAATACTTTGAGATCATGTACAAAGCCAATAAGGGTGCCCATACACCCCACATGTTGTTAGCACGCTCAGTCTCAGAACAGGTGTCAAGAACTCGGGTCCTATGTGGACACATGAGGGCGGGATAATAACTAGGTCTCAACTATTACCCCTTTGTGCCTCTATATTATTTATCTACTTTCAATATTAATTATTAAACTGTAATTAAATCCATGATCATCTCCACCATCAAGAATATGCCAAACCCCAACATCGATGGAACAATGATGACACGAAGCATCACCTGAGTAAGCAACTACGACTCGCAAGGCCGACTATCTACCAAACAACATGTAATAGGAGGTGTCCAAGGCAATATAGGCTACACGGGATACAACAGATACGAAAAGACTAAACCATCACAACACAGGTAGCAATAGACCAACAGGAGAAAATAAAGACTATAAATGTAAAATAGGTAGAAAGGAGGGGAATGCTCGCCTGGAAACCATTTCCGAAGATACATATTCGAAGAACTTGCCAAATCTCACACATCTCGTCGTCCTAGCCGGGAAGAAGCAAAGCACTAAAATAAACAAACAGTGCAACAATTACAACTAGTGAAGAAGAACCGGCATGATCATGATATGATGTATGACATGGCAAGTTAATTATGCAAACCATGTTAATAATATTTCATTTGTTTATCACATTGATGATATATCATTAGTGAGGCCTTACTAATAAGAAATAATTGTTTTCCAATTTTATTCATCATGTTTTCCTTGCATAAATAGTTCTGCTTATAAAACTGCTCTTAATGCATGATGCAAATGATAACATGGATATCATGGTTGGAAAGGTCTTGTCGCACTGATCAATTTAGACATTTGTCGAATTCGGAATTACGGAACAATAAATATGGAATTATTAAGAAATAGGCATTTAATAGCATTTAAATAATTTAGGAATTTAATTTCTCCAAATATTATTTTGGATGGCATATTATTACTATTTTCATTTTTATGATCATAAAACATATTCCCTCCGTCCTAAAATAGATGTCTTAAATTTGTTAAAATTTGGATGAATCTAGACACTATTTAGTATATAGATTCATCTAAAATTTAAAAAACCCAAGATATCTATTCTTGGACAGAGGGAGTATATTATTTGCAATTTTTTAATTTATAGACTAAAAGATTAATAAATGCATCTTTAAATGAAAAGGGCAAAATTTTCAATAGTGTGAATAGTTAGGGGCATTTCTGGAATTTTTGGAAAATGGATTTGAATTCTCAATTAAAAAGATTCACTTTTAATTTGAAAACATTGGCAAATTCTGAATAGATTTGGTTTTATGAATTTATTGATATTTGTATTATTAAAGAAAATAGCAAAAGAAAAAAAAGAACAAGAAACGGGACAGTGGCCCTGCGGGGGTTAAATGGGCCGCTGTCCCGATGTGCAATGCGTGTGGGCGGCAGATAAGGAACGGGCCGGCCCAACTGGCATGGTTCCAGGGGATCCCGAGTTGAGGAAAGAAAATGCCCAGGGGCCTCTTTGCTAAACCATCACGAGCAGGTCGGTTTTGCCTGACGGAACTGAATTCGAGTAGTGCGATTTAGGCTAGCTGGTCCGATTTTTGGAGGAATATTTCAACAGATTTTATGAGACGTTTTGACCTAGAGTAAAGAGAGGACATCATGGAGTAATATTTGTGTTTTGAGTTTCGCCGGATAGATGTTGTGTCGACGGGAAAACTGGAGGGAACAGAGGGAGACAAAAAGGTTTCGTGTGCGCGTTGCCAGACGAACTGGACTGCAGTTTTAGTCGCGCCGGCGACAGAGACCAAACAAGAGCGGCGCAGCATGTACGTGTGCGTGCGGGAGTGTGCCTCGAGTGTGTGCGGAGCAAGCAAAGGAGGCATCTGCAGGGGCGGTCATCTCAAGTGTCGAAACGCGACCATGGTGGTTGCGTACTGGAAGACAACGACAACAGCGATGGATGGGGTAACTGAACGGGAGAGGAAGTGGACGGGGATATCACCGGTAAGGCGTCGGCGTGCTCGGGGAAACCGGAGGAAGCGCGGGGGAAGCGAATTTCGGGCGTGACCGTGCTCGGCGTCGGGGAAGAAGATCAGAATTACCAGCGATCCAGAAAGATTCGCCCCTTTATATTCTGCAGAGAGGTAGGTGAGATCGTATTGGTTCCATTCCAGAGCTCCGTTCCAGATGATGAAGGTCATGGCGACGACTGGATCGACACACTGTGGTGGTGCTCACGGTAGTGGTTTTTTCTCCTCTCTGTGAGGTGGAAGAAAATGAGGGAGGGAGGGGAGAAAGCTAGGGTTCGAGGGGCTTCGCCTTGGTGGGTTTATAAAGGAGGGGTGTGACGCGGATGTCACCTGCTCCCTCCGTCAGAGCTACAGAGAGAGGCAGGCCGACGGAAGAAGACGAACAGGAACGAGTTGTTCCCCCGTCGAAGCGGTACGGGCCGGGGAGAAGAAGAACTGGGCCGGCCCATAGGGAGGAAAAGGATACTGCAGCTGGCCTGCTCGCGGTTGGACCAGGCGCATATGGTGGGCTGCTGCCAGGTATAGCCCTCTTTTTTTTTCCTGTTTTATCTTTCTCTTATTTCTTTTTCTTGTTTGTTTCATATTCTTTTGAACTTTTTCAGGAGTTTTTGAACAGAGGTTTTGACCACAAGGAGAGGCAATAGAAAAAAGAAGAAGAGATAGAGGGAGAAGGAGATTCCCACATAATGTCCGCTTGGGCATTTTACTAGATTTAGGGTTTATAAAATGGAACAAAATCATTTGGAAATAGTGGAACCATAACAACCGGATTCCAACATTGTGGAAATCAAAAATAGAGATATCAAAGAGGTATAGGTATTGTTGATAGTAACAACACAAGCAAGACAAACAAATGTAATGTTTGATATGATGCTAAAATAAAATGTGGCATGATGACATGAGCATGATATCATGATGATGCACAAGTAGTAAACAATCAAACGATTTTCTGGTAGTGGTTTTACCTGGGGTGCTACAAGAACTACAAGACCTTCTCACAACAAACTACTCGCAACTGGAGAATGGCGGGGACAAACGTGAGATGATAACCATAGGCAAAAAACCGACAACGGTTGACAACTACAAGATGATAAGTGACCGTGGCACTAGGTGGTCACTGCACCAGTGGGTCTGGTTAAGAGCAGTGCCACGCATACACAACTTTTTCTTATGGCTGGCTTTCCAAGGTAGACTAAACACCAAGGAAAACATGACAGTGAAAAGGTGGAGTGAAGATGCAGGTTGTGACATCTTCCCAGGAATGGAATCAAGCGATCACATCATGTTGCACTGTAGACACTCACACTGGCTTTGGGATAAGTGGGCACTCACACCAATTGCAAACTCATCCAACTCGATTGTTGTGTTTGTAGACAGGGTTCAGGCAGAACTTCAGGGGGGAAATGTCGAAGCCTGGCCAGTGTGCTTCGCCGCAGGCATGTGGAACCTATGGAAGAGAAGGAATGACATGATTTTTAATGCAAATCAAGGGGACAAAAGGGTCTTCCTATGACAGGTGGTAGAGTACATAAAGCTTTGGTTTGCCAGAACCCCAAATTTGCAACATGAGCTTCAGCTATGGGTAGCAAAACTCTCGGAGTAACATCTGAGTCCCCTGGTACAGGCATAAGCCTGCTTGTATAGTTCTTTTGCTTTAGTTTCTTTCTCTTCTTCTTTTTTCTTTTTCCCCTTATAGCTGCTCGGCTGAGCTTCTAACCATAAGGTAGAGTTTTCCTCTACCTTAAATTAATCAAAAAACATCCTACCGCCAGGAAGTACCAGCATAAGTCTACCGCCAGAACCTCTAAAGGTTAATGGTATCTCTAGAATATTTGGAGGTATCGAAAGGGTTAGATTTGGATATATAATTGAAAAGGATGTATATAAGGCTAAACTTTCGCAAAAAGTTAGAATTCTCAAAATTTCCTAGGTGAACAGTACCATAGGTTCAGGGAAATTTATGTTTTATGTGTGTCAAAAGATGTGTCTTATATTCATATGAGCTTACACATTATCTGTTTATTTTTTTTATATTTGGTAGTTTATTATGTGTTCACTGATTTTAATGTGTGTCTTATATGTGTCCATCAATTTTTGTTCAGCCGAGAATCGAGCTCAACAAGGTGGTGTAGCGACTTCTTTGTACAATTATCGTGTGAAGTTGTATATGTCTGCAGAAAGTGTGGCTATCTGATACGTCGGAAACGTATCTATAATTTTTGATGTTCCATGCTTGTTTAGTATCTACTTTGCTTTACTTTGTATACACTTTGAGGTGTTTTTATATGTTTTCTAATTCTAACCTATTAACAAGTTGCCACAGTGCCAAGTGCTTGTTTTCTTCTGTTTTTGGTGCTAAAAAGGCAGAAAATAAATATTCTCTGAATTGGACAGGACAAAAGCCAAAGTTAATATTTTACCGTGGGCAACACGAAGCCAGAATACGAGACGGAGGAGGGCCACTGAGGCTACACCCCGGCGCGACCAAGCCTCATCCCCGCCTGGGTGCAGCCTGGCGACTGCCTCGCCTTCGCCTATAAAGTCCCCCTGATGCCAAAACCCTAAGTATCCGATTAATATTCCACGAAACTGTCTATAGCCGCCGCCACCATCATCCCTAGATCTGGGGGGATCTGAAGTTCTTCCTAGCACCCTGCCGGAGGGGAGATCATCCCGGAGGCCTTCTTCTCCGGTATGAAGCGTGAGTAGTTCCACCTTGGACTACGGGTCCATGTAGTAGCTAGATGGCTGTATCTCCTCCTTGTGCTTTCATGTATAGATCTTGTGAGATCCATTCATGATCAAGATCTAATCTATTTGTAATCATGCATGTTGTGTTTCCGGGGATCCGATGGATATTGAGATTACTATGTCAGATTGATTAATGGTTTTGTCTATTTGATTCTATCATGTCTGTGTTGTTTGTGATCTTGCATGCTCTTCGGTGTTAGTAGCTATCTTGGCCGAGTAGTTGCTAGTGGCTCCAAGAGGGGGTATTTATGCTCGATAGTGGGTTCATGCCTCTAGTTTTCAAGGGAAGTGACAGAAATCTCTTCGATGGTAGATGCATTGTTGCTACTAGAGAGAAAACAACGGTCTCTTGTTCATGGAACAAGTGGATTGTTTACCTTACACACTTTGCTTAAAGTAGTTGTATGTTGCTTGCAATTTAATACTAGAGGGGGTTCAGATGACAACCTGAAGGTGGAATTCTAGTCATAGATGCAGTTGAATGGCGGTCTATGTATATTGTTGTATTGCCCAATCGAATCTCATAGGATCTTTTTGTCTAGTATTACATTGTTATGCCTTTCTCAGTTCCTGTCAATTGCCCTGCTATAATTTGTTTACCCTTCATGCCATGTTGTTTATCTAAGGAGAGCACCTCTATTGAACTATGGACCCCGGTCCAATCTTTATTATTGATACATCTTCCACTATTACTATTTACTTGTTGCAAACCATCATCACCTTCCACACCATACAGTTAATCCTTTGTTATAACAACCAGTGAGATTGACAACCTCACTGTTAGTTGGGGAAAAGTCTTGAGTTTGTGTTGTGCAGGTTTCCATGTTGCTTGCAACACCTGTGTGACGTTTCCTTCCTCCTACTGGTTCGATAACCTCGGTTTCTTACTGAGGGAAGACTTATTGTTGTGCTACATCACATCTTGCTCTTGGGGTTCCCAACTGCTCCACATCAACTGAGCCATCACTACCGAGGTCCGTGATTTCTTCATTTAAAAAAAATTTAAATCACATTTACAAGTTTCAAATAATCTAAAAATAAATTCTAGGCATACACAATGTTGTATGCTACAAGAATGCAAAATCGCAACCCAAAATTCTTTATATTATAAGCTACAAAAGGATGAAATAATCTGATAAAATTCGGAAATTTAAAAATATGCATACTTAGATCCACACTTTTGTCCTTTTTGCATAGCTCATAATAAAAAGTATTTGAATTGATATTTTATATGTTTGTGAGATACATCGTTGGCTACAACCAAATGTTTCTTCCATTTTTTATTTTTGGAAATACGATTTTTAATATATTTTTTAAAAACAAGATCATTGGTGCCCATATGCACCAAATTTCTACTCTAGATATCCGTTCCTATCAAGTTTCTTGTGTACAATGTAGTACTAGCATGTAAAAAACTTCATCACTTTGGTTTCATGATCGAATAGTTATACATGTTTGCACAAATGATGATTTTTACGAGAGGTTTCACTATGGTCGAGACACAATTCTAGTCATGGCCATATATCTTTTATCAGACACTCGGATAAGAGTATATCTAGCATAGCAAAAAGCAGCAAAACTATAAAACAACAACCTTTTGTGGTTTTAGTAAAAAAAAAAGTGTGCACCGAATAGATCCCACAAAACAGCTGATACTAGAGAAAATATGCAATCCCCCCCCCCCCCACACACACACACACATAAATAAATCTCATTCGAACCTTAGATACCAAATTTTAGAGGAAATATTTACAGTAAATTGAAACCGGTATGAACCTTGGTGGGAGGAAACCTTTAGGTCCAACTGTTGTCGACCAGCATCATCTCTGACCAAAATTCCGGTGAACAAATCAAATTCCAGCGAGGTTCGTGCAATCCCGCGGAGGAGATGAGCAGCGTGGCCATTTCCTAGCCTCGAAGGAGCTCCACCACTTCAACATGTCGAGAAAGTCATTACCGAAGATTGTCGACTTGTCATGATTAATATTTAGCTCAGATCCATCGCACTATAATTTCAGAGTTGGTACCAATGATGCCACGCTGAGATGACCACTCTTTGCAAAAAAAATACTTTCATCTGCAAAAAGCAAGTGTTTGGAGGACCATGTCTTCCATTGTGCATACCCAGCAGTTGTCCCATCTCCTCCTTTCCCTATAACAAACAAGAATTCCCCTCCGTGCAAAGGAGAAAAAGAATGGACTAATGGAGTCTCCCTAGCGAATACCTCGGTAAGGGATCGCCGGCTGTGTCAGATTACCATTTACTTTGACAGCATGTCGGGCTCTGGTAACACAATGCATAACAACGTCGATCCATGGGACAACAAAACCCAATTTCAGAAGACAACCATGAAGTTAGCTCCATTCGACCCGGCCGTAGGCAATGTCTTCCATTGTGGATACCCTGCAGTTGTCCCATCTCCTCCTTTCCCTGTAACAAACAAGAAATCCCCTCCGTGCAAAAGAGAAAAAGATATGGACTAATGGGGTCCCCTTGAGGAATACCTCGGGAAAGGATGTTAGATCATTGTTTACTTTGATAGCATACATTTGGTAAGATAACAAATAACAACGTCGATCCATGGGACAACAAAACCCAATTTTAGAAGACAACCATGAAGATAGCTCACGATAAATGTGAGGATGACCATATTCTTAGATTCTTTCTAACTCCCTCGGTTATAGGTTGCTAAAAAGGCTTATATTAAAATAAAGGGGATATAAAACATTGCTTGTTGTGAATACAGTGAGACTTATAAAATGATGTGCTAACACCCATGTAAAGGTCAGTCTGGAACCGTGGAATTTTAGTGTTGTCCTAAGTAATGCTATAGGTTTTCTCATTTCTCAGTTTTAGAGAAAAAAAGGATCTGACCTCTTTCTCCAATACTTAAAAAAAAACCATAGTTTTAAAGAATACTTTATCTTAAAACCACAATATTTAATACTTCAATATTTCGAGAAAACAAAGTATTTTTTAATACTTCAAAAACATACTTTGATGCCAAAAGGACCCTCAGTTTTCTATACTAAAGTATTTCAATACCATGGTATTTCTGTGTATGGATTTTTTTTAGAAAACTACGGTTTATGAAACTGCAGTAACTGCCAAACACACCAAGTTTTGAGACTACCATACTTTTAGAGACATTGGTATTTTCCAAATAATTCAAACGCAACCTAAGAATCTAAGAAAATAACCCCCAAGGCAAACAAAATGCGTAATTGCACAAAATACGTGTGCCAAAACGTAGGGAGTTAGAAAGAAAAATAAGTCCAAACTAAAAACCTAAATACTCTAGCAAAATGCTCGAGGAAACAATAATAAAGTATCCTCTATCATGTCATACAATTTAGGAATCAGGTTACAAATTGAAAAGAAAATAAAGCCCATACATTAAGTACTAGCTTTCCAGCTAATCAAAAAGCTTGTGCACTTAAAGAGGTCACCTTTGCACCGAATTTAAAAGCTTGTGTATATGCATGGCCATATGAAGGACGAAGGGGAGAAAAGGATCTGCAAATAATAATAAAAGGCTGCCTTTGTGTTCATTTGTTGGAAAAGACTGATCCACCACATGACATAGGAGTGGAAAGTAAACAAGGAGAAGGGTACATGAGGCCGAAGGCAGGGCAGGGGTACATTGATCGATGGACATGCCACCCTCTCATGCTTTGCTGGTCGAGTATATCCTGGTTGGAGATGCCATGGCCATTTGCCAAAGGTGAAGAAAAGGCAGGAGGTGGATATCCCCAGGGAAGATGCCTCGGTCGAGCACGACCAACCAACTTTCTCCATCACTTGACTCACTGTATAAAAGGCATTCACCTCCCGTTCTCATCTTGCAGCGTCACACTCACACCCACACCGCGGCTGCAGCCTCCACACACGCAGCTGCCGGCCGGCCATGTGATCGGCTACTCGTATATGCTTGCGGCGGCGCCGGTGCATTTGTCTCGCCGGGATGGATGGATGGGGCGGCCGAGATGGATGGATGGACGGATGAGGCGGCGGCGGCCGATCTGATCAGCGGGCAACTCTGAGGCATTCAGTTGAGTCCTGCAGATTCAGGCATGCCTGCAGATGGAGGAGCTAGCTAGCTTCCTGCTCGAGCTAGCTAGCTGACTTTCCTCCCCTACGGTACAGGGCAATTTCGAATCTTTGGCAAACTCTCTTCCTTCGGCATCAGCACAAGTAATCTCTTTGATTCCCAGATGGATCCATTCAACTAGCTAGTGAGATAGGTTATACCACCATACTTGAGGATCAATTGATGATGATGTCCATGTACTGAATAAGAAAAAATACTGTGAGTTAGTAGTAGTTAACTATGTGCTCTCTGTCTTGTTTTATACTAGATACTTTCCATCAATGGAATGTACGTAATGCGTTTTCTCTGTAGCATTATGATTGGCCTGGGGCAATAATACAACTTCCATTTTCTTTCTTTGAGAAAAAAAGTTATGCTTGGCATGGTGTCCATCGAAATAATCTATGTTTTCAATGCAAATTCATGTGGGGAACCTTCTCCTCCTCTTGAACATTTGAAAAAAAAAAGATGCGTGGACTGTGGAGGTTAACTGAAGAATTGTGGGCCATGAAATGTATGCACAATTGTCATGGGATGTTCAGCTCCTGATGCGAGACAGGTTTTCTTTTTCCGAAGAGGAGACTACTAGGCCTCTGCAGGAGAAGAACATATTGCACTTTTTTTTGAACCTGTTCTAAATTACTATCTAGTACTGTACTTATTTTCGATCTAGATGTGTATCAAGAGAGCTTTCAAACGATGCATATACATGTTTCTTTAGAAGATACCGACAAAATATTGGCAAGTAAATTTATGTGAAATAAAGACTGCAGACACAAACATGTAGTAGTGAATCAGCAATACCAGTCAGCTTGATGTTAACTGAAGAATTGTTGATCATGAATGTATGAACAATTGTCATGGGATGTTCAGCTCCTGATGATGTTCACTTGATGTTGATGGGACAGTTGCTTATTTTCGAGTGAGATGTTTACCAAGAGAGTTTTCAAACGATGCATATATGCATGTTTCTTCAGAAGATAGTGACAAAATACTGGCAAGAAAATTTTATGCGAAATAAAAACTGCAGAGACAAACAGATAGTAGTAGATCAGTGGTACTAATCAGCTTGATGTTGCTAAATGTTCATAAAGCTAGACAGCTAGCTTGCTGTACATAGTTGTATGTACATGCATGCTTACGAAGCAATTTACACCAGATTTGCATAGTGTGCTGCTGAAAGAAAACGAGGCTGATGAACTAGGTGTGACAATGTCAGGATCTTTTCTTAGTTGGTTAGGCAGGCTCACTTCACTTGAGGGCGCATGTTCTTAACTTGCCGCACCCAGGAGCAGAGCAGAGCAGAACAGAACAGAACAGAGAAGCTGACAAGTTGAGTGGTTGTATCAGATCATGCCCTGCTCAGCCATGGGGAAGAAACGCCAGTTCTTGCCGTCCACGTCCTCGGCAGGCGCTGAGCCGCCGTCGGCGTTGCCGAACACGAACTCCCCGCTCTTGGGCACCTCGTCGTCGTCCGGGTCTCTCTCACGGCCACCTTGACATTCATTGCGAGCGGTGTCAGGGACAGCAAAATCCAGTTCGCCGCCGCCTGTTGCCACGGGGATGTGCCCGTCGAGCAGCGAGCCCTCGTTGCGCCGGTGCAGCCTCCGGAATAGCTGCGGCGACGTGGAGCCGACGGGGACGGGGCTCCCCGGGTACGCGTGGAACAGCGACCCGGCCTCGCCGCCGCAGCCGACTGCCATGGAAGAGGAAGACGATGACGACGGGAGGAAGCGCGCGAAGGGGACCTCCGGCGAGGACGGGTTGGTGACAACGGGGGGCGTGCGCGGCGCGGTGGACGGCTCGGTGGTGAGCGTGGAGTAGAGCACGGGCGGCGACACCAGCTGCTGCGGCCCGTGCGCGTACGGCCCCACCGCGAAGATGCTCGGCGACGTGCCCGAGGCGCCGTCGAGGAGGAGCACGGGCGACGGCGACTCGGAGGCGAAGAGGGAGGAGGCGGGCGAGGACGGCGGCGCCACGAAGGCGAAGACCGGGTGCGCTGGCGGCGCGTGGTGGACGTAGGCTGCCGACGCCGCGGCGCGCGCGTCTCCCGGCTGCGGCGACGTGTCTCCCGCGGCGATCCGGCGGGGTTGGACGCCGTGGGGGCGGAAGCAGGCTAGCTTCGGCTTCGCCAGCCACGACCACCATCGTCTCTTCTGCAAAACAAAGTCAGAGCAGGTCTCCCTGGGTCAGCAACCTTAAAATTCAGTCGGTCAGTGGACTTGAGGCAGAATTATTAGGCTATGACAACCAGGTGTCATAAAGCAAAGCAACTGATTATTTGCTGAGTAATCTACCTAGTAGTTGCTCCATTTCGCATGTGCAGAATTCAAGTAGTGGCTGCCTGTGGTCGGATCAAGAATCTTTACATCCATCTTTTACAACAGTGACACTCGTGGGAAATCGACAGAGGAAAATGCTGGCCAATTTGACTAATTTGCAGTGACATGTGTGATTTGCTTGTGGATGAAGAATTCTGCACAGGCGGATGAAGAATTTTGGCGCCATGTAGATGCCGACCTGGCCTGACACGGACACGTCAAAGTAAACCATGGATGGATGGATGGATGGATGGACAGACATCAGTTTCACGTGCAGCTTCTATCTAGTGAAACTTTAGGCAGCTTCTATCCAGACGCTTCGTTCGTGCTCGTGGAAATGCTAGTAGGCCAAATTCAACTTGTTTTTGCTACATGCTGATGCTGATGCACAGCTAACCTGACCCTCCACACTTTACAGAAAAATGTTGCATGCTTCCCTCCATATGCAGTTGACTAGTAAGTTCTTTCGCAAAAAAAAGAAAAATTGACTAGTAAGTTAGTGTGACAGAAATGGTATAATCTGCAGCACGCATACCCGGTCGTTGACCAAACAGTGAAGAATCAGTCAAGCTTCAATAATTTTTTTGCAAGAAGTATGCTAACTTCAGTAATCAGTAGCGCAGGGCAAGTAAAGGCAGGACAGCGTTCTACTCTGTCGAATCATGCTTGACATTAACTGATTGATTCATCTAGTTGGACGGAAACGAGAACCGCTAGCTTGACCAGAACATGATCGCAAATTGATTATACCAAAGACGCTGATCGAATTGGCGAAGTCGGGTACTGAATCTGTCTTACCGTTGCGGCGGCGGTGTAGTCGTGGAGCTGCCGCTGCTGGTGGTCGTGGCGCCCGAGGCCGGCGCTGCTCTGGGCGGCGGCGGCCAGGACGACGGCCGCCGCGTTCACCGTGTTCACGCTCTCATCCCCTACCACCTGCATCTCCTCGCTCTAGCTAGCTATCTACCTTGTTCATGAAAGAAAAGGACAGTAATTTCCTTCCTTCATGAATCGATTTGCATGTAGAGCTGGGGATGGATTGGCGGGCCGAGCCTGGTGATGGTGAAGGAAGGAGGAAGAGAAGAGGGGACTCCCGCGTATATATGTTGGTTCTCTTCTAGTCTTCTTCTTCCTCCTCCGTGTGGAGCAGGGCACCCATCGCCATCGCCTTGTGCCAAGAATTGGACAGAGTCAAGCTCGCACGCTCGTGCGCCTCGACACTGACGCATGCACGCACCATCCGGTCGCAGGACGCGCTATCACGTGTCACCATCGCACCCCGCCATGGCCTCTATATGTAATTACTTTGGTTTAATCGTCCAGGTTTACCTTGTCAAACCTATCAGGATACTCGACACGGAAGTGACTGGTTTTTTGGTCAGGACTCAGGAGCAACCGTGTGGCCACTATTTGGCTTTTTCTGCATGATTCAAAAAATTAGGTGTCTATATTTTGTTTAGGGGTTACTAACCGCCAAAAAATTAGGTGTCTATATTTGGCCAGCACTAACCGCCAAAAATTTCAGCTAAATGGATGAATCAGGTGCAACACCACCGCTACATATCCACATGATTCTCAGTTTCTCAAGCTTATTTATGCATCCATGACAAGTCACCAATCTCTTCACATTTGATTCGTTTATTGTTAATTAACTGTTGGCGTTATTACGATCATTCACAGCAACAACATGATTACCAACCTGTCCTATATCTTCTCCAGAATTTTGGAGAATCCAGTTACAAGCAAACCAAAAGGGAACCCTCTCAATTCCAGACCAAAACAAATGCTACTACAAGAAGATGGTTAAATTAGAGGCTACACAAAACAAAACAAAACAACCGTTCCATTATTCAGCTGGACAACAAACACCACATGCATGTGTGATGCAGCAGCCCTTCCATGCCCTGCCATTCCCTGGTTATTCATTATTAAATCAAGGGACCAACAACCACTATATATACCGACTTATCAGGGTTCAGGAGCCACCGGAACAGCCGAGCCCTCCGTCGTCGTCGCCCCCAGTTCGGCGTCAGCAAGAGACGGACAGCTCTGCGGCCGCGAGCGGAACGAGTCGCTCAGGGTCCGCCTTACCTTCCTGTTCATTGCGTTCCTCTTGCCGGCAGCGATGGCAGTGGAAGGAGAACGCCCTGTCTCAGGAATGTATGACGTATCGAGCTTCGACAGGCTTCGCAGAGTCTCTAGCTGTTTTCTCGGCGTGCCATGGTTCTGTTGGCTGCTGTCCGGAAACCTGTTGCTTGAACATCTGCTTAAGCCCGTGTGCACCATGCCGTCGTCGCTCAAGTAACCATTCTCCATGCTGTCCCGCATGGCCAGGTCATCATATTCCTCATCAAACCTGTCGCAATCCTCGTCAACAGAACCTTCCATCTGCTAACCAAAACTTCGTCAAGCATTTCACAAGTATAAAGAGAACCATATTGTTAAGCATACATAGACTGCCAGAGGTTACAAACTACATCGCCTATAGAGGGACACTATCGCTTGCTGAAGTTGCAAATCAGCTTCAGATCATTTACTATCCATTTGTTTGGTTATTATATTTACTCCTTACATTACGACAACAACCTCCAAAAGAAAATCCAGATGGAGAATGGGCTCAAATCAAGCGATTGAAACATTTCACTATTTTGATTGGTGGACATCTCTTGTTGATATCTAAGCATTTTGCAACTCACTACAGCAGAGCTACATTAACTTAAAATCAAGGTCGCTGCATCTCACCTCATCATGGTTTTCCCCATTATCTTCATCACTTAGGTCCTCATCACTCCCTGAATTTGGCCGAACATCAGCTTCTTCTTCATCATCATCATCACTGCCAGATGCAGCTGATGTCTCTTTAATCTGGCATCAACAAAACAAAAATAAATTCAGGAACTAAACCAAAAGGTCGTAGCATAATCAGAGAAGTTCACATTACCAGGAATGAAGTAAACTGCATACCTCTTTACAATGTCCATCCAACTTCTTAGGGGAACTGGATGAAGATGCGACATGGCTGCTACTGCCTTCATTGCCATTGTTGATCCATGAGTCATCGACACTTCCAGCTTGACTCGTACAGCCTGTGTCTGTAGGCCAGGCACTTATTCCAAAGGAGCCAAACTGGAGATTGACCGACTCTGCTCTTCCGATATTCAGAGGTCCATATATAGGATTTCCTAGAGATTTGCGGTTACCATCTTCGGAACTGCTTTTCCCATCTCCACCACTGGATTCAACCGGCCAAGCCTTTGAAACAGATCCATCCACATTAACGATGGCCATGAGCTTTCTCGAGGATCCTAGGCGCTGGATTAACTTGAACATCCCCTTGGAACTCATGGTGTTGGCAACGCTTTGGTTCTTGTACTCGTCGTTTACAGCAGATACGGTGTTTGTATCAGGATCGTACAACTGATCTCCAGCAGCTCGCCTGCGGAGGCAGCTAAAGACGGTGGCATGGATGGAAGCCACGCTCCGGTCGACATTAGTGTTGTTTACCTTGGGAACTAGGTATTTGTCAGCTCGGCTAATGTGGTACTCTTGGATGGTTCTGATATTGTTGATGTATTTGACATACTTGTTTTTTGTTGGGTCAAGTGTCATGTACTTTGCACGTACAGCAAACCTCTCTGTGTGCTTGCCCTCATTGGATATATAGATCATGAAAGGAATTATTGATGGATGTTTCCTCATTAAACCCATCTGAAATATAGAATATATTTCTCATAAATGAAAACACCTCAAGGGGCAAGAACAGAAGGAAAATGTACTGGGAAAATACTTTGTTTTCAAGAAAACCTACCACAAAGTTAAGGCTCAGGTGAACACCCTCGACAACAACTGATTCTTTCCGATCTTCCCACGCAGTAATTAGACGATCCAAACTATCAATCACCATCTCACTCTGTGCTTTATAACCTTCTATAGCCATTTGTTTCTTCCCAATTGGTTTCCCATCAACTTTGTCACTCTGAACCCCACTTCTGTCATAATCCATACCCGAGTTGCTTGACATGCCCGAGTGTTTTTTCACTTTCCGCCTAGCTTTTGCTTCAGAGACTGTTACTGGATCAAGGCATTCGCCTGCATGGTAAGTCGATGCCCAAAGAAGGGGTTTTCCTTCTCGTCAGCTCCGCATCATGTGACGTATGGAATCTGTGGAAACTACGGTCGTGATTCCTAGTCTGCTTCCCTGTTGATACATCGGAATCCTTATAATCTTGCAAGCAAAAGATATAAAATTGGGTGCACAAGGCATTCTCTGGTTCTGAAGAAACAGTTAGTGTTTCTGCTTGCAGGTCAAATCTCCAATATACCAGCTAAGGAACACAATCCTTGATAGCATACGTACTATAATTTCCTATCTAAATCAAGCAAGGGTCTGCTGACGGCATTTACAAGGTGCCTAAGGTTTATCGTTTTAGGTCTGACAATGTCTAATCACATAAGCTGGTCTAAGAAATATTTCAGCATTAGCAACAGTAAGAATGCAAGAAGAAAAAGGGACGTGTACCAGCAAAGTAGAAAGAGTAGACTTGCCGCAACCACTAGTTCCACAGAGGAGAACCGTGACAGACTCCTTTCTTTCTCGAATCCTACATACAGGGAGATAAAAGAATATCAGTTGCGCAGATAAGGAACATGGAACCAACAACTTTGAAGGTTGGTTGCCCTGACATATCGTGAAACCCAGAGGGGCAGTAGAATTCTTGAAAAGGTAAGCAGAAGTTGCGTTGTGAACAACAAAATTCAGTTATTGATTCCAGCTCCGCAGATCGCAGCAACCATTTTACCACTCATTTTAATTCATGGCGGAAAAATTTAAGCATGTACTAATAGGAATGTACTGGTTCACATCAAAGCTTAATTGGAACAAGTTAGTCAGCATGGTTGTACTGGAAGGTGCAGTCCACCCCCTGCAGTAGATTAATTTTTGCAGACCTGTATTGTGTTCTGTAAGTGTACTGTATTTACTGTAAATCATGTTACAGAACTAGAGTCGCAGAAGTAGATGATGACCAGATAGGAAGCCAAATTGTATTCTGTTAAGTTTGTGATGCATGTTAACAAGAAAGTTTAGGGATGATCATTCGTCAGATTGGTGATCTTGTGTTACCTGCAGGCGAGCATGAGGTCGTTCCGCTGGTTGGGCGCGAGGTACTTGTAGAGGGCTAGGGCTTGGCATACGAGCTGTAGGAAGAGACCCCTGGGAACAAGGACGGTTGTGCGGCGCTTGTAGAGCTCGAACTGGAACTGGCGCGGGCTGGTGGCGGCGTCGGGGAGCTCGTACCTCTGCACGCCGCCGCCGCCTCCGGACATCGCCATCAGCATCTCCATCTCCGACGGGTCGCCTCGGATCACATCGAACACCCTCCGGCTAATCTTTTTGCGAGGAAAAGCAAAATCGGAATCAGATTGGGCGGAATGGGAACGAATCGAGGAGGGATTGGAGAGGAGGAAGGAAAAAAGACCTCGAATGCGTGTCTTGGCTTGCATCCCATGAGCTGGAGGGTGCTGTGGAGGAGGGACCGGGTGTAGCGGAAGGAGGAGCCACTGTCGTCGACGGCCACAATGTACAGGAGCTTGGCCTTGCCGGCCATGGCGCTAGCTCGGTCGCTCGCGGCGGGGAGGAGAGAGGAGGGGGACCGGGCAGGGGGTGGGACAGAAGAAAGGCTCGGTCTTTGATCTCCTCTGCTCCTGGTCCTGGTCGTCGCCTCGCCTGGTCGGTCGTTGGTTCGTTCGGGACACGACACCACACACGGACACGGTTTATACAATACAAAATGAGCTTTATCTATGGGCTGCCTGCCGACGTGAGAATCCCTCTCAACTATACTAGTACAATACAAAATGGGCTTTATCTATGGAGTACTTTCTAGTGCATTTCCCTAAAAACAATACTTTCCAGTGCAGTCATCAAACGCAAGCAAGAATCAGTTCCTTCTACCTATTGGAAGAAAATAATAACCATAATACTTGTACCTTGGCCAAGAATCATTCGCTTCAACGATTGTCCGGCTAGGTTGTGGGAAATTCAAAGAAGTTTGCGGTGTTTAGGGTTTGACCTTGAAAACACTAAGTTTGCGGCCAAGAATCATTCGCTTCAACACATGAGCCTCATAGAAACCGTATGTAGCCGCCACCATCGTCCCTAGATCGGGATCTAAAGTTCTTCCCAAGACCCTACCGGAGGGAGATCATCCCAAGGCTTTCTCCCAGATAATGCGTGAGTAGTTCCACCTTGGACTATGGGTCCATAGTAGCTAGATGGTTGTATCTCCTCCTTTGTGCTTTCATGTATAGATCTTGTGAGCTCCATTCATGATCAAGATCTAATCTATTTGTAATCATGCATGTTGTGTTTGCGGGGATCCGATGGATATTGAGATTATTATGTTGGTTTGATTAATGGTTTTATCTTTATGATTCTATCATGTCTGTGTTGTTTGTGATCTTGCATGCTCTTCGTTGCTAGTGGTTATCTTGGCCAAGTAGGTGCTAGTGACTCCAAGAGGGGGTATTTATGCTCGATAATGGATTCATGCCTCTAGTTTCCAAGGGAAGTGATAAAAATCTCTTCGGTTGTAGATGTGTTGTTGCTACTAGGGAGAAAACAACGGTCTCTTGTTCATGGAACATGTGGACTGTTTACCTTACACACTTTGCTTAAAGCAGTTGTCTGTTGCTTGCAACCTAATACTAGAGGGGGTTCGGATGATAACCGAAGGTGGACTTTTAGTCATAGATGCAGTTGGATGGCAGTCTATGTATATTGTTGTATTGCCCAATCAGCCTCATAGGATTTTTCTGACTAGTAATTGCATTGTTATGCCTTGCTCAGTTCCTGTCAATTACCTTGTTGTAATTTATTTACCCTTCATGTCATGTTGTTTATCTAAGGAGAGCACCTCTAGTGAACTATGGACCTCGGTCCAATCTTTACCATTGATACATCTTCCACTGTTACATGTTTACTTGTTGCGAACCACCATTATCTTCCACACCATATGTTTAATCCTTTGTTACAGCAAACCGGTGAGCTTGACAACCTCACTGATTCGTTGGGGCAAAGTCTTGAGTTTGTGTTGTGCAAGTCTCCGCGTTTCTAGCAATAATGTGACGCTTTCTTCCTCCCATCGGTTCGATAACCGCGGTTTCTTCGAGGGAAACTTCTTGTCTTTGCTTCATACCTTGCTCTTGGGGTTTCCAACGAAGCGTCCCACGACAAGCTTGGCGTCATCAAGCTATTTTAAAGCGCCGCTGCCGGGAGGCTAAGGACGTCTTCACTAGGGGAGTCCTCCACTTACTTTCCCTTTACTTTGTTTTTAGTTTGCTTTGTTTCTTTTGCTTGGTTTTGTTTGCCTTTTTTCAAACAAAAAAAATTAGTTCCTGCTCTAGTTGGTGGTTTGTTATTGCCTTGCTTGGTCATGCTTTCTATCAATGAAGGGTTTCTTTGAAACTAATTCTTATTGGCAAGGTGGGATCACAGAAGAACAAAAGTATTATTATAAGAAACACTGGTTTTCACAAAAAGGGAAACACTTATGGGAACAAATTGATAAGTTGAATACTATTGATAGAGACGTGTGCTCTACTTATAATGTTACTTATTGCTTTGGTAAAGCTTGTTGCTGCAGGAGGTATAAACACCTACCCTTTCAATGTGAGTATAATGATAATGTTACCATATCTTCTTATGTTAAAGGAAATTATGATTTTGATGATGTGGAACAAATTGAATAATTTATTGCCTTCAAGGGTGCATTTGAACTTGCCAGTTTGCTTGAAAATATTGATGATGCACCTTATGAACATGAGGTTTTAGAGATACTTAAATTTTGCTTTGATAATTACAAGGGAGAAAATGGCTATATTCTTGAATATTTTAATAGGTGTTTCCCACATTTTGAAGAGACTAATGCCTTGCAGGAGCCTTTTGAAGAAGAAATTATTGAAACTGAAGCTCATTAGATGAAAAAGAGGAGAGTGATGAACAAAAGGAGGAAGAATGGATCTACCCATGTCTACCTTCTAATGAGAGTAACTCTTTACCTCTTACATTAATTGATTGTCCTCCATGTTTACCAAAGGAGGATGAATGTTATGTTCCTGTGGATCCTTTTGAAATATCTACTTTAGATTAAACCTGGAGGTTTTAATCCCACTATTTTTGAGCTTAATAGAAATTATGAGTTTGTAGATCATGAAAAGCATGCTTTATGTGATAGCTATATTGTTGAGTTTATTCATGAGGCTCTGAAAACTATTATGAGAGAGGAAAATATGGTTGTAGAAGTTTTCATGGTCTTGAAACACCTCTCTATGTCCGAAAGTTTTGAAGTTGCTCTTGTTTCATCTTCCTATGCATGTCACTTTGTTCTTTGTGAATTTATTTGCATACAAGATTCCTATGCATAGGAAGTGGGTTAGACTTAAATGTGTTTTAAATTTGCTTCTTGATTCTCTCTTTGACTTTAATTCATAATTCTTATGTGAGCATATTCTCAAACTATCAAGCCTAACTTAAAGGTGTTAAAAAAAAGTACTTGTTGGGAGATAAACCAAGAGTTTCCTTGAGTCTTGGAAGTTACTACTTCAGTAATGACCTCTCCTTATCTTTTTTGTTTGCTTTTTGTGCCAAGAATGACCTCTAATGAGAGGGAAATAAGATTTGGGGAGTTGCTGTCCCGAAACAGATTTCTGTCCTCCACCAAAAAAATCGTGAGGAGGCTCTGTAACTCGAATTGAGCTCAAAATTTATGAATAAATCCTCCAGTATGTTAGATAACTTTCGTTAGTTCAACACTTTTTGATTTGGGCAACAGAAGATGTTCGAAAAAATTCGTTTCTACCTGTTGGTCTGTTTTGATAGATTTCTGCCATTATTTGTATTTGCTTCTTATTGATTCCTTTTTGAGTTCTCTTCAGGTAAATTAAGCTTTTTGAAGGAGTGAATACAGTAGCTTGTGTTTTTAGTAAAAAGCCTTGCTGTTTTAAAGCTTTGCCGGTGGTCTAATATCTTTTGAATAAGATAATGTTGCTAATGAAGATTGTGTGAAGTTTTGTATGAAGGAAAATTTTCAGGTGTAGAGAGAGAATAATGTAATGAGATGAAGAATGGACAAAATCTCAAGATTGGGGATGCCACCATGGTGTCACCCCAAGAAATATCCAAGGGGTACAAGTGTCAAAGCTTGGGGATGCCTTGGGCATCCCCTTCTTCATCAATAAAAAGCTGAGGTCTGTCTAGACACTTTGTTTTTATTGTTTCATGCATAGTTGTGTTGTTCTTGGAGCGTCTTAGTTTTCGTTTGCTTTACTTAGGTTGTTTAGTTTGCTTGAGTAAAGTAATTTGGACCCCCGTTCTCGCTGTGTTGTTTTGCAAATAAGTTTGCTTGGTGTTTGGAAAGGAGTAGTAAGTTCTTGCTTGAAGTGCAAGAGGAGCTTGCGTTGACTATGACTTAGACTTTAGCATGACATGCTAGGTGTCGTTTTAGCATTATTCTTAGTGATAATTGTTGTAGCATGTCTTGTTCCAAACAATTGGGATTGCTTAGTGTGCCTTGAAGAAATTATGCATTGTTTTAGCATGCAAAAGCATAGTATTGTGGTATTCTCTTTTGATGTTTTGCTTGGGTTGAGTTGGCACATCCTCACACCATGTTATGACTGTGACAAGTCACCATTAGCCTCTATGATCATTTAGTCCTTGACTTGTAGTACCACTCTTTGCTTTGATTAGTATGCTTTGTTGCACTGCATGATTTTGGCCATTATTGCTCTCTTAGTTGGTTGATCCCAGTCTTTTGCTAGCCTCCACTTGTATGATTAAGTTCTACTCATGCCTCCAACTCCCAAGAAACCAAGTTATTCCAAAGTGTCCACTATAAATTCCTATGCATGGTGTGTTACACCATTCCGAGTATATTCTTGTTTTCAACTATCTTCTAATTAAAAACTATTTTGTTATGTGAAAAGTTAGTGATTAAAGCCCTCAAAAACTTTATGGCACACTTTATTCTTTGCCCCTAATAAACATGAACCATTGTGACAACTTTGTTGTATATGCTTGCACTTATAAGTTGGAAATAACAGAATTGTGCTGTCACGGGGAACATTTTCAACATTGCACTTGTACCTTGTTGTACTCAGTTGATATCATGTTCTTTTGTCTATGGATGTCACCGATGTGAAATAAAGAGGGAACTTGTAAGTCCATGGAGTTTGTATCCTGTGTTAGAGAGACGCCTAGGCCGCTAGCCTAAGCCATGCCTAATGATGGTGGAAACTTGCAGCATCACCATAGTGACATCTATGAAGCATTCTTCTTAAAAAAGAGACACATTGAGAAAAGAAGAAAGAGAGAAAAAAGCACCATATTCCCATGGTACATAAGAAGAATTGTTGAGATGCTCATTGTCTACTTGCCTTGTCATTTTCATTATGGGAAATCTCGTGTACCATGTGCAAGGGGTACCCCATTGGCGGTTCTCAATGATATGCAAATACTTACAGTGACAAGAACTTACCTGGACACAAAGTTGAGTATGCATAAGGTGTGGCCCTCGTATTCAAGGGGCATGAGATTGACAACTTATACTTCGTTAAGCATATACTCCAGCTTTGCCACTTTAACCTTAACCACTTCAAGATGCTTATGATGGGGGCAATGAGGGCTGAAAGCTAACAAGTACCATAATTTTTGGAAGTTCTTTTTGAAACTTGTAATCCCTGCTTCCTTTACAAAAAAGGTCTTTCTTCCACCATTATTGAGTCTCCACCTTCTACCTTTAGGCACCATTAAGAGAGCATAGTTGTCATTTTGTGTGCAGTGTTCCAAAGCTTATTAATTGATGCATATTGTGTTATTATTTGCTCTTGTGCTACTTGTTTCTAGTTACCCTTGTGAACTTTGCAGGTGTCTTATGCATTATATTGCTAATCTATGAGGGACAAGTTGATTACCACTATGCTATGTTTCTGCATGTGAAACAAACAAACGTTTTTCAATGCATGTTACTCATGATCTTTGTTTGTAGCTTGTCATGTTGCATGCATAGTTACTATGTCCTATTGTTAGAACTCCATCTTTCATGCACATGTTTAGAGTTCTTTGATCCCAACTTTCAATGCTTGCAAATGGTTGGATCTTTATTGTGAGGATGCATGTCACCAAAAATTATTCATTTTACCTTACCTACTCGAGGACGAGCAGAGTTAAGCTTGGGGATGTCGTTGGAAACGTATCTATAATTTTTGATGCTCCATGCTTGTTTTGTATCTACTTTGCTTTGCTTGTCTACACTTTGAGGTGCTTTTTACATGTTTTCTGGTACCTATTAACAAGTTGCAACAGTGCCAGATGCTTGTTTTCTGCTATTTTTGGTTTCAGAAAAGTTAGTAAAGAAATATTCTCGGAATTGGACGGGACAAACGCCAAAGTCAATTACTTTCCCTGGGGAACAAGAAGTCCAGAGGAGAGCTGGAGGGGCCAGCCAGGGGGCCAGACCCACCCCAGGCGCGGGGGCAGGTGGGCTCGCGCCTGGCTAGGGTTTGGTGGCCCTGGCCGCCTCCCGGTCTCGCCCCTTCGCCTATAAGAAGCCCTCGATGCAGAAACCCTAGGTACCCGATCAGAAATCCACGAAACCGTTTGTAGCCACCGCCACCATCGTCCCTAGATCGGGGGGGATCTGAAGTTCTTCCCGGCACCCTGCCGGAGGGGAGATCATCCCGGAGGCCTTCCCTCCGGTATGATGCGTGAGTAGTTCCACCTTGGACTATGGGTCCATGTAGTATCTAGATGGTTGTATCTCCTCCTTTGTGCTTTCATGTATAGATCTTGTGAGCTCCGTTCATGATCAAGATATAATCTATTTGTAATCATGCATGTTGTGTTTATGAGCCGATGGATATTGAGATTATTATGTTGGTTTGATTAATGGTTTTATCTTTATGATTCTATCATGTCTGTGTTGTTTGTGATCTTTCATGCTCTCCGTTGCTAGTGGTTATCTTGGCCAAGTAGTTGCTAGTGACTCCAAGAGGGGGTATTTATGCTCGATAGTGGGTTCATGCCTCTAGTTTCCAAGGGAAGTGACATAAATCTCTTTGGTTGTAGATGTGCTATTGCTACTAGGGAGAAAACAACGGTCTCTTGTTCATGGAACATGTGGACTGTTTACCTTACACACTTTGCTTAAAGCAGTTGTCTGTTGCTTGCAACTTATCTTTGGAGGGGTGATGATAACACAGGTGGACTTCTAGTCATAGATGCAGTTGGATGGCAGTCTATGTATATTGTTGTATTGCCCAATCAGCCTCATAGGATCTTTCTGACTAGTAATTGCATTGTTATGCCTTGCTCAGTTCCTGTCAGTTGCCCCGCTGTAATTTGTTTACCCTTCATGTCATGTTGTTTATCTAAGGAGAGCACCTCTAGTGAACTATGGACCCCGGTCCAATCTTTACCATTGATACATCTTCCATGGTTACCTGTTTACTTGTTGCAAACCACCATTACCTTCCACACCATACGTTTAATCCTTTGTTATAGCAAACCGGTGAGCTTGACAACCTCACTGATTCATTGGGGCAAAGTCTTGAGTTTGTCTTGTGCAGTTCTCCGCGTTGCTAGCAACACATGTGTGATGTTTCGTTCCTCCTACTGGTTCGATAACCTCGGTTTCTTCGAGGGAAACTTGCTGTCTTTGCTTCATACCTTGCTCTTGTGGTTTCCAACGAAGCATCCCACGACAATCTTGGGCCATCAACCCTCACAATAAAGATCTAACCATTTGCAAGCATTGAAAGTCGAGATCAAATAACTCTAAACATGATCATGAAAGATGGAGTTCTAACAATAGGACATAGTAACTATGCATGCAACATGACAAGCTACAAACAAAGATCATGAATAACATGCATTGAAAACGTTTGTTTGTTTCACATACAGAAAACATAGCATAGTGGCAATCAGCTTGTCCCTCATAGAGTAGCAAATAGATGCATAGGACACCTTCAATGTTCACAAGGGTGACTAGAAACAAATAGCACAAGAACAAGTAATGTCACAATATGCATCAATCAATAAGCTTTGGAACACTGCACACAGAATGACAACTATGCTCTCTTAATGGTGCCTAATGGTAGAAGGTGGAGACTCAATAGTGGTGGAAGAAAGGCCTTTTATTTATAAAGGAAGCAGAGATTTCAAGTTTCAAAAATACCTTCCAAAAATTATGGTACGTGTTAGCTTTCAGCCCTCATTGCCCCTATCATAAGCATCTTGAAGTGATTAAGGTTAAAATGAACAAATATGGAGTATATGCTTGACGAAGTATAAGTTGGCAATCTCAAGTCCCTTGAATACGAGGGTCACACCTCATGTTACTCAACTTTAGTCACCTGTAAGTTATTGTCATTGTAAGTATTTGCATATCATAGAGAACCGCCAACGGGGTACCCCTTGCACATGGTGTAGGAGATTTTCCATAACCAAAATTACAAGGCAAGCATACAATGAGCATCTTAGCAATCTTATTATTTACCATGGGAATATGATGCTTTTTCTCTCTTTCCTCTTTTCTCAATGCGTCTTTTTTTTATAAGAAGAGTGCTTTATAGATGTCACTATGGTGATGCTGCAAGTTTCCACCATGATTAGGCATGGCTTAGGCTAGCGGCCCAGCGTTTCTCTAACACAGATACAAACTCCATGGACTTACAAGTTCCCTCTTTATTTCACACGGTGACATCCATAGACAAAAGAGCATGATATCAAGTAAGTACAAAGTACAAGTGCAATGTTACAAACGTTCCCCATGACAACAGTTCTGCTAATTCCAACGTATAAGTGCGAGCATATACAACATAGATGACACAATGGTTCAAGTTTATTAGGGGCAAAGAATATAAAGTGTGCCATCAAGTTTGTGAGGGATTTAATCACTAAGTTTTCACATAACAAAATATTTTTTAATTGGAAGATAGCTGAAAATAAGAATATACTTAGAATGGTGTAACACACCATGCATAGGAGTTTACAGTGGACACTTTAGAATAACTTGGTTTCTTGGGAGTTGGAAGCATGAGTAAAGCTTACTCATACAAGTGGTGTTGGAGATATGCCCTAGAGGCAATAATAAATGTAGTTATTATTATATCTTTGTGTTTATGATAAATGTTTACATTCATGCTATAATAGTATTAACCAGGAAACATTGATACTTGTGTGATTTGTAAACTTAATTTGAAGTCCCTAGTATAGCCTCTATACATCACTAGCTTGTTGGTTGATAAATGATTGTGGTTTCCCTATCATGAACATTGAGATGTTATCAACAACAATATCATATCGTTAGGAGAATGATATGGTGGACATACTCCTATAGATAAGCGTAGCATAAAGATCAAGTCATTTTAATAGTTCAATTGCTATATGCTTTCTGATACATAGTAACCTGATTCCTTCGACCATGAGATCATGCATATCACCTTTACCGAATGGATGCTTTGATGACATTAAACACCACACCGTAACTGGGTGGCTATAAAGGTGGCATTGAGTGTTCGGAAAGTATTTGTTGAGACACATGGATCAAGAGTGGGATTTGTCCATCCATATGACAGATAGATATACTCTGGGCCCTCTCGGTAGAATGTCATCCAATTAGCTTGCAAGCATGTGACTGGCTCACAAGGGATCACATATCACGGGAACGAGAAAAGAGTACTTATCGGTAATGAGGTTGAACTAGGTATGCAGAGATACCGACGATCATAACCTCGGATAAGTAAACTATCGTGAGACAAAGGGAAATTGGTATCGTATGTAAGTGGTTCATTCGATCGCAAAGTAATCGTAGAAATATGTGGGAGCCATATGAATTTCCAGATTCCTCTATTGGTTATTGTTCGGAGAAGTGTCTCGATCATGTCCGCATAATTCACGAACCGTAGGGAGACACACTTAAGGATTCGACGTTGTTTGAGTAGTTATGGTATGATGAGAAAGATACCGAATGTTGTTCGGAGTCTCGGATGGGATCCGGGATATCACGAGGAGATCCGGAATGGTCCGGAGAATAAGATTCATATAAGGAAAGTCTCGTTTCGGAGTTTGGGAATGATTCCGGTGTTTTCATCTGGAATGTTCTAGAAGGTTCCGGAATGTCCGGCACTCCAGAGGGGAAGGGGTACATGAATGTGTCATTGCAAGTTGGAATGATTGCATCATGTACTGAGTGTCATCGCTGTTCCAAATAAAGGATTAAATCAAATCCTAGTTTGAAAAGTCAAATAGCTAGTTTGAAAAGTCAAACGGCTAAAATTGGAAAGAGGAAAAGAGGAGGAAGTGGGAAACCGAGTTGGGAGGAATCCTCCTCCAACCGTGGCGCCCCTCAAGCCGAGTTGGGAGGACTCCCTCCCCTTGGCCGGCCCCTCCACCTATATAAGGAGGACAGGCTCCTCCTAGCAAACAACAAGTCCCTCACCTCAAACCCTAGAAGCCACCCACCGCCGCCGCCCACCCCTAGGGTTTTGCCCTAGCCGACTTGGGGTCCCGGAACCCTAGCCGGCTCTAGCATCCCCTTGGTGTGTCTAAACCCTAGAACACCGAGGACTCTCATACTCCACCATACTGCTCGGCTTAAGGCGAAGCCTGCGAGATCTCCCTCTACTTAGGTACCACGTCGTTGTCTTGCGGAATCGCGAGGAGAGTGCTACAACCTCCGCCTCTTTGGAACAAGGAGAGGAAGGTCTTCTTCAGTCGAACGATGTGACCGATTGCGGGGCGCCGGGAACTGTGGGAAGGATCGTCTACGCGATCTTGAGATCGGGAAGAGTACGACTACATCACCCACGAGAATCAGCTCTCGTTAAACACTTTGGAATCTTCGAGGGTAAGTTATTCCATCGACTCGTTGCTACAATCTAGTAGATAGATCTTGGCTTGTTTGTTTGTATGCGATAGAAATTTTTTGTTTTCCATGCTACGAAACCCTACAGTGGTATCAGAGCCGTGTCTATATGTAGATCTGTTGCACGAGTAGAACACAATGGTCATTGTGGGTGTTGATGCTTTTATTGTTGATTGCTTCTTGTGTACTTTGCATCTTACGGTATGTTGGGATGAAGCGGCCCGGGCTAACCTTACATGACATCGTTCATGAGACTTGCTCCATGCTTGACATGCAACTTGTATTGCATAAGTGGCTTTGCGGGTGCCTGTTTCTCCTAGCATAGTTAAGATCCAATTTACAACGGGTGATTAACAATACTAGTATCAATGTTGTGGTTCATGTTCGTAAGTTAGAACGACACTTATTGAAAGCCCCAAGCCACGTAAAACATGCAAAGAAAGTAGAGGCGTCTAACTTTGTTTTGCAGGGGTGTGCAGTGATGTGATGTGGCCATGATTGTGATTATATTTGATGTATGCAATGTTCCTTATTGTAAGTTGGCAACCGGCAGGAGCCATATGGTTGTCTTTAATTTATGTTAAGACCCGCGTGTCTATTCAAAGTAGTTGTAATAGTTGAAGCAGGTAGACGACAACCATGGAGAAGCGTCATTGACCTTGATGCAATGCCGGTGATGATGGAGATCATGTTCGTGCTTGAAGATGGAGCTCGGAAGCACAAAGAAGAAAGGCCATATCATATCACATATTATGAATTGCATGTGATGTTAATCCTTTATGCATCTTGTATTGCTTAGTAGACGACGGTAGCATTATAAGATGATCCCTCACGCACATGAATTTCAAGTCATAAAGTGTTCACCCTTAGTTAGCACCGTTGCTAAAGCTTATTGTTTCGAAGCACCACGTGATGATCGGGTGTGTTAGTTTTGGCAAGTGTATACATGTTGCCTGCCAAAACTCACCGGCGAGCAGCGACTAGCAACACGAAGAGCCGGGAGGCTCCCAGAACTGCTGGTGGGCCCTGGTCCCTCGGGCAACGGCCCGCAAAACTCCGGCACACGTCCTGGCTTGGTTCGAGGGCGTGCCACCTGACCTATACCTGGTCAGGAAGGTGAAGGATTGCTCCGATTGATTTCCTGCATGGTAAACAAGTATACGTAAAATTCGAGCCGTGACCGGCTCCTGAGTTTCCAGAATCGGCTCCTAGAGCCGATTATCCCATGGTTCTGCATTAGATTTACGATAACATGGGGTTTTGCTTTATCATTACAAGTTAAATCGATCTACGGTTTAACGTTTTCACCACGTATCGGAACGCCCTACACGTAATTGAGCCTGGTATATACAAAGATGAAGAATACTAATCCTAGAGGAGGCCTAATAACCAACGAACGTCAATTCGGAACAACTTCTCTAGCGAGTAAACTACGTGCGTACTCTTTACCGGATCGTTCAACCCGTTTGTAAGGCGACTACGTAGATGTCAAACTAAACCTTGGAGCAAGGCACAACCATAACAGATCGAATCAGCTAAATAAAGATCAAGCAAGATGCTACCTCGCACTTGGGAAATAGTGCAAAGGTAGCGAGGTAACTAGAGGCAAGATAACTTTGAACAATTATAGCGAAAAGCACCGTGCTAGCCTCAACAAATCTATGATGGTAGTGTTACCGCCATCAACAAGGCTTGACGAGTAACACTAGATAACGATAAGTAAAAATCGCCTAGATCGCAAGATGTGATCTAGGCGATGACACTTACTACCGAAAGAAACCCTAAAAACAAGGGGTGGCGATCCGAGATTTGGTTTGTTGTGAACGTGATTTCCTCCTTTTCTCGATAACCTTAGGTACATATTTATAGTCAGGAGACTCTCTACTTTTGGAATAACTCTCCAACTCTATCTTTACCTAAATCTGAAACGGAACCTAAACTAACACGAAACCTACTATGATACAAGATACACGGGCAATTTAGCCCAAATCCACGCACTAGGCGATCCAACAACACGTTGAATATACGCATCTTCCAAGCCCATCTTGATCACGGCCCATCTCCTTTTTGGCCAAAATATGGCGATAACACATGCCCCCGGTTTTGGCAATGATAATTCCAAAACCACTGTTTTTTCTTCTCCCCTTTTTTTTGTATCGGGTTGCGTTGGCGAGAATCGTGGCGTAAGTAATCGTCACGCTACCCTTCTTCATCATGATGCCTGTCTTCTCACCTCCTTCGCGATTGCATGATTTGACGATTTTGGCAAAGACATTCGGGAAACCGCTATGGCATTGAACCGTCCCTCCACTATTCCCTTATTTAAATCCATCTAAACAGTTCGCAATCCCCATCTTCCTCCAACAGCGAAAAACCCTTCTTCCTCCACTGAAAAAACCCTCTTTTCGCCATGGCCTCCTCTCGCTTCCTCGCCTGTCCTCCCACGCCTCCAACAAGATCGGTGACCGAGAGCCGGCCAGAGCACCCACAGCGGCGTCTGATACTTCGCCCACGATGGTGGGACGAAGGGATGGATTTCGCCGTCTGTCGGAGGACGGCGATCGTCCACGGCGTAGCGAGAGAGCCTCTGATTCCTCGTTGACGAGGCCGGAGGCGGCGATGACGACTTTGGTCGTGGGACGGCGTCGAGTCCTCCGACGAGGAGGAAGAATCGGAGGAAGACACCTCCTCCGACGAGTACCCGCCGACGAAGCGCTTCCGCGCCGGGTCCAGCGAAGACACCGAAGATGACGACGAGGACGAGGAGGCCCCTGCTGGCTTCTTCAGCAGCAGCAGCGAAGACGACGCTGGCAGCAGCGCTGAAGACAGCGCACAAGACGGCGGCGACGACAGTGACGACGACCTCGGCCTAGATTAGGAACCAGTATTAGTAGTAGTAGTAGTAGTAGCAGGCTCCCTTTTGTAATCAATCATCCTTTTGTAATCAATCATCTTTCGAATGAATGAGAATCTGTTTCCCAAAGATTGCCTTGTTCGCCCCTAATTTTGCCGATAGCCACAATATGTCGATGCTCCAGAAGCCGATAGCAACGTATCGGCTTTCACCTTGTTACGTTCGTACAGTCAACCAAGCCACAGCTCGAAGAGCCGATGCACATCGGCTTTCCCAAAAACGTTGACAAGGTCAAAACTCGGTTGCATACTTAGACACACTTAAACAACCACTTCTTAGCTTCAAACGGTAACCTGCGACCTTCTTCAAAAAGGGCGACCCAGATCTCCAATTGCCCATCGAAATATGTGCCCTGAACAAACAGCTAGTGACGGGCAAGGATGTAGATGACGAAGCCGAGATCGCCGAAATGGATCGTGTCCGTGCTGACGCGCTCCACGCCTTCGAAGCATTCTTCAGTAGCTTGTATGTGTAAACTGGCACCTATTTGTAACATATGTGAAACTCTAGAGTCGATGACCGTGCATCGGCTATATTTTTTTTTTATTCGGCCGATTTTCAGCATCGGCCCCCACATTTTTACCGTCCATCATCCCACATGCTTGGGAAATATTTCTTGAGATGTTGACCGTTGACCGCCACTGGGAATTTCTCGCCGTCTAGCTCCTCAAGCATGTACGCGTTTCCTCTTAAAACCTGATCGACCTGCATTGTCCGGTGCCAATTCGGAGACCATTTACCATATGTTGCATCCTTAGTCCCCAACGGCAACACCTTCCCATACCGGATCACCAGCGTGGAACTCCTTTGGCTTCACTTTCTTGTTATAAGCACGAGCCACCTTGGCCTTGTTCTCTTTGATTTTCTCAAGTGACCACGCCCGAGCTCGTTACATCCTCAATACATCACTCATCGTGGTTGCATATTCTTCAATTGTTAGATTGTCCCGAAAAGTGACACATCTCGATCCAGCCGTAATTTCCTGTGGCACACGGCTTGCCCATATACTAGATGGTATGGCGAGGTTTTAATCGCCCATGGCATGACATGCGATAAGCCCATAATGCCTCGACAAAACCTCGTACAACGCCTAGGGTGCTCATCGACTTTTCTCTTGATCACTTGATGAGGCTCGTTGGATGCTTCACTTTGCCCATTAGCTGAGCATAATATGGAGATGATCCGATCACTTAATCCCGTGTCCTCGCAGAACTTTCTAAACTCCCGAGAAATAAAGACCGAACCTCCATCGGTCGTGATAGTTTGGGAATCTCAATCTATGGATGACATGTTCTTTCACAAAATTGATAACATCCTTTAGTTTACCGATTTCATCGGGACAGCCTCCACCCATTTAGTGAAATAATCATGATGGCCAAAATCCACATGTGGCCTTTGCTTGATGGAGGATTGATTTTGCCGATCATATCCATGCCCCAACCTCGAATGGCCAAGGCTTGATGATGGGGTTCATTCTCGACGCTGGTACCATCTGAATTTTCCCAAATTTCGACATGCTTGACACCCTTTGTAGTAGTTGAAACAGTCCTCAAGCATGGTGGGCCAATAAAACCTCGATCGCTCGATCAACCATTTCATCTTGTGAGCCGATTGGTGAGTTCCACAGCGCCTTCGTACCTCGTGTAGGAGCCGATTGGCTTCGGCTGTCCCCACATTTGAGCAATAACCTTCCAGAGTCCTCAGAAACATGTCATCCCCAATCAGCACATATTTCATGGCCTTGTACCTTATACGCTTAGGTGCCCCAGCCGAATCCTTCAAGTAATTGAAGATATCGGATCTCCGCCGCCTTCCGTGAATCAGCACAACATCGGCTCCCTCTGCTACATCCTTGTAGCTCAAGCCATTGTGCAAGATCGTTTGCCTCTATGTTCGCGATCATGGGATCCAGTGAAGTTTATGTACCGAACTGTGTCATCACCACAGAAGGCAAACCATAATGGGAAGAGGGACTCGCCTCACACTGTACTCCTCCGTGAGTTGGGAAATCACCAACTTGAGTCTCCAAAATTTCCACCGCTTCGCACGGCCGAGGAGTAACTCCATCCCTTGCGTACGCTCGCATTTAGCGACATTGTTGGTGCGAGAGGTAGACAACTGATAGAGAAGGAAAATGTTGCCCCGAGGCGACATTTAGTAAAATGCCGATGCCGCAGCCATCGCCACAAACCGATCCGTCGAAGAACATAGCCCACGCTCTTATAGACAAGGTCTTTGCTATGTTAGTGTTGATCCTTTCAGATAAGGTCGGCCAACGCCGTTCCTTAATCGCCATGGGTTGATACCGGATGTCAACTCGATAATGCAAACATCCATTTGCCCATCGGCCTTTTAACATAGGAGCCGACAACATGTGCTTTATCACGCCCGATTTGCATATGATGATGATCTCACGATAGCAAAATGTGGCGCAGCTTGGTGCAGTGAAAAACAGCAGAGGCACAACTTATCGATATCAGATACCTTGTCTCTGGCCCAAAGATCCTTCGCTTATGTAAAATACGACTCGCCCAGCCCATCATAAACTTGCACCACCACCGAGGCGATGGACGGTTTGCCATCGACAAGTAAATGTAGAACGGTCCGTCCTAGGGTGGAACCAACACCGGCGCTTTCGCCGATATTCTTTGATCTCGTCAAAGGCTCGTTGTTGTTCGCCCCGCCGGAATTCCTCGCCGATTTAATTTTCACCGGTCCCATGAACGGCTCTATTCTTCCCGATGATTGAGATGAATCTTCGACGGTTGATCTTGCCGATGAGAGACTGCAGTTCTTTCTTAGTAGTGGGTGGCTTCATTGTTCGCACTGCCTCCTGACTTTTCAGGCCGATCTCAATTCCGCGTTCATGGACCAAAAAACCCAAGAACTGACCGGCCGTCACTCCGAAGGCACACTTCTTTGGATTCATCCATAGGCCGAATTTTCTTGTTCGGTCCAGACGCTGTTAGATCGTCCTTGCGCTGAAGCGACTTGACCACCACGTCATCGATGTAGATTTCCACCAGCTTGACGATCGATCATGGAAAATATAATTCATGGCCCTTTGGCACGTGGCGCCGCATTCTTGATCCAAACGTCATGACTACATACTCGAACAACCCCACGAACCGGGACTCAATGCGCCTTGTGTATGTCTTCCGAGCCATAAAATTTGGTTGTAACCAAAGCATTGCCATCCATGAAGCTCAAGATCTTATGACCACCGCGTTGATTAACGTCTACGCTACGCATCGGATACTCATCCTTTGGGGTAGCTCGTTGAGATCCCGAAAATCTATGGCAACCCGCCACCGGCCATCCTTTTCTCTACAGCACGATACTAGAAATCCACTCAAAGATACCGCATGGCCGATTAACTTGGTCACAAGATTTTCTCGACCTCTTTCTTGACTTCTTCCGCATTTCGCCTTCATTTGCCGTGCTTTGTCGCTGAAATGGCCGGAATCCTTTTTAAGCGGAGTCGATGCTCAATGATGCTCTGTCTAACCTGCATCTCTGTGTAGTCCCAGCGGCGCCTGGATATTGTTTCAACAGGCTATCATCGGGCCCGCAGACGGATCTAACTTCTGGCGATAAATGTTGGTCGTGGCTTATCCCCGTGACCAATGTCGATCTCTTCTAGTTCATCACCGGATGTAAACCCATACCCTAGCTTTCCGTCACCTGTCAAATCGATGCTAAACACAGGGCAAGCAGTAGTCGAGGATACCAAAAATAATTTGGGCCGATTGCCTGAATCGGCCCCCTTTTTGATTGCGTTAGTCAATGATGGTTTACACCTTATTGTTTTACAATGGCAGGGCCTCTCCTCGCCACGACTACGTGATCTCGCTTGTCGATGATTGGTGCTTTTATTTTTTGTGGCCGATCGCGAGGATCGGCCGCATCACGATGATCGTGGACTTTTCTACTCGCCGTGCCGTGGATAAGACCAGCCTCACCCCGCTTTTTGTAGCTTCAATGCGCCACAGCCGCCTAAACCGATTCCGAGATCGGCTCTGGTCTTCGCTTCCCGACGCTCATGCCAGCTATGGAAATCTCGATAGAATCATCTGCATGGATGACCTCCACTTCATCTCCGCCCCATCAGACAGTAATCGCATCGTGGATGGAATGCGCAATTAGCGTGAATCCAATCTCTACCTAGCAGGACAGTAGGTACTTTTGTCGTCCCACGTAAAAATGACGTGGGTATGGTTTTCGCCCACCGCCGATCCACGCTCAAGACGCCTTATGCTTCAAGACCGACCGCTGAAGTCGCTTAACGTGACGTTGGTTTTGATCGATCTGCAGTGGAGCGCCCCAAACGCCGTAGCATGGAGTATGGCATGATATTGATCGCCGGTGTCCACCAACATCTTGCTGACAGGTTGCCCATTGATGTAACCTCGTAGGTACAGGGCTTTCAGATGTTTGTAACCCTTCTCACGTGGCTTCTCAAAGATAACCGGCCGTGGGCCGCAGTCGAACTGTGCCACTGGTAGCTCATCGGTTCTTGGCGCGCAGAATTCTGACGGAAGTATGAACACCATGTTTGTACCAGCCGATGTCTGTGCATCGGCTTTTATTGGTTTGGGGCGCCACTCTTTCCTTGTCGGGCGGTCTCCCGTTTCCAAGGTCTGCCTGATTTTGACGGCTAGATCGGGCCGCGCTTTCTTTAAAGCGTGGAGATACTGCGCTTCAGCTTCCTCCAAGTTACGCAGCCGCTGCACTCTACGCTTTTGGGTATGTCTGAGTCCGCTGACACCACCTTGACGGTGATATCTGCTTCTTCCTTTTCATCCCTTGGCTTCTCGAGGTCCTTTGCTCGAGCGACTTCGTGGACGGCCCGAGGTGGAGAGGCCCTAAACGCTTGAACACCGAATCGCCTCGTGTCCTCCTTCCGCTGTCCACACTCCGGCGCTTGTCGATGTAGGCAATCGGCTCATTCCTGCCCCAAAGAATACTTGAAGAAAGGACAATCCCAATGTTTGTCTGCCTTCCTTTTCTTTTTGACGGTCCCCTAGCGAGGTGCTCATATCCTTCATCGTCTCCATCGCTACGGGCGCGTTGATCATCGACGCTCATACTTGTTAAGGAGATGTGGAATGTGGCTTCCGAGCGCACTCTCCTCACCGTTCCTCTCATATACCTTTGTCGTTAGGCGGGCCACGCATGGACCAGCCTCTTTTCTTTCTTTGCCCCGAGAGCCACCACCTTCCTCCTTGTACGCCATGGGGTACCCGACCGCCATATTAACACCGAACGAAAAATCCAATCGACGCCATGAGCGATCGAGTTCTACCATGTTGACGGGAAATGGGTTTGTGTCCACTTTCATGGCGAATCGCCCAAGGATCGACGGACTTGCTCTATCGCCATTTGGATTTGGCGACGTAGCTCTTTGCATCATTGGTGGTGTGGGTGAACAGTGATGCCACTTGCAAGATGGTCTCCGCTCATTTCTCGAGCCATGGGGATTTTATGGCCTTCGGTAACCTCACCGCTTCTTTCAAGAAGAATCAAGATCTCGCCACTTTGCTCACGCCAAAGTCGAACCCTTTGCAGGCCCTTGTTGTTTCACCCATTTGCAGGACATGTGGTCCGCCCTCGAGCCCATTCACCACGGCCACCTCCGGTCTTGTGTAGGATCATCTTCTTCAGACGACCAGCCTATCGGACGCTTGAACTTGTCTTGGTATAACTTCGTGGTGGCGCTTTCATACATCGCCGGGCCGGGCCATGCGCCAATGAGTTGTACTCTACTTGAAAGCGATCCTTGATGGGTGCCGAGACCCAACACCGCCAGCTCGATCGCTTCCTTCTCGCTTAAACGAGCCGAGTAACATCGGTTCTGACGGTCCGGCTTGGATGTACTCGGCCATCGCTTTCCCCGCTTCGCCGCACGTGCAGTCCGCAATGCCGCCTCGTAGCCTCGAATTATATTGATGTGGAACTGCTCTTCCAGCTTGCTTCCAGTCTGAATCGAATCGTGGCGCGAGGTGTACCACCCAAAAGCTGGTCCCGCTGAGATTGCGCAAAAACCTTACGCGCGATCCGATCCGCTGAAATTATGCCTAGTGCGGCTGTATCGGCCACGTGCTCGATCGAGCTCGACCCTTCCGACCCGCTAAACCTTGAGAACTCGGGAGCCGATACTTGGGCGGCAGGAATCGATCAAACTTCGTTGGGGTACTTTGAATAGCCGATTGTCCTTCTCTCGCACGGCGAACTGGTCTCTCAAGATGGTACGGATTTGCTCCACTGCTTGAGCTGCAGGGCTAGATTCTCATGACTTGTTCCAGGCATACTTGGCTAGCCACGCCTGTTTGTCGGCGTCATCCTGCATATCATCGCTCCAGAACGCCGCCTCAAGATCCCGCCCAGAACCCTCGCCAGAAAACTCCTGCGGTTGCAACTGGTCGGTGCGCAAGTTATTGCAGTCCGCACGTAGGTGCATATATATCCGTGGGATTTCCTTAGGTGGCTCAAACAGGAATTGGCATCGCTGGGTCGCCCAGCCTTGTAGACGACGACGCCCGCTTCCTGGCGGCTACGGAGATGCGAGTGAATGGCACTGTGGCCTGGTCCGAGCGGTCTTTCTCCTTGGTGAGTCCCTAAAGTGGGCCCCGGCGAGAGTAATCGATGTTTCATGATCTCTCGAACTACGCGAACCGCGACCCGCCGAAAGCGCTCACTGTGCTCTCGTAATGGCGGTGCAGGAATGAGCCACCATGTAGTTGACTTCCCGTCAGAGCTCAGTGCGCTCCTCCGAAGGAATGCATGATCCACCTCATCAAGGGCACTCGGGAGAACCCTCCACTTGATGCCATGCTTACGGGTCCTCTCAAAGAGCCGAGATCGTCAAGAGATTTCGATCTCGCCATACTTCGCCTTTGTGCTCGTGAAGCTCAGACGTGGATCGGGTCTGCTTCTCCATCGCAGGCCGGATGTTGATGTAGACGTTGTTGAACGCCCCCGGCGTATGTAATGTGTTGCTCGCCAAAACTCACCGGCGAGCAGCGACTAGAAACACGAAGAGCCGGAGGCTCCTGAATCGCCGGTGGCCTCGGTCCCTGCAACGCCCGCAAAACTCCCAGACACGCCCCGCTTGGTTCGATGCGTGCACCTGACCTATACCGGTCGAAGGTGAAGGATTGCTCGATTGATTTCGCATGGTAAACAAGTATAGAAATTCGAGCCGTGACCGCTCCTTTTTTCAGAATCGGCTCCTAGAGCCGATTATCCCATGGTTCGCATTAGATTTACGATAACATGGGGTTTTGCTTTATCATTACAAGTTAAATCGATCTACGGCTTAACGTTTCACCACGAATCGAACGCCCTACACGTAATTGAGCCTGGTATATACAAAAGATGAAGAATACTAATCCTAGAGGAGGCCTAATAACCAACGTAACGTCAATTACCGAACAACTTCTCTAGAGCGAGTAAACCACGCCTTTACGCATTAATCGGATCGCTCAACCCGCTTGTAAGGCCCGACTACGTAGATGTCAAACTAAACCTTGGCGAGCAAGGCACAACCATAATGATCAAATCAGCTAAATAAAGATCATAAGATGCTACCTCGCACTTGGGAAATAGTGCAAAGGTAGCGAGGTAACTAGAGGCAAGATAACTTTGAACAATTATAGCAAAAGCACCGGTGATAGCCTCAACAAATCTATGATGGTAGTGTTACCGCCATCAACAAGGCTTCAAAGACGAGTAACACTAGATAACGATAAGTAAAATCGCCTAGATCGCAAGATGCGATCTAGGCAGCATGACACTTACCCGAAAGAAACCCTAGAAACAAGGGGTGGCGATGCGCCGAGATTTGGTTTGTTGTGAACGTGATTGTCCTCCTTTTCTCGATAACCTTAGGTACATATTTATAGTCTGGAGACTCTCTACTTTTGGAATAACTCTCCAACTCTATCTTTACCTAAACTGAAACGGAACCTAAACTAACACGAAACCTACTATGATACAAGATACACGGGCAATTTAGCCCAAATCCACGCACTAGGCCGATCCAACAACACGTTGAATATACGCATCTTCCAAGCCCATCTTGATCACGGCCCATCTCCTTCTTTGGCCAAAATATAGCGATAACAATACAACGTGAGCAAGCCAGATTTGCCCATGCGGAAACTAAGGTTTGATCTTGACGAGCCTAGCATGTACATACATGTTCTCGTAACACGGATCACCGAAAGGTAAAGCATGAATCATATAGTAGATATGATGAACATGACGATTGTTCGCCATTGAAACTATATCAACTCTCGTGATGATCGGTGTTGATGTCGTGGATTTGGTTCGTGTGATCACTAAAACAATGTGAGGGATGTTGTTTTGAGTGAGTTCACCTAGATTAACTTTATTATTAATTTGAACTCAATTTGTCATAAACTTAGTCTAAACTATTGCAAATATGTTGTAGATCAATGGCAGCCCCTACCATCAATTTTAATCCGACATCGCGTAAGATAGAGAAATGATGAGTAAGACTCTATGCCTCACCATAGGATCTCTAATGTATGCCATGCTATGTACTAGACCCGACATTGCATATGTTGTTAGTTTAACTAGCAGATATCAAAGTGATCCAGAGTGGATCATTGACGGTCAAAACATCCTTGAGTACTTGAGAAGAACTAAGGATATGGTTCTTTCTTATGGAGGTGATGAACATCTCGTTGTTAATGGTTACCGATGCTAGTTGGAACACCGATCCGGATGATTCTAAATCACAATCTGAATACGATTTATTTTGAATGGTGCAAGCTAATCGGAGGAGTGCAAAGCAAAGTTGTGGCGAGATCTTCAATCAATCGGAATACATGGTCGCCGGAGGCTTCACAAGAAGCAATATGGATGAAAGAGTTCATTACAGAGCTGGGTGTGGTTCCTAGTGCTTTGCCGACCCAATGTCTATCTATGTGATAACATGGGCGCCATAGCCAATGCGCAAGAACCAAGGTCACACAAGAAGTCAAGCACATCAAGCTACGTTTCACGCTTATTTGAGAACATATCCAAGATGGGGATATAAAGATTTGCAAAGTACACACAGATCCGAATGTGGCGGATCCGTTGACTAAACCTCCCGAGGGCAAAACATGACCAGACCAAACTGCCATGGGTGTTCGGTATATTACCATGTAATCTAGATTAGATGACTCTAGTGCAAGTGGGAGACTGTTGGAGATATGCCCTAGAGGCAATAATAAATGTAGTTATTATTATATCTTTGTGTTTATGATAAATGTTTACATTCATGCTATAACAGTATTAACCAGAAACATTGATACTTGTGTGATTTGTAAACTTAATTTGAAGTCCCTAGTATAGCCTCTATACATCACTAGCTTGTTGGTTGATAAATGATTGTGGTTTCCTATCATGAACATTGAGATGTTATCAACAACAAGATCATATCGTTAGGAGAATGATATGGTGGACATACTCCTATAGATAAGCGTAGCATAAAGATCAAGTCATTTTAATAGTTCAATTGCTATATGCTTCGATACATAGTAACCTGATTCCTTCGACCATGAGATCATGCATATCACCTTTACCGGATGGATGCTTCGATGACATCAAACACCACACCGAATCGGGTGGCTATAAAGGTGGCATTGAGTGTTCGGAAAGTATTGGTTGAGACACATGGATCAAGAGGGATTTGTCCATCCATATGACGGATAGATATACTGGGCCTCTCGGTGGAATGTCATCCAATTAGCTTGCAAGCATGTGACTGGCACAAGGGATCACATATCACGAACGAGAAAAGAGTACTTATTTAACGAGGTTGAACTAGGTATGCAGAGATACCGACGATCATAACCTCGGATAAGTAAACTATCGTGAGACAAAGGGAAATTGGTATCGTATGTAAGTGGTTCATTCGATCGCAAAGTAATCGTAGAAATATGTGGGAGCCATATGAATTTCCAGATTCCTCTATTGGTTATTGTTCGGAGAAGTGTCTCGATCATGTCCGCATAATTCACGAACCGTAGGGAGACACACTTAAGGATTCGACGTTGTTTGAGTAGTTACGGTATGATGAGAAAGACCGCGAATGTTGTTCGGAGTCTCGGATGGGATCCAGGATATCACGAGGAGATCCTGAATGGTCCGGAGAATAAGATTCATATAAGTAAAGTCCCGTTTCGGAGTTCGGGAATGATTCCGGTGTTTTCATCGGGAATGTTCTAGAAGGTTCCGGAATGTCCGGCACTCCGGAGGGGAAGGGGTACATGAATGCGTCATTGCAAGCTGGAATGATTGCATCATGTACTAAGTGTCATCGCTGTTCCAAATAAAGCATTAAATCAAATCCTAGTTTGAAAAGTCAAATAGCTAGTTTGAAAAGTCAAACGGCTAAAATTGGAAAGAGGAAAAGAGGAGGAAGTGGGAAACCGAGTTGGGGAGGGAATCCCTCCTCCAACCGACGGCGCCCCCTCCAAGCCGAGTTGGGGCGGGACTCCCCCTGGCCGGGGCCTCCACCTATATAAAAGGAGGACAGGGCTCCTAGCAAACAACAAGTCCTCACCTCAAACCCTAGAAGTCGCAGCCCACCATAGCCGCCCACCCCTAGGGTTTTGCCTAGTCACCGACTTGGGGTCCCAAACCCTAGCCGGATCTAGCATCCTCCTTGGTGTGTCTAAACCCTAGAACACCGAGGACTCTCTCATACTCCACCATACTGCCCGGCCAAGGCGGCTCGCGAGATCTCCCTCTACTTCCTGACACGCCAGTTGCCGGAATCGCGAGGAGAGTGCTACAACCTCTGCCTCGCTGGAACAAGGGAGAGGAAGGTCTTCGCCGAGTACTAACGTGTGATCAAGGAGCGCTTTAACGCAATCACGGAAGGATCATCTACGCGATCTTGAGATCACGAAGAGTACGACTACATCACCCACGAGAATCCGCTCTCGTTAAACACTTTGGAATCTTCGAGGGTAAGTTATTCCATCAACTCGTTGCTACGATCTAGTAGATAGATCTTGGCTTGTTTGTTTGTATGCGATAGAATTTTTTTGTTTTCCATGCTACGAAACCCTACAAGTGGAGGCTGGCAAAAGACTGGGAGCAACCAAATAAGAGAGCAATAATGGTCATAATCATGAAGTGCAACAAAGCATTACTAATCAAGGCATAGAGTGGTACTACAAGTCAAGGACTAAATGATCATAGAGGCTAATGGTGACTTGTCATAGTCATAACATGGTGTGAGCATGTGCCAAGTAAACCCAAACAAAGCATCAAAGGAGAATACCACAATACTATGCTTTTGCATGCTAAAACAACGCATAATTTCTTCAAGGCACACTAAGCAATCCCAATTGTTTGGAACAAGACATACTACATCAATAATCACTAAGCATAAGGTCAAAACAACACCTAGCATATCATGCTAAAGTCTAAGTCACAGTCAATGCAAGCTCCTCTTGCACTTCCAAGAAAGAACTTACTAATCCTTTCCAACACCAAGCAACTTATTTGCAAAACAACACAGCGAGAACGGCGGTCCAAACTACTCAAGCAAACTAAACAACCCAAGCAAAACAAACGAAAACTAAGACGCTCCAAGAACAACACAACTTGGCATGAAACAATAAAAATGAAGTGTCTAGACAACTGAGCTTTTTATTGATGAAGAAGGGATGCCTTGGCATCTCCAAGCTTTGACGCTTGTACCTATTGGATATTTCTTGGGGTGACACCATGGTGGCATCCCCAAGCTTGATCTTTTGTCCATTCTTCATCGTATTACATCATTCTCTCTCTACACCTGAAATTTTTCCTTCATACAAAACTTCACACAATCTTCATTAGGAACATTAGCTTATTCAAAAGAACCCCAAAAGGAATCAATAAGAAGCAAATGCAAATAATGGCAGAAATCTGTCAAAACAGACCAGCTGGTAGAAATCTATTTTTTAGAAAATCGTTTGTTGCTCAAATCAAAAAGTGTTGAACTAACGAAAGTTAGCTAACATACTTGGGGATTTATTCGTAAATTTTGATCTCAATCCGAGTTACAAATACTCCTCACGAATTTTTATGGTGGAGGACATAAATATGTGTCGGAACAGCAACTCCCCAAATCTAACTTCCCTCTCATTAGAGGTCATTCTTGGCACAAAAAGCAAAACAAAAAGGATAAGGAGAGGTCATTACTGAAGTAATAACTTTCAAGACTTAAGGAAACTCTTGGGTTATATCCCAACAAGTACTTTTCTTTAACGCCTTTAAGTTAGGCACAAGAAGCAAGAAGAATCAAGTATTTTCAAATAAAGAATTGAGATCAATACTTGCAAAGTCTTCAACTATGAGAGGTATCTCATCCAAATGAGTTTTGGAGGATCCTTTCTCATCTCTCTTTGGTTTACTACTTTCATCAAAAGGATTTTCAGGAACAATCCAATCAAAATTCTTTTCAAAGGCCTCATGCATCCCAACAAGCTTAAAGGGTATGGGTATCTTAAATTCATCTCTAGCCTTTGTTTTATCTGAAGTACCCACAACATCTACACATGAGCCTAGCATATTGAAACACTCAAAGACCTTTTTGGCTTCCCTAGCAACATCATGAAACTCTTTGAGTAAAGTTTCAAGAATAAAATCTCTCTTTTCAGCATTCTTTTCTTCTTTTAGTTTTAAGAACAAAATTTGCATCATGGGGTTAAGGCTAACAAACCTAGACTCCAACATATGAACTAAAGAAGCTGAAGCAATCTCATAATTAGGAGCAAGCTCCGCTGTAGATTTATTCTCAATATCCTCATGCTTGCTAACATAATTAAAGAATTCTTCAATATCATCTTTCCCAATTATGGAGCCACTACCTATAGAAAGGTTCTTCAGGGTGAACTTGGGGAGTAACATGGTGAGCTAGAACAAGGTGGAAACTAGAGTAGGAACTAATTTTTGTGTGTTTTTTAATAAAGAAAGCAAACCAAACTAGACTATTTTTTTTGGCATTTTTGAAAAGAGGCAAACAAAACAAAGCAAAAGAAACAAAGCAAAGAGAAAAGGAGTGAAGGACTCCCCTAGTGAAGACGTCCTTAGCGTCCCCGGAAACGGCGCCAGGAAACTTGTTGATGGTGCTTGACGTGGAGCACTTCGATGGAAACCCCAAGAGTAAGGTGTGATGAGCACAGCAGCAAGTCTTCCCTCAGTAGAGACCGAGGTTATCGAACTAGAAGGAGGAAGGAAACTTCATTAGTGTTGCAAGCAACGCGAAGACCTTCACAACACAAACTCAAGACTTTGCCCCAATGAATCGGTGAAGTTGTCAAGCTCACTGGTTTGTCAGAATAAAGGATTAAACATATGGTGTGGAAGGCAATGGTGGTTTGCAGCAATAAATAAGTAACATGGAAGATGTATCAATGGTAAAGATTGGACAGGTCCATAGTTCACTAGAGATGCTCTCCTTAGATAAACAACATGGCATAAAGGGTAAACAAATTATAGGGGCAATTGATGTGAATCGAGCAATGCATAACAATGCAATTACTAGTCGAAGATCCTATGAGATTTGATTGGGAAATACAACAAGATACATATCGCCATCCAACCGCATCTATGACTAGAAGTCCACCTTCGGTTATCATCCGAACCCCTTCCAAAGATTAAGTTGGAAGCAACAGACAACTGCTTTAAGCAAAGTGTGTAAGGTAAACAGTCAACATGTTCCATGAACAAGAGACCGCTATTTTCTCCCTAGTAGCAACAACACGTCTACAACCGGAGATTATTGTCACTTCCCTTGGAAACTAGAGGCATGAACCCACTATCATGCATAAATACCCCCTCTTGGAGTCACTAGCAACTACTCAGCCAAGATAGTTACTAACAACGGAGAGGATGCAATATCACAAACAACACATACATGATAGAATCATAAAGACAAAACTATTAATCAATCCAACATAATAATCTCAATATCCATCGGATCCTCGCAAACACAATATGCATGAATACAAATAGATTAGATCTTGATCATGAACGAAGCTCACAAGATCTATACATGAAAACACAAGGAGGAGATACAACCATCTAGCTACTACATGGACCCATAGTCCAAGGTGGAACTACTCACGCATCATACCGGAGAGAAGGCCTTCGGGATGATCTCCCCTCCGGTAGGGTGCCTGAAAGAAATTTAGATCCCCCCGATCTAGGGACGACAGTGGCGGTGGCTACAGAAGGTTTCATGGATATTTGATCGGGTACTTAGGGTTTCTGCATCAGGGGCTTCTTATAGGCGAAGGGGGAGGCCGAGGCGGTGGTCAGGGGCACCACACCCTGCCTAGGCGCGGGGCAGGGCCCACCCGCGCCTAGGAGGGTCTGGGCGCCCTGGCATGCCTCTTCGTCTCCCCTCTAGACTTCTTGTTCCCCACGGAAAGTAATTGACTTTGACGTTTGTCCCGTCCAATTCCGAGAATATTTCTTTACTAGCTTTTCTGGAACCAAACACAATGTAAAACAGTAACTAACATTGTGACAACTTGTTAATAGGTTAGTACCAGAAAACATGTAAAAACACCTCAAAGTATAGACAAAGCAAAGCAAAGTAGATACTAAACAAGCATGGATCATTAAAAATTATAGATACGTTTCCGACGTATCAGTAGCACACGCCAACAATCAGATTAGAATCGATATTTTTGTTTCTTACTGTATGCCTATGTTTTGACGTGTCGACGCTTGCTTGCCCGCCACCACCGAGGGCTCCTCTAAACCTTAAAAATTCAATCGAGAAGAAGAAAACTAAGAACTGGGAATGGCATAGATACACAAACCTGAATCCTTAGAGCTATGGCCTCGATGGAGCGAGCAATGGATCTCGTAGCATCGTATTTGACAAATATCTAAGAAAGGAGGACTTATTTTTATAGCATCCATATTCACAAGTAAAGGTATTTCATTATTTAATCCCTCATATAGTATTATTATATATATTCATACAAGATTTAGTTCATCAACATGTGAATTGCTTTCAACATTTTTTTTGATGGCAAATCTCGATGATAGTTTGTCGCCACCGTCTCTTTCTCACCAACATTTTAGGTCCCGACCTTTTAATACCTGAAACATTGCTCACATAGAGATTATTTTTGCGATATATCTTGTGTCGAGTTAGAGGAATTTTTTTGCCCCTCCCCTATGCCAGAATCCTGGCTCTGTCCCTAGGTACTAGGGCCCAATAAATATGATCTCACTTATGAACTTGCCTCATCATACATGAGAGTTTGATATTTATGTATAGTGTATTATCTATTATAGTGTTGAACCTATGAATCCTAAAGCGATAGATAAGGGAAACTAGGGGTATATGTTATAACTTGAAGAGTTCATGTGTTCATGGCTCGAAAATATAGACCTTAATTATCCTTAGTTTCAAGTTGGTCCCAGTGAATTAGGAGGGTAGGCCAATAGATGTAGTGCATGTTCTCTAGTTAAGTGTACAACCAAATTAGTAACGCACGTCTACATATCACGAAACTAGAGCCAAACATCGTCGCACTTATATTCTATTTTAGGGTTGCACTCATCCGCACAACGTCCCGTTCATCACCTCATGCATACGCTTTTAGTCAATGAAAGTAACAAATTAAATCTTTCCGGTGAAAACTGGAATTCTACAACAAATGTTTACTTTATTCGTTTACCATTTTAACCAACTGTTGCGTTCACCACTTTCTTTTGAAAATACTGATACCAAATTAGAATAATGGGCCTAATGTCACCCTCTTCTTACTACCCATCTTTTTCGGTAATAGATAATAACAACGGAGTTTAGCCAATAAAAGTTTGTGGTGTTTAGGTTTGCAAATAGGTGAACCACCCTCATAACCTTCTCCTTGGTTAAAGGGTCAGACCTTGTAATTTCGATTCCTAAAATTGGAGCACTTGCCAATTGAAAGTCTGCCTTCTAGCCTCTCCACGGACACCGATCGTTTGGAAATGGTTTTGGATAATTTCATCGGTTGCCCCGTGATTTGTGACTCATTTATGATTTTGCTTTAGTTGATGAAATGTATTTTTTCTTCTTCGTGCATTTACTCTTGTGTGGAGGGTTTTTGCCATCTTCTTTAATGTTTGAAATGCGGGTATTTTGCCGAATAAGCCTGATGGAAGTTTTTGTTTTTTTACAATCCAAAAATTTGAATTCGATGTTTCCACAACATAGTGGAAACAATTCTGAATGTATCCGACCATGAAATCTACGAGTGGGTATATTTTCAGCCAAAATGTGGTGTATTTTAGCCTCAGTAAAAAGGATAAAATCATATACGATAAAATCTCCACATTAATGTATTAATGTATCGTTTAACATTGTTCCCCAACGACAAAAACTCAATTTGTTATTTCTTCTGAGCCAAATATGTAAAGTTTTTTGAGCTGATATTTCGCACTCCTGATAGAGCAAATAGTTGGCTACATCGCCGTATTTTTTTTCAGATTTTATTTGACACTTTTGAATTCAAAATTTCGAATCTTCCGAAACCGGGCTCACTGGAGCCAGAGAGCCATCACGCCTCACTCGGCATTTTGCTTGCTTCTTTCTTGCCTTCCCACCACGGCCAAGGCAAGAACCTTCGTCTTGTCTCTAGGGTTTTCGGTTTTGTATTGTTGCGTGCTCCCTTTCCACAGGCAGGAAGGCAGGAAGCTTGTACGTGTTCACCCACCCGCAGAAACATGAATCTGCAGCTACCAGTGTCTCCGCCTACTTCCAATCATCCGATCAAATCTTTGGACGCATGCATCACATGCTAATTGGCCTAGCTACCTCCACGGATTTGTATTATCGCGCCTCCTGCCTAGTTTCCACAGACTAAATCTTCAGCGCACTAACTCCAACATACGTCTACGTCTACGGAGCACCCTCAGGTCGGCCTCGCAGACCGTGAATATGAGAGCATCTCCACTCGTTTGGGCGAACTCACGACAAAATTTGGTCCGTTTTCAAATTGATTTGAACTTTGGCGCAGACGCCCATTCTCCCACCGCGCATCTAGGCGAGTCCCCAAATTCGGCTAAAATTCATCAAACTAAGACGATTTTTATTAAGTTGGGCGAAATATAGGCGGATTACATCAAATTTAAACGAAACTAGTAATAACTAAACTTAAAAAGGTCGCCGCCGGTGCCTTCGCCGTCCTACATGCCGAAGTTTTCATAGAACGACGTGTAATCCAGGTCCGCGCGGCTGTCATCCTCGCCGCCGCCGTCGTCGTCATTACGGCTTGTTCTCGCGGAGCTGCTCGCCAGATCGCCACACCTCCATGGCTGGTAGGGCTCGCGCCGCCGTCGTCGCCCAGACGTCGCGGGCGCCCGGTAGGCGTAGCCGACGCCACCAGCCGACGCTGTGCGGCTCGCTCGCAGCCGAGGATGCTTGATGTTCGCTTTTCTCCGTCCTCTGGACCATTTCAGATGTCCAATGAGGAGGGCTCGACGGTGGCGTCGGCGATCAGGGCGGCGCCGCGAGCGATCGCTTCCAACGCCATCTTCAAGGCGGCGTCCTCGGCGGTCCGACCCTTCATCTTGGGACGGCGAGGCGCAGTGGCCTGTTGGCGTAGGCCCACCGGCTCGCGATGATACATACGCTGCGTGGCCGTGTGAGCGCACCGGGCGAGGCAGCGCTTCACCGCTGCCGGCGCGGCGGAGCGCGGCTGCCGGATGAGGCGACAAAGCGGAGGAAGCTCATGTTTCGTCATCCTCCTCGGCGCCAGCTGGCGAGAGCACACTGCTGCCCGCGCGGCGGGTTGCGTGGAAGCCCAGCGGCGTGTTCCCGCGTTGATGTGCTCAAAGACGGCGGCGAAGGCCCGCCGCGTTTCCACTAACGCCGCCTTCGTGAGTTTCTTGCGCCCGGCGGTGACTTCGCCGACGCCTCGTGGCGGGCGAAGTTCTGGCGCCGAAAAGCGCCTCGATGGCCGAGGTCGTCGGCCACGGCCAGCCGGTTCACCATGTCGGCGATGTACTCTTGTACATCGTACGTCAACTCCACCGGCGTCGGCCCCGGCGGGAATGGGATGCCGGCCGAAGCGTCCACCCGGCGGCATCCGCGTGTCCGCGACGCCATGTACCGCCAGACAAAGATGCGCGCCTCTAAGTTTGGAGGTGCACCGACCGTTGCCGCCGCAGCGCCTCCGGTAGCGTTCGCCCATGGTGAGAAGGAGAGGTGAGAGCTCGCCGGAGTGTGGGTGGGGGAAGCTGCGAGAGAATGCAAAGATCTCCGGCGAGGCGTACGGCTTATAAAGGCCGAGGTGCGCGGCGAGGGCGGGAGGGGTGTAGTGGCGAGGGCGAGAAAAGTGGAAACGGCGGGAAGTTAGTGATCGCCGGTCCGTCGCGGAAGCTGAGGCGGCGACGGTGGCGCCATAAATCGGCGACGTGTGGCCGACGCGACGGGCAGTTATTGCCCGGCGGTCGCCGCGTGGTTCCGAGGATGACGACGACTCGGCTTCCGCCACTGACTCGGCGGATCCACGCGTCGCTTTGTTTTTTCTCGCCGAAATCACTGAGTTCGGCGTTCCCAGGGCGTACCCGGAAACCTGGGTTCGGCCTGGGTAGTCCGGACCAAAAATGGCCGAAATCCGGCTGAAAACAGGTCCTTGGTACGCGACTGGACCAGTTTTCACCGTCCGAACCGAAATTTGACGTCCGGATCGGTCTTCTGGGTAGGCGAGTGGAGATGCTCTGAGGGTGCCGGGGGACGTTCTCGGTGGCCTGAGAAAATTTCTCGGATTCAACCCTATTTTCGGTGTCTATTCTGAACACTTCGAAAAGTGATGGCTATTTATCAGGTCACGTGTTGCGTGCTCCCTTTCCGCAAACAAGAAGCTTGTACGTGTTCACCCAGCACAAACATGAATCTGTAGCTACAGATATGTTTGGCAGCCCGGGTGGAAGTCCAGCTATGTTGATCATATACAAGCGTGATTTTTTATGATGTGTTTGGTAGGTTGTATTAGCTTAGCTAAGTTTACTTCAGATCTTGTTCGGTGGGTTGTATAAACAAGCTATTCCATATAAAAATAAAAATCAATTGGGTCCCTGAAAACAAAAACAAAAAAGCAATCGGGTCCCTGGCCAGAGCTCCGCCGTTGCCACGTGCCACCTCCTCGGGCTGGTCGGAGCACCACCGCCATAGGCCCTGGAGAGCCACCGCCGGCAGGAGGAGCCGCCGGCAGCGCTCCAGGAGGTCGAGCCCCTCTTAACCCGATTCCAGGAGGTCGTGGTCGAGCTCCTCGTCAACGGGCCGCCGCGGCCAGGACGCCGGTCTTCTCCGGCGATAGGATCCGCCACCGTGCGCAGACGCCGCCAGGAGTCCGAGCCCCTCTCAACCCGACGCCGGGAGGTTGCGGTCGAGCTCCCCGTTTGTGCTCGTCAAGAATCTAGGGGCGGAGCTCGTCTGGGAGCTAGGGGCGTCGAGGAGACGGCAGTGGAGGCCAGCGTTGAGGAGGCTCGTCTAGGAGCCAGGGGTGGAGCTCGTCCGGGAGCCAGGGCGTCGAGGAGGTGGCGGTAGAGGCCGACGTTGAGTAGGCCCAGGGGCGGAGCTTGTTGTGGAAGTTGACGAGGAAGAGAGCAACTGTTGCGGAGGCATATAGAGAGATGCACGCGTACATGGCGGTGACCCTTAGCAGGTCGAAATGCCTCTTTTTGCGGGATGGACTCTAGGGCTGAGTAGTGAAGCTCGTTTTTTAGCTTCACTACCGGGCAGTGCCCACAAGCAGTTTTCCTAGTATTAGATGGACGGTGCCCACACACCTGACCCGACCTAACAAACACTCGAATTCGAGCTGAGGTGGGAAATTCTGTGTGGAGCCGGTCTACATACACACCCTACTTGTATCTCCGGCTAATTCCGATCACCCGATCAAATGTTTGGACGCATGCATCACATGCTGATCGATTGACCTAGCTAGCTCCCCGGATCTGTACTATCGCGCCTCCTGCACAGTTTCCACAGACTAATCTACACTAGAGTGCGTCCATGTAGACAGTCCCGCGGCATTGACATGACACCCGCCACCGTACCGGGGAACGAAACGGATTCCATGTCCAGCGCCTGCAGACACAGAGGCATGGGTACGCGCCCCGACCCCGACAGCAACCGCACGGCACGGAGGGGGGGTACGTCAGTCCAACGAATCGATCTTCCTTGCGATCGCCGGCAAACATGCCGCCATCCGACGCCTCACCAAGCAACAGCTAGCGCCTTTTGCAGGCTCGTGCACGCACCGGCACGATCTCGCACTACATCAATCAGTCAGTCAGTCGTCAGTCGATCAATTCGCTCCCGTTTACTACTCGATATCTCGCTGTCCATCCCGCGACCAAACCAGAAAGTTTGGTAGTCTCGTGTGCGCTTTGCTGCCTACCGACGAGCAGCCCCGTGCGTAGATCATGTAAAACTCGACCGGCCGGCCGCATGATCCACCCCCATCTCTTGCTGCTCCGGCGTGTCAAAGAATGGTCGCTCGCCAGAGACAATGCACGCAACGAGCCAACGACTAAGGAGAAAATGCCACGCAACAACAACCACACGGGAAATGTATGATGATCTTTACACAGAACGGAGTGGGAGAGTTCAGGTTCAGGAGCCACAGATTTCGTCTGGCCACGGCGCGGGAAACCACGCCACGCCATGCCACGCGACCATTCCCGAGGTTCCACTGGTGGAAGTTTACGGACTGTAGTTAACGTGTCAGTACAGTTACAGTACGTGCAGCTGCGTGGACGTTAGCTACTAGTCGAGACGTCAGGCGGCGGGGAGAGACGATGCTTCGTCGGCGGGTGGCGAGGGACGACGGGGCGGCGGCCGGCGGCGAAGAGCTCCTCCCAGACGTCGGCGAAGGCGATGAGGATGAGGTGGTGGTGGCGGGCCGAGTTGAGCGACAGGAACCGCTGCAGCAGCTCCCTTAGCTCCGCGCCGCCCCTGATCCCGTTCTCCACCACCATCTCCGCCATCGACCGCCGGAACTCCCCCAGCGGGTCCTCCGTCTCCGTCACCACCGCCACGCTCTCCTCCTCCAGCCGCCCGCGCCTCGCACTAGCGCTGGCAGCAGCAACGACACCCGCCGCCGATCCTCCGAACACCTCGCTGGCGCCCCTCCGATGATGCTGATGCCGCCGCGGCGGGGGCCTCCTGCTGCCGCTACACTGGCACGCCTCCCGCGCGTCGCCGCAGTCGCCGCGGCTGTCCTGGTCCCGGACGCCCAGCGCGCGCACGCCGCGCTCCAGCTCCCGGAGCTGCCGCAGCAGCGCGTCCACGCTCGGCGCGCTCTCCGCTTCCCGCGGGACGACCGGCGCCACGGCCGTCGTCGCTGGCGGCTGCTGCTTCGCCAATGCCGTGGCACTCGACGGCGGCTTTGCCTCTGGCGCCGTGGCGGTGGAGAGCTTGCCGACGACGACGGACACGGACTTGGAGCCGCCGCAGCCCCACGCGAACCCACCACCCCCGTCCTTCCTCTTCTTCCTCGTCTTCACCGCCGGTAGGTCCCCCACGGCGCCGGCGCCAGCGCAGCCCCCGCGACGTGCCGTCGCTTTCATGCCTTGATTCTCGAGCACAGTACGCGTGTGTGAGTGACGGGCTAGCTAGCTAGCTAACTCGGAGGGACATGGTAGAGCTCGGGCTTAAGAAGAGCAGCAGCACTCCGGTTTAGTGGCGTGCGCAGAACTGCAGACCGACACGCCCGCTCGCTCACGCATATAGTTCCAAGTAACTAAATCCGATGGGACACAAATCAGTAGTACGTATCAAACCAGTGACAGGTAGGTGGTCGATGTCAGTGTCTGGTAACCTGCTGATTGCCACCAGCAGCGATAAAAACGAACGGAATGGAATGGAAGAAACCGTGCATCAGCCCAGCAGTGCCTGTAACATGGTTGGTGAAATGCCCGGAATCAGCCTGCTAAATTTCTGCCGGAGTAGTACCGCATGCACTTGCGTTCCCTTGCAGTGATGTCCATCGTTATGCAAGCCAGGCCGACGTACGCAAGGCAAGCCCCAGAGCGGACGTAAGCTACGTACGCTACGGCCGGTGGAGGAAAACGGGAAAGCCAGCGCTGCCGTGCTCGCGTCCGGCGCTACCTGCAGCGCACAGAACGGGGAAAGAGACGACGGAGACGCCAACCAAAGTGTCGACGGGGGATTTGGACGGGCTAATTAACTAACCGATTTGGTTTCTGGATCAGAAAGGCGGGACGGGAGGGAGGGGTCCTACTGTGGACACAGATTATAGGATGAGATGCCTTGGAAGAAACACTGTGCTGGAACTGGACGCCAGTCCGTTCGTTCGTTCGTCCGTTTCCTGTCGCATCCGTATGATACATACATCACGCTGCGCCAGGTGGCGTCGCATCCGTAATCTAGATTAAGAGTATGCAAACCATGTGGCTAGTTCTACTAATTAAGTACCGATCGATTCCAGTTCCACTCGAGCATACATGATGGGCTGCTGAGCTACTCACATGAGCTAGAGACGGCAGGCCAGACAGCAGGTGTAACAGACAGCTTCTTTCTTTTAGCGAGTAAAAGAGAAAGAGGGAGATCGATATCGAGAACATGCATGGCTGCTTCATTCGAGTATGTGCGTCTTTTGTGAGCCTCCCTTTTGACCTAACCACAGGGACCGAGCCGATGAAACATGGTGTCCTGCCTGCCTGCCTGCCAATCCGTGGGTGAGAAAAAGCTGAGAGAGAGCAAGATTGGGCACAAGAGCGGTGGACTGGTAGTGGTGGCCGGTGCAAAGGAGTGGAGTGGAGTTGGAGCGAGGAAGTCCCAATGATGCCTGCGCATGCCTTTGTGTCTCACTCTGATTCTGTTAGATTAATGTTGACATCATTTTATTAAACACCGACACCCGATGTAAACAGGTTCCTCAGGATAGCACAAATTGGGGTCGCTAAACAAGGATTTTCAGTCCTTTTTACCTTTCAGAATCCTTTTTTCTAAGTTATGTTTTTATTGTTGTCAATTTCCATTTGTTTAGTACGAGATCGATTCACACCTCACGATGCTTACACCTCTCGCCTACTACAATCTAGGTTTCACACAATTTATTTCGCAGCTACCCTTAACTAGACGGCGTGCCACTTCGTTAGCCCACCGTCACACATGTTGAATTTCGGTGCCACCAAAAGAGCCTGCATCACCTTTATATCTTCGACCATAGGAACATGGATAGACCTATCCATCTCCTTACCATGTAGATTCACCACGACGCTCATGCAATCCGTCTTCATCACCAGTTTTGTTACACCCATCTTCGTCGCTAATTGCAGTGCTCAATTGGCATGCCAAAAGCTCGGCCCTCTCCGGATCTTATAGCTAAGGGAGGCGGGGGATCACAAGCTTCTGCCACGGACTCGTCATGGTAATTGCATCTATGTACCAAATGATGCATTACTCTACAGACTATAAAATCACTTTTGTTATTGGTTAATGTAATAAAACAAGCATCAAGCTCATGTTTACACCGAAAAAATTCCACATTGAAGTGTTCAGTTTTAGAATAGAAAGGGAATATATTAAGCATTTTTCCGTTTCACCCATGAAATATGATGTTTCGGTAAATATCGATCCTGTGGTGGCCGCGTCATTGCTCCCATCGAAGATGTAGAAGCAACGCCGCTGCTGCCAACCGGCGGCATATAAGCTATGACTGGCATCCTTTCAACATGTTGACTACCTATCCTATCTAATAGACGGTCTCGGGTTTGCTATCAAGTTGGGAGCACCAGAGTGCGACGATCATCACTCGCACTTTGTCTCTTGTCTGTCGAATTATCATCTAACCTATGCATCGGTGTCGTCCATAATCCTCCCACTGCCATAGAAATTCAGACCAACTAAGCCAGGTGGAAGCATCTTCAACCTGTCGAGCTATTACTACAGGCTGCCTACCACAAACGATCTCTAGGAGAAACTATGCAGAAGCTAAGACATCATACTCGGTGTTAATCCTTCATGTGGTCATGCACTCTGGGTCCATGTAGCCCATTGTGCCGGTAATAACCATTATCGGTGATCTACGAACGTGTTCAAGGATCCTGCTGAGCAGTGGCACGACTTACTGAGGGCCAGGAGGGGGGGGGGGGCAATGGCCTCCCCATATCTTAAAATTTTCTTCTAATACTAGTTCATAATTAGCATAATTTTTTACATCATATATAGCATAATGCTTCCTATTAACCCCCTCAACTATGTTTTGTCCCTCTCAATTCACGGTCAAGCTCATCCAAAGGCACCATTCACAATTGCATAGATGAGAACAAAATGTTGCCTTCGTGGCACCAAACGATGACCACATCTATTTTGCGTCAAAGTGTACTTATGATCCTTACCTCAGAAGTATACTTCTTTCTCTTGTGTTGGGAGCCCTTCGAAATTCTATTCATAGCCACATGAAGGTTAATTTTGCTTCATAATCCTTTCTACACCGAGCTAAAGCCTCCTTGGCCAAGCTTCTTGTCATCAAAAAATTTGTCGGTGGCAATAGTCAAATCAATGTAGCAAAACCGCATGGGCCTAATGCGCTTCTCATAGTTGTAGTCCATGGACTAGCCATTGTCAAAGAAGTTTCCCTCCTCTAGCCTTTCCTTTGTTGACTTGTCCATAGATTTTTGCTTCCTTTCCCTATTGTCATTTCACCCAAAGACATATCAAGGTGTTGGGTCAAAGGACCAGTATGAGTGACCAGAGGGGGTGAATACGCGCTAATAAGTTTTTAGTTCATTTTCATTGGATGGTCCATGATCCATGACACTTGTTGTCAGATGACATCCCTGTCGAAGACGCATTTACATATTCGATACAGTCACATAACAATGTTTAAATTAGGACCATGCTCATAAGGGACTAATCTACATTTGTATGCCATGGATAGATCATGGTATTCTGAGTTCATGGCATGCTTATGTCCATCCCGGACCGTACCCTCTACTAAAACGACTCCTTCAATTCTCTAAGTGGGTCCATGAATGATTAGTATGCTGGCCATGTCCATTTCCAATGGACATGACACATGGTCGTGTAGGCATGAGTTTATTTTTATAGCATGTTTATCTTATATTTTTGTATAAGTAGTACTCTCTTCGTCTCAAAATAGATGTCAATTTTTTTCTAAATTTGGATTTATCTAGACTAAATTGTGTCTAGATACATCCAGATTTTGAAATATTTGCGACATCTATTTTGAGACAGAGAGAGTAGTAGGGCTTGGTTTTTTATAGCGCTTGCACCCACCTTTTATGCTTGTTTCAAAAGGATCTCGGAATCAAAGGTGTTGATGAACAATACAATTAAAGCTATAAATTTTGGGCATAAATATGCTAATTGGAGGCCATTAAAGCTTTCCATATAATTATTCATGCACCTCGTAAAAAGTTGAAATAGAAAACAATGAAAAGGAGGCGACCAGAGGATTTAACGATCTCTGTTACAGGCAAGGGCCGTCTCTCTACGGCATGTCTGTACCACGTGTCGTCGAAGCCGTCTCGTCAAATACTTTCACCCCATGTAGAAAGATCCAAGATCTGACATTCAGAGACATCATAGAAAGCCCACCTCTGAAGGGATATGGAGCCGGAACTAGCAAAAGGGCTTCGACCCTCGCCGCTATAAATATCCTTGGAGGCTCATGCATCATCCTCATCACCAACCACTGCATATCCACCACCATCACCATCACCATACCCTACATATCATTGACATTTATCTTGTTGTAATTCCCAAATTGTATTGTGGATTTGCACAAGTATTCATCTATCCATTTGTATTCCATTCATACTATTATGATGATGTTGATTGTCTTCATGTATAAGTAGTTTTTCTTGTTTTTGAGGAGATGGAGAAACCCTAGAAACATTATATATTGAAATAAAGATGGTCTATAACTTTGGTTTATAAGCATGTATTAGTTTACTCTCTTGATGTTATGTGAATGTCGACCACATAATATTTTACCTTTGGAATAAGAGAAATAACTACCATTGGACATGTGGTGGTGTTGAAGGTGTTAAGTGACATGTCACACCAGATCATCATTCATGTGGCCAAGGGAGGTAAGAGGGGACTGACAAAGCTACGTCCATGACCATGGGGTGTTATGAGAGATGAAATATGATATGGCTGGTCTATGATCATCTTATTTGGAGCTTCTCTCATAAATACACATGAAGAAAGACATAAATATATTCCCATCATAATTAATCCAATTGCTAGTGGTGTATCGAACACCCCCTAAGAATTTTCATACTATTAACATAGCGATGGTTCCTGTTGGAGAGGAGAAAGATAGTATGCGAGAGGAGCAACCTGCAGGAAACTGTTGGTAATGATGTTGTTATTCAAGATACACATGAGGAAAACCTTGATGATTATTTTGCAGCATCTACATGAGTCCATTGTTTTTGATATACCGATACATAAAAAAGATCCACATCCTAGTTTAATTGATAAGTGTAATCTTGTTCATTATGCTTTGAGTTTTGCTAAATAGGCGGATAATGATTCTGACCCTACTACATACTCTGAAGCCTTTGCATCCGTTGACCACAAAAAGTGGGTTTTTATTATGCAAGAAAATATGCAATCGCTTGAGAAAAATGGCACATGAGATGTTTTGTGCTTTCCTAAAAAAAGAAGGTGGTCCGCTGCAAGTGGATCTTCAATAGAAAGGAAGGATTTTCTCCTAAAGAGCATTCGAGGTACAAGGCAAGGTTAGTAGCTAAGGGCTACAATCAAATACCAGGTATTGATTATAATGATGTGTTCTCTCCAGCTATAAATCATAATTCTATTCGTACATTCTTTAGTATTGTGGCTATGCGTGATCTTGAGCTTGAGCATTTAGATATGAAGACTGCTTTTTTGCATGAAGAGATTGATGAGAAAATATACATGGACCAACCTAAAGGGTTCATAGTTCCTGGTAAGTAAGATTTTTTGTACAAGTTAAAGAGTTTGCTTTATGGTTTGGAGCAATATCCAAGACAGTGGTATAAAAGATTTAATTGGTTTATGATCTCACATGGTTTTGAGAGGTCTCAGTATGACAAGTGTGTCTACATTAAATTTTTTGATGGACCACCTACATACTTGATGTTATATTTTCATGATATGTTAATTGCTGCCAAAAGCAAGAAATAAATTACTACTTTGAAGGCTCACCTAAGTAGTGAGTTTGATATGAACGATCTTGGTGCTGCTAAGAAGGTCTTAGGTATGAAGATTACCCGAGATAAAAAATCCGGTATGTTATTTCTTAGTCAACAGAGTTACATTGAGAAAGTTCTTCACTGTTTCAATATGCATGGTGCAAAGTCAATTAGTACTCCTATTGCTCCTCATTTTAAGTTGTCAGTTTTACAATGTTCTATTACTGATAAAGAGTTGGGGAACATGTGAAAGGTGTCATATTCTAGTGTTGTTGGTTCCTTGATGTATGCCATAAACGGTTTATTCACGACCTGATTTATCTTATGCAATGAGTTTGATAAGTAGATAGATGGATAATCCTGGTAAAGAACATTGAAAGTTTGTTCAGTGGGGTTTGCAGGTACCTTCATGGCACTTTCAATGCTTGTTTGAAATTTGCAAGGACTGATGAGGAACTCGTTGGCTACGTGATTCAGATTTTTCTACTGTTTTGGATAAGAGAATATCCATCACATGTTATGTGTTTAATGTTGATGGTTGTGCTGTTAACTAAAAGGCAACGATACAGTCTGTTGTTGCTCAATCTACCACCGAAGCTGAATATATGGCTATTACTGAAGTTTGCAAAGAATCTTTTTGGTTGAAAGGTTTGTTTACTGAGCTTTGTGAAGATAATTCTTGCATTACTTTGTTTTGTGATAGTCGAAATTTCATATACCTTACAAAGGATCACATGTTCCAAGAAAGAACTAAGCACATTGATATCAAGTGCTATTTTGTTTGAGACATTGTTTCTCAAGGTAAACTTATGGTATGTAAGATCAACACTTGTAATAATCCTACTAATATGATGACTAAACATATTCTTGTTTATAAGTTTGAAATTTTCTTAAACATAGTTGATTTAACTCTTTAGCCGCTATTGGCGCTGAAAGTGTTTTATTTGCTTGTTCAGGGAGATGTTGTCGTTGGTGCTACAAGAATAAATTTGTCTCAAGGTGGAGTTTGTTAAAGTTTGATCTAATTTTATTAAGTAGGCTAACTTCTGACAAGCGGATTGAGGCCCGGGCCGATAGCGACTTAGGCTAAATAATGAAAAACGGATTGTTGAAGACCTAGGTTTACATCGATATATAAATCTCTTGTAATCCACGAGTGAGGATAAGTTGCATCGTGAAATCCCTATGGTGCGTAAACACTCCCCATTTAATGAAGTTTACTTGGCTGGCGGCCATAGTTTTTTTATCATTTTGTTAGAGAAGTTTTTCATGTTAAATTTTAGGTCCACCGCTTTTGGTTTTGTTTTTGTTCTTTATTATTTTCTTTGTCACGTTTATAACACTGAAGCCACTGAATTTGCTCGTGGTTATGGCCTCGCGAACAAGTTGTAGGTTCAGAATGCGCTGCCCTCTTAGCCGCTTTTTCTACTGTTACTCAGCATGTAATTGAAGAGCGAGGAAAGATAATTGAAGAACATGTTGCTCGCTGGCCATGCCCGTGGCGCCGCGAGAGTGAGTAATGCAAGAGTTGAGAATATGGGTTTAAATGGACTATGAAAATAGGCAGTAAATAGATCGGATCAGATGAGATACTGTTATGTATATATCTTTTATCATTTTTTTTGCTAGATTCATATTGAAGCTAATAATGGTAAAGTGCATATTTAAGTGCGGATTATATTTAATTGCGGATATGGAGCGATTCAGAGCAAAGCTCGGATCAGAAACAGTTAATCGAATAAATGCGCTCCGGTATGTGTCTTTGCCGCACATGCTGGCCTCCCTCCTCCCCTATGCCTCCACGTGGTACACCGGAAGCGGCTCATCGGGGGCAGGTTCCTCGTGGCCATGCCCGCCGTCTCGTCAAGCGATAGCTCTGGGTATCATCATTACGCGACGCCCGGAGAGAACGACAACTCCGACGAGAGCGGCGGCAAGACGGTCATCCCGCGCGACTTCGTCGACTTCGATGAGGCGGAGCAGCGCTGGCGCGCCGCCGTTCGGGCGCCAGACTCGCACTACGTCGCCAAGAAGGAGGCGGAACTCGCGGACGCGCTCCGCCTCATCGAGCACTAGGAGGCGGAGTAGCGCGAGGTGGAATGCCTCCGGCGCCAGCATGCGGAGAAGGCCGAGGTGATCAACCTCAACCGAGCGGCGTCGCCATCTCCGCCTCGTCCTCAACGTGCAAGGCTCCATATGAGCCAGATTTTGGTAGCTAGATGCGCGCCTCCGTCTAGGTTACTTTTGTGATCAAATTTTGTAAATTATGTAAAAATCGAACTTTGAATCGTGATGTTCTTTCCGACGGTCATCTTCTCTGAACCCGTTCTTTTCTGAATTTTGCCGCCAAGGCAATTATCTTTAAATTATTTAGTTTTAGTTTACATGTTCTGATCGGCGTGTTTGCGAACCGAATCCGTGTAATCGGTGCCCCATATCATCGCAGGCCGTATTTAATCCATGTAATCGGTGCCCCATGTAATCCATGTAATCCTTGCATAGAAAAAAAAACAGAGTCTTGGTCGGACTGTCTGCTTTCCCGGGCTACGGCCCAAGAGGATGCTACTGGCATGTCCAGCAGTTCAATACAACTTTGGTCACTTATCTGAATCTGATCCAGCAGCATTTTTTTCCCTGTCTGACTTAAGCACACGGAGTCGATGAAACATGGTGTCCTGCCTGACAATCCGTGAGTGAGAAAAAGCTGAGAGAGCAAGATTGGGAACAAGAGCGGTGGACTGGTCGTGGTGGTCGGTGCAAAGGGGGTGGAGTGGAGTTGGAACTCGGAAGTCCCAATGATGCCTGTGCATGGCTTTGTGTCGAACAAGGGGGTGTACACACAGCTGCCGTCAAATGATGGCAGCGTCCTTTATACATGAAAAAAAAAACAAGGCAGTGTCCTGCTCCTACAGTTATTTTCGCGGGCCACGGCCCAAGAGGCTGCTACTGACCCAGCTTTGGTTTGCCCGAAGTAGAGAACCCATTATAACAGTGTCGACGAGAAAACCAGCCCAAAAGTACTATAAAGCAAAGGAGAACAGCCAATCATGTCCAATTTGGACAGGGAGCTACTATTTTCCGCTTGGCGCGTGCGCTAGCAACGCACGCCTAAAGCCTTCCCATCATAGGCCGCCGGACTCCGGCCCAATAATAAGTTCTAGTGTTTAATTTTTTATTCCTTCTGCTATTACAGTAATATAAAAAGTCTGAGATTTTCGAAAAAGTTCGAACATAAAAAAGTTCAAATATGAAAAATGTTCAAATGTAAAAATTGTTCACATGCAAAAATTGTTTAAATATAACAGTTGTTCAAATTTACAAATTGTTCAAATATGAAAATGTTCAAATTTAAAAATTGTTCACATGTGAAAATTGTTCTAATATAAAATTTGTTCCAATTTATAAATTTTTCATATTCAGAAAATGTTCAAAATTTTAAAAACATCCATATTTGATAAATAATGAAAAAATGTTTAAATTCATAAATTGTTCTTATTGAAAAAATGGTTAAATTCAAAAATTATTCACATTTGAATACTGTTTCAAGTTCGAAAACTGTTTAGAAAATAGAAAAGAGAAGTGAAAAAAAAAACAGAAAACAGAAAAAAAACTTTAAAATAGAGACACTGAAAAAAGAAAAAAAAGGATAAAACCTTAGATGGGTCGGCCAACACGCGCGCCCGCGTGAGCGAAGACTATTAACGCGGGCATTAGGCAATAAATAGCATTCGTCTTTGGACAGCCAGGCCGTGGTGTTTGTGCAAGGAAAACAAGAAAATGATATGACCTGTACTCCATTTTAGTTAGGGACAACCATGATTCGAGAGGAGGAAAGTTCCATGGATTCCAGGGACGTCGTCTGGTCATAAAATCTCGATCACTATAGTCCAATTCCTTCAGGTCGATGCCAACAAAATAACCTTAGATTTCTACGCACCCACTTCAAATCATAGAAAAATGTGTCGTATATGTTTTTTTTAGATCAAACTTATACGTGTAAATTTTAAAAAAGAAATATGACAATTTCCTAACTTTATGATAGTGAGTTTCTTGTTAAGGAAATTCCATTGTTTAAGTTTGAAAATTTAAGTTTACTTCATGAGTTTCTTGTTAAGTTTTAGAAGTTGGTCTCGGCGCACCTAGTTTTCAAAATCTGCTCGCCTGAACTGCGAACTGTTTTTGCGCATATATAAGATTATTCTAACGTGGGTCCCTAGGTACCAAATTATGCTCTATTCAAGAGGATATGTATTTGTAGCCTTGAAGGAAATAAATAAAACGCCCGGCAGCTTTTCATTGCACACGGCGGAAAAAATATGCTTTAAAATCCTAGTGGCTTATTGCACAAAAAAAAGCCCTAGAGCCTACGATGTTTCCAGAGAAAGAAAATGTACCTAGGATGTCCGTTTAGGTCGTGGCACAGACGATTTGGGCCGTAATTCAGGAAGACGTCGCAAATTCTGTCCGTTTAGGTCGTGTCACAGATGATTTGGGTCCGTAATTCGGTATGTCCGATTAGCGTCTGACTCTAAATGCATTTAAAACCAGATGCGCGGTAGCCAGAAGAAGGTCTATATGCGTTTGCATTTGACCAGCCTATGTCCGCGTCTATCCGGGCAGACCCATCTGTCACTCAGATCTAGGTCCTAAATATATCAGGCACACCGAAATAATCCGAATGGATCATACATCCGCGCGCATCTATATAGACACTTGCGGCCGGTTTGCGTCTCCCGTAGAGATGCCCTAAGAAATCGTGTCAATCCGATGTTGGAACGTACGACATCACATAGAAAAAAAATGCGAGTCCGGGCACATTGTTCAGCATTTTCCAAATAGATGTACTCCTCGTAGCTCGATGTCTCACCGCCAACCCTACATTTCAGTGATCCGGTCCCTGTCATATAAAGCACACAGAACTCACTCTGTAGAGCTCCTTTTCGCCCGCCCGCCAACGATTCCAGCCTACCACAGTAGCTCAAGCCAGCGTCGCCGTCGGTGCAAGTGAGCCATTGTTTTCCGATCGCCCGGCCGGCCACCTCACGTCCCCGTCTCGCGAATCCGGCTGTCCCCTCATCACGTACGCTGGCTCCGGCGTGCGCGTATCTCCTTCGTGCCGCCGCCGGAGAAGGACGCGTCCAACAGAGAGAGTCACCGAGAGGCGAGTGCAGCTAGGTAGAGACGCTTCCTTCTCTAGCCATTTGTTCCGTGGATCGATCGGTCTCTGCTGCTACTGTGTCCCGTCCCTTTCTCAGATCGGGACGTAGGCATGTACAGTGCGTACGTAGGCGCTGGGAAGATGGCTGCGTACTCGTGTCGTGTGTGATCATGTCTCGTTGTACCTTAGCGCCTGAACTTGTTCCGTGTGTCCCTGTGTTTCTCGCACGCATCGCGGTCGGTTGGTGACACATGCATGCACGACCCTATATTAGGTTCACTGGGATTACTAGAGTCTCTAGGCCCTCTGGGGGCGATATTCTGGCTGCTAATTTCTTTCGGTGATGTTGTTTTCGTTAACCAATGATGATGGCGTACCGAGACGGTGGCGATCAATCTCTGCTTGGAGTTTTGCCCGTAAAACAGGCTTTATTTGGCATAGGCTACAACGAGGCTATGTACCTAGGAGGCTAGGCCTGGCTCTGTATCAGCTAGCTTTTCCACCACCACCTGAGACTGAGACCAGATGATCACGGCTGACGCCAAAACGCACGTATATATCTCCAACAGACACCGAAGAAAAACGAGGGGGGCTGCTAGAGACCGGAGACGAAGAAGTGCGTGCACGAACAGGTGGCCACCACCCGGGAGGCCTGCGTGGAACTCACGCGGTCGACGACGGGAAAACTGCGACGTCGACCGGCAGGTGGCCACGGCCGGCGGGTCGAGTGGTCGTCAAAAGCCGTGACCAATGCAAGCGGGTGGCGGCCGGTGGAGCTACGCGCGCACGCGCAGCCGGCCCCCGGCCGGCCCTGCCCCCACTCACGAGCGATGGCTTTCCAGCTAGATTTCAGTGCTAAACTAATCGCGTCGCGCTCGATCGTAAATCTGAAGCGGACTGAAAAATCATTCCAGTGGCGGTGGGAAAGATTGGATCATTGTGTCGAAAGCGGATCGAGTTAACCCGCTGATGGAACGGTGAGGCTATCTGGAAACCTGTTGACACTTGACGTTCTTGACAGCGATGTAACTGCTCAGGTGGTCTGTAAATAATTCAGACTTCATTAACTACTAGTCCATGCGTTAGTGCATCATCAGGTGACTGGTTTCTGGAAAAAGAATTGCACAAGTAAATCCATTAAGTAGACGCAGTAGGATGTGGCCAGTTCATTCTGGCGGAGGGCTGCCGCCAACTCGTCACGGTCATGTGTCCGGTGCACCGTATCCGTCGAGGCAACAGTGCGTTGCTGAAACTTCCCTGGTACACTACTTCCCGTTCGTTCGATCGGGACCAGCTTTACGTACGTACGTACGTTCCATAGGGGATTCGCTCTCGATCGTAAGGACTTTCTGTCTGCTTGAAGATCAGCTTATTACGTACTCCTCTCTAACCATACCTTTTTGTCTGCTTTACTTCAGCCAGCGTATGTACCCTCTTTAAACCGGACCAAGAGAAGATCTAGAAATCTTCTTCCAACCGTCGGACAAGATCACGCTATGCACCAGTGGCACTGTGGTACTAGCTAGCCAGGAGTAGCAGCTAAGCACACACGTCACAGCCATAATCGTCCCAGCCTTTTTTTCTCTCAAAAGGAAGCTGACGCACGATGCATATCGTCTAGGAATATAAGATTGCGCGAACAGTGCGCTGATTATTCTGCATGGGACAATTCTGGATAAGCAAAGAATATAGCGTCATCATGTTTCACGAATTAGCAGAGCTCTGGATTTAGCTATATGCCTTTTTTTTTTAACTAAAGCGGCCATACATATTTGACGTATAGTATGTTGACATCCTGGATTCAAACAGAGAAATGTGGATTATTGCTGCAATAATTGTACGACTAAGATTTAAAAAGTAGAACTCCCTCCGTTTGAAAATATAAGATGTTTTAGGTTTGTGAATGAGATATATCTAGACATATTTTAGTGTCTAGATTCGTTTGAACCTATACACTAAAATGTGTCTAGATACATCTCCTTCACAAATCTAAAACATCTTATATTTCTAAACGGAGGGAGTACCTTAGAGTCCACATGGTAGGTACTTGAGATCCATGCGGCCGGAAAACAAATTGGATGCAAGCAACCTTTTTGATAATGGACAAAGAATAAACAAATAAAAGACATAGTGCCTAACGACTAATATATGTTTTTCACAAAAATGAGGCCACGAGGTTTTTCTGCCAATCTTGGATTAATTTGCATGTGTGTGATTAGCCAAGGATTAATTTGTAAATATCATTATTAGCCATATAGTTTACAAACTTCTAACGGGTTTGCAGTGTCAACTAGCACAATTGCTAAGAGAAACACAAATAATCTTCCTTAGTGAGAGAAATGTAACATATGATTTAGGAAATAGAAATTTTGCTTGGAACTTCCTGCCCTCTGTTGGGACTGCAGGTGGGATCCTAGTAGGAGTTAACTTAGATCTTTTTGATGTTATTTCTTGGGACATTAAATCTTTCTCTGTTAGTGTTGTACTTAGAAATAAAAGTAATGATGTAGTCTGTAGAATCACTACTGTTTATGGTTCTGCATATGAAGATAAGAAGCATGAGTTTATCTCTGAACTCCATGAACTTTTCTTGAACTGGGATGGTTTAGCTTTAATTGGGAAAGATTTTAATTTAGTCAGATCTCCTGAAGATAAAAGTAATAGGAATGTAGATTTTAGATGGTTAGATAGATTTAATGCTTAGGTTGAGCTTTGGGCTCTGATGGAGATTGGTCTTTCTGGTAGAGCTTTCACTTGGGGTAATAATCAGGAGGACCTTATCATGAGTAGGATTGATAGGATTTTCTGTTCCACTCAGTTTGATGCTAGATTTCCTTTAGCTAGTGCTAGGGCCTTGCCTAGAGTGGGTAGTGGTCACACCCCCATCATCTGGGATTCAGGGGAGGGGCAGGTTATCAGAACTAAAAAATTCAGATTTGAAAAGTGGTGGATTGGTAGACCAGACTTTAAAGATATTGTCATTAAGGCCTGGTCACATAGAGTAGATAGCTCTAATAGTTTGGATGTTTGGCAGAGTAAGGTTAGATGTTTTAGAAGGCTGGCCAAAGGCTGGAATCTCAATGTTGAGGCAGCATTGAGAAGAGATAGGAAACTTCTCATGGAAGAATATGATGAGTTAGATATAAAAGCTGAAACTAATTTGTTGTCTCAAGTAGAAAAGGATAGATTAGACAGGATCCTGCAAGATCTAAACTCTTTTTGGATCATGGAAGAAATTAAAGCTAGACAAAGATCTAGGGATAGGAATATTCTAGAGGGTGATAGGAACACTGCATATTTCCATGCTGTAGCTAATCAACGCAGGAGGAAAAAGCTGATACATGTTTTAGATGGTCCTGATGGCCCTGTAACTGATATAGATGGCATGCTTAGAGTGGCCACTGATTTCTATAAAAACCTTTTCAAAAAATAAGACAGACCTGACATTCGTCTGTGTCAAGACTTCTTTAGTGAAGAGGACAAGATCAGAGCAGATGAGAATCTGATTATAAGTGCTCCTTTTCTGGAGGAAGATATTAAGGCTGATGTGTTTAGTTCTTATGGGGAAGGTGCTCCTGGGCCTGATGGTTTATCCTTCCTTTTTTATCATACTTATTGGGATATTGTTAAAGTTGATCTTCTTTGCATGTTTCAGGAGTGGTTTGATGATAAGTTAGATCTTTTTAGACTTAACTTTGCTATGATTACTTTAATTCCTAAGGAAAATGATGCTAGAGCTATGAAGAAGTTTAGACCCATTAGTTTATTGAATTGTTCCTTTAAGATTTTTACTAAAGTTCTCACTAATAGACTTGCTAAAGTGATTGTTAGGATCATTTCTATAAACCAATCTGCTTTCATTAGAGGAAGATTCATTCTAGAGAGTGTAGTTACTGCTCATGAAGTAATCCATGAGGTGCATAGGAAAAAAGATAAAGGTTTAGTTTTTAAAATAGATTATGAGAAAGCCTATGATAGGGTCAATCTAGATTTCCTTCTTGAGATTCTTGAACTCAGAGGTTTTGATCCTTTCTTTATTAGGTTGATTAAACAAATTTCCCAGGGAGGGTCCATTGGGGTTAGAGCTAATGATGTTGAGAGTGATTTTTTCCTGACTGGCAAAGGTCTTAGGCAAGGAGACCCCATTGCCCCCCTCTTGTTTAACATTATGATTGATGTCTTTGCTAGGATGCTCAGTAGGGGTACCAATTCAGGGGCCATCAGAGGGTTGTGGTATGGTTTTGTCCCTGGTGGTGTAGTATGTCTTCAGTATGCTGATGATACTCTGTTATTTTTAGAAAATGATGAAAGGGTAGCTGTGAATCTGAAATGGATCCTTACCTGTTTTGAACAGATCTCTGGGATGAGAATCAACTATGCAAAAAGTGAACTCATTCCAATAAATCTGGAGGTTGAGGAATGCCAATCTTTCATTGATATTTTTCAGTGTGTCTTGGGTAGTTTTCCTGTGAAATATTTAGGCATTCCATTTTATTATGATAAGCTTAGAAGGGAGGACCTTCAACCCTTGATTGATAACATTCTCCACATAATTACTGGCTGGAGGGGAAAGTTGCTTTCTTATGCTGCTAAGAAAGTCCTTATTCAAGCATGCCTCTCTAGCATCCCTATTTACTTGCTTTCCTTTTTCAAATTCCCTAAATGGTCCTTGAAACTTTTAGACTCTCATTTAGCAAATTTCTTTTGGAATGATGAAGAGGGAAATCACAAAATTCATTTAGATAATTGGCCTTCTGTTTGCATGAAAAAGGATTTTGGGGGTTTGGGTATTCCTAATCTCAAATATCTAAATTTGTGCCTACTTGGCTCCTGGTTTAAGAGATACATCCAGGGGAGGGCACCCTTTGGAGGAGAGTTATTGATGCCAAATATCATACTAGATCCCCCAATATTCTGTGCTGCAGGGATATTCACCCCTCTACCTTATGGAAAGGGGTTATGTGGGCTTCTAGAGCTGTAGCTTTAGGATATAGATGGAAAGTAGGTAATGGTAGACAAATCAGGTTCTGGGAAGATATCTGGTTTGGTAATTCTCCCCTAGCTACCCAGTTCTGGGACCTCTATATGATCTCTAATTAACAAACTAAAACTATTGCTGACTTGTGGGATGGTTCCCAGCTTAGATGTGATTTTAGAAGAAATTTGTCTGATAATATGATGGTTCAATGGCTAGATCTTAGTAGTATTGCCGGTACTATCTGTTTGATGGAGTCAGATGACCAACTTGTTTGGCAGTATGAAACCTCTGGAGTGTATTCCTCTAAATCCATGTATGTTGTGATTAACTTTAGAGGTGTTACTCCTGTTTTCTTGCCTGCATTTTGGTCCTTAAAAATTCCACCTAGGATTCAGATCTTCCTGTGGCTTCTCTCACAGAATAAAATTATGACTAGAGATAACCTTAGAGCCAGGGGGATTCCAAAACCCTTAGAGTGCAATCTTTGTGCTGAGATTGAATCTGTGAACCATCTTTTCTTTGAATGCATTGTTTCTAAATTGCTCTAGGATGATGTGTTTGAAGTTTTTGGGATCACAGTAGAAAATTACTTTCCATTCGCTTCTAAGTGGATTGCTAATAAAAGACACTTGCATTTTAATGTTGTGTCTTCGGCTGTTCTCTGGAGCATCTGGAATAATAGAAATAATTTAGTCTTTAATACTTGCTCCTGGGTTAATATGAAACAGATCTGGCGCCTCGTCTTGCTGTAACTTCGGAACTGGAAAGTTCCATTCAAAGAGTTGGAGGGGGGAGCCCTGGAGCTGTTCATGGACAGGATGGTCAACAACCTAAAAACGCCTCTGAGCCTCCTGGCGAGATGAGATGCCCTAGCTTTGGGTGGGCTTCCTCCTGGAAATCCAGTGCCGCCTCGCTTCATGCTGGGAGAGCGACAGTGGAGCACCTGAAGGCGCACCCTGAGGATGAAGATTCGGTGCATGTGGTTATTGGGTGATTCTGCGTCTTCAGTGCTCCTACTTGTGTGGAGGCTGTGCCTGAGTTGTTGTCTCCTGCCCTATCGTAGTTGTTTTTGTGTTGGTTGTTAAAACTCTGCTCTAGTTATCTTTAGTTTGTCGGTTTATCTTAGATTGCTATGTGGAGTTGTTTTGCTGTAAGTTTGAACTCGGGTGGTCTCATTTTAATAAAATGGGGCTGAGGGAGTGATCCCTTTTTATCTAAAAAAATGTAACATATGATTTGCTAACCTGAGGTGATTGAATAGCGCAAGACACTAAACACAAGTCATAGCGTTAAAAAACTAAACACAAGTCATAGCTTTCCGCCACTAATAAATATTTGGAAAAAGTACATCTTGGGAATGTGAATTTTCATATTAGTTTTTAACTACTTTTCAGTCCTAGTGCTCTTACATGATTGGTGATTCCGTGCATCGATTAATTTAAATTCTGGAGGAGATTATCTTCTCATTATGTAGCAATATAAAAACATGCATATCTATTCTTCAAGAATAAAATCTATAGGTGTCTCAAAATGTGAACTTATAGAACTAATAGGTGTGAGGATGGTTTTGAAGACACCTGTAAATCTAAGAGTGTCAGGCTTCACATAGTACAGGTGGGCGTTTTACAATTTTCACAGGACAAATTCAAAACTTTGGGAGCTTTAGGATGAGTTTAGTTGCCTAGGGTTCCCCATAAACCCAAGAGTGTCGAGCTTCAGATTGGACAAAATGGGGAATTATATTTGGTTTGGTGGAATCTAGATATAGTCATCTTTTCATTTACCTTCCAGATATGCAAGAATGGAGGGTGGACGGAGGATATCTCAAGTTTTAGAGCTTAGCGTTATGGGAGAGACTGGTCCAATGATGTAGAAGAAATATGTAAGAGCCTCGTCCCTGCCTTCACAAAATCTTCCAGATACCATTTTTTAGCGACCCATCCGGAACCTTCGGGTTCACAAAGAGCTCCAGACAGACGGAAGTTTGACCGATTCTGGGAGGGTTCACGATGAGGTGGGAAGGTACCTTTGGGGTTTATCTCACTTATATTTTGTGCAGGTTTAGGATTTTCATAGGTCTTTGATTCCCACAATTGTCCATTGTCCGATCTCTCTTAATACTGTAGTTTTTCCTATAACTTAATCATAAGAAATAGTTGCATACATTACAATATGTAGTCATATTCTTTTCTTGGATGTCTATAACCATACGATACTTCATTTTATTGCACAAATATATGCTCGTATAGCTCATGAATACAATTAGTCCATCGATCACCCCGCTGACCACACCAAAACCCACTTTAGGGATGAAGATGATCTTTCAGTTAGAAATATCTATTACGCTATGAGGTTGATTTTCTGATCATTCAGATCGACTAAAATAATGGAATTACTCGGAATTCAATAACGTCAAAGGAATTTTTTATTTTCTCGATATTTAAATGTACTCACATACCAAAGTATTTGAAAGACATTTTTTTGTTCACCAATGAATTTACGTAATTATATGATATTCCTCTTAGTAGGGTTCAAAGTGATCTGGCATTGAGGTTTGAGGATACTAAAAGCACATCGTTATATAGTCCATGGTCTGAAAGATAGACCTTTTTCCTATATATTCTTTTAGCTTCCAAAAAACAAAACAACTTTTTTTGGCAATGCATGAAAGGAACTCCGGCTTGCGCGTGTGTCACACCTCACCAATATTCAACGCACCTATCATCGAAATTTGACAGGCATTTTGATTCTAAGTGCACTCTTTTTTAAAAAAAATATGACATGCACTTTGTATTTCTCATGAATTTATGTAGTTATATGACGTCATTTCCCTTTGGGTGCAAAGTGATCTTAGCACTGAGGTTTGAGGGAACTTTGGACCACAAATGAAAGTTCCAAGTCTAAAAGACAGACTATTTTTCCAACGTATTCTCTTGGCTTCCAGAAAACAAAACAACTTTTTTGGCGACGTTGAAAGGAACTCTCAATAATCAAACGCATTATCTACTAGTATATTCGATATTGTAATCAAACGTGTGCTGCAAGTTTTGCAACTGCCGAGTGTACGTGACATGAGTCGGGTGGCCTTAAAAAACAAGTGTTATAAATTACGAATAGGAAGAAGGCTGTACGAGACCCCTTCACGCATCTGCACGGTCAATTTGGGGTTCCTGCTCGCGGCTTTAACCGATCGCTACAGGCATCTTAATTACACAGTTATTAGAACTCCTGTGTACTCCGTTGATGAGAGCTACTAGCTCGTGACCTGATTCTGGTATCACGTAGGTCCAATTGTTGACAGGCGGAATGGCGATCATGGTGTTGGTAGCAGGCATGCACACCTACGGTGGTATCTTAAGAAGCAAAATTATGATCGATCGAATCATAATAGACAAACTACTAAGACAGGTGTGGCATGTACGTCGTGATCCCTGAACCAATGACAGCGACAGCAAATCAGGGCCTGGCTCACTGATTGGTGATCGCCCTTCCTCAAAACCAGTTTGAAATTTGCAAACGAACCCAACACCTGGGCTGGGCTAACTGAATCATGGTGCAGGCATTGTCAGAGCACGTCATCCCTTATGCATGTGCGTGTAGACCTCGTCGTTTTGTCTGAGGAGGAATTCAGCCGGCCAGGGATCAGACAGTCAGACCACGCAACCGGACTGCAGCAGCCGGCCACCGAGGAAAGGTAGTAGCCGGCAACGATGGTCGCACGGGCTGGCTGCGTGGGAGGGACGTGGACTGCATTGCGTGGCCGTTTCACAGCGCCCGATCGGAGCAGGCAGCAGAGCGGCTCCCGCAGGATTGATTCCCACCAGTTCCTCCTCGCCTGATAATCTGATGCATCAACACCTGGTCGTCCCATCCGGTTGTCTTGAACGGTTTGTTTTTATCAGTTTAGATTGAGTCACGGTTGTTATAGAGCGGGTCCGACCAGCCGCGTCCAGCGACGCGATCTGCGCAGACGGGCGTTGTGTTATCGCTTAGTAAAGGATGCAAATCAGTTAAAAAGGCATCAGCGCTGGCCAAGACACACAGATTTACGGGCAAATAATATGGCAGACGTGCGCCATCGACCTTTGGGCATCGCCAACAAATGGCCACTGTTTTTAAAATTTACAAAAGGGATATTTTCATACACAAATGTTCCTAAAATGACAGCTTTCCTGCCCAAAAAATTGCATCCACCATCGGCATTGCCTTTCACGCATCGCGAGGCCTGATGGCCTACTGCCTCTTCTTAACCCAAGCCCTGCGATCGGGGTCGACGATGCTATCCAGGTCCGTGAACATGATGGCGTTCTCCTCGACCAAGATCTTGGCTTACTAGCCGGCCTGCTTGATCTATTTATGAGGTATCCAGATGGCAATGCACCGGCGAGGGAGTGGGAAGTTTACTGGACTGTCATAGACACAAAGGTAGATTCTTTCACAAATGTTGGGGCATTTCCGCACATCCTATGGAAGGCTCTCACCTAGCCTAAAACTTTGACCATGTGTTGGTACATTGATCATTTATTGTATTTGAAAAGTCTCCTTTACCGCCATAGGATCTCATACCAATGCGGGATGAGGGCCAACGATTGTGATGAGTGGGGACCTTAGAGCTTAAAACCTACATACAGTGGCCCTTATGGACAACGTCCTGGGCTTAAATGTACGAGACATCAAACCGTTTTTGGGCCCAAAGTTTCCATTTCCCGCGCGCACATACGATTTCTTCCTAGTGATGTGCGCGATTCCTCTCACATAGAATAGGGCACCAGAAAGATTACTGGAACGGCGACCTTCCGCACAGTGGCGGGTACATAGCGGCTCTATATAAAACATTCATCGTGAGTGTGGCACACACCTTTTTTTTTGTTTCGGAGCGGGGAGCTTTATGCAGGCGAGTTGCAGCCTGCAATCCGAACTGAGGACGGGTTTTTGGAGTTAGCTCACTCTCGCGAGATCGCGACCCTCCCTTCTTTTCTTGTCTTGCCTCACTCTTTTGAGTTCGTCTCATACATCCTAGGATCAAGTGACACTTTTGTGTTCACTCTTGCTGGTTCGGCATCAAGTAACTCTTTTGAGTTCGACTCTCTGCCTTCTTCCTTGGCCTTTGCTTCGGCCTTCAGCACCCTAGACCCAGCCTCATCCTCCTTGGCATTGGCTTTAGCCTCCGTCGACTTCGTATTGGCCTCGATCTCCATTAGCCTAGCCTTGGCGTTGGCCTCCTCCACCTTGATGGACCTCGTCTGCAGCTCGACAAAGGTCTTGGCGGCGGCCTTTTCACTTTGCGCCGCCTCTCCTCCCTCACGACGATGACCTCTTCCTTCTTCTCCAGGATCTTCTTCAAGGATGCCAACAATGGCTCAACGCAATGCAAGACATTGAAAAAGAGAGGAAGAGGTTTTATCATGTCAACCGGCTGCATGCCCTTATTTTCCTTTTCATCACCATCTCGTAGGAGTCTTGGAACTTGCTACACTCGGCATGGATGGTGCCCCAACGTTTGGAGAAGAAGAGATCATTTTGATCACTAAAAACGGCGTCCTTCCCAAATTTACTATGCTCATGGAAGAACCTGCCCACCTTCTTCTAATAGGCAAATACCTTTTGCTCGACGTTGCACAGTGGATCTTGTGAAATCTCTATCCATGCCTTGCATAGGAGCTTGTTCTCGGTGGGGTGTAGTCCCCGGTTTATTGGCTCACCTTCTTGTTATCGACAATTAAGGCCGCGAGTGAAGCGGTCAACGACGCGGCCGTGATGCCCTCGCCCATGGAAGTGACATCGTTCCCAAACAACACCTCGTCCGCAATGTTGCATGCATCTTGCTAGGTGTCTTGCTACGTCTCCGTCTCGGCTTCGCCGTCGTCGGCATAGCCGTTGCCACCCTTGTTGATCATGTCGTGCATGACGTCCTCGCCGTCATTTCCCACGAAATCCTACACCCAATTGGCCATCATAAAGCGGCGCAAAGAGTGCACTGGCAATGGCGAAAACATGTGGCAATCGTACCGTGTCGTCGGCGGCCGGCGACTCGGCTAGCATTTCGCCGAACAGGTTGAATGGAGTCGGCATGGAGTCGGCATATTCGCGGTAGAGATGGTCCGCCGCTTCGTCGACGCCTCCGGGGTTGCATCCGCGTTGGATGGAGTGCGGTTTAGGTCGATGGCGGGCTATCCCGCCTCCGACGACATCGCGCGGGGATGGTTGAACCGGCACAACTGGTGGCCTCCAAGCGAGGGCGTGTGCGGCCCTGTCATCCTGGGCTGAGCCGGTGGCCGGTCGGTAGGCGTGAAAGTGACGGAGCTGGTAGAGGACGTGCCAGCCGTGGCCAGACCGGGAAGTGAAACTGCGCCGCCGAAAACGGCGGTCATCGCCTCCTGTTTGATCATGTTGACGGTGCACCTTGCGGCTGACGAGGTTTGATCTCGTCAATGCCCATTGTTATGGACTTGGGTTTTGGAGAAGATGGGGATGCTGGAGATCATGGAACGGTTAGCAAACAAGCAACACGGGGACACAAGGTTTACCCAGGTTCAGGCCCCCGGAGGGAAAACCCTACTCCTGCTTGTCTGCTCTTGATTATGGCGGAATCGAAGGTTACAGGGGTGCGCAGATGCAATCTGGCGTGGAGGTGTGTATACGAAAGTATGAGGAGAGAGATCTTGGTCGTGCCCTCCTGGCCTTTATATAGGCTTAGGCAGGTCCCGGGCATCGACCTAGTCGGTTACAAGTTCTAGGGTTTTACCCCTTTGAATTTCCTATCTACTCTAGTCTTGCTCTCCAAGGATCCGAAGGCGTCATGGGCCTTGGCCACCCAAAAGTCTTCATGGGCTGGCGTATATTTGCCGTGGGACTTCCTTGGGCTGGACCAGGTATGTTGAGATCATGTATCCTTGGGGTATAACCATGTCAGTAGCCCCCGAGTGTTCAGTCGAATCGTAGATTCGGCTGAGGACTCTGCAATCTTTCGGGTGCAACTATGTATTTCAATAGTTCCTGTGCAGGGATTGTTGATGTGTGTGCCTGACTCACCAGACGGATCAGGGTCAGTTAAATGTCTTAGGACGAAACAACACGATCTTCTTCAGGTTGGAGTCCCTCAACTCGAACCCGGAACATATGCTGGCGTAATTCGATTCAGGCCGCGGAGGACTTACATGAGTGGAATTCCAGTGAATGTAACTGATGTACCCAACGCGTCCGTCGGGATTTTTCATCGCACTTGTTAGCATGGATTTTTACTAGCAAAGCGCAGTCGTGTGCGTTTGTTGCCTGCCAAAACCCACCGGCGAGCAGCGACTGACAACACGGAGAGCCGGGAGGCTCCGGATCTGGTGGGCCTGGTCCCTCGGTGACCGCAAAAGCTCCGCACACGCCTGGCTTGGTTCGGCGTGCCACCTGACCTATACCTGGTCGGAAGGTGAAGGATTGCTCGATTGATTTCTGCATGATAAACAAGTATCGTAAAATTGAGCCGTGATCGGCTCTGTTTCCAGTAAATCGGCTCTTAAAGCCGATTACCCCATGGTTCTGCGTTAGATTTATGATGACATGGGGTTTTGCTTGATCACTACAAGTTAAATCGATCTACGATAGTTTAACGTTTTCACCACGTAACTGGAACGTCCTACGCGTAATTGAGCCTAGTACGTACAAAAGATGAAGAATATCAATCCTAGAGAAGGCCTAATAACCAACATAAAGCCAATTACCGGAACATCCTCTCTAGGACGAATAAGCCACATCCTTATGTATTACCGGATCGTTCAACCCTTTGTAAGGCCTGATTACGTAGATATTAAACTAAACCTTGACGAACAAGGCACAACTATAACAGATCGAATCGACTAAATAAAGATCAAGCAAGGTGCTACCCTTGCACTTTGGGACACGGTGCAAGGATAGCGAGATAGCTAGAGGTAACATAACTTCGACGATAATAATGAAACAGTGCCGATGCTAGCCTCAAACAATCTAAGATAATGGTATTACTCGCCATCAACAACGCTCAAGACGAGTAAAACCGGGTAACGAAATAAGATCGCCTAGATCGCAAGATGCGATCTAGGCGACATTACTACCGAAAGAAACCCTAAGAACAAGGGGTGGCGATGCGCCGAGATTGTGTTTTTCGTGAACGTGGTTGTTGTTTTCTTTCAATAACCCTAGGTACATATTTATAGTCCGGAGACTCTCTACTTTTGGAATAACTCTACAACTCTATCTTTACCTAAACATAAACGGAACCTAAACAAACACGAATCCTACAATGATACAAGATACACGGGCAATTCAGCCCAAATCTATGCACTAGGCCGATCCAACAACATGTTGAATATATGTATCTTCCAAGCCCATCTTGATCACGGCCCATCTCCGTCTTCGGCCAAAATACGGTGATAACACATGCCCCCCTGGTTTTGGCAATGATAATTCCAAAACCAATCTGTGCGTTTTTTCCTCCTCTTCTCCTCCTTTTTTTTATCGGGCTGCGCGTCGACAGAATGCATGGCAGAACAGCACCGTCACGCTACCCCTTCATCATGATGCCCCGTCTTCTCAACTCCTGCGCAACGTGTGATTTGACGTTTTTTGCAGTGCAATCTGGGAAACCGCCATGGCATTGAACCGTCTGTCCACTATTCCCTTTATTTAAATCAACCTGAACAGTTTGCAGCCCCCATCTTCCTCCAGTTGCCAGAGAACTCTCTCCCATCGCCGGAAAAAACCCTCTTTCTCGCCATGGCCTCCTCTGCTTCCTCCAATGCGTCTTCCCACGCCTCCAACTCGATGAGTGACCGAGAGCCGACGCCAGAGCATCCACCGATAGCGGCGTACAACACTCTCGCCCCACAATGGTGGGACGAGAGGGGTTGGGACTTCGCTGTCTGGTCGGAGGATGACGCATCCATGACCGACGGCGAGGAGGACCTGCAGTTCCTCGCCGATGGGGAACTGGAGGCGGACAGTGCTGATGATGCTATGTCCTGGGCGGCATCGACTTCTCGAAGAAGAAGAAGAGGAAGGAGGACACCTCCTCCGAAGAGTACCACGGTGAAGTACTTCCGCCGGGTCCAGCGAGGACGACGAGGGCGAGGCCCGCTAACTTCTTCAAAGGACAACGGTGAAGACGACGCCGTAGCGGTCGAGGATAGCGCACAAGGCGGCAAGCGGCGGCGGCACGACCTCGGCCTTGATTAGGAATCGAGTAGTTGTTGTAGTAGTGGTAGATCCTTTTGTAATCTATTAGTAAACGCTTGTAAGCCATCCGCTTTTGAATGAATGAATGAAAAAGTCATTTCCAGATTGTCCTTCCGCCCAAACCTTGTCGATAACACAAATAAGTCGATTTTCCAGAGCCGATAGCAACGCATCGGCTTTCATGGTCATGTTTCCACAAACCCAACGACAACTCAAAGAGCCGATACACATCGGCTTTCCCCAAATTGTTGACAAGGTCAACTTCACCGCATATTTAGGCAACCTAAGCGGCCACCTCTTAGTTTCAAACGGTAACTGCATCGCGATGTCTTCAAAAAGGCGACCTAGATCCCCATCGCCCACCAAAATGATCGAGTCCCAAAACAAGAATCCTCAATCCTCAATGCATCCATCCGGCAAAAACCGGATGGCGTAATCGTCCAACATCAATCCGAGGTCTCCGGCCTGAAGGTACGCTTACCCTCGTAGTCCGAACACAACGTAACTTAATGATGAACACCAATTAATGCCTTTACTCTACCATTAATCTTTCTAGGTTTCGGACATTCTCCGCCGCATCCTTCTCTCCCAAATTCTCTCTGCCTCGGCCCTCGTTGATTCTAGTCCCCGCCCATCGATTTCTTGCGAAGCAAATAGGATCCCTTTGTCGCCCAAGACCTAGATCACGAACTCTTGGGCCATCGCTTGCGAGCCCCGGCCTAATCCCCTGAACATTGGGTTTCTTGGTTCAGCAGGGTAGCTAGAGCTTACCAACCCCAATGGGAAACTTTGGGAATAGCTGATGCCTTGCATCTATCGTTGTCTCCTCTTGAGAAACACGAGAATCTTCTCAAAACCATCGGCTATTTCTGGTCTGACGCTTTGTACTGCTTTATGTTCGGCCATGGCCCTATGTCACCAACATTGCTAGACGTGGTGATGATCATCGGCTGGATGTTACATCACCCAACCCCTCGCTTTCAATCGACCAAAGTCCCCTACAACTCTTCCAAAACAGATTGTACAAGTTGGGGTGTTTATCTCCAACGCCACATGAAAACGAAGGCCTGTTTGAGGAGAAAGAACATCTGACCTTTCTCAACTTCAGTTAGAGCATTTCATCTTCGTGGTCCTTCCTTGCTCCAACCAAAACTACCTCTCCTTAGCCCATGAACTGGCGGAGGTACTCAACTTGGTATCGAAACTGTTCCTTGGAGAGGTCGATATCTCAATTGATGTCATGTCATTCTCGAGCATAGCCATCAAAACGGGTGGTCCTTGGTGGTTCATTCAATTATGGGCTCACTGTACTTTCAAAACCATCCTGGACTTCCCCTCCTAGCGAGTTGCACCTTTCCGATGTTAAAGGGAAGCGATCCGATGCACTAGTTATGGCCAAGCTCAGACAGTTGCGAGTGACAAATTATCCTCGGGAAGCATCCAAGTGGTTCAAGACTTTCTTCCAAGGTCCGACAACCCCACCTTTTTCCCTTATATGGAGGAATCGGAACATTTTGAAAACCCACTCTCCTTTAGGGTTGACGGTTTCTTGACACTAGCACTCGGCACTTTTTCCACCGTGATTCGTCCTGTTTCCTTCCGGTTGGCATGAGTACGTCCAGAATAATCAAACCTGGTATGAATTTTACCAACCAGTCTCGGTGGCCTAATTCGGCCTTGGACAAGTAGCTCCCCACTTTTTCTCCATCATCTTCTGGTCAGAGCCGACTGCTGATCCTCTCACCGATCGGTGTTACTCCTTCTTTGATGCTCGACCATCCCTATTCGAATGACCTCACCTTAACCCGTCATCCCGACGGCTTCGAGGATCGGTGGGCGATGTGGAAAACCCGTTTCGGAAAGCTCTGGGACCGCTCTGAAACAACTTGATGCCGACACGACGCCTCCGTGGAACAGGTACTACTACTCGTAAATTTTCCTGATGCAGCTTGCAATTGATCCTTTTATTAATCCATTTCTCCCTTTGCAGCAACAAAATGGCCCTAAGCCTACCCACAGTGACGGCTCCCCCTTCGAGTTCTTTCCACCAGCTCCTGTGGTTCTTTTCTGCAAAAACTCACCACCTCTAAAAAAGGTCATAATGCGTAGCCGATGATAACACCTCAATCGGCCTCAAAAGCAAGGAACTTCAACACCGTGCCCTTCATGAAGTTCCAACTAGGACAAGGACGACACGAGGCATGTGGCTGCCAGAAAACCTTGAGGCGCGGAACCCTTCTCCGTAAAAGCTCGCATGTAGGCTACCCATCTTTAGTTAATCCTCCTTACTCTCCACTATGGCAAGCGCGTTCGCTTAACATCCTTCCGCTCTTTTGGGCTTCCATTGAAGATTCCTCTCACGAGGAAGAACATCCCGATGAAGGAGAATCGAGCCCAACGGATTCTGAGAGGACCATCACACCGAGCCAGCCAGATATGCCACCATCGGCTTCTAAGAAACGGTCTCGATCTGTCGATCTTGCCCGAGCACCAGTCGAGGCTGGGCCAGTATCGGGTCCCAAAAGAGCTCGTCAAGGACCACCCATCTCTCCATCGAGTCAAGAGGTTCAGGCCACTGATACTTCTAGTGGGCAGGTAGGGCCGTCTTGGCAGGATCCGGGGATCCCCGAAGGTATAGATGAAACGGCTACCAATCTGGCCAAGCCTCCAACGACCACACACAAACCGATGGTCTCTTCATCGGCTATCCCTTCGATAGGAGAGGTATGTTTTAAGTTTCTTCTTGGTCCGGTCTTGCATGTTTAGACACAAACTGACGCTCCTGGCTGCTAGAGTTGTGATCTTTCAGGCTTGCTGTCGTTCGACCCTGAATCCATCGAACCAACTCCACCAGCTGCCCATGCTGATCCGCAAACCAGGGTTGCTCCACCTCAATTTCAGCGTCTTAGAACCTTGCTGTCCTCCTCAATCGAGGAGTTGATCGAGGGCTCTGAGGAAGTGAAGAGCGTTCTTGCTGAGATTCAAGATCATCTTCCGTGAACACCAAGTGAAGCTTTGTCGATTGCTAACCTATCCTTTTCGGCCACGGGTGCAGCTAGCCCGTGAAAGGATCCATCTGCGCCACGCCCAACTTCCATTGAAAGCCGATATTGCGTAAAGATGTCGGACTTAATGAGAAAAAGGCGTCTGGATGCTAAACCGACACCTCCGTTAGCACCGCCGAGCTCGCATCCTTGAAACAGAGCTGGAAGATCTTGAGGAGAAGGTCCGGTGACTAAACAGCTCATCCGTGACAAGGAAGAATCCATAGCCCGCTCCAACACGAGGCTAAGGCCTTAAAGCTCAACTGAAGACCGACCTGGCAGGCATACGTGCCCTGAGCAAGCAGCTAGTGACGGGCAGGGATGAGGACGATGAAGCCGAGATCGCCGAGGTGGATCGTATCCGTGTTGACGCCTTCCACGCCTTCGAGGCATTCTTCAGTAGTTCGTATGTGTAAACTGGCATCTGTTTGTAATGTGTGTGAACCGCTACCGATGACCGTGCATTTTTTTTTCTTATTCGGCCGATTTTTGATATCGGCCCCCACATTTTTACTGTTCAATATTTCCCGTGCGATTTTGTACCTTATCCGTTTAGGTGCCCCCCGAGCCGAATCTTTCAAGTAATTGAAGATATCGGCTCTCCAGTCGTCCGCTTCCAGGAACTGTTCCTGAACGTCGGCTCCTTCTTCCACATCTTTGTATCCTGAAGCCATCTGCGCAAGACCGTTCGCCTCAGTATTCCGCGGACATAGCCGTTCTCTTCTAGCTCATCAGCGGATGTAAACCCGTACCCTAGCTTTCCATCACCTGTCAAATCGACGCTAAACACAGGGCAAACGGTGGGTGAGGACAGCAAAAATAATTTGGGCCGATCGCCTGAATCGGCCCCCTTTTTGCTTGCATCCGTCAAGGACGGTTTACACCTTATTATTTTACAGTGGCAGAGCATCTCTTTGCTACGACTACATGAACTGCTTGTCGTATGATCGCTGCTTTTTATTTTTTGTGGCCGATCGCAGGGATCGGCCGTACCTGGTGGTCGTGGACTCTTCTACTCTGTAAGGCGGTGGATAAGACCAGCCTCACCCGTTTTGTAGCTTCCATACGTTCGCAGCCGTCTAGATTGATCCCAGAGATCGGCTCTTGGTCTTCTGCCTCCCAGACGTTCATGCCAGCTATGGAAATCTCGATGGAATCGTCTGCGTGGATGACCTCCACTTCGTCTCCATCCCACTGGATCAGGCACTGATGCATTGTGGACGGGATGCAGCAATTAGCATGAATCCAATCCCTTCCTAGCAAGGCGTGTAAGTGCTCTTCTTTGTCACCGACGAAGAATGACGTGTACTGTTTTCCCACCGTCAAGTCCACGTTCGACGCCTTGTGTTCTCAAGGACCGCTGAAGTCGCTCAACGTGACGTTGGTTTTGATCGAGATCTTCGATGGGCGTCCCGTAGCATGGAGTATGGCATGATATTGATCGCTCGGTGTCCACCAACATCTTGCCGACAGGTTGCCCATTGATGTAACCTCGCAGGCAGGCTTTCGGATGTTTGTAACCCTTCTCACGTGGCTTCTCAAAGATAACCGGCCGTGGCGCGATCAATGTGCCACGAGTAGCTCATCGGTTCTTGGCGCGCGAATTCGACGGAGCACGAACACCATGTTTGTGCTAGCCGATGTCTTTGCATCGGCTCTACGGTTTGGGCGCCACTCTTTCCTGGGCGGTCTTCCGTTTCCACATCCTGTCTCACTTTGACGCCAGATCAGGTGCTTTCTTCAAAGCGTTGAGATCTGCGCTCAGCTTCCTCTAGATTACGCTACCGCTGCACTCTACGCTCGGGTATCTGAGTCCGTCGGGCACCACCGGATGGTGGCACCTATCTTGACCTTGTCATCCTTCGGCTCCTCGAGGTCTCCGCTCGAGCGGACTCCTTGTGTTGGCTCGGGACGGAGAGGCCCTAGGCGGTTGAATCGACAATGCCTCGTGTCCTCTTCTGCTGGTTGCATTCCGGGCGATTGTATCATTGTAGGCAATCGGCTCATTCCTGCCCAGCAATACTTGAAGAAAGGACAATCCCAATGCCTAGTCGCCTTCTTTCTCTTCGGCGGTCCCCTAGCAAGGTGCTCATATCTTCCGTCTCTCTCGTCTTGGCGTCGTTGGTCATATTGGCGCTCATACTTGTTAAGGAGATGCGTGGAATGTGGCTTCGATATCGCACTCTCCTCACTTGTTCCTCTGTTAAGTCCGCTTTGTCATTGTGGCTGGCGGTCGCGGACTAGCCTCCTTTCTTTCCTTGCCCAGAGCGAACACTGCTTCTCCTTGTACGTGTCATGGTGGTATCCAGACCGCCATGTTAACACCGAACGAGAAATCCAGCCACGCCTCATGGAGCGCTCGAGTTCTACCATGTTGACGCCGGAAATGGGTTTGTGTCCACTTTCATGGCGAGCCCAAGGATCAGACGACCTTGTTCTATTGCCATTTGGATTTGGCGAAGCTCCTTGCACTCATTGGTGGGGTGAGTGAACGAATGATGCCACTTGCAGTATGGTCTCCCGTTCATCTCCTGAGCCGTAGGGATTTTGTGGCCTTCGGGTAATCTCAGCTGCTTCTCCTTCAACAGTAGATCGAATATCTGCTCAGCTTTGCTCACATCAAGTCGAACCCTTTCGCAGGCCCTTCTTTGTTTCACCCATTTGCAGGCCACAGGATCGCCCCGAGCCCATTCAGCTCGGCCACCTCCTGGTCTGCGTCGGATCTTCTTCTTACGCATCGACCGGGCTTATCGGACGTTTGAATTTGTCTTGGTACAACTCGGTGGCGCTGTTCATACATCGCCGCCGGACCATGCGCCAATGAGTTGTAATCTACCCGAACGCCAAGTCCTTGATGGGTGCCGAGAGACCCAACGCCATTTCGACGGCTTCCTTCTCGATTAAACGAGCGAGTAACATCGGTTCTTGACGATCTGGCTTTGGATGTACTCCTGATTTCTCGCTTCGCGCTGCGCCGCCAGTGCAATGCCAGCCTCGGTAGCCTACGAATGGTACCGGATGTGGAACTGCTCTTCCAGATTGCTTCCGGTATGAATCGAATCGGTGGCGTGAGGTGTACCACCCAAAGGCCGGTCTGTCGGAGATTGCGCAAAGAATCTTACGCGCGCCGATCGATGCGAAATCATGCCTAGTTGTGCCATGTATCGGCTTATGTGTTCGATCGAGCTTGACCCTTCTGACCCGCTGAATCTTGAGAACTAAGGGAGATTATACTTGGGTGGCGGCGGAATCAGATCAAACTTCGTTGAATGCGGCTTTGAATAGCCGATTGTCCTTCTCTTGAAGACGAAGCGAACTGTCCTCAGGATGGTACCGATTTGCTCCTTTATGCGAGTAGGGCTAGATTCTCATGACTTGCTCGATGGCGTGCTTGGCTAGCCGCTTTGTTTGTCGGCGTCCATCCCAGCCATCGCTCCGGACACGCCTGCCGGAAGATCTGGCCCAAGGGTTCCTACCGCGAAACTCCTGCGGTTGCAATCTGTTTGGTGCGTGTCGGTATTGCGATCCGACGTGGGCGCATATATATCCGTGTGGGATCTCCTTAGGTGGCTCGAACAGAATTGGCAATCGCTGGTCGCCTCGGCCTTGTAGACGACGTGGCCTGCCCCATGGTTACGAGCGGCAAGTGCGAACGGGATCCGCGGCCTGTGCGGAGCGGTCTTTCCCCGGTGAGTTCCTAAAGTAGGTCCCGATGGGGAATCGATGCTTCATGATCTCTGGACTACGGACGCGACCCGAAAAGCGTTCACGGGCTCTCGAGAATGGCGGTGCAAGGAATGAGCCACCATGTAGTTGACTTCTGTCGTAGAGCCACGATGCGCTCCTCCGAAGGAGACATGTGTCCACCTCATTAAGAGCGCCCTCGGAGAACCCTTTCCACCGATGCCATGCGACGGGTCCTCTCAAAAGAGGCGATGAGGTCTTCCTCGAAGAGCCTTGATCTCGTCGTACTTGGCCTTGTGCTCGCCAGCAGATCGTCATAAGTGGTCCGCATTCTCCATCGCGGCGTCGGGTGTTGACGAGCGTTGTTGAAGGTCCCACCGGCGTGCGTAATGTGTTGCTGCCAAAACCCACCGAGCAGCGATCGACAACACGGAGGCGGGAGGCTCCAGATCTGGTGGGCCCTGGTCCCTCGGGCGGCCCGCAAAAGCTCCAGACACGCCTGGCTTGGTTCGGCGTGCCACCTGACCTATACCTGGTCGGGAAGGTGAAGGATTGCTCGATTGATTTCTGCATGATAAACAAGTATCGTAAAATTCGAGCCGTGATCGGCTCCGGGTTTCCACAGAATCGGCTCTTAAAGCCGATTACCCCATGGTTCTGCGTTAGATTTATGATGACATGGGGTTTTGCTTGATCACTACAAGTTAAATCGATCTCGATAGTTTAACGTTTTCACCACGTGAATGGGCGTCCTACGCGTAATTGAGCCTAGTACGTACAAAAGATGAAGAATATCAATCCTAGAGAAGGCCTAATAACCAACATAAAGCCAATTACCGGAACATCCTCTCTAGGACGAATAAGCCACATCCTTATGTATTACCGGATCGTTCAACCCGTTTGTAAGGCCTGATTACGTAGATATTAAACTAAACCTTGACGAACAAGGCACAACTATAACAGATCGAATCGACTAAATAAAGATCAAGCAAGGTGCTATCCTTGCACTTTGGGACACGGTGCAAGGATAGCGAGATAGCTAGAGGTAACATAACTTCGACGATAATAATGAAACGGCCGATGCTAGCCTCAAACAATCTAAGATAATGGTATTACCGCCATCAACAACGCTCAAGACGAGTAAAACCGGGTGAAATAAGTAGAATCGCCTAGATCGCAAGATGCGATCTAGGCACATGGCACTACGAAAGAAACCCTAAGAACAAGGGGTGGCGATGCGCCGAGATTGTGTTTTTCGTGAACGTGGTTGTTGTTTTCTTTCAATAACCCTAGATACATATTTATAGTCCGGAGACTCTCTACTTTTGGAATAACTCTACAACTCTATCTTTACCTAAACATAAACGGAACCTAAACAAACACGAATCCTACAATGATACAAGATACACGGGCAATTCAGCCCAAATCTATGCACTAGGCCGATCCAACAACATGTTGAATATATGTATCTTCCAAGCCCATCTTGATCACGGCCCATCTCCGTCTTCGGCCAAAATACGGTGATAACAGCGTTACCAGGCCATCAGATGATATCTGTAGGTCTTATCTTTGTGTCGCAGACACAGCATCCGAATGTTTATCACCGCGGAGGTGTTTCGGGTGGTCAAGGAGAATGTTGCTTACTTATCGTTTGATTGGGGCAGAGTTGCCGAAAAGTTTTTGCATGTGGATCCGAAAGATAGTGGTCGAAGAATTCATAGGGTGCGCGACCAGCGCTCCCTATGGGAGTAGCCCCGAGTGTCTGTTCGAGTCGTAGACTCGAGCGAAGACTTTAATTCAGACATTGTTTAGTTGTAAGTCCATAGGACACAATTTTTTTTTGGATGATTAAATCCGTCCTCCCTATGGGAGTAGCCCCCGAGTCCGTAGTGGAGTCGTAGATTCGACGGAGGACTCGAAGTAATAATTCACTTCCATTCATCTTTCGGGTGCGCGGCCAGTGCTCCTGATAGGAGTAGCCCCCGAGTAATTGGTCGAATCGTAGATTCGAGTGAGTACTCTTAGCTTTGAAGCCGAAGAAATTGTAGTTGTTGCTAGTGTAGCTTTTGATGACGCGTCGACGATCGATGACCTCAAGCGTCTGCGCGCGTAGATGACTTGATGGACGAACATGGGTCCCAGTCGACCTTGATTTGACCGGTCACGCTACCGTGGAGATAATTACGCCTCGATTTCCAGCGTAGTGGACGGCGTGTTAGCGACGGTTCGTTGATGTCGACACGTGTATGCGGATCTGCCGTTGGCGTTAGGTCTTCTCGATGGACGGCTGTCGTGCATCGTCTTCATCTTTATAATCATTGGGGAAAACTTTAGTTTGTTTTCACCGCATCTATTCTTGATTTCACTACTTCCTTGTGTTCTGAGAGCTCTTGATGCGCGCTGGAATATTCCTTCACATTTCCTTCTTACATCCTGCGTTCTCGCCGGTACCGCATGGCGATGGGAAGCCAAGAAGTAAATCGTCTGCGGTTGGTACCAGCGCTTGGAGGAAGAAAAGTGCCGCTACCCGTGTCACCGACGGTGGTGGCGGCGATCGGAGACGTGGAGAGCGATCTCCAAGCTTCATGGCGGGGCACGATCCGCAGATAGGGAGGCCGTTAAACTCCTGTGCAATGAGGTAATCCCCATCCCCGTTGGGTATCGGGTTATGTTCCTTGCCTTTGTCATTCACGGATTTCCTTCGATCCGACTTCCTTCGTGGACTGCTTTTTCTGGTGTCCAATTGCACCATCTTTCCCCAATTCTCTTCTTCACATTGCTTGTTTTATCACTTTCTGAAAGTCTTGGCTCGGTTGAGCACACTTTGGCCTCTTCTAGAAACTTTATTCCGTGAAGAGGCAATCTGGTTAGGATGGTGTTCATCCCATTGGGGGTTGCATCATCTCCCTCAAGCCCAATCTGCTTTTCTTTTCTTTTTCCATGTCCAAATCTTTCCAGTACTGGCGGAGGCGATGGTTTTATATCCGCGACTCCGTAGTACCTGGGCAAGATTTTGGTCTTGTTCCTTTCGACCCCTCCCAAAAGATTGAGCCGAAAAGGTCTTGGAAAAACAAGGTCTTGGATGGCGAGGTGGCGGAGATAGAGGCTCTCTATCATCGGGTGGAGGATCTCCAGTTGATTCCGGAGAAGGAGGTGAACGGTGTGGATATCATCCGCACCTTTCTCGAGCGTCGGGTGCCGCCACTCCAGGATAGGGCGCACCCGATGTTCCTTTATGCTGGCCGGCGTGATCCGACGAGAGTTTCAGTTGAGAATTTCTCCCAGGGAGATCTCGACAGGGCCCTTCGTTTGCTGCTGAAGTTCAAGGCTGGAGAGGATATCCCGGGGAAGTCGCTGACTCCTTCGTTTTCTTCTTCGCTTCTTGTTCCACAGGTGTAGATCCGTGCGCGTAGCGCTATTTTTTGACTGCGTTGTATTTGTGTTTGTTTGCTAACAAATTGTTCTTCTCTTGTGCAGAGCTTCAAAGTGCCGGGTATGTCGCCTCTGTTACCCGAAGTATATCCGGATGCTCCGGATAATGATGTGGTGGATTCCATGTCCGAGCTGCCATCGGCGCGATCTCCGGCTGAAGATGCTAACGAGTCGAGCGAGGGCCACACTCGCAAACGATCGCGGAGCTCCAACGAGTCTTCGGATGCTTCGACTCCTCCGACTCCTAGGAATCCTCTGTGTCTTGAGCGTCATAGTGAACGGCATGGAGGCTCTTCCTCTCCTATTCCTGCTCTTCCTGTGCGGGCTGTAGCGCCCGCACTCCGGCAAATGGGAAGAAGGAAGAAAAGAAGGAAGAGAAGAAGGAAGAGAAGAAGGAAGAGAAGAAAGAGGAGAAGAGGGTCCGAAGGACCCCTCCTGTCTTCAACCTGAGCGAGCTTGACTCGTAAGTTTCCTCTGCACTGTGTTTTCTTTACTGTTTACTTTGTTCTTGTACTAATTTATTCGTGTGCAGGCACTTTTCCAATGACTCCTCTAGCGATGGTGCTCGGGAGATGATGGGGGAGTCGAAAGTCGCGTCTCCTCCTCCTCAGACGGTGGCAACTTCTGAGGGCGCTGCTCCGAACCCTCTTCTGCGGGAGGTTCAGGTGGTTGTGCCTCAGAATTTTGCTAGCGGACCTTCGACGTCGCCATTGGATCATGTAAGCTTCCTGCCACGGGGGGAGCCCCCGAGAGTTTGTAAAACAGTTTTCTTGTTTTGTTCTTAGAGTCTCGGGGGCAGCCCCGAGCGTTTTCGTGTGTGTATTTTGCTTCTGTTCTTTTTTGTTGGGCGTAGCCCCCGAGTCCTTTTTCTGACTGGTAGGTCTTCTTCCTGCAACCTTTTGTGCAGGATGCCAAGCGACTGGTGCAGGAGCACCTGGTGCTGGAGGCCAGCCTCATACAGCTTCAAGCCACTGGTATGCCTTTCATGTTTGCTCCTTCATGTATTCTTGTCCTGTTATCTGACACCTGTATTTTTTGGATGCAGAGGAGCATAACACCTCCCTTCGTGAGATCGATGCTCTCAAAAAGAGCCTTGGTCAAGCGGAGAAGAAGGCCGAGGCCGCCCTTGGTGAGAAGGAGCACCTCGAGCTGGAGCTGGCTGCTGCGGCCGAGGCTAAGGAGCGCCTGCAGCAGGAGGCCACGGACCGCGAGGAGCAACTTGCCACTGCTGCGACTGCGCGTGAAAGAGAGGTGGCTGGCAAGCTCATGACGGCTGCCAAGGCTGTTTCGGGTGAGTATCTTCATTTGCATTTTCTGTCTTTCTTTTGCGGAGTTTTTTCTCATTGCTTTCTCTTTATTGTCTCAGATGCCGCGGGCATCGAGTTTGACCGCGGTGCTCTAGAGCACGGGAGTGCTCTAGATGATGCTACTGCAGTGGTCGAAGATCGCTGCAGCACCGTCATCAGCTCACTTGCCAAGGCCAAGGAGGTCCTTGGCCGCTTCTACATGGAGCTTGTCCCCAAGGGCGCGACCCTTGATGATGTTGACGCCCTGGCGGAGGCTTGTCGACCCGGCGCTGCGGCATAAGCGCAAGGTAGGCATAGGCGCATCTGTCGGGCTGGCGATGGCTTTGGCGGCTGGAGCGGAGCTGGACCTTCCCCAGATCACCTCCCGGATGCCGACTACTGCGGATGGATCCGAGGTAGCCTTCGCTACCTATTCTGCTCGCTGTAAGCGATATGGGCCAAAGCTGATTGATCTGCTGGCCGAGTACGCCCTACGGCAGCAGGGGGAAGCCAAGGCGAGGCAGTACGGCTCCGAGGCTACTCAGGGTGTCGCATCTTCCTTGTGCCACGTAGTGGCCTTTTATGCACTTTATGAATTCTGTTGAGATGTGTTCTCCTCTGTATGAGTGTTCATGTCTTTTGCCTTTCTGCTGCTCTAGGGTCCTTCGGGTGCTGATACCGTTGACGCCTCGCCTACCGCACGATTGCGGCCTTCCTTGGATGATTCGTCGTAGCTTGCTTTCCTTCGAGACCGTGTTCGTAGTCTCAAGAAGGAGTTGCTTGGGGTGCGTGGCCATGCCGATATTTGGAAGTCCAAGGCGGATCGCGGTTCGGCCAGAGAGGAGTACTTGATGGCGGAATTGCTTCAACTATCTGAGCAGCTTTAGTGTAAGTTTTTTCGAGCTGGTGCTCATTTCTTTGGATGCGTATGCTGGCCTTGCATCTTACTTCGTGCGAGTATCACATGTGCTAACCTTGCTCGAAGGGAGGAGAAAGAGCGTGTTGCTGTTCGGGTCAATTGTTTGACTCAACAGGACATGGAAGCTGGCGGGTTCTTCTGGATGGTCGCGACCCGCCAGCTGGCAACGGTGCAGGATCGCGTTCACCAAGTATCGCGGGCGCTTCGTCAAGTGCAGACTTCACTCTCGTCGGTTCTGCATGTGATGTTTCCCTAGATCTCGTGCCAACAACCCCTCCGATCTTCATCTAGATTTCGGAGCGTGACTCGTGTCCAGGAATTGGTGAGGCAGCAACTCGTTGCAGGGGTGAAGGCTACGTTGTCCCTTGTTAGTCTGCATCGTCCTGATGTAGATCTGTCTGTTGTAGCGCTGGGCCACCTCTTTGGCCGGATGGTGGCGAGTGGGATATGCGTCCGCATTATGTGGCTGTAAGGCAGTATGCTGAGCAGGTCGTAGATTTGTTTGAGCAGCGTGCTCAAGTTATTCTTCAGAATAGGTAGTACCTGTAAAAGAGATAGATGTAAAATTTGTATATTTCGACTGGGCATGTTGTGCCCTTTGTTATAAAGGTTTGGTTGTTGTTTGAGCACGCAGTGGTTTTATTTGAGTACGTGTCCTTTTCGTTAGCCTGACGTTGTCAGCTACTCAGGTGTACACGTGTTATCCTCAATCGATGAAATCGTGAGGTGGGGGGAGCCCCCGGGTGCGTTTGTAGCATGAAGTAAGGTTGCAAATAGCGAACGAAATTTTGGGGCGAGACACTTAGCTTTATTTATATCGTAATGGAGGAAGTACATTGTTCGGCAGAATAGCCTTGGCTGAAAAGCCTTATTGAAAGTAAAGGGGTAGGTAGATAGGGGTAGAATCGTCGCAAGTGTGCGATGTTCCATGGGTTGGAGTATGCGACTCCAGACTCCACGTGCTTGAGGCGATAGGCGCCACCTGGGATGACTTCGGTGATGATGTAGGTCCCTTCCCATGGTGACTCGAATTTCTTCGGTCGCTCTTGCTTGAGTCGCAAGACGAGGTCTCCTTCGACGAAGGACCTTGGGCGTAGCCGGCGGCTGTGGTAGTTGCGGAGACTCTGCTGGTACACCGCTGATCGAGCTGCTGCTACGTATCTTACCTCGTCGAGTGTGTCGACGGCATCTTCGAGTGCAACCGTGGATTCGGCTTCACTGTAAGCGACGACCCGGGGGGCCTGGTGGCGTACTTCGGCTGGTAGCACGGCTTCGGCTCCATGCACCATGAAGAACGGCGTGTAGCCGGTGGAACTGTTTGGCGTAGTGCGCAAAATCAATAGGACGGATGGTACCTCTTCCGTCCAGGCTCCGGCCTTTCGTTCGAGTGGGCTCATGAGGCGCTTCTTGATGCCAGCGCCGATTAGGCCATTGGCCTTTTCGACCTGCCCATTCGTTTGCAGGTGAGCTACTGAGGCGTATGTGATGTTGATCCCTAGGCCTTCGCAGAAGTCTTGGAATTCTTTGGAGATGAAGTTCGATCCATTGTCGGTGATGATGTTGTACGGTACGCGGAACCTGTAGACAATGGATTCGAAGAACTTGATGGTGGTCTTGCCCTTTTGGTTGGTAACCGGCATGGCTGCGACCCACTTGGTGAATTTATCGACTGCGACCAGGAGGTAAACGTGCCCCCCTTTCGAAGACTTTGGCAGTTTGCCGATCATGTCGAGGCCTCATTGAGCAAAGGGCTAGGCTATAGGTATGGGTCTGAGCTCTGACCCGGGTGCATGCGGTTTGTCGGCGAACCTTTGGCACCCATTTCATATTCAAACGATGTCCTTTGCATTGCTCATGGCCGTTGGCCAGTAGAATCCAGCTCGTAGAGCTTTGGCGACAAGGGAGCGGCTGCCTGCATGATGGCCGCAGATGCCCTCGTGGATGTTTTGGAGGATGGTTTTTCCGTCACCGATGGTGACGCACCTTTGTAGTACACCCGTGATACCGCGCTTGTACAACTCGCCATTGATGATGGTGAAAGCTTTTGACCGACGAGATATGCGCCGGGCATCCGTCGGGTTGTCACGCAGTTCTCCGTTTATCAAGAACTGGAGGTAATCGCGTCCAAGTTTCTTCGACTGCCATGACCTGCATCAGGTTGACCATAGCGACCTTTGTGTCCAGTTTCTCGGGTCCTTCGTGTCCTTCGGGAAGCGTAGCCCCCGAGTGTTCATCTTCTTCGGGTGATCCCTTGGGGAATTTCCGCTTGATGGATGGCACGCAGATCTGTTCGAGGAACACACCCGGTGGCACCTTTGCGTAGGTGGAGCCGATGTTGGCGAGTCTGTCGGCTTCCTCATTTCTTTCTCTTCCAACGTGCCGAAGCTCGCAGCCGTCGAATTCTCCTTCGAGTGCATTGTAGAGTGCGCGGTACACGATCATGTTTTCGGCGTGTGCGTCGCACTCGTTCATCGTCTGCTGGACGACGAGGTTGGAGTCACCGTAGATGACCAGGAGCATTGCGCCGCAGATCTTTGCCATCCTCATGCCGTGGATGAGGGCTTCGTATTCGGCCTCATTGTTGGAAGCTCGGAATTTCATCCGGAGGACGTACTTCATATGGTCGCCCTACGAGGAGGTCAGTATGACCCCGGCTCCTGCTCCAGCTTCACGCTTGGAGCCGTAGAAGTGCATAGTCCATGACTGCGACATGTCTGGGGTGTCTTGCAGCTGCAGCTCCATCCAATGTACAAGGAAGTCCGGGAGGACTTGAGATTTGATTGCGAGTCGCTTCTCGTAGACGATGTCTAAGGGTGACAGCTCGATGCCCCATAGGGCCACGCGTCCTGTGGCCTCTGGGTTATTCAGGATGCTGTTCAGGGGTGCCTCATTGACGACCATCACCGGTGCTCCTGAAGTAATGGCTCACCGTCGAGCCGTCATGAACACGCCTGTAGGCGAAGTTACAGTAGTGAGGTACCGCTTTGTTGGCGTCGATTTCACCGAGGTAATAGATTGGGCGTTGGACCCCATGGGTCTTGCCTTCTTCGGTCGTTCGACCACTATCACGGTCGACCACCACGGTGTGGCTGGTATGTACAAAGACAGAGGCTCGCGCTCCTTTGGCGTGACCAAAGCAGGAGGTGGAGGAGCCATTTGATACTTTCAAATGCATCGTCGACTTCCACTCAATTTATCCGCTTATGCGTAGCTGGTAGAATGGCAGGTCCTTCTCGCCCATGCGTGATGAATCGCCAACGCCGCTATTCGTCCTGCTTGCTGGACACCCTTGAGGTTTTCTTCTCCATTGCCATGATGGCCTCGATTTTTTCGGGTTCGCCTAATCCCTCGAGAGATGAAGTACCCAAGTAGCTGGCGATGGGGCGCAAGGCGCACTTTTCGGGTTGAGCTTGATCTGTAGCGATCGAGGTTATCGAACGCCTCGGAGATCGTCGATGAGCGTTCTTGCCTTCCTGGTTTTGATGACTATGTCGTCGACATAGACTTGGACGCTATGACCGATCTGGTCCTTGAGGCATGCTCGCATGCATCGCCGGGCACTGCGTTCTTTAGCCCAAAGGGCATTGTGTTGTATGTAACACTCGAAAGGTAATAAACACCGTTTTCTCTTGATCCTCAACCTTGAGTCGAATCTGGTTGTAGCCTGAGTAGGCGTCGAGGAAGGAGAGTTTCTCACATCCTGCGGTCGAATCGATGATCTGGTCGATCCGAGGAAGAGGAAAGTGGTCTTTTGGGCAGTGCTTGTTCAGCGACGTGAAGTCCACGCACATCCGCAGGATATCCGTGTCTTTCTTGGGAACCATCACTGTATTTGCGAGCCACTCGCTTTCTTTGATCTCCCTGATGAAGTCTGCGGCGAGTAGCCTGTTTATTTCCTTCCCGATGGCTTCGGCCCGAGGCTCGGACAGTCTCCGAATGGACTGCTTGACGGGCTTGGTGTCTGGAAAGATGTTGAGTGCGTGCTCGGCGAATTCCCTGGGAACTCCTGGCATGTCCGCAGGACACCAGGCGAAGATTTCCCAGCCCTCACGGAGGAATTCGACGAGCGCGCTTTCCTATGTGGGGCTGAGGTCATTGGCGATCAGTGCCATCTTGGAGGCATTCGTCGGATGGACTTGCACCTTCTTTGTGTTGACGGTGGAGTCGAAGGACATGTTAGGTGCGTTTTGCCGTGCGACCGGGGGTGCCCCATTGTCCGTCACCTCGCGGAGCCTTACGAGCTCCTCCTGCATGCCGAATGATTGGGAGATTCTGTTGAAATCCCTGTCGCATTGGTCCGATCGGGTGAAGCTCCCGTGGATTGTGATGACGCCCTTCGGTCCTGGCATCTTGAGTAGCAGGTATGCGTAGTGTGGGACAACCAAGAACCTTGCGAATGCTACACGCCCGAGGATGGCGTGGTATTGTGATGGCCAGTCCACCACTTCGAATTCGAGCCGTTCGAGTCAGAAATTGTCCGGCTTGCCGAAGATGACGTCGAGCCATATTTTTCCTAGGGGGAATATGCCCTTTCCTGGGACAATGCCGTGGAACGTTGTGTCCGATCGGCTGCTGCGAAGGATCCGCATTCTGCTAGAGTACTTGCGAACATCAGTTGATGCCGCTGCCGCCGTCCATGAAGACGCGGCTCATCTCGAAACCTCCGACCGCCTCCGGCCAAGGCGGCATGACCTGGGTGAGGGATCTCGCAAGGGTGATCCGAACGACTGAACGTGATGCAGGACTCCGATCCGCTAAGGTACTCAGGGATGGCGGGTGGAGTTGCCACGGCCAGGTTGATCTGTCGAGTGATTTTCTTCTGCACCCTATTCTTGGGGCGCCCCTTCTGGATCATCAGTGCTCCTTTCGGCGGGGGATACCCGTTCCCAACGTTGTTCTGTGCTGGTGCGACTGGTTGGTTGGGCCTCCTACAGGTGGCGGTGGAGGAGCTCCGTGCGCTATCTCACCTGGCGTGGGTGCGTTGCCGAATCCAGGAAGTGGAGCTTGCTGCCTTATCAGGACCATGCTTTCGCTGAGTTTATAGAACTCGCGACAGTCCTTGAGCATGTGGCTTGCCTTTTTCTTGCCATCCTGCTTGTCGATGTAGAAGTGAATGGTGCATGGACCCGAAAGTTTTTCGTATGCTGAGGGTCCGTTATCGCGATCGCGGCGCTGACACGACTGTGCTGGGCGTCCTCCATCGCGGAAGTTTCCTCCGCGGTATCCTCCGCTGTTGCGGTTGGCGTCGTTGCGGAGATCGGCGTAGCCGGCCGTGACCATGTCGGGTCCATCGTGATCGTCGTAGACGCATGATCTTCTCTTGCTACGACGCTCTCTTCGTAGGCCATAGTCGTCCTCTTCTTCCGATTGTGCTCGGTGGATGGAATCTTCGCCGTCAGCCCACCTGTTGGCGATGTCCATGAGGTGGTCGAGTGTTTTGGGCTTGACGCGCCCGAGTTCCTCCTTGAAGTCTTGGCGCTTGACGCCGTCCCTGAAGGCGTCGATGGCTCTCTCTTCAGAGATGTGCGCTGCGGAGTTCTTAGTGTTGGACCAGCGTAGTATGTACGAGCGAATGGATTCGCCCGTTCATTGAGTGCAGGCCCACAACTCTTCGATTGAGGCGGGCCTCTTGCTGGTGCCCTTGAAGTTTCGGATGAAGATGTAAGCTAGATCCTCCCAGTTCGGATGGACCCTGAAGATAGGCCGCTAAGCCATATCCGTGCTACGCCTGTCAGCTGCAGCTGAAGGCATTGCATGGCGGTCTCCTTGTTTCCACCGTGCAATTTGACGGATGACAAGTGGTCGCTGAGCCATGCCTTTGGGTCTTGTGTGCTGTCGAACTTCGGAGTATCCGAAGGAAGTTTGAAATTTCGCGGCATCTTTGTTCGTCGAACAGATCTGCTGAAGCAACGGGCCCCGCAGAGTTCTCCTTCGTCTTCGTCCATCTCGGATTCGGACGAGCATGCGCGCTTGGCTCGCGCTTTATCGATTTTGCGTTGTGTGAGCGCGTCTCTGGCGTCGTAGTCGCGGTTGTGATGGCACGAACTCTTCTTCCTTTGAGGAAGGTCATGTTCCTCTTCTTCGGATGAAGGGGTGGGGCTGCGGTCGAACCTGACCGGAGCTTTCTTCTTCGGCTCCGTGGGAGCTTCCTGGTGGAGCGCGGCTCCGACGAGTCCGAGTCCGGTGAGTACGGACTTGTGCATGGCTCTTTTCGGGTCCCCCTCCGGAGGTGGGTGAGCTGCGAGGTACGCAGTGGCTGCCATAATCGCAGCCCGCGGCGTTTTCGGCATGACGTTGCCGTCGGCGTCCATCTCCATGAAGGATGTGTGGAGGGTTCGAGTCACCTCACGACACTCCTTGGGATCCATGTTCTCCATCCGAGAGCGATGCTTATTGCCTTGGTTGCCGTTCGAGCTGGAGCCGATGCCCATGGCGGAGAGCGCGGCTCGTCGCGCGCTGGACTCTGAGGCTGCTTGCTTGCGTTTGTCAAGCACCTCCTGCATCTTGACCTGCTTCTTGTGCTCCTCAATCAGGAGCAGATGGTAGGCCATCAGTAGATCCCGGGAGGAGTATGCAGGCAGGACTATGTTGCCCGCCATGGCGTTGCGTGCCTGGGCCCATTCTTCTTTGCTAAGACAGATGACATGGCCGTTGTTGTCCCCTTCGGGCAGAGGGGACTGGCTTCTTCTGTTCCCGCCGTTTCGATCTGGCGGGTTAGGTGTCGGGTTGGGCGGAGGGTTGGGTGTTTGATGATCCACGTCACCCCGTATGACTACGGCGCATTGGTAGCGCTCGTAGATTGGTCCGCTGCTACCGCAGCTTTGAGATCCGGAACCGTAGGTCCCTTCATCCGATGGCGGATCGCACAGATCGGAGTTGCAGCTGCTGCTGTCGTAGGAATCATCTGTTGATGATGTTGTGCGTAGCACAGGGTGTGGGGTCCACGAAGCGGGCCTGATTGATGGTAGGGGCACCCTCTCAGGGAGGCGGAGAGTGCCAGTTTGCCCCACCTGGAAGCAGAAACTCCCGAACAGGATCTCGAGTCCGTCGCCTACGGGCTCGAAGTCCTTCATGGTGGCCGGTGAGTGGGCGGTGAAGTCGAAAGCGCCGAAGAGGAGGTGACTCTGCGTCGCCACGGAGTTTTAGATCGATCGGGTTGGGACCGTCACGATCGCACAATCATCGCCTCCGTTTCCCACAGACGGCGCCAATTGACGAGGTTTGATCTCGTCAATGCCCATTGTTATGGACTTGGGTTTTGGAGAAGATGGGGATGCTGGAGATCGTGGAACGGTTAGCAAACAAGCAACACGGGAACACAAGGTTTACCTGTGTTCGGGCCGGAGGGAAAACCCTACTCCTGCTTGTCTGCTCTTGATTATGGCAGAACCAAAGGTTACAGGGGTGCGCAGATGCAATCTGGCGTGGAGGTGTGTATACGAAAGTATGAGGAGAGAGATCTAGGTCGTGCCCTCCTAGCCTTTATATAGGCTTAGGCAGGTCCCCTAGTCGGTTACAAGTTTTAGGGTTTTACCCCTTTGAATTTCCTATCTACTCTAGTCTTGCTCTCAAAGGATCCGTCATGGGCCTTGGCCACCCGAAAGTCTTTATGGGCCGGCGTATATTTGCTGTGGGCCTTCCTTGGGCTGGACCAGGTATGCTGAGATCATGTACCCGTGGGGTATAACCATGTCATCGCCACTCACTGCCAGCTCGTTGGCGTCAGCTCTGTTCTGGATCACGAGGAGACGCTTCTTCTCCTCCTGACGCTCCGTCTCGAGCCTAGCAGCGACGCGTCGATTTCTCGCCGCTACCAGCCGACCAGCGCGCTTGTCCGACTCGATCTTCCGCTACTCCGGCGTCTGATCCTTTGCGGGCTTCTTTGGACGGCCGCGTTTCTTGGCGGCGGGAACAACAAAGGGCGCAGCATCAACCATGGTGGTGGGATCCATCGCCTTCCCTACCGGTCCCGCCAGTGGAAATTTGGGAGAGATTTTTTGGAGGAAGAAGTGGTGTGGTACCTGTGCTATTGGATAAAGAAAGAACGTGCTTGAACAAACAACCGACGCAACCGAAACCCAAATTAGATGCACAGAATCGCTGAGGTGTCGCGTACGTCCCGCGCATCTGCACGGACGAGTTTAGACACGCTTAGACGGATGCGTAGTTCGGGTGGAGATGCTCTAATATCGCCTCGGCTGAACTCCGTTTTCCAACTCGCGGACACGGCCACACACCAAAAGGCAGAGACGTACGGTGCCTGTTCCGGGAGGGAGATGGTGGCATGGAAACCGATTTGCCATTGCCATTGCCACACATCCACTTCGCACAGACACAAACAGAGCTAGCCACCACCACCACTAGGCACTGCGCTTCGCACCAACGCTACCTGCTCAGCCAGAAAGTGGCACGCACGCGCGCGCGATCGTCTCGTCGTCCCCTCTCGCTCGCCGGCCGGCCGGTAGTAGTATTTAGGACCACCCTCCGCCTCCCGCTCAGCAATTCCATCTGCTCTCTTTCGATTCCCTTGGTAGTGTTGCGTGACTCGCTCGCCTAACCTTGGCACACCCACCCTAAGCTAAGCAGCTACTATTATTCTCGCCTATCCATCTCATCTTCATCTCACCACCCCACTCTCGTCCTTCTCTCTGTGGGCGCCAGTCAGTGCGTCGAGGCCAGGCCGGAGCCATGTCGAAGGTGAGTGATCCAGGCTTCACTTCTTGTACGGTAGTAATGTTCTTCGATTTATGCCCAGTTTCAGATCCTGATTCCACGCACGTACGCTACATGTATGTATGTTCTGATTCTGAGGTTCTCTTGAGGATCTTGCTTTAGAATCCGGGAGATCGACGCTTTCCCTTTTCTCTGCAGTCTGAACTTTGTTTCGCCACGCATTGCCTGCTTCGTCTGTTTTCCTAACTGTGCCTGTTTGCTCTGCTGCAGAAGGTGATCGTGAAGCTGGATCTGCACGACAACAAGGACAAGCAGAAGGCCATGAAGGCAGTCTCCGTGCTCGTCGGTACGTACGCCATCCATCCATTACCGATTTACCGTCCACCATGAAACCAAGTGACTGACTCACTGAAGGCGACTCTGTTCTGATCCCTGCTCTCCTGTTTCGCTCTTCTGTCAGGCATCGACGCCATCTCCATGGACCTGGCGTCGCGCAAGATGACGGTGGTGGGGACCATGGACCCGGTGGACGTGGTCAGCAAGCTGCGCAAGGGCTGGGCGGCGTACATCGAGTCCGTCGGCCCGGCCAAGGAGCCCGAGAAGAAGGAGGAGCCCAAAAAAGAAGAGGCCAAGAAGGAGGGCGGCGACGGGGACGCCAAGAAGGAAGGCGGCGACGGGAAGAAGGAGGACGGGGACGGCGGCAAGAAGGATGGCGGCGATGGCAAGAAGGAGGACGGCGACGGCAAGAAGAAGGATGGCGACGGTGACGGCAAGAAGGACGGCGGCGACGTCAAGAAGGAGGAGGGCGACGGCAAGAAGGACGGCGACGCGAAGAAGGACGGCGGCGGCGATCAGAAGAAGCCCGCCCCGATGTTGCCATACCACATGCAGTTGCCGCACCACATGCCGCCGCCGCCCTACATGTTCAACACCGACTACATGATGAACCAGTACCGGCCGCCGCCGCCCGCGGCGTACCAGCCGCCGTACGTGCCGCCGCAGTACTACTACGTCCGGAACATGAGCATGGAGGAGAACCCAAACTCGTGCGTCATCTCCTAAGGTGAGGTGGTCGATCATGCGTATACGTACGTGCTCCCTGCCTTGCTCTCGTTGCTAGCTTGAGGTGAGGTGATCGACCATGTGTATAGTACTGTATATCTCGAACGTTTTTACGAGACCAACAACAAAGTTTGCAACCAGAAATTAGTAGTACCACTAGGTACGTACGTACGGCCATTCGTAGCTGGGAAATTTCTGATATACTACTACTACGTAACGTACTGCCACGTCATCTTTGTAGAAAAGCAATGAGTAATACACGGTGCATGATGAGTGGTCATGCTCATGCATGTGGGGTGCTAGCTGTTCGAACTTTGCTTTCTAAATTGCAGAAAAAGAATCGCAACTAATAGTATGGATCTTGGCATTTTGTCTCGCAGTTTGTAGCCAGATGGACACGCATCGTGCACTGTCAGCAGCATGTGTAGCGCCATTGTACGTACTACTACAGAGTAGAGTTTGTTGGAGCACATTCTGGACCATATGATATGAGAATCCGTGGCCGGTGGGAAGATCTCCCGCCCGTACACTTCTAGTTGACGCGAGCCGAAAGCATGGTCACCACCCTGCCTTGATCGACTGACTGACCCAGCTGGATGCATATCACTTGTTTGTTCTATGCTTTTGCTTGTTTGTTTGATCAGCCATGCATAAGATTCACGTACGTGTTCTTTGAATTCAAGGGCAGGGGCAAGAATCCGTTGGCAAAACTTTTCACGATCGGAAAAAACTGGGGGTGCTATCATTTGAATGAATAAATGAAAAAACCTTCCGACAAGGAAATTTAAGAATTTGTTGGCAGGTAAGTCTAGTCTAGAAAAAAAAAACGATAATGATCACGCATCAGAAAGAAAGCATGAGCGAGTCCGACGCATCTGATCTGGTGGAAGGCACTGAAACAATGCCGTCAGGCGTTCGTATCATGAGGCGATCATGCTTAACTGCACGAGTTCCATACGTCTCTCTGCGCGCGCATTCTCCTCCCCGCCGCCGGTACACAGACGCAAGCAACCCTAGATAAGTTCTTCTAATTAATCTGCCATCGCCGCACTGAAGAAGAATAGATTAAGCAGGTCGCCGCCGTATAAGCTAGCGAAAGTCAGTCTGCTTTCCAGGACAAGGAACAGCCCATACAGAACTCGGAGAAACCACGTCAGGTTAAATAACACATGACTTTTTTCTCTAGCTAGTGTGCACGTTCGTCACCAACTTCACCACTGCATAAACTGAATATTATTAATCTGCCGGTCGGTTGTCCGTGGCCCTCTGGTTTGGATCAAAAGCCATGCGACCAGCCGCCAATACGTAAAAGGGTTACCCAGAAAAGGGTCATGCGTGTGCACTAGATCTCATTAAACAAAACACACCATTACTTACACCAGAGATTGCTGGCCTTGCAAGTTGCAACCCTAGATTAACTAGTTTATTTATGAACCAGGTGCAGGCTGCATCAACAAAAGACGGCGCGGTCGATCGTCACTTCGCCAGGACCGAAAGGTGGGTGTGTAGAGGTTTTGTTTAACGAGCAACATCCCAGCCGGACAAAAACAAGCAGTCCAGAATAGCTGCGGCGTCGCATTTGCGTCTGCGTTTCGCTGCCTCCTGACCAAACGCGAGTAGAAATCCTTGTCACCATCGTCGGTGCCGATGAGTCGGATGACGGCGACGCCTCCACCGCCCGCCCCTCCCCTGAGGACAGCCAGGGCCAGCCAGTCTCGCCCGGCATGCACCGTCGGCTGACTAGATCTTGAACAGTTGAGCACAAGGGTGGTGTCATTCTTTTGGGTTCAGAAATGCAGATCCGAGAGTTTCAGCCTCCATAAATGTAACGATGAAAAACAAAACAAATGGATATTGGTTGTCAGCTGATGGATGATGCGAAGGTGATAAAGAACTACAGATTCAATTTGTGAGGCTGCAGGTCAGGTTGAAATGGACCTAGCTGCTAGCTAGCGTACATGAGTGCGGTGGTCGGTGACGATGGCGATGGAAGAAACGGAATTCCATTAAATTAACCTGCCTAGGTAGCTACCTGCTGCGGTTTTTCATCAGCCTCCATAACCCGCTTCTTTCCTTGTCACCCACATATAGCTAGATAATAATACTCCCTTCGATCCATATTACTTGTTATTGAAATGGATGTATCTAGAACTAGATACATTCATTTTAATGACAGGTAATATGGATCGAAGGGAGTATCATAATAGCGGCTCATGTATACGTGTTTTACCGTACCGTCTAGGCTCGCATGGAACAGGTTCTGCAAATTGTATAGGTAAAACTAAATATTCGCTTTTACGGTATAGTTTGCGGGATCTGTTTAAACGACACCGTAGTCAAACGGCACCGATCAATTTCTGTTTTAGCCATCCTGCCCTAGTTTGTAGCCAGCCGCATCATGCAGTGCATGTGTGATGACATCGTACTACAGAATACTGTTTGTTTCAGCACGTTATGGTCGACCATGAGAATCAACAGCCGTTGGAAAGATCTCTGGCCGGTACAGTTGTAGGAGCTGGTGCGAATCAAAATTATGGCCATCCTGCCCTGACCCAGGCTGGATGCATCGCACTTGGTATTTGCTCTACATCTATCCGTTGTTTGATCAACAATGCATAAGTTTCATGTGCTTTCTGAATTCAAGGGTGGACAGAATTCGCTGGCAACTTTACATGCCAGAATGGAAGATCGGTTTATTCAGTGTGCTATAACTCTATTGAATTAAGGGTAAGTCTATATCTCGGTTAATCGACAAGCAAAATCTAACTTCTTAGTCAATACAAATTTATTTATGGAGATTGAATTCGATTTGTTCTAATGACTGATAGCTTCTTTATGCAACGTAAAATATGTAGGGTCCTTTCTTTTTGAAAAACAGTATATATTAATATCATGAGATACTAATTATATCCATTGCATGCTCTAGTGGCCTTGCGATGCACACAACCCAGAAAAATAAAGAAGAATTAAAAAAAGAGTCCCGCTACAGAGAACGATTCCTCGAAGCAACAAAACTAACACCACCAGGACAACACCAGTAGTCCAACCATTCCAATAGCGACGCCTTTAAAAAGGAGACAACGCACAAGCGCCATCGTTGGCCGATCAAAGATCATAGGTTTTCATCCTAGAGAAAGTCCTCACTCGCAAAACAATGTCTTTAACAAGGCCATTAAAGACACAACCAATTAAGGTCAGATCTTGGATTTTCACCCTGCAACATAAGACTGGGAATTCCTCCTGTGTTATCGTTCCCACAAACAATCGCTGTTGCGAGTCACAGATCAGCCAGTTCCTCATCGCCATAAACTCTCAAATCACCACCGCTTCCCTGATGTTCCAAGTTTCCTCACATTCTTCATATCTGACTTCACCATGGATCGTCGAAGACATGAAACATGATGGTAACAGATACTCCCTCTATCAATAATTACCCTGCATTCTAGGTTTAGACAAAGTCAAACTTTGTAAAGTTTAGTAAAACATATAGAAAAAACTATAAACATCTATAACACCGAATGTATATAATATGAAAATATATATTATGAAATCTAATGATACCTATGTTGTATTATAGATGTATATAATTTTTTTATATGTTTGGTCAAACTACACAAAGTTTGACCTTGACTAAACCTAGAATACAGGGTATTTCCGGACAGAGGGAGTATAAGAGCTTCGCAATGCTCCCGTTGAAACCAAATAGCCAGAAAAAACATGGGTACGCCCGACCGAATTCAACCTGATCCAGCAATCTCCAGGCATAGTCGCCGATGGGAATTCACGGGCAGAGCCTTCCGAAACTCGCCGCTCCAGAGCAGATCATTGAGGACAGGCAGCCAACAGATCTTCGTCGTTGCGCAAACGAAACCCTAGGACCGTCACCATTATTCACTCCAGCAGTCCCCACACCACCGGCCGGCTTCCGGCGAACGAAACAGGCGGGTGGGCCTTCGGCCCTTTCAAATCCATGGCTAAACCCACAAATCGGTTAGAGAGAGACCGAGATGTAGTGTTGCCGCCTAAGGAAACCACCACGCCACTTCTAAGTTTGTACCATCGCTCCCATCTTCTCCTCCACGCCTCCCTTCTAAGCCGCTGGCAAACGCCGCTCGGGCGAGTGCCGCCGCCCGTCAGTTGGATCCACCGGCACCGCCCCTTGATTTCCATCCCTGGCGCCAAGAGGATCGACGGGACTACGCAGATAGCCCGCCGCCTTCGGCAACCTAGGCATGGCAGCCACCGCCGGCGAGGGCGGCGGCAGCGGCCGGCTAGGGTTCGGACTAGGCGCCACAGGTGTCGCGCGAGCATTCGAGCGATCTGATCGGTCATGTAGGGTCCCTCTATGTGTCCACCGACTCAGATTTTCATAAATCTCAGTAAAATTCACCGAATGTACCTTTAGTTTAGTGAAAAGTGCAAAACTGAGACCTAAGAAATTTTTTGATCACCTGAAACGTAATCAAGTGGGAATTTTTTATTCTAAACTTGCAATTTTTTTCTAAAATTATTCACGCTCTTGTAATAATATGTTTGAAAAGTGCGGTCTTTGTTTGTCGAGTTTATTAATGTGAACTTCTCCATCACTGATTTAGTACAATTTTGTTTATTACGGATCAAAGGGAGTAGAACATTGTATAAATCTCAGTTCAATTCAGCTCTTCTCGTTGGTAACTAAGAATAAGAAACTGTGGGGGCACCACACTTAGCAGAACACGAGTCTGATCTCTTTCTCATTCCTATTTTTTTTGCAAATTGTTTTTTCCAAAGTCAAACACTATAAAGTTTGATGAAGTATATAGAAAAAAGACTTCTACAAATGCAGAGAATAAGATAGAGAAGGCAAAGAGAATAATAGTTCTGCATCTCATGACCGTTTTTAATTCTCCCTTCTAATAGAGAAGGCAAAGCTCCTGCCGGTTGTTTCAAAAAGTTAACTGTGGACAAGCATAACTGCATAATGGCTAAATTATTTTTGGCAAGGAAATAAATTAATAATGTGTTGGTAGGTAAATCATGACAAAACCAGGATAAAGCGACGATAATGATGACGCCACAAGAAAGTATGCCCACCACATCTGATAGGGGCGCAGGAATGAGGCTGTCGTCAAACGTTGGTATCATGAGGCGACCATGTTTAATTGTTCGAGTTTAACACGCCTCTTCTAATCCACCATAAGCAAAAAGGGCACTTTGCTTTCCAAGAGGAGAAGGAGATACAGCCACAGAAAACTTGAAAATGTGAGGTGGTGCAAGAACACATGTCTTTTTCGATCTAGTGCATCGTCACCAAACTTTTACCCGTATATTTAAACCCAGAAGTATTCAGTTCGTTCGCGTCCCATAGGATCGAACATAGAGCCATGGAAACCGCCACAGTATGAAATGGGTTACCAACAAAAAGCTTGAGCACCATAGGATCGAACAAGAGCCATGCAAACCAGCAAAAATATGAAAAGGGTTACCAAAAAGGTTGAGCACCAGAGCTCACCCGGTTCATGCGTGTGTACTCTTATCAATAAAGAAAGCACACCATCACACCGTACATTTGCATTGGTTAATATAAACTAAGCAGGGATTTTGCAATTTGCGATCATAAATCTGATTATTTTACGTGGGAGGCTTGCTTCAGTACAACTCCTCTCCAAACTCGTATGAAACTCAGCCACTAAAACCAGAGGCGGACCTAGAAATGAGCCGAGCGGCGGCTGTGATTACTCGATACCCCTTTGTAATTAATACTAACCGGATATATGTAGCCCTATATAGCCCAACCAAGTTATACGTCTTTTTATTATTAAAGAAAACGTCTTTCATGCAAATGTACGTGGTTGTACCGGAGCAAATGCCGCATGGTACCGATCGTCACTACGCCATTTGGCCTTCTGGAGTAGTACTATTAGTCCAGGATAGCTGCGGCGTCGCGTCTGGCTGCGTCTGCGTTTCGCGGCCTCTGACCAAATGGGAGTAAAATTCCTTGTCATTTTCGTCGGCTTTTCCGGTGCCGATGAGTCGGATGACCACGACGTCTCGTCTCGTCTCCAGCCGGTCTCGCCCGGCTATGGCACCGGCACCCTCCCTCTCAAACTCTTGATTGCATCAACAATGTAGCCGGAGGTGACATCTTCACAGTACAGAGACTGAATCTTCAGATCTGAGAGCTCAGCCTGTCGCCTGACCACATAGCAATGTAGCTGGGGGGTAGATCAGGTGTCGATGGAGATGATGTGAGGGTGTCATACGAAAGAAGTTCTGATCAGGAGTCAGATGCACCGGCACCTCTCTGGCCAACGCCTGAATGCTTCAACAATGCAGACATGTAGTCGAGATGACATCTTTGCGGTACAGGAATTGCGACTTCAGAATTCAGCCTGGCCATGTATACCAAATTACCAATAGTACAAAAAGAGGCTAGATCTCGCGTCGATCGAACGGATGATGTGAAGGTGTGATGCGAAAGATCTTCTGATTTAATTTGCGAGGACGGTGGAAATGGGCCTAGCTATCGTACGTGAGTGAGTGCGCGGTGGTCGGTGAAGATGGCGACGGGTGACATGGGATTTAATTAACTTGCCTAGGTAGCTGGCTACCTGCTGCGTTTTTCCGTCAGCCTCCATCACCCGCTGCTTTCGTTGTCACCCAGATAACCAAGGTAAATCGAACCTGCACGCGTATACATGCAGATGGTTTTGGGATTATGCAGAGAGGTCCTTCAACCGACGTGAAGAACTTTTCATTAGTTTGGAAGAAGAAGAAGAAGAATTTAGCTCCTAGGTTCAATGGTTAAATTCCGGCGAATCTCCAGGTTGGCAGCGACATTTTGATCTCGGCGATGATACTAATGGCGGCGGTTTCGGTGGCGCCGGAAGACGGTTGCGTTTCACAACTTCCAAATTTTCCATGACATGAGGATAATCAACGAGGTCATAGCATTCCTCTTCTTTCCTTTCTCCTCGGCTAGTTTTGTCCACCAATCTTTGACGTTTGTTCATTGGCCCAAGATGAAGGGATAGTGTCGTCATGAAAGCCACTCTAACTAAAATTGTCGTCCAAATTATAACGGTATACCGACACTTGAGTTTCTCATGTACTCCTCCGTCTCAAAATAGAGTGGTGAATTCTCCTCGAATGGTCGGCGGTTTGCGTGGGGCAGGGGGGGGGGTGTTGGGGGTTGGTATGGAGATCATCTCCCAAAGAGTGGTGAATTGTTGTAACTATCAATGTCAACCCCATTTTGCGTGTCAAGTTGATCACTCCCCAAAAAGGTCAAGGATTTATCAAATCGAGCAATATTTCTTTTGGTTCCCATGAAGAAATTCACGGCAATGTCTCTTGGCTAGGTACCCAATAGGCAAGGCGATGTCCCAAAATTGGCTTCTCTTTGTCGACAGTCATGGCCACTGTGGCCTCATTGCCGTAAATCTCGTGCTAACAACCTACTAGGGTATCTTGTGTTCAAGATCGCCATGATTGCAATCAAGCCGATGCAAATGTATCTATCCACGTGGACCTGGCCGCGTCGGATCTGATGTAAGACTGCAAAAAGAGTAGCGAATTGTTGTATATTATCAATGTCAAACCCATTTTGTGTGTCAAGTTTTTTTGCGGGGATTTTGTGTGTCATGTTGATCAATACAAAATTTCTTCGAGGGCTTATCAAATCGAGCAATATTTTATTTTGGTTCCCATGAAGAGCTTCGCGGCAAGGTCTCTTGGCTCGGTACCCAATAGGCAGGGGATGTCCAAAATTTGGCCTTCTCTCCCACGACGAGACGGTGACCACCATTGCTATCGTGAATAACACCTTGCCGTGAATCTTGTACTCTACGTAAGGGGTGTTCTTGTGTTCTAGATCGCCATGATTGCAATCAAGCCGATGGACGGTGATGCAAATGTATCCACGCGGACCATATCGCGTCGGATCTGATGTAACATTGCCAAAAGTGCCCTCATTTTCCATGCAACAGTGGGCAGATCGATCGGTGTTGCCAGCCGAGCTGCCAGTGGCGGAGCTAGGATTTTCACATTGGGTATTCAGACTAAAAAAAAATTGTGTTATTCTCTGCTATCACTATTATGTGTTTGCGCTAGTGCCAGCAGCAATTCATTGAAAGGAGGACTGCTCACATTCTCTGCTATCACTATTATGAAACTAAGTGATGCACTTCTTACCATGTGTGAACTGCTCAGTCTGATCGGTGTTTTCTTATTCTGAGTTCTAGATAGAATTAGCACCAACTGATCTTATAATTATGATCTGAATTCAACATTAAAAACTGACACTTTTGATTCTGAATTCAAGGTAAAACAACAGAAATTGTAACTGAAACAGAGCATGTCTTCTTCTTACCGTGGGTACGACTGTCAACTGACATGAACTGCTGCTCCGGTGACTGCTGGTCTGGTGTTGTGCAGCGCCGCCATCGTCTTTCTTACCCAAATCAATCTTGCGCTTTTGCGCAGCGCTGGAGCGGCCTGCGGCGTCAGGCGTGAGGTGAGGCGACGCGGAACGGGCAACGGAGCAGGGAGACAGACAACGGGAGTTGCTTACCTTCACTTCTGCGACCGGGAAGAATGCTGGCGAAAGGGATCTGGGAAGGAGCCGGGAGACGGGCGGCCGCACGGTGGGCACAACACGCCGGCGGGCGGCGGGCGGCGGCCAACTGAGGTCGATCGATCGAGTCGAGGAAATGAACGAGAATAGGAAGAAGAGCGGTTCGTCTCCGTGTTGATTGGATTGTTTTGTTTTTTGCTGGCTCTGAATACCCAGCGTTGGCCGGTAGGAGCCCAAGTAAAGCCCAAATTGGATAGTTGGCCCAGATTAGAACGGCCAGACTCGGGAGGGGTCGGGACAGAGCGTCTTTTCGATTTCTACGAGTTAAACGCGTGTAGAAGAACCCTAATATATATACCTATGCATATAGAAGCTTATATACTAAAATTTTTGTGCAAAATATATTGGGTATTCATTGCATACCCATGAATAGTCCTAGCTCCGCCCCTGCGAGCTGCACATATGCGCAAGAGGTGCTACATGCAGCGTTCGATTGCCTATCTTGGAACTCCTTGGCCAGAAAGTAGATTATATCATACACGTTATATCACCACGTGCAATGTTTTAGTCTGCATTATTACAATTCAATTTGACTCAGATTGTTAAAACTTAATAAAACTTGATGTATTTGTAGAGCACGAATCCTAAAGCAACATATCAATGATAGAGACATGCACGCTAGAACAAACAGTCTCAATCCTTGGCTCCTTGCCAACAGACTCTCCATAGATCGGTTCCTTCTCCTCCGGCCGGCCTAGCCGGTAGGAGGGGTGGGAAACCCGATCTATGGGTGAAGTTTTCAATAAAAGTAAAGATTTAATTAGAGTTTGGTAGTTATCTTCTTGTTGGACATCTATGGCAATGGAGATGACATTGTTTATAATAAAAGATCTTCGGTCCTTCCTGCGACGACGAGATCTTTTTTCCGGTGTTAATGATGATGCTATAAGATTCAAGTTTTATAGGTACGGTCTTTCAGATCTTACTTCGTTAGATCGGTTTTGGAGCTTTTCTCAAGGTTGTCGCGGGGATGATTATTCTCGTAATATTTGTCCCGGCTGCTACGTCTTTGATAACGGTGATTCGTACTCTCGGCTCCCCGACGACGTCGACCAGGCTGTTCGGTTTATTTTTTCTGGAATACTCGTGTTGGTACTCTTGCCGATGTTGGTTGATTACTTTAATGGTTGCGTGCGGTTACGTAACCTTGGCACTGCGACTCAAATTAAAATTATGGGAGAACCATCGTTGATATTTACAAGTCTGTTCATGTTTCTTCGGCTACCTTCGGTAAAGTACAAGATCGTGTCATGGAAGAAGAAGAATTTGAAGACCTCGAAGAGTTGCTTATTTTCTTTTAGACTTTATTTTGTAAACGCTGAGGTCGGCTTGTGTATCTCTACCATGTACTATTTGTCGGTATAAATATATATGGTAGTGATTGTCAAAAAATAAATAGATTTGTGTTTTTTTTTGGTCGCCTCAGCCTTTGGTTGGCCATACTACTATTATAGATGGGCTGGTTGTTCGACTTCCCATGCAGGTCCATGATGGGTAAGCCTGGAAACTGTGTGGGTTATTTCTAGGAGGATACTAGGCCCATTACACCACGGCACGTACCACACCTTCCAGCTGAGGTGCTGTGCTTAACGATTTATTAGTACCACATGGCTCGCGTGAGGCAGGTTTGACATGTTTATAAACCGCTCCAAGAGGCAAGATAGCACAGAGCGACAAGCTCTGTCAGCAACTCAACTCATGATTTATTGGAATAATATTCATTAGGATCCCGAGATTGACCACACGACATGTGTGGGTTTGCTTTTTTATTTTCTGTGTTGTTGCCATAGTTTCTTCACTAAGGATCGCCAATGCAAACAGATCTAATTGCTAATCTCTAACTTAGAGCATCAAACAGATCCAATTGCTAATCTCTAACTTAGAGCATCTCCAGCACCTCGTGCTGGATCCAGTTTATATAGCACGCGCAAAACAGTTCTTTAGCAGGCGTGCTATAATAAGGCCTTGAAAATAATTTTTTCTATATACGTGTGTCAAAAGAAGATTAAACGAGACAAAAAAAAAGACTTAAAATCATAAACTATGAACGAGCGGAAAGGCCTTGAAAACAATTTTTTCTATATACATGTGTCAAAAGAAGATTAAACGAGACAAAAAAGTAGACTTAAAATCATAAACTATGAACGAGCGGAAATGTTTTGTCTCGTGTGCTCACCTCACATCCGGCTTTGGGCAGGGAGAGGGCGGCGGAGGGCCTCGCGTGGGTGACGCGACAGCCTCATCCGGGAGAGCGGGCGGCCAGGCGGCGGTGTGTGTGTGTGTGTGTGGGGGGCATGCGGCGGCCTCGTCCGGGAGAGCGAGAGGCTAGGCGCGGCAAAGGGCCACAGGCCACGACAGGGGTAGCCGCGGAAGTTTCACCGGCGGTTAGTCCCGCGCGAGTTGTCAAGACTTTTCAATGCACGCTAGCCGGAGTACCAAATTTGCCAAATTTGCCGCTTTTAATACAGCTTTTGTCCCTACGCAGGATTTTTTTTTTGGGCGGGCTAGTTTTGATCCTCTGCTGGAGCACATTTTTTCTCCTGCGTTCTATTTTGATGGTTTTTATAACACAGCACCGATTTACAGCAGCTGCTGGAGATGATCTTAGCATCATTGGGCGTTCTTGCGTTCTAAGATGAAGCCGATGGACGATGATGCAAATGTATCTATCCACGCGGACCACGCCGTGTCGGATCTGATGTAACACTGCGAAAAGTGCCCTCGTTTTCCATGCAACAGTGGGCAGATCGATCGACGTTGCCAGCCGAGCTGCACATAGGCGCAAGAGGTGCTACACGTAGGGTTCGATTGCCGCCTATCTTCGAGCCCCTTGCCAACAGCCTTACGGTTTTTTTTTTTGTCACCTGGCTGTTGGACTGCCGATGTTAGGTCCATGATGGGTAAGCCTGGAAACTAAGGGTTATTTGTAGAGGATACTAGGCCCAGTACACCACGGCACGTACCACACCTTCGAGTTGAGGTGCTGCTTAACAATTTAGTACCACATCGCTCGCGTGAGGCAGGTTTGATATGTTTATAAACCGCTCCAAGAGGCAAGGTAGCACAGGGCGACAAGCTCTGTCAGCAACTCAACTCATGATTTATTGGAATAATATTCATTAGGACCCCAGGATTGACCACACGACATGTGTGGTTAGCTTTTTTATTGTGTGATGTTGCCATAGTTTCTTCCCTAAGGATCCCACTGCAAACAGATCCAATTGCTAATTGCAAACTTAGCAAAGATCTCCGGCCTGCCATAGCCTCTACTCGGCGTTTCCATTCATCCATGTCGCACCGCGTGCTCCGGCGGCCGTGCACCTCCACCCCACCGAAGATCGCGCCGGGCCAACCCCGCACGGCCTGCTATGGCTACCAAGTGCCCGAACTCCCCGCACACCCGCCTGCCATAGCCTTCGAGGTCAGTAGACGGGGTGATTGCGCCCGAGATGCAGACGCCGCCCTAGCTTCCTAGGGGCGGAGTAGGAGGGAGTTGTGCAAGGAGGAAGCGCTAGAGTGAGCCGCCAGCGAGCTCGCTAGGAAGGCGCGGGCCAGATCGGTCTGCTAGGGTTAATGAGATAGAAAAATAGGGAAAGGGTTTTTTTAATTTAAAAATTGGGCTGACACGTAGGACTGTTCTAGACCGCCGTGTTCAAGCACCGCCTCATAGTGCCACGTCATCTAAGTGGGTGGGTCGCCTTGTCAGTTTTCGTGTCAATTTGTCGTCAATCCATGTTTACACAGTGTGGTGGGTTTTTTCGATTCAAACATGAAGTGATGTTTTTTCAAAAAAAAAATTGTAGAAAAGTGGTTGTTTTATGTTATATACTTCATGTTTTTTTGAATTAAAGGGGGGAGGGGGGGCAAGAATTCGTTGACAACTTTACATGCCAGGATGAAAGATGAGTTTATGCTATAATTCCACTGGATTAAGGGTAAGTCTATTGGCAAACAAAAAGAAAGGTTAATCGACAAAGAAAATCTAACTTCTTAGTCGACTTTACAAATTTATTTATGAAAATTAAATTTGATTAGTTCTAATGGTTGATAACTGGTTCATGCAATGTAAAATGTACATGGTCCCTCTATGTGTTCCATCGACTCGGATTTTCTAAAATCTCAATAAAATTCACCAAATGCAACTTAGTTTAGTGAAAAGTGCAAAATTGAGACTTACGACAAAAATCTCAATCAACTCAGATTTAGGAAAACCATAAAAGATAATAACATCGCAATCAACTGGGAATTTTTTCCTTCAAACCTTACAAATTTGTCACGGTGTTGTAATAATATGTTTGGAAAGTGTGGTATTTCTTTGTCGGGTTTATTAATTTGTATAACTTTTTATAAATGTGAGTTCAAATCAACACTCATCTCGTTGGTCACTAAACACTAAGAATAAGAAACTGTGGGTCACAACGCTTAGCAGAACACACTGATCTCCCTCTCCTTCCTGATCTATCTTGCATATTTTTTATGTCAAAGTCAAATATTATAAAGTTCGACCAAATATATATTAAAATTTTCTACAAATGCAAAAAATAATACATGATAGTTCTAATAAGAGCGAAGAAGGGAGTAATGAAAACTCTCTTAAGGAAACATTAACTACACACAAGCATAACTGGATAAGTGCCTAATTATTTCTAGCAAGGAAATAAATTATGAATTTGTTGGTAGGTAAATTGAGACAAAACCAGGATAAAGCAACAAGAAAGTATGCCCAACGTATCTGATCGGGGCGCAGAATGAACATGTCGTCAAAGTTGGTATCATGAGGCGATCATGTTTAATTGTTCGAATTTAACACGCCTCTACTAATCCAACATAAGCAAACAAGCACTCTGCTTTCCAATAGTAGCTGAAACAGCCACGGAAAACTTGAAAATATTAAGGCCTTGTTCGATTAATCCACCACCCTAGTGGTTTGGAGTGGTTTGAAAGGGATTAGAAGAAATTTTGACTAAGTGGTGCAAGAACACACGTCTTTTTGGGTCTAGTGCAACGTCACCAAACTTGTAACAGCTTATTTAAACCCAAGATTATTCGGTTCCTTCGCGCCCCATCATAGGATCGAAGATAGAGCCATGCAAACCAGCCATAGTATGAAAAGGATTACCAGAAAGGTTGAGCACGAGAGCTCACCCGGTTCATGCGTGTGTGCTCTATCACTAAACAAAGCACACCATCACACCGTAGATTATACTAAGCAGGGGTCTTGCAATTTGTGACCATAAATCTGGCTATTTACATGATCCAGGAACAAAAGACGGCACGGTACCGATCGTCACTTCACAATTGGCCTAGTGGATTTTGTGAAGTTTATTATTTTCAAAGCAGAGGACAAAATTAAAACTAGCAGTCAAGAATAGCTGCGGCCTCGTGTCTGGCTGCGTCTGAGTTTCGCGGCCTCTAACCAAACTGGAGTAAAATTTCTTGTCATTTTCGTCGGGTTTTCCGGTGCCGATGAATCGGATGACCACGACGTCTCGTCTCGTCTTGTCTCCACCCCCCCTAAGAAAACCGGTCTCACCCGGCACCGACACCGGCACCGGCACCGGCGGCGGCACCCTCTCTCTCTCTAACCAACGCTTGATTGCTTCAACAATGTAGACATGTAGTTAAGGTGACATCTTTGCGGTCCAGAAATTGTGAATCCAGAATTCAGCCTGACCATGCATGTGGCAATATAAAAAGAGGGGCAAGATCACGAGTCGATGGATGATATGAAGGGAGTTAAATTCACCAGGAATCATTGAACTTGTCGAGCAAAATCAGTTTGGTTATCGTATATCGAGAATACAAATTTACAGTCATCAAATACGTGTTGGAGCGTTACACACGGTCACCGCTCGCGGCGTAGCGGTGTATTTGCCGACGTGGCGAGGTGGGGCCCGCTATCAGCCATAGTAGTGTTTTATTTGCAAAAAAAGCCCCGATATCTCCTTTCCTACTCAAGGTAAGAGACAAACATAAGGGGTCAGTGGTCACACGGACTGGTAGGGCCCACATGTCAGACTCACCACCCACCCACTCCTCTCTCTCTTTCCAACCATCATGCCCGAGTCCTGAGAAAATCCACCATACGACACTGTTGTTCCTCTCCCCATTGGCCGCCACCGTCATTCCCCTCTGCTATCCCACGCATGTTGTCGTAGTTCCCCTCCGCACGCCAACGTCGTGAGCAGGAGGAGGGGCACCGAGATGCGGGAGGCCAGCTCGCACGGGCTCGTAATGGTCCTAGACGATCTCGTTCTAGTCGAGCTCGGCAGGACTAGCTTCTCGTCTATCTTGAGCAGCGCTAGGTGGGGCTCCAGCGGGTGCGCTTTACGGGCACACTATCACTAAGGCCAAACCGCTCGTTTCTATCTCCCTAGGTGCAGGCTCACGTCCATGGCGAAGAGCTTTTGCGGCGGTGGTGGTGACGGCACATGGCGCAGGACCGCACGGGGAGAGAACGGGGAGTAGTCGGGGCTCACAGAGAACAAGCAGGAGCGGTCAGAAGGGACAGAGGAGCTCGACATTGTTGACTTCCTCGTCGACGTAGGCCGGTCGTTGACCAAACCAATGCGGGGCTAGAGTTAGCCTTGGGGCACATGCTGGTGCAGGGCAGCGCGGAGAAGTAGGCAACCGGAGGAGGAGATTGAGGTGGAGCCTTGCCAGAGCGTGGAGGCGCCGAGGACGGCCTGCATAGGCCTAGGCGGCAGCAGCCGGCAGCGCGGACTCGCCGGGAGGGGATTGCATGGTAGAGAGAGGCAGGGAATGAGATGTTATTTTTTTGCAAAAAGACCCTTCTCTAGCTAGGTATTCATGCCTATCCTTTTAAGTTACCTGACATTAGGTCCCGCAGCTCGCCACGTCGGTAAAGACACTGCTATGTCGCGAGCAATGATCGTGTGTGATGCTTCAACATGTATTCAGTGACCGTAAATTTGTATTCTCGATGTAGGATGACCAAATTGATTTTGCTCGACAAATTCAATGACTCCTGATGGATTTAACTCATGTGAATGTGTGATACGAAAAACTTCTGATTTAATTTATTTGGCCGGTGGAAATGGGCCTAGCTAGAAAGTTCGGTGGCCGGTGACGGTGAAGATGGCGATGGATACCATGGGATTTAATTAACCTGCCTAGGTAGCTACCTGCTGCATTTTTGCGTCAGCCTCCATCACCCACTGCTCTCCTTGTCAGACAGATGGCGCCATGGGAGGCGAGAAGTGTGCGGATGGTGATGTTGTCGAACTCTTTGTCGTTATCGGTTTGCAAGGCGTGGATGGGACGGCCGAATTGGGTGAAGACGTATGCGAAAAAGACGGTGAGAGTGGTAGGGACGTCGGATTTACGGCGTAGGGGAAAAGTCCACACAAAATGCGAGTAACCGTCTAAAATCACAAGATAATAGGTATAACCAGAATTACTCGGAATCGGCGAGGTCCAAACATCACTATGAATAAGTTCAAAGGGAAAAGACGCGACTGTGGAGGAAGAATTAGACGGAAGACGAACATGTTTGCCTAGACGACATGCTTCACAAGAATGAGCATCTGTTTTATTACAAGTAAAATCAAATCCTTGTAGTATTTGACAAAGAGCAGTGGAGCTAGGATGACCGAGGCGGGCGTTCCATAGGTCGACACCGGCGGAGAGGACGAGTGGGCTACTGGCGGTGGTGGAGGACAACCAAACAGGATACAAATCACGGGAGCTATCACTGCGGTGGAGAAGCATCCGAATACGACCATCCTTAACAAAAGAACCTGAAGCGTCAAATTCCACAGTCACGGAGTTATCATGAGCAATGGAACGAACGGAAACGAGGTTTTAGATTAAATGAGGAGAAACAATGACATTATTGAGAGAAAGAGGGGTGGAGGGAAAAGAGGGGGAGCCAGTGTGAGTGATAGGAAGAGCATGACCGTTGCCGATGACTATGCGGGAGGAAGTAGAGGCGGTAGTAGAATTAGAGAGATTACCGGGGTGAGCGTACGCGCCCACCGTGGGGGCGGTCTGTAGAGCGGTCAGCAGGGCGGGGTCCTACTAGGCCATGCTCAGGGGCGCGGCGTAGTAGGCGGGAGGAGCCGGGGGCACATCGTAACCGGTCGCGACGGCGGGCTAGGGAGCCGCGAAGAGGGCCTGGTGCAAGGCCGGACGCGGCCCCATGGTGCCTAGTTATGGGCGCGGGCACGGGCATGGTGTAGGCGTGGACGACCCCGGTCCAAGGGTTATGGCCAGCGATCCATGACGACATGGGGAGATCTGCTACGGTGGACGGGGCTGGGGGCGGTGGCGGTGTCACCAGCGTTACCACCGCCGTTGCCACCACCGTTGCGACGACGATAACGCCGCCCTCCGTTGCCACCACCATTGCCGCCGCCATTGGCGGGAGGTAGGGGCACGAGTGGCAGGCGCGAGTAAAAGCCTAGAGGCGGGCCCGGGGCACGAGGTGCATGGGCGCCGGGGCAGGGCCGCCCCGGAAGAAGCCGGTGACGAAAGCGGTGTGGTGATACGTCCAAAACGTATCTACTTTCTCGAACACTTTTTCTATTGTTTATCCTCTAAACTTGTGTGATTTGGATACAACTAACACAGACTGACGCTGTTTTCAGCAGAATTACCTTGGTGTCTAGTTTTTGTGCAGAAAATCAACTATCAGGAAAAATCCCGGAAAATATGCCGAAAATTATATTTCACCAGAAGACCCACGAAGCCAGAAGACGAAATGGAGTGGAGGCCTGGGGGCCCACACCCCTGCCAGGCGCGGGTGGGCCCCGCCTGCCACTGGGGTGCCACCCCCACACCCTCGGGCTCTCTGCGCCTATAAGTTACCCCTTGACCTAAAAACCGAGGGAGGGCCGACATTTTTTCCAGAAAGAGTTCCGCTACGCCGCCACCATCAGAAACCAAGATTCGGATCCAGAAACTCCGTTCTGGCACCCTGCCGGGACGAGGAATTTGGAGAGGATCATCGCCATTGTCATCACCAACGCCTCTCCATCAAGCATCATTGTTTCCCTCATCCATGAGTGAGTAATCCCCCGTTGTAGGCTTGGGGATGGTAGGGATTGGATGAGTTCTATCATGTAATCGAATAAGATTGTTAGGGCATAGTGCCTAGTATCTCTATTAGTGTTATTTAACTTTGTTGCGACTTGTTGTTCTTAATGCTTGTCACTAGGGCCCGAGTGCCATGATCTCATATCTGAACTTATTATTGAATCATTATGATGGTATTGTTTGTGATCTTATCTGCAAGTTGTGTACACATATCATTGTCCGGATCCAAAATCCCCGAAGTGACAATAATTGGGACAACCAGATGGGATGGCTATGGTGTGAGGATCACATGTGTTCACGGAGTGTTAATGCTTTGCTCCGGTGCTCTATTAAAAGGAGTACCTTAATTGCCAGTAGTTCCCTAGAGGCCCCGCTTCCACGGGCTGGCTGGACAGAAGATGTTGTGCAAGTTCTCATTGCGACCACGCATGACTATATATGGAGCACATGCCTAGGATTGTTTAGTACTTGGATACTTGTTATTATTTATCTGGAATGACCTAGATCTTGAAGTTACATATTTAGACTTGTCCATGATTATGGAATTAGAACTAGGTGTGGTATAGCTACTCAATATCCTTTATATCCTGAAGGACACCCTAAAAGAATTGAGCAGGATTCTCAACAAGGTGAAAGTAGTGGTAGTCCTCATAAGAGAAATAAAAAGAAACATAAGGTAGTTGAGGAACCACTTGAACCTGTTGTATATCCTAATAGTATATCTGTCTCTGATGCTGAAACTAAGAGTGGTAATAATAATGATGCTCCTGATAAGGAGGAAGTTGAGGAAAAACCTGAGAAACACACTAAGAACACTAGGTACACTAAGGAAGATTTTATTGCTAAGAAACATGGTAGTGAGAGAGAACCTTGGGTGCAGAAACCTATGCCTTTTCTAGGTAAGAAACACAAGTCAAAGGAGGAGGAACACTACAACAAGTTTTGTGAGTGGAATAAACCTTTATTTTTGCAAATTCCTTTAACTGATGCTATTAAATTGCCTCCTTATTCAAAGTATATGACGGATATTGTCTCTAATAAAAGGAAGATTCCTAATGAGGAGATTTCTACTTTGCTTGCTAATTATTCCTTCAATGGTAAGGTTCCAAAGAAACTTGGTGATCCAAGTATACCAACTATTCCTTGCTCTATTAATAATAATTATGTTAGAACTACTTTATGTGATTTGGGAGATGGAGTGAGTGTTATGCCTTTTTCTCTCTACAAGAGACTCCAGCTAGAAAAGTTGATACCAACTGATATATCTTTGCAAATAGCTAATAAGTCAACTACTATTCTTGTTGGTATATGTGAGGATGTTCCTGTTCAAGTGGCTCATAATTGCTTGGTTTTAACTGATTTTGTTGTGCTTGAGAACTGTGACACCCCCGGGATCAGGGCTAAACAAATCCCAGACCTCCGTTTGACATAAGCTTAACCTTGAGCTCGAGAATATCCAGTGAAGAATCAGTAGCACAGCAGTGACCCTACAACACAAAAATTATTACAGCAAGCTCATAACTGAGCAGAGAACCAAATTGTTACAAGCATAGGTCACTGACCACAAACACCAAACAACGGAAGGCAAGTTATGCTATTAAGTATAGCAAACTTAACAAATGGCCTAAGAGGCCTGAAGCATAACGATGACGTCCCAGCCCATAGATTCCAGGCTGCCGGCCGGGAACCCCAAGCTACTCATTGATGTCGATGTAGTACGGAACTCGTCTTCAAGGAACACTTACTCTGCCAAAAGTATCAACAAAGCAAGGGTGAGTACAAGGTGTACTCCGCAAGACTTATGGATGGTGGAGTTTTTTTTGCATAAAGCCACTTTTGTTTGTAAACAAGAGAGAGAAGGAGCTCATCTAGTCATAGTATTTTAAAAGGGGTTAAGAGACCAACATCTCCGAAATATTGATTATCATCTTTTGATACCCACCAAATCATCATCATCTGAACTAGGATCACCCCCTCGTACCCATGAGTAAGCATCCTTAAGCACCCGTTGATCTATCAAGTTTTACGATTAGGTTTAAGTTCTCTATGATCTTAGAATATGGTCACCAAGAGTTCATAACCGTGAACACGGCTTTTCGAAAAGATTTAACCCTGCAGGGGTGTACAACTTTACCCACACGTACCAACCGACTCTTAATACCAGATCATTAGCCCTCTTCCTTGGAAGGCCGGCAGAGGGTTTGGTTGGACACGACCTTTACCTTGCTTTCGCTGAGACCATGAGTCACGCAATAAGTATGGTTCCACTGTAACGGGTCAAATCCCGAAGTCGATACTTAAAGATGTGAGGCGAGGTTGGTTAACAAGGGCTCCATCGACCCCAAGCAACCCCGGCCATGCTTACCTACCTGTTATGAATGCACCTGCACCCGGCAAATCTTTCAAAAGGTTTTCTATGCATATGTCGAATGGAACGCCCGAACTATGTGACTCATGGAATCTACTAGGCAAGTTAATCAGGCGAGGGGTTCCCAAGCCCCGTGTGGTTGTACGCTCATCTCGGTTCCAAAGGCAAGAACTCAGGTCCTAGTGGTGGCGAGCATGGGACTAGAAAAACCACATCCCACCGTGGCCTCCCATACAAGCCTTAGCATGTTTAGCTCATATCACCTCATCAGAATATCTCTATCTCCTGTCATACTAGATTCGCTGCATCTGATACATCATGTGGATGGACCAGAACTGACAGCTATGCATGGCTAAGCAAGACACAGCTATAAGCTCTAGCAGTGCACACAAGTCAAACCTAGTTATGCTAGGAGCAGTGGATCAGGTAATATAAGCTCAAAGGGAGTATGCAATAGATATGATACTCTATCTATCGATAAAAGACCACAGTAGAATCGTATGCAACATGGTAGGAATTGAAATTGCTTTCAAAATCATAGGATTATATCATGGTGGGGCTATGCTTGCCTTTGCCAGTTGATAACAGAGAAGCAGATCTTCGGAAGCTTGTACTTGAATTGGTTACAGTTGGTCAAGTATTGTTTGTCGACCTTTGATCTTCGATGGTCTTGATCTCGGTCTTAGATCTCGATCTCGATATCGTATTCTACCGGGGAGAACCAAATCACTAGAAAGAAAGGGGAAACATTCAACACACGGCATCAATGCAATGCTCAAACAAGAATGATGATATGACAAGTTAAAAGTTGTTGAATGGTAACCCTAAACATGATCGACCATTTTAAACAGGGTACGAGAGGTACAAACCCTAAAATAGGGGATCCTCGGAATCACCTGTGGGGTTCATTTTATTCTTCTAATTATACTTGCCATGAAAGTTTCTTATCAATGCATTATGATAGCTTAAATAGGTAGGTCTCATTTTTCTGAACATTTTGATATATTATTTGTATTTTCTGATTTAAAATGAATTAGTTATGATTTTTCTCAATTTTAATTCATTTTAAATCATTCTTTGTATAAAATAATTACAATTTGGAATTACTTTTAGCATTTTATTTAATCAGAAACATTTCTGATAATTTTTATGTCACTTACAACAGGGGCCCACATGTCAGCATTTATTAATTACAGAAAAACAATTACATAATACATTTATTCAAAATATTATGGCGTCATGATGATGTCACCCTGACATCAGCATGGCCCTTCTGCATATCGAGCGCGGCCACGGCGATTCCGAGCGCGCATGACAACGCTGAGGCGCGCGTGTGAACAAGGAGAGCAAGGGGAGGCAGATGGTGGCTGCGCCGCCCGGTTTTGGTCACCGCAGGGCAGCCGACGACGAGCTGCTGCGGCGGCGGCCTCAGATGGATGGCAGGAGAGGGATACAGAGAGGGAGGAAGACGATTGGGAGGTGTTGGAGCACCCGCGGCTCACCAGGAACGCGACGGAGGGCTCGGAAGGCACGGGAGGCGGAATCGATGCACGCACGGGCGGCCGGAGCGGAGGAGCTTTCAATTGCGCGCTGGGCTTCTCCGGCTTGCATGGTTGTACGAGGTGAACGAGGATTCCATGGCAGTCACGACGGTGGCCTCAGAACGATGAGGGGTGGTCGGAAACTGCGGGGCGCCGGCGATGTCTAGGCTAGGGTTCTTCGGTCGGAGAGAAATTGGGGATAAGAGGGGATCTAGGGTTCGTCCGAAGGCGCGAGGGATCTTATAGATGCTCAGGGAGGCGGTAGCGCGCATCGTGGCGCCAGCGGGGATCCTGGCGTGGCTGAACGACGACGACAAAGACACGAAGCAACTTCTACTCGATGTCCTTCTGGCTGGAGGTTGAAGAAAAGGAAAAGAAACGCGAAGGGGTTAGGGTATAGTGCCTAGTATCTCTATTAGTGCTATTTGACTTTGTTGAAACTTGTTGTGCTTAATGCTTGTCACTAAGGCCCGAGTTCCATGATCTCAGATCTGAACTTATTATTGAATCATTACGATGGTATTGTTTGTGATCTTATCTGCAAGTTGTCTACACATATCATTGTACGGATCCAAAGGCCCCGAAGTGACAATAATTGGGACAACCGGAGGGGATGGCTGTGGTGCGAGGATCACATGTGTTCACGGAGTGTTAATGCTTTGCTCCGGTTCTCTATTAATAGGAGCACCTTAATTTCCATTAGTTCCCTCGAGGCCCCGCTGCCACGGGCTGGCTGGACAGAAGATGTTGTGCAAGTTCTCATTGCGAGCACGTATGAGTATATATGGAGCACATGCCTATGATTTTTTAGTACTTGGATACTTGTTATTATTTATTTCCAATGCCCTAGATCTTGAAGTTACATATTTAGACTCGTCCATGCAACGCCCGTCCATCCATCCCTATGCCTACCCAACTCGAATCCCACTGCTTACTGTTACTGTTACTATTGCTCCTGTTTCACTGTTGCTTTGTTGTTGCTACTGATAAACTTCTGTGAGCAAGAACTATTTCCAGGTGCAGCTGAATTGACAACTCAGTTGTTAAGGCTTGCAAGTATTCTTTGGCTCCCATTGTGTCGAATCAATAAATTGGGTAATTCTACTCGCGAAGACTGTTGCGATCCCCTACACTTGTGGGTCATCATGTGGGTCGCCCAATCCCGAAGGTGCTTGAGCCGGCGCTCCTCGAGACGGAGATAGGCCACGGCCTGCTCGAAAGTCGGCATGGTGAGGAGCGTGAGGTTGGCGGCGGCGTTGCTAATATCCTCGCCGAGGCCAGCCGACAGCGTGGAGAGCATGATCTTGTCATCGATCGGGAACTACAAGTCGCGAAGCTCGTCGGAGAGGCTCTTTTTGGTGGGTGCCGAAGAACTCCTGTTGGAGGAACGTGACGCGCTGGATCTTGTTGTCGGTGAAGAGGTCGGTGATCTTGGTCCAGACGGTTGATACACCCAATTTGCATCACCAGTCTATATCATAATTTACCTGTATTCATTGATGTTTGTCTTATTATGAGGTATTACTTATGGATTTTTTATTTGTTTATGCATGTTGGATGATTCCTGGAGGATGGACTGCCGGAGTCTGGATTCTCATGGAAAAGAAGGTGTTTCGGTGCAATTTCGCAAAGATAAAAAAAATACCAGAAAAATATGGAAACATATTATTTTACCAGAAGACGAAGGAAGCCAGAAGGAGGGACGGAGTGGGGCATTAGGGGGCCCACACCCCCCTAGGCGCGGGCCCACCTAAACCCGCGCGTAGGGTAGGTGTGGCCCGCCTGCCCGGCCTCCGACTCCGCCCCTTCGCCTATATCTTCCCTACGGAACCCTAATACTAGGGGAGTGACCACAGATAGATTTCCGCTGCCTCTGGGGGCGGAAAACACCAAGAGAGAAAGATCTCTCCGGCAGACAGATTTCTATCGAGGGAATTCCTTCCCGGAGAGGGGAGATTGTCGCCATCAACACCGTCATCAAGCTAGGATTCATCGGGATCATCATCATCATCCACACCATCATCTCCACCAGCACCATCATCACCACTCCATCCCGCTGTAATAATTGTGTTGGATATTGCTTTAGTTCTTAGGGGAAACTTTCTCGGTGTTGATTACTATTGTAGTTGATGCTTGTGAGTGGAACCAATGGATTATTGTTTATGTTCAGATTGTTATCCATTATCATATCATCTTTGATCTTGATCCATATGATTTCTTGTGAGTAGTTCGTCTAGTTCTTGAGGACATGGGAGAAGTCATGTTATTATTAGTGGATCTGTGTTGAGTTATTATTCAATGGTTTAGTATTTAAGTTGTGGTGCTATTCTTCTAGTGGTGTCATGTGAACATCGACTACATGAAACTTCACCATTTATGGGCCTAGCAGAATGCATTGTGTATTTGGCTACTAATTGTGGAGTTGCCGGAGTGACAGAAACCTGAACCCCCGTTAGGACACCTTTGCACAAGGGAGTGTAGGATCTCAGAGTTTAAGGCCGTGGTTAGATTTATATCTTAATTACTTTCCTATAGTTACGGATGTTTGCAGGGGGTTTAATCACAAGTATGTATTAGTCCTAGGAAGGGCGGTATGTTAGCACAGGTTCACCCACACAACACTTACAAACACCAAAGAAGAATACTCAGCTATTTGAAGCGAAAGCACTTGACAGAATTCCCATGTGTCCTCGAGAAATTTTGGTCCTTATAAGTATTTCCACCTGCTTGTCCTTTGCTAAGAAAGGATTGGGCCACTTGCTATGTTTGTTCGTTACCTTTGTTACTTGCTCCTTGTTTTTTTGCCTTGTCAGAAAACCACTAAAAAACCGTTTGCTAAGTATTCACAGGGATTTCCTGCTCCATACCACTGTTCAGCACCTTCCGCTCCTCGTTGGGATCGAGACTCCTATTTATCAAAAGTACTACGATACACCCCCTATACTTGTGGGTCATCAATGGTGTGCGCGGAGTCGCCGTCGTGGACGATGGTGCAGAAGATCTCGTTGGAGACGGTCTGGAAAAACCAGGGGATGATGGTCGCATCGATGGCCAACCAATCGGGGTCATGCGACATGGCGAGGAGGTCAAGGTGTCGTCGACATGATCAAGGAGATCATATTCGCGGAAGATAAGGCCGAAGTACATCTTCCACGGGAATAAATTGGCAGCGGCGTGAGAGAGCTTCATCGGCACGCGCTCGAGGATGGGGACGTTGCGGATGACGACGATGGAGGGGCCGGCGAAGGGGTTGCTGCTCCCGGATACGGAGGAGTTGAAGGGGTTCTTGGAGGAGGGGGAATTAAAATTGGCCGTGGCGGAGGTAGGTGTAGGACAGAAGTGGTGGAGTTGGGGAAGGAGGAGGGGCGGAGGCGCCTTGGAGGAGAGGAAAACGGTGGCTAGGGTTTGGAGGGAGGAGGCCGGGGGCGCCCAGGGAGAGGAGGGGCGGCGGCTAGGGTAGGCAGATTGTAGTTAGGCTGATACCATGTGGAAAGGTATGGAAGAACGCACGAATAGAACCGGCTGCTTATATATATTGACAATGTTACAGGTACAACCCTTGAAATACACAGAAACCTATAACTAATACAACACATATATCAACACGCATAGCGCACACACGTAGGTAATATCATCGAACCTACGCGCGTATATGAAGATGGCTTTGGGATTATGCAGAGGTTCTTCAACCGACGTGATCCACTGAGTTTCTCTTGAGGAGTTGACGTTTTATTTTTAAACAAGGCAAAAACTTTTCACCAGTATTTAAGAATAAGGAGTAGTGGTTTTTAGGACATAATAATGCTTAGGACATTCTATAACTTCAAACGAAAGTCTACTCTCTTGAAATTACATTTCTAAAAAAACTAGCCCCGGTCAAGCTCCATGTTTGCTCTCCACTTTGATCTTGACAATGATAATAGTACTGACAACCGTTTGCGTGATGCCGGAAGATCATTGCGTTTCACACCTTCCAAATTTCCCATGGCAAGGCCTTCCTCTTCCTTCCTTTCCCCGCAGCTAGTTTTGTCCACTAATCTTGAACGTTTGTTCATTTTTCAAAAAAGAAGGGATAGTGTCATGAAAGCCACTCCAACTAAAATTGTCATCCAATAGTTGAAGAGGAGGTGAGCCGCCCATACTTGAACTTAATTGCAAAGTGCGCAATTATGACAATTTGATCATCCCCTACGTCTGAAACCTATTTTGCATGACCAACCATTTGAAAAAAATGTTAATTTGGAGGAGCACATGCTTTGTGAATGAATGTATTCATGGAGGTGGTGATGATGCCCTCGTATTGCAAGCGGAGTATTTGCCATCATTTGTGAGTTTCCATCGGATGATCGACGGTTGTGGAGGAGGGGGTGAGGTTGATATTGGAGACCGTCAAGATGGCGAATTGGTGTATACTATTAATGTAAAACCCCATCAAGTTGATCAATCAAAAAATTATTCCAGGGCTTACCAAATCGAGCATTTTTTTCTCTTTTGGATCCCATAAAGAGCTTCTCGACAATGTCTTTTGGCTAGGAATCCAATAGGCAAGTCGATGTCCAAATTTTGGCGTTCTCTCTGTTGATGTCCAAATTTTGGCCTTCTCTCTGTCGCCGTGACCACTATGGCCATTGCAAATAACTCTTTGTGGTGAATTGCATCTCTTTGGGCGACAAAGCAGAGTATTTGCCATCATTGGTAAATTTCCATCAGACGGTCGGTGGTTCTGGGGTGTTCCATCAGACGGTCGGTGGTTCTAGGGTGAGGTTTATATTGGAGTTGACCTCTCAAAGAGTGGCAAATTGTTGTATACAATCAATGTCAAACCCATTTTGTGTCAAGTTGATCAATCCAAAAATTCTTCGAGGGCTTATCAAATCGAGCACTATTTTATTTTGGTTCCATGAAGAGCTTCGCGGCAAGGTCTCTTGGCTCGTGCGGTGACCCAGCATACCACTGCATGTGTAGTACACTATAGTCGTTGACATGACATCCACAGAACACCGTTCCATAAATATCACATCCCTTAGAGTGGTACAACAGAAACATTGCGGGTCCATATTACAAACATACACACGTTATTATTATTAAAATACCAAAAGTTCAAAATTTCCAAAAGATTCAACTTACAAACCAAAATATATGTGTTTTAGCGGAATATTCAAATTTAAAACTTAAACTCCAAATTGAGCTCAACAACTTATTGTTATATATTGTTCATGTTGCTCGGCTCAAGTGTCTATTAGAACTATAGTAATTATTCGGACTCTTGGAACTCCCCTCCGTAGACGATGTCATAGTCCTTCCCTTCTACGGCTCCATACAGGTTGGGCTCTTCATAGAAGACCTCCTCTTGACTCTCAGATGCATACATTGGAGTATCTTCGGGATTCTCAGAGTCTAAGCAAGGATTCAAAGGAAAGGATGAGTAACAGCGTTACCCAGCAAATTCATTATATGCAAGGTAGGAAGTTTGATGCTCTATCTACCACCTCGGACTATCAGTCTTTGGCACTATGCATTTTTCGTAAATCTTTCTTCAAAGGTTGATTCTATTATAAAAATCTATGACCATCATCCTTCACAGGTTGACCAGAACTTTCATGGAGTTCCTTTCCTACCGTGTTCGTAGCTCCTTCCCGGAACTGGGAGTAACAAGTTACAATTCTTACACTCTGCAGAGGTGCGTTACTTTTCCCATGAGAGATCAACTCCTTGTTGCACAACCGGGCGTACTTTCCCGTCCACAATTCCATGATGTGGGGCCCAGTAGTTGGTCCAAGCCAATCACTGCCCTCTCCGCGACCTCATATGTCTACACGATCCTTCGGGGCTGGCTCACCTTCGTTAAGACCCCTTTCGGGCCGGCTAAAACCCTGATGAGTTCCTGAAGACTCTATGACCTAGTGATGCCTGGAATAGTACCATTTACATGGAATATATCCCTAAACATCATTCATAGATAATCTAGACACCAAAAGTGTGGGGCGTAAGGGTGCCCACCCATATGTTGGATTCGCACAAGGAATCACAACGTCACGTTAAGGTCATCTTGCCTCCATACAAGAGGAAAAGGACACAACTGACTTCTCCGTCCCATTCCAAATCTCATGGTTAACGCGTAATATACGGTGCTAGAATCACTGATGTCATGGGTTATTAATCCCTAATTGTTCATCATTAGTGCAATTAGAACCCTAAGTTCTATTGCTCCATCATATCATCACTTAGGTTGATATCTAAGATTTAGTATCTTAAGAAAATATTGTTTTCTTTTTCTATAATATAGATGATAACACACAATTCGCAAATACTTTGGTAAACACTCTTCAAAGGACATGATCAAGTGATGAACTTGCCTTGTGATGGCAAGGTAGTGAAGTCTGATGCTTGCACTGGACCTTGAGCTTCTATGTCTACGAAAACATCATTATTTCTCGGTAAGGACAATATTTAAAGAAGCAAAATGATTATGCAAAGTAATGTAATGCATCATTTAGCTTTACATATATTCTCCCCCATTTATTTAAATTATAAAAATTCTTGTAATAACAAAGAATTTATAAATATTATTTATTAATATTTATTGAATATTGTATTCTTTTACTTTATTTCACTTTATGTAATTAATAATTCCTTTAACATTAAATACCAAAAATTGATATTAAATATTTATTTAGGATTTTTCTAAAATACTACAATATTAATATATAATGAAAGTGGTTTTTATTTATTTTTATCATCTTTCAATAATTTTGTAAAATTCCATAAGGAATATATATTACAAAATTCTTAATAAAATTTACATGTCTAAAATTTTATGTCTTAATTTATTTGGATAGTTTGGATTATTGTGAATCCAAAAATATTTTATTTATAATTTTTGGATTTTTATTTTATTTTATAGAATTTATTTAATTTCAAGAGCATTTTGGTCTTTTTCCAATTATTAAAACAGGCTCTAAAGGATTTGGGCTGACTATTTTGGTTTATTGGGCCCTTGTGGCCCAGTAGGGCAAAGTCAAAACAACACGCCGAAGGGGTATTGGCCCAACCTAGCCCAACACTCTTTGTGTCTCTCTCGAGCTCACCTCTCTTCTCCTCCCCCGACCCCGTGGTCAGCGCCGGCGATTAACTCCGTCGTGGACCTATCTGGCCGCCGCCGTGGTGCAGGACGAGGTTGTCGGCCCTCTCTACCCTCCTGTCCAATTCGATTTGTACCTGGAGCCCTCCTGTGGCCAGATCGATGCCGTTCCTAACCCTAGGGCTTGGGTTGTGTTGGTGCTGACGCCGCCACTGCTGTCATGTGTCGTGGTGATGCTCCTCACCCCTAGGCGTGGCTATGGTCTCCGTCGTGGCGTTGTGTGGGTCGCAGCGCCCCCTTGGGGGTGCTCCCCATGCCGTCGTGTTCGTCGGCCCCCTCTGCTTCCTCTTCTAACCTACAGCGAGGACCTTCAGTAAGTTGTTCCTCTCCCTCTCGTGCTCTCTGTGCTAGGCCATCCCATGCTAGATGTTGGTAGTGGCCTTTCCTGGTTATTGTTCTGTCCTGATTAAAATGGCTTGTTCTGCTTAGGGTTCATACCCCTCTGTGGATTAGATATCTGATGAGTTGGATCAAATTTTGATGGTCTCTAAGCATGCTAAGTGGTTATTAGTTGTGGCTTGCTGCTTATGATTAGATGTGGTGATGCTAGTGGTTTACCGGATGATTCTATGGATTAATTTTTATATGATCCAGATGGTAAAGTTGCTCTAGAAGCAATACTTGGGAAATCTAGTGGTTTTAATAGCCCACCACTGTCATTACTTGGTTAATGACAGTGAGTGTTGTGTGATGAAGTCACTTTATTAGTACTGTTGGCTTAAGAATTCATATATAGCTTGAGATCAAATGGTCTCTTACAGTGAAGATATGTATATGGATTTTCCTGATTATGATTCATGTGATGTCAGGAAAATGATTTATAGTTGGTTGGTTGTATCTATGAAGATTGGATGCTTAACCTGCTTAGTTTAGAACTGTTCTTGTGACACCATCATTGTATGGCACACAAGATTAGATTCTATTACTTGGTTTGGTTTTGTTCAAGCTTAACATTAGCTTGGCATTATAGATAAGTGGAATTCTCTTTCCATGCATCCCTAGAACCCATGATGTTAGTTTGAGGTTTAGGGATTAAGCCTTTGTCTTGTTGTTTCTCATGGATTGGTTCTGGTAGTGATACCAGCTACTGTTTCTTGAAACAAAGTTGGGGAAAATTGATTGTGGCTTGATAACTTATATAGATCCATAAGATTAAATTCTAAGGTGCTACTCCAATTGAAGAGATGTGCCTAGAAGTTTAGATCTTGGCTATATTCATTCCTGAATTGAAATATAGCTTGATAGCTTAGATCAATGATGTTGTCCTGAGATCTTAGTTGGATCTTTATAGTTTTATGATAGCTTTTAGTGTTTTAAAACTTCAGTGATGGATTCACCCCACTTGGGTGTTTTCTGAGAATTTGAGTAAGAGACAAATCATGAATGCTTTCTAATCTTAGACAGATAGATCATGTGATGGTCTATTTTACTCACCACACTCATTTGATGTTGGGGTTGCTAGTGGTTGATCTTGTGGTAGTTTGATCTGGTGCTCTCCTGGTATTTCTATCTCCTAGGCTTGTCCTTGATCTAGCCCTTCACCTCTGGTCCTGATGGCTTGATCTTGTCCTTGCTATCCACCTGATCTACCCCCTCCTTATGTCACCATTTTGGTGATGTGATCCAGGGTTTTGTTTGGTGTGATCTTGCTTGGCTTTGGCTTGGTTTAGTTGGGCTGCTGATCTTGGTGTGTATGAACAAGAAAGTGGTGTGGGGTTGGCTTCCCATGGCTGTGTTGATGGTTTTGTGTGATTGAGATGTTGTTGTGGTGCTAACAGCACACATCATGCAGTTTGGTGTGTGTGCTGTATGTGTGTCTGCTGCACAACTTGTGGATATGTTCTGAATTTGAAAGTTACTTTTATCAGATTACCTTTTACTTGGCTGGTGAAACTTGCCCCTCCTTGCTGTTTATTTGACTTGTGGCTTAAAATTATGAAAGATATATTCTTTCATATTGGTGAAACTTGCCCCTTTGAAAGATTACTCAATGATGAAATCTTGAACAGTGCACTTCACTATCAATTTTGAGAGTAATATAATTTTAATCTTAACTTTCTTTCTTTTTTTGTGTTTGTTTTGCAGGTACCAGACTTGGAAACTCAAGATTTTAGTTTAGGTTTTCTTTTTATTTGTACAAAAGTCATATGTAATATTTCTTTATTCTTTTGTAATTTTATTTTTATCCTTTTGTAATAAAGATTGTACTATTATTCAATAAAGAAATATTATTCTTCTATTTAATTACTATTGTAAAGATTGTTGCTCATTTCCATAAGTTACATTTTGTAACTCATTATTTAATGAAGTTTTGGAATATTCATTTTATTGATTATCTTCTTTCATTTAAAGTTTGAGTTATTATGGGTTAACTCTAAATTAAATCAAATACTCAAACATCATTCAAAATATTTTTGAATTATAATTCAAACACTCAAGTTTTAAATTCAAATTTCATTTTCCAAAACACTCTAATCCACAAAGATCATATCAAAGTCTATAACAATCATCCTTCAAGACTATACCTAAGCTCAAAGCATGAAAGAAACTTTGATCACTTTAGGTTTTTATTTGGCAAAAAATTTACCCACATTTTCATAGATGAATGCATGCAATATCTCAAATTCCTAAATCTACCCTTTGTTGGGATGTTACAGACTTCCCCCCTTAAATTAAACTTCGTCCCGAAGTTTGTTGAGATGTACCTGAATAGTTCTGGATAGGCTTTTCTTAAATCCTCTTCTTTCCCAAGTGGCTTCCCTTTCAGGGTGATGTTCCCACTGTACCTTTCATTACTTGATTGCCCTATTTCTTAACCTTTTCCAGTTTTCTTCCAAAATTTTACAGGGTTTTCAACATAGGTCAAGTCTGCTTGTAGTTCTATCTCCTGATGTGTGATTGCATCATCCGGAACTTTCAAGCATTTATGAAGTTGTGACACATGGAAAACATTATGCACTTGAGCCAATCTTGATGGTAACTCTAAAGCATAAGCTATAGTCCTGGTCTGACTCAATATCTTGAATGGTCCAATATACCTTGGACTCAACTTTCCTTTAACACCGAACCTTTTAACCCCTTTCATGGGACTTACTTTCAAATATACCATATCTCTCACTTCTGGATGCCATGATCTTTGACTTTGATCAGCATAACTTTTCTGCCTACTTTGAGCTATTTTCAGTCTATCCTTGATTTTATCAATGATATCTTGTTTTCCTGAATATAGTCTGGCGAAAATTCGTTGCTGCTTCCAGGCTCATACCAACATATTGGTGATCTACACTTCCTTCCATATAGAACCTGATATGGAGCTGCTTTCAGACTACTCTGATAGCTATTATAGGAAAATTATGCTAAAGGTAGATGATCTTCCCATGTACCTCCAAAATCTAATGCACAATCTCTTAACATGTCTTCCAATATCTGATTTGTTCTTTCTGTTTGACCTCCTTTCTATGGATGATAGGTTGTGCTAAAATATAACTTTGAACCAAGTGCTTCATGCAATTGCTTCCAAAATGCTGAAGTAAACACTAATCCCCTATCAGTTATGATCTTTTTGGGCACTCCATGCTTACTTACTATTTCTTTGATGTAAACTTCTACTAACTTATCGACATTATCTTTCTAATTTACCAGAATAAAATGTGCACTTTTAGTGAGTCTGTCCACAATTACCCATATCATATACTTCAGTTTAGGTGTCATGGGCAATCCTGTGATGAAGTCCATACCTATTTCCTCCCACTTCCATTCGGGAATTTCCAAAGGTTGTAATGGTCCTGCTAGACTTTGATGTTCAGCCTTCACCCTTTGGCAAGTATGGCATTCTGATACATATTTAGCAATGTCTCTTTTCATGTTATTCCACCAGAATAGTTCTTTCAAATCCATATACATATTAGTACTTCCTGGATGTATAGAATATGGTGTTTCATGTGCTTCTCTGAGTATGACATCTCGAATCTCAGTCACATCTGGAACACAAAGACTGTAGGGGTTCGTAGCATGGAAAACAAAAATTTTCTATCGCATACAAACAAACAAGCCAAGATCTATCTACTAGATTGTAGCAACGAGTCGATGGAGGAACTCACCCTCGAAGATTCCAAAGTGGTTAACGAGAGCGGATTCTCGTGGGTGATGTAGTCGTACTCTTCCCGATCTCAAGATCGTGTAGACGATCCTTCCAGCCCACGTTCGGCAGCTCCAGATCGGTCACACGTTCGGTACTCGATTTAAGACCTTCCTCTCCTTGTTCCAAAGAAAATGGAGGTTGTAGCACTCTCTCGCGATTCCCAAAGACAACCGTGGTACCTAAGTAGAGGGAGATCCTGAGGCTTCAAGCTTCGGTGCAGTATGGTGGAGCTTATGAGAGAGAGAGGATTAGTGGCCTAGTAATTAGACACACCAATTAGAGGGCTCTAAACCAATTAGAAGGCTCTAAACTGTTGGCTAAAGCAATTAGAAGCTCTAAACCAAAACAGCTCTAAACCGAGATCTAGAGTAGAAAGTAAAGCGTCTATGGAGGAGCCCCGCCTCCTTTTATGGGAGGGAGGTCCTGGCTGGCCAGGGAGGGAGGAGTCCCTCCCAAGTCGGCCTTGGGTCGCGCCCGGAGGAGTCCTACTCCTCCAAAGTTGGTTCCAACTCCTCTTGCTTGTTTCCCACAGTTTCTTGTTTTGGCGCTTGACTTTCAAACCGACATTTGACTTTTCTGTTTTAGGATTCAATTTAATCCTTTATTTGGGACAGCAATAACACTTAGTACATGATGCAATCATTCAATGATCAATGACACATTCATGTACCCTTCCCTTGAGTGCGGACAATCCGAACCTTCTAGAACATTCCCGATGAAAACACCTAATCATTCCCGAACTCCAAACGGGACTTTCCTTATATGAATCTTATTCTCCGGACCATTCCGGATCACCTCGTGATATCCCGGATCCCATCCGAGACTCAACAACATTCGGTCTCTTTCTCATAATACCATAACTACTCAAACAACGTCGAATCCTTAAGTGTGTCTCCCTACGGTTCGTGAATTATGCGACATGATCGAGACACTTCTCTAACAATAACCAATAGAGGAATCTGGAAATTCATATGGCTCTACATATTTCAACGATTACTTTGCGATCGAATGAACCACTTACATACGATACCAATTTCCCTTTGTCTCACGATATGTTACTTACCCAAGGTTATGATCGCGGTATCTCGCATACCTAGTTCAACCTTATTCTTGATAAGTACTCTTTTCTCGTTCCGTGATATGTGATCCCTTGTGACCAAGTCACATGCTTGCAAGCTAATTGGATGACATTCCACCGAGAGGGCCCAGAGTATATCTATCCGTCATGTGGATGGACAAATCCCACTCTTGATCCATGTGTCTCAACCAATACTTTCCAACACTCAATGCCACTTTTATAACCACCTGTTACGGTGTGGTGTTTGATGTCATCAAAGCATCCATCCTAGAAGGTGATATGCATGATCTCATGGTCGAAGGAATTAGGTTACTATGTATCAGAAAGCATATAGCAATTGAACTAATGAAATGACTTGATCTTTATGCTACGCTTATCTATAGGAGTATGTCCACCATATCATTCTCCTAACGATATGATCTTGTTGTTGATAACATCTCAATGTTCATGATAGGGAAACCACAATCATTAATCAACCAACAAGCTAGTGAAGTATAGAGGCTATACTAGGGACTTCAAATTAAGTTTACAAAACACACAAGTATCAATGTTTCCTTGTTAATACTATTATAGCATGAATGTAAACATTTATCATAAACACAAAGATATAATAATAACTACATTTATTATTGCCTCTAGGGCATATCTCCAACAGCCTCCCACTTGCACTAGAGTCATCTAATCTAGATTACATGGTAATATACGAACACCCATGGCAGTTTGGTGTTGGTCATGTTTTGCCCTCGGGAGAGGTTTAGTCAACGGATCCGCCACATTCAGATCTGTGTGTACTTTGCAAATCTTTATATCCCCATCCCGGATATGTTCTCGAATAGCGTGAAAACGCAGCTTGATATGCTTGACTTCTTGTGTGACCTTGGTTCTTGCGCATTGGCTATGGCGCCCATGTTATCACAAAGAGATAGACATTGGGTCCAGTAGCACTTGGAACCACACCCATTTCGTAATGAACTCCTTCATCCATATCGCTTCAGAAGCCTCCAAGCGACCATGTATTCCGATTCAGTTGAAGATCTCGCCACAACGCTTTTTTGCACTCCTCCAAATTAATCGCTGCACCATTCAAAATAAATACGTATCCGATTGTGATTTAGAATCATCCGGATCGGTGTTCCAACTAGCATCGGTAACCATTAACAACGAAATGTTCATCACCTCCATAAGAAAGAACCATATCCTTAGTTCTTCTCAAGTACTTAAGGATGTTTTGATCACGTCCAATGATCCACTCGATCACTTTGATATCTGCTAGTTAAACTAACGGCATATGCAATGTCGGGTCTAGTACATAGCATGGCATACATTAGAGATCCTATGGTCGAGGCATAGGAGTCTTACTCATCCTTTCTCTATCTTACGCCGATGTCGGACTTTGAGTTTTACTCAAGGTCGTATTAGCAACATGGGCAAGAACCCTTTCTTGCTTTCTTCCATTCCAAATCTCTTTAGAACTTTGTCCAAATATGTCCTTTGTGACAATGATATTTGGCGCTTCGATCTATCTCTATAAATCTTTATGCCTAATATGTAAGCTGCTTCGCCAAGATCTTTCATTGAAAAACTATTATTCAAATATTCCTTGACACTATTAAGAAGGTCTACATCATTCCCAATCAACAATATGTCATCCACATACGATTAAGAATGCTACAGAGCTCCCACTCACTTTCTTGTAAATACAAGCTTCTCCATAAGTTTGTATAAAACCAAAACTTTTGATTACCTTATCAAAGCGTTGATTCCAACTTCGGATGCTTGCTTCAATCCATAGATGGACCGTTGAAGTTTGCATACCTTGTTAGCACCTTTAGGATCGACAAAACCTTTGGGTTGCATCATATACAACTCTTCATCAATGTCTCCATTGAGGAATGCTGTTTTGACATCCATCTGCCATATCTCATAATCATAATATGCAGCGATTGCTAACATAATCCTCACAGACTTTAGCTTCGCCATCTGGTGAGAAAGTCTCATCGTAGTCAACTCCTTGAATTTGTCGAAACCCTTTGACAAGTCGAGCTTTATAGACAGAACATTACCATCAAGATCTGCTTTCTTCTTGAAAATCCATTTGTTCTCGACAGCCTTCCGCCATCCTAAGTCCACCAAAGTCCATACTTGGTTTTCGTACATGGATCCAATCTCGGATTTCATGGCTTCTTGCCATTTATTGAATCTGGGCTCATCATCGCTTCCTCATATGTCTCGGGTCATCGGTGTTGTCCACCACCATGACATTCATAACGGAATCATACCAACTGGAGTGGTACGAGTTCTCGTTGACCTCCGAGGCTCAGAGTAACTTCAACCAAGTTTCATGATCATCATCATTAGCTTCCTCCCTTATTGGTGCAGCCACAGAACTTCTTCCGGTCTTGCGCTACTCGCAATTTCGAGAGAAGGTTCAACAACCTCGTCAAGTTCTACTTTCCTTCCAGTCACTTCTTGCGAGAGAAATTCTTCTCTAGAAAGGATCCATTCTTAGCAACGAATGTTTTGCCTTCGGATCTATGATAGAAGGTATACCCAATAGTTTCCTTCGCATCCTATGAAGACGCATTTTTCGCTTTGGGTTCAAGCTTGTCCGTGTAACTTCTTTACATAGGCTTCGCATCCCCAAACTTTAAGGAACGACAATTTAGGTTTCTTCCCAAACCATAATTCATACGGTGTCGTTTCAGCGGATTTAGACGGTGCCCTATTTAAAGTGAATGCGTTGTTTCTAATGCATAACCCCAAAATGATAGCGGTAAATCTGTAAGTGACATCATAGAGCGAACCATATCTAAGAGAGTTCGATTCGACGTTCGGATACACCATTCTGTTGTGGTGTTCCGGTGTCAATTGTGAAAGTATTCCGCACTTCTTTAAATGCTCGCCAAACTCGTAACTTAGATATTCACCTCCACGATGAGAACGTAGAAATTTAATCTTCTTGTTACGTTGATTCTCTACCTCACTTTGAAACTCCTTAAACTTCTCGAAAGTTTGGACTTATGTTTCATGAAATAGATATACCCATATCTACTCAAGTCATCCGTGAAGGTAAGAACATAACGATAACCATCATGCGATGCTACACTCATTGGACCACACATCGGTATGTATGATTTCCAATAAGTCCGTAGCTCGCTCCATCATACCAGAAAATGGAGTCTTAGTCATTTTTCCCATCAGACATGCTTCGCATCTTTCAAGTGATTCAAAATCAAGTGATTCAAGAAGTCCATCGGAATGGAGTTTCTTCATACGTTTCACTCCGATGTGACCAAGACAGCAGTGCCACATATAGGTGAATTATCGCTGATTTCAAACGTTTAGCCTCAATGTTGTTGATATGTGTATTTCCACTATCGAGATTCAATAAGAATAGACCATCTATCAAAGGTGCATGTGCGTAAAACATATTACTCATATAAATCGAACAACCATTATTCTCTGACTTAAACAAGTAACCGTCTTGCAATAAACAAGATCACGAGATAATGTTCATGCTCAACGCAGCACTAAATAACAATTATTTAAGTATAAAACTAATCCGATGGTAGATGAAGGGGTAGCGTCGACCGCGATCACATCAACCTTTGATCCGTTTCCCGCGCATCGTCACCTCGTTCTTCGCTAGCTTCCGTTTATTCTGCAAAGACTGTTTGAGTTACAAATATGAGCAACCGAACCAAGATTATCAAATACCGAGCACTACTACAGTACTAGTGAGATACACATCAATAACATGTATATCGGATATACCTTTCTTCTTGATGTTGCCGTTCTTGAGATCCGCCAAGTACTTTGGGCAATTCCGCTTCGATGACCTTCTCCCTTGCGGTAAAAGCACTCGGTTTGAGCTTAGGTCCAGCCTTGGTCTTCTTCGTGGCGTGGTAGCTTTCTTACCACCCTTCTTGAAGTGTCCTTTTGCTTAGACTTGCCTTTCTTGAATTTGGTGGTCTTATTGACCAACAACACTTGGTGCTCTTTCTTGATCTCCACTTGCAGATTTCAACATGGCAAAGAGTTACGCAACGTCTTGTTCATGTTACGCATGTTGTAGTTCATCACAAAGTTCTTGTAACTTGGTGGTAGTGATTGGAGGACACGGTAAATCCCCAAAGCATTAGGAATCACAATACCCAAGCTTTGAAGTTTGTTTGCATGCCTGGACATCTTAAGCACATGCTCACCGACGGAGCTGCCCTCTTCCATCTTGCGGTTAAAGAACTTTTGAAGCCTCATAGCTTTCAATTGCCGCATGAGTCTCAAAAATTAATTTGAGATCCTCGACAATATCATGTGGGTCGACTCTTCAAACCTTTTCAAGCTCCGATTCTAAACCATACAAGATAGCACACTTGAACTATAGATCGATTCTTCCGAGAGGTAAACATTCTTTACTTCATCGGAAGCGGTACGCAGTGGGTCACCCAATGTGCATCCAAAGACATAGGTCAAATTACCACCGTGAGGACAATCCTCAAATTGCGGAACCAATCCGAAGTTGCTTCCATTGTTTTTCAACTTTTCTTTCTCTAGGAGCATTAAAATTGATGGTAGGGCTGCCATTGATCTACAACATATTTGCAATAGTTTAGACTAAGTTTATGACAAATTGAGTTCAAATTAATTAATGAAATTAAACTAGGTGAACTCCCACTCAAAACAACATCCCTCACATTGTTTTAGTGATAACACGAACCAAATCCACTACATCAACACCGATCATCACGAGAGTTGATATAGTTTCAATGGCGAACAATCATCATGTTCATCATATCTACTATACGATTCATGCTTTACCTTTCGGTAATCCGTGTTCCGAGCCCATGCGTGTACGTGCTAGGCTCGGCGAGATCAAACCTTAGTTTCGCATGAGCAAATGGCTTGCTCACGTTGTATACACTTGCAGAATCTAGAACACCCGATCATCACGTGGTGCTTCGAAACAACAAGCTTTAGCAACGGTGCTAACTAAGGGTGAACACTTTATGATTTGAAATTGATGTGCATGAGGGATCATCTTATAATGCTACCGCTGCCTACTAAGCAATACAAGATGCATAAAGGATTAACATCACATGCAATTCAATATATATGTGATATGATATGGCCTTTCTTCTTCGTGCCTCCGATCTCCATCTTCAAGCACGAACATGATCTCCATCATCACCGGCATTGCATCAAGGTCAATGACGCTTCTCCATGGTTGTCGTCCACCGGCTTCAACTATTACAACTACTTTGAATAGACACGCAGGTCTTAACATAAATTAAAGACAACCATATGGCTCTGCCGGTTGTCGACTTACAATAAGGAACATTGCATACATCGAATATAATCACAATCATGGCCATATCACATCATCAGACACCCTCGCAAAACAAAGTTAGACGCTTCTACTTTCTTTGCATATTTTACGTGGTTTGGGGCTTTCAATAAGTGTCGTTCTAACTTACGAACAAGAACCACAACATTGATACTAGCATTGTTGATCACCCGTTGTAAATTGGATCTTAACTATGCTAGGAGAAACATGCACCCATAAAGCCACTTATGCAATACAAGTTACATGTCAAGCGTGGAGCAAGTCTCATGAACGATGTCATGTAAGGTTAGCCCGGCCGCTTCATCCCAACATACCGCAAGATGCAAAGTACACAAAAGCAATCTACAATAAAAGCATCAACGCCCACAATGACCATTGTGTTCTACTGCAACAGATCTACATATAGACACGGCTCGATACCCTTTGTAGGGGTTCGTAGCATGGAAAACAAAAATTTTCTATCGCATACAAACAAACAAGCCAAGATCTATCTACTAGATTGTAGCAACGAGTCGATGGAGGAACTCACCCTAAGATTCCAAAGTGGTTAACGAGAGCGGATTCTCGTGGGTGATGTAAATACTCTTCCGATCTCAAGATCGTGTAGACGATCCTTCCATGCCACGTTCGGCGGCGCTCCCATGATCGGTCACGTTCGTACTCGACGAAGACCTTCCTCTCCCTTGTTCCAAGAAAATGAGGTTGTAGCACTCTCCTCGCGATTCCGGCAAAGGTGGCGTGAAGTAGAGGGGAGATCCCAGCAGGCTTCCTTAAGCGGTGCAGTATGGTGGAGCTTATGAGAGAGAGAGGATTAGTGGCCTAGTAATTAGACACACCAATTAGAGGGCTCTAAACCAATTAGAAGGCTCTAAACTGTGGCTAAAGCAATTAGAAGCTCTAAACCAAAACAGCTCTAAACCGGAGATCTAGAGTAGAAAGTAAAGCGTCTATGGAGGAGCCCTGCCTCCTTTTATGGGAGGAGGTCCTGGCGCCAGGGGAGGAGGGAGTCCCTCCCAAGTCGGCCTTGGGCTGGGCCGCCTGGAGGAGTCCTCCTCCTCCAAAGTTGGTTCCAACTCTTGCTTGTTTCCCAGTTTCTTGTTTTGGCTTGACTTTCAAACCGGACATTTGACTTTTCTGTTTAGGATTCAATTTAATCCTTTATTTGGGACAGCAATAACACTTAGTACATGATGCAATCATTCAATGATCAATGACACATTCATGTACCCTTCCCCGGAGTCTTGACAATCGGAACCTTCTAGAACATTCGATGAAAACACGGAATCATTCCCGAACTCAGCGGGACTTTCCTTATATGAATCTTATTCTCGGACCATTCCGGATCACCTCGTGATATCCGGATCCCATCCGAGACTCGAACAACATTGGTCTCTTTCTCATAATACCATAACTACTCAAACAACGTCGAATCCTTAAGTGTGTCTCCCTACGGTTCGTGAATTATGCGAGACATGATCGAGACACTTCTCGAACAATAACCAATAGAGGAATCGAAATTCATATGGCTCCCACATATTTCAACGATTACTTTGCATCGAATGAACCACTTACATACGATACCAATTTCCCTTTGTCTCACGATATGTTACTTACCCAAGGTTATGATCGTCGGTATCTCTGCATACCTAGTTCAACCTTGTTACGATAAGTACTCTTTTCTCGTTCCGTGATATGTGATCCCTTGTGACCAAGTCACATGCTTGCAAGCTAATTGGATGACATTCCACCGAGAGGGCCCAGTATATCTATCCGTCATGTGGATGGACAAATCCACTCTTGATCCATGTGTCTCAACCAATACTTTCCGAACACTCAATGCCACTTTTATAACCACCTGTTACGGTGGTGTTTGATGTCATCAAAGCATCCATCCGTAAAGGTGATATGCATGATCTCATGGTCGAAGGAATTAGGTTACTATGTATCGTAAAGCATATAGCAATTGAACTAATGAAATGACTTGATCTTTATGCTACGCTTATCTATAGGAGTATGTCCACCATATCATTCTCCTAACGATATGATCTTGTTGTTGATAACATCTCAATGTTCATGATAGGGAAACCACAATCATTAATCAACCAACAAGCTAGTGAAGTATAGAGGCTATACTAGGGACTTCAAATTAAGTTTACAAAACACACAAGTATCAATGTTTCCTTGTTAATACTATTATAGCATGAATGTAAACATTTATCATAAACACAAAGATATAATAATAACTACATTTATTATTGCCTCTAGGGCATATCTCCAACAAAGACGGTCTTGAAACCACAAAGACCCATAATCTCCAAGGCGAAAAACTATTTTTTGCCCTTGAGATATCCTCTGAATTTCCTCGGCAATAAAAGGATCTTCTGCTTGATGTCTAAAAATTTCGTGCTTAAGATCATTGCCCTGCTCTGCAACTACCTGCATAGTAGCTAATCCTCCAAGAACCTCTGTTCTAATGAATTGAAGCTCTAATCTTTCCAAGTCCATTTGTAACTCTTTTGGTAGCTCCTGATTGCTAGGTTGAATGCCTGCACTCTTTCTGCTTAAAGCATCAGCTACAACATTTGCTTTCCCTAGAGTATAGTTGATTGTTAAATCATAATCTTTGATTAGTTCCAACCAACGCTTCTATCTCATATTCAACTCCTTTTGAGTGAAGAAATATTTGAGACTTTTATGGCCAGTGTATAACTCACAGCTGGCTCCATAAAGAAAATGCCTCCATCCTTTCAGTGCAAAGACTACTGCTGCTAACTCTAAATCATGAGTTGGATAATTGACTTCATGTGGTTTCAGTTGTCTTGAACCATAAGCAATCACCTTCCGATCTTGCATTAACACACAACCCAAACCTTCTTTAGATGCATCACATTATACTATGAAGTTCTTCCCTGTTTTAGGAACTACTAAGATTGGAGTTGTGGTTAACCTAGTCTTCAACTCCTGAAAACTTGCTTCACACTTCTCATCCCAATTGAATGGTGTATTCTTTCTTAACAATTTGGTCATTGATCTAGCTATTTTGGAGAAACCTTCAATGAATCTCCGATAATAACCAGCCATTCCTAAGAAACCTCGGATTTGCTTCACATTGGTTGGTGCAGTCCACTCTAGTACTGACTGAACTTTAGATGGATTTACAGCAATTCTTTACTGATCACATGGCCGAGGAATTCTACCTCATCTAGCCAAAATTCACACTTACTGAACTTAGCATAAAGTTTATGTTCCCTTAGTGTCTGCAATGCTATTCTCAAATGATCAGCATGCTCTTCCTTATCCTTGGAATATATAAGAATATCATCAATAAAGACTATGACAAACTTATCCAAATATGGCATGAAGATTTTGTTCATCAGATTCATAAATATTGCTGGTGCATTGGTCAAAACCAAATGGTACTACCAGGTACTCATGGTGTCCATATCTTGAGACAAATGTTGTCTTTGGAACATCTTCAGGTTTGATTTTTATTTGATGGTATCTAGATCTTAAGTCGATCTTTGAAAATACTCTGGCTCCTTTCACTTGATCAAACAAATCTTGAATCCTTGGTAAAGGATACTTGTTCTTGATAGTAACGTTGTTCAGATTTCTATAATCTCCACACATCCTTCTTCCACCATCCCTCGTATCCACAAAGATTACTGGTGTTCCCCATGGGGATACACTTTCCTGAATAAATCCTTTTCTGGCTAACTCATCAATTTTCTCTTTGAGTTCTTTTAATTCTTTTGGTCCCATATTATACGGTGCTTGAGCTATTGGTGTTGTACCAGGAATTAGATCAATAGTGAACTCTATCTCCCGATCTGGTGGCATTCCCGGTAGCTCTGCTGGAAAAACATCTTGAAATTCATTTACTATAGGAATATCTTCCAATTTGACCTCTTTCATCGAATTTAACTACAGATCCACCATGATATGACTGTGCTTATCTGCTTGGTAAACTATCCTTGCTCCACTTGGAGTTTTGATTGAGACGGTGTTCTCCTCACAATTTATCTGAGCTCCATGTTCCATCATCCAGTCCATCCCCAGCACTACTGCAATGCCCTTCAAAGGAATCACATAAAGGTTTGCAAAGTACGTACAACCACAGATCGAGATAACCTGATCTTGTTTAATGTGGCGTACAATCACATTCCCTCCTGCCGTAACTACGGTCATAGGGTTTTCTAATGTTGCCCTTCTAATCCTGAACTTATCACAGAATTCTTCAGAAATGAATGAAGTAGTTGCACCAGTATCAAATAGAACTTTGCCGGGATTGGTAGGGATATTGAGCGTATCTATCACTGCATGCTCTGAATTATCCACCTCCTAGAGGGTTGCACAGTTCAGCTTCCCGGTAGGTCTGTTCCTCTTGCCATTGTTGTTCTTGCCATTATTCTCCTTTATTGGGTTGTCCATTTCCTCCACTGGCTTGCCTTCCATCTCGAACCGGCCAACCTCCTTGAGGTTTGCTTGGACAATTGGGCTTGATGTGACCTATCTGTCCACAAGCATGACATACAATTACTGTTTCGGGCAATCCCTGCTCATATACCCTGGGAGTTTGCAATTGTGGCATATAATATTCTTTGCGTTTGGATTTGCACTATGATTGGAATTGTTGTTGTTATAGGGCCTATTCCTTGGTTTGAATTCCAGATTGGGCTTGGGCTTGCTTGCTTGTATCCTCTTGGTTTCCTTCTTAGCTCTCTTCTATAGGGTTCGTAGCATAGAAAACAAAATTTTCCTACGATGGGAACAACTATGTACCAAGATCTATCTACTAGATACAAGCAACGGGTGGATATACATCCATAGAATACATACCCTCGAAGACCGAATAGCGTTAACGAGGTTGTACTCGTGGATGATGTAGACGAACGCTTGCCGATCTCAAGATCGTGATGAAGTCCATCCGTCCAGCCGGTCCAAAGACGATCAAGTCCAACACCTCAAAGCATGGTGCATCCGTGATCGCACACACGCACGGGTACTCGACAACCTCCGCGCCTCGCTCCAGCAATGAAGCAACAAATCCTTCCAGAAAAAGCCACTGGGAACATGTATCTCGCTGATCCGAGACCATGGGGAAATTCTAAAGGAGGGAGAGAGATCCTTCGCGAGGAGGTGTGCTTTGAGAGGAGGAGAGGGGGACTTTTATAGGGGAGAGGGGGGCACCCAAGGGGCATGGTGCCCAGCCATGGGGGCTTCCCCCACCTCTTCCACATTCATGTGGGTGGATCTCCCACTCAAAATGAAAAGCCTCCACTCCCATTAAAAAGCCTCCACTCAAAAATCCACTCACATGCATTAAATTTCCACCAAATTTAATGCAACCTCTCATTTAAATAAAACTCTTTTATTTATTTATTCAGAATTTTGTTAATTACTTTAATTAACAAAAAAAACCTTGCTATTATTCCATTTTACATGCAAAACCAGTTTCAGCAATTTCAACCGAAACAGTTTCGGTGTCTAATGAAATAAATTCCTGCGCTTTCCTTTTCTTTTTCTGGCATATCATTTGCTCCGAATGGTGTCGGTATACCTTAAGTGTGTCACCCTACGGTTCGCGAATAATGCGGACATGATCGAGGCCCTTCTCCGATCAATAATCGATGCGGGACACGGAGATCCATATCGACTCTACACATTCACCGATGACTTCGTGATCGTGTGAACCTTTACGTTAGTATCTTAATCCTTTGTTTCACGATATATTACATGTCCGAGATTCGATCATCGGTATCTCCATACCTAGTTTGATCTCGCACGACATGCACTCTTTTCTCGCTCCCGTGATATAACATTCTAGTGATCAAATCACTTGCTTGCAATCTAACCAATGTGATATCACCGAGAGGCCCAGAGTATATCTATCCGCCATCGGGATGAACAAATTCCACTCTTGATCCATGGGTCTCAACATAACACTTTAGTAGTTCAAGCCATCTTTATAATCACCTAGTTACGTTGGACGTTTGATGTCATCGAGAAACTCTTCCGTGTTAGTGATTGACATGATCTCATGGTCTAAGGATTAGGATCACTTGGATTGTTATAGCAATATAAACTCAATGACTTTGATCGTAATGCTATACTTCAGATGAATGTTCATCACATCATTACACTAATGTTGTGACCTCGTTATTAACAACATCCAATGTCCATGATCAGGAAACTTTGATCATCTTGTTAATCAACGAGCTATTTTATAAGAGAGGCATAACTAGGAACTTCCTTTTTGTTTATTAAACACACATGTATCAACGTTTCCGTGTTAATACAATTATAGCATGTAAAATAAACATTTATCATAAATAAGGAATACGATAATAACCACTTTATTATTGCCTCTCGGGCATATTCCCTTCAGTCTCCCACTTGCACTAGAGACAATAATCTAGTTTGAAAACTTTGCGTATTGAACACCTATGGCTTTCTGGTGTTCCATATACGCAACTGCAAGTGGTTAATATAATCTACGGATCTGACACTTTCAGGTCCGTGTGTATTTGCATGTCTTTGCGTCTTCACGCATCACTCATTATCCAATGAGATGGCATTGTATAAATTTGGTCTTTTGGTGAGACCTTTAGTTCCTTGGGGTTAAAACACGTCGATACTATTGTCGTACAATATATCTTTAGTGTTAGCCCGTTGCGAACAACACCTTAGTTTGATAACAAACTACTTGACACAAATTCCCTCCTTTGCTGCTACTATAGCAGTCATATACTTAGCCTTTTGTTGTAGTATTCGTCACAATGTCTTAACTTTGGAATACATCCAAATCCATCATGAAAACTCCTTTCCATTTCATTGTGCCACTCATAGTTTAAATTGAGATAAACTTAATTTGTATCCTGTGACAAAACTAGTATCAATGTAACGCTTTACAATGAACTATTTGTAATTGTTTGTCACCTCTATAGAAATATATTCTTAGTTCTTCCAAAAGATCATAAGAATATCCTTACTATCGTCCAATAATCATTTTATGATTCATTCTGGTATTTGCTCATAACACTTAGAGCATAGGACATATCTGGATGTGTACATATCATGGTATGATTGATCAAAACATTCTCGTGATTTCACTCATCAAGTGTCAAAGCACTTGAATCTTGTTTCACTTATCAAGTGTCGATACACTTGAATCTTGATTCAATTCTTTTCCATGCGACAAGAACCGTTTCTTGTTGTTTCTATATTGAACTCCTTCAATATCTCATATATGTATGTTTGGCACAACCATATTAGCGTCACGGTCTATCCACTATAGACTTTCATGCTAAATATTCGGTTTTGCCTAAGTCTTTCATCGAAATGAAATTCTTAACCTTTGTCAATAAAAGATACATCATTTCTAATCAATAAGATGTCCTCTACAAAATATATTAGAAATATGTCTTAGCGATCCCACTTAATTTCTTGCAAATGCAAGCATCTTCATCGTCTCCTGATGAAAACTCTTTTTCATCACGGTGAAGATTCCAACTCCGCGATGCTTACTTCAACCATTGAAGTTTGCATGCCCTTTTAGCATCCTTTGAATTAACAAAACCCTTTGGATCGTGTCATGTACACGCCCTAGGTAACCATTCTATTAGAAGAACTTTGTTTATTCATCTACCATATAACAAATTATATGTAGTGGTTGCTATTTTAATCCGTCTGACTAAATATCGCTATGAAAGATCAAATCTTGTCATAGTCAACTCCTTGAACATTGTCGTAAAATACTTTACGACATGTCAACTATTTCATAGATGTGAAACATCCATGTACATTTCTTTATAGATCCAAATACGACCGATAGGTTTTACACCTTTCCTGAGGGTCTTCCAAGTTTAAAACTTGATTTCGTGTATGGAACTATCACGGATTTTATGTCTTCAAGCCATTTGAGTCGGGGCCCATCATCGCTTATTTGCATGTAGTCGGTTCATCATTATCAAATAATGATTTACTCTCAAATCTCAACATTTGATTGTTTATCCGACCTTCTTGGTTCAATAGGAACTTTAGACCTCCGTGATCAACCTTTGAGGCACATAAGCTATGAGCATTATGGCAGCCTCTAGAACCATTTCCTCACAAGAACTCAACACATTTATCTAAGGTTCGTTAACCTTATCAAAGTTCTATTGTCCTCCCACTTAACATTTATGAAAAAATCCTTCTTCAAGAAACTTCACATTTCAAGCGACAAACCCTTTTGTCCTCGGTGTTATGGGGAAATAACCAATTGTTATTCGAAATAACCTACAAAGACATGCTCATCCAACTTTGGTTGTAAAAATCGTACTAATGTTTAGCATACCAAAATTTAAGAAATGACAACTTGGGTTTTACCCCAAACCATAACTTCCATGGTGTCATTTCAACAGATCAAGATGGAGCTCTTTTCAGTGTAAAAGCGGAAGTCTCTAAAGCTTTAATCTTTTAAAACATAATGGCAGTTTTATAAATAACACCTTTGATCCAACCATGTCAAACAAGGTTTTATTACAAATCTCAAACACTCCATACTCCTATGGTGTTTGGAGATGTAAATCTAGGTGTTTTGCTAAACTTGCAACTCAAATAAATCCCTTTATGATAAATCATAATTCATTTATTTTTCTTGTTACACTTGTAACTCAAATAAATCCCTTACGATCAAATCATAAACCATTTATTTTCTTGTTACAATGATTTTCACTTCATTTTGAAAGTCTTTGAACATTTTCAAATATTTCATACTTCATTCTCATTAAGTGAACATTCACTCAAATTTCCGGAGAAAGTATATGAAGTTGAAACCCATCGCTTACGACTATAAATAATGGACTACATACATCGATATGTATAAATTCCAATATTTTAGTCGTTCGTTCTTCTTTGGCCTTTGAACGAAGTTTTTAATTATCCCAAGGAAAGTCTCACAAGCGTCACTTGATCAAATTAAAGACTCCAAAAATCCATGAATATGGAGATTCTTCATGTTTTCTTTCCAATATAATTTAAACGGCGATGTCACTTCGTAAGTGATCTTTCAATCATTTGTCTTGCGACATTTTAGCATTAGGTTTTATGGATGTGATCTCTCCAACTAGATTTATAAATCATCCATCTAATATGGAATGTGGTAATTATTTGAACAACCTTTGTTCTCATAATACCTGATTTAAATAACAATTATTAAAACAAATCTTGAAGTCAAGCTTTGATGTCAACAAGAAATACAAACAACGGTTTGTTTGTTTTCGATGAACATCATCACATATTCTCTTGCTAGTTACTTAGGCCATTGTGGTTCATGAATTGCGTCGTTCCGTATGAAATTTCATACCAGCCAATTCGGTATCCAATACCCAAAAACCACATTGTTTAACAAGCAAAGAATACAACCATAACATGTATATCATCTATATACCTAAATTGGATATTTCCAATCTTTTCTTTTCTACCAAATATATTTTATAGATTCTCTTTCAGCATTTCCTTTTCCTTTTTAAAAGAATCTATCAACATCAAAAATGGTGCCATATACATGACACATAGTCCAAAGCGTGTATATTCAAATAATAATACCTTTTGTACTTGCACTTTGAAGTAGATCACCATCATCAAAATGATGGTATTCTTTCAAAATCCATTCTTTAGTAATCTTTTAGTGTAGTAAACACTTTACATACATATACTATTCATCCTTATCATGACGACTTTCATGATCAAGCTCTTGTAGCTTATAAAGATGAATCGTGAGTATAACGTTACTTTCCAAAACCCTTTTGGATGATTACGATGTCGAGCATCTCCAACCTTTATAAATTCTCATCCTATATGAGAACACATATTATACTCTATCATATTGCAACAAAATATTGTTTCAGATATCGTTATATCTCATATGATGGTTTCTGAAACAATTCTTTCAGCTCCTATATAAACTTGATATTAAAACAATCAAGAATCATGGAGGCAAACATGATACTTAAGATACTAACACTTGAAATTGTTACTCTCGATTTAATACCAATTATTAAATCTCACGGAGTAAATAGAGTTTGCTGAAAGTTTGCAATAGGACTTTAAACTTTAGATTGACACTCAACACAATACGATACCAGTTCGTAAAGTATATATCCAGAATTCTATAGTTCTATTATCTCCATTACAACTATGCATAAGGTGGTGAACGAATGCCAATGACTACAACAAATTATGAAAATTCACTTTGATTTAATTTATGATAAATTGAGTTCTACTAATCCAAATTAGAAATGAACTCCCTCAAAACGACATCCCTCGTGTATTTTTGGTGATTACATGAACCAAATCCACTACACCAAGTTCGATCATCACGTGAGTCGGTGTAGCTTCAAAGGCGAGCATCAAATGGGCATCATATCTACTATATGACTCATGCTTAACCTTTCGGTCCGTGTTCCGAGGCCATGTCTGTACATGCTAGGCTCGCCAAGTAAGAACCTTAGTATTCACGTATGTAACTGTCTTACACCCGAGATATGATCGTGGATTCAAGTACACCTGATCATCACGTGATGCCTTGAAGCGACGAAACATTGTCGGTGCATACTTAAGGAAGAACACATATTTATCTTGATATCTAAATGAGGGATCATCTTATTATGCTAATAAAACGCTAAAATAGCAATATAAGATGCAATCAAACATCTCATGTAAATAAGTGAAATGATATGGTTCCCGTATATGATCTCCATCATTCCTATGGTAGGTCGTAAATTGGGGGAATTCGTGCCTACTCGGCATTTCACGAGTTATGAAAATGCAAGAAAGGATACTAAATCTCGTCGTTAACTGAATTCAGAATATTTCCATTCTGAATAAACAAATAAATACCCAATATCTTGTTCGAACAAGATATTGGGTATTTCTAGCTCACCGTGGTATGATCTCTATCATACCTTTATGTGTAAGTCCAAGGTCTATGGAACTTACACGCTATGTGTGTTGTAAGAGTATCATCTCATACTTCTACTTACAATATCACCATATCATAACACTAGCCCAGCAACAATCTAAACTAGACGCCTCTAATTTATCCATTGCAAGTTTTACGTGGCTTAGGGCTTTCGAAGATAGAACCGTTCTTACCTACGAACATGAACCACAACGAGGATAACCAAATTGTTGACAACTCGTTGCAAATTAGATATTGACTATAGTAGGAGAGACAGACACCCGCTAGCCACTTATGCAAAACTAGTTGCATGTCAAGCGTGGAACAGGTCTCATGTGCGAGGACATGTAAAGTTTGTCCGGGCCGCTTCATCCCACTATGCCACCAATATCCAAAGTACAACTAAGAAGCAATAAAATGATCATCATTCCCCACATACTCATATGTGTACTACCCGTGCAAAGTATCTACGCATAGATCCGGCTCTGATACCCTTTGTAGGGTTCGACATAGAAAACAAAATTTTCCTACGATGGGAACAACTATGTACCAAGATCTATCTACTAGATACAAGAAATGGGTGGATATACATCCATAGAATACATACCCTCGAAGACCGAATAGCGTTAACGAGGTTGTACTCGTGGATGATGTAGACGAACGCTTGATCTCAAGATCGTGATGAAGTCCATCTGGCCGGTCCAAAGACGATCAAGTCTAGCACCTCAAAGCGTGGTGCATCCGTGATCGCACACACGTCGGTACCCGACAACCTTGGCGCCCTCGCTCCGGTGAAGCGGAAGCAACAAATCCTTCCAGAAAAAGCCACCGGGAACATGTATCTCGCTGATCCGAGACCATGGGGAAATTCTAAAGGGGGGAGAGAGATCCTTCGCGAGGAGGTGTGCTTTGAGAGGAGGAGAGGGGGGCCTTTTATAGGGGAGAGGGGGCACCCAAGGGGCATTGCGCCCAGCCATGGGGGCTGCCCCCACCTATTCCACATTCATGTGGGTGGAGCTCCCACTCAAAATGAAAAGCCTCCACTCCCATTAAAAAGCCTCCACTCAAAAATCCACTCACATGCATTAAATTTCCACCAAATTTAATGCAAGCTCTCATTTAAATAAAAATCTTTTATTTATTTATTCAGAATTTTGTTAATTACTTTAATTAACAAAAAAACCCTTGCTAGTATTCCATTTCACATGCAGAACCAGTTTCAGCAATTTCAACCGAAACAGTTTCGGTGTCTAATGAAATAAATTCTTGCGCTTTCCTTTTCTTTTTCTGGCATATCATTTGCTCTGAATGGTGTCGGTATCCCTTAAGTGTGTCACCCTACGGTTCGCGAATAATGCGGACATGATCGAGACCCATCTCCGATCAATAATCAGTAGCGGGACCTGGAGATCCATACTGACTCCCACACATTCAACGATGACTTTTGTGATCGTGTGAACCTTTTACATTAGTATCTTAATCCCTTTGTTTCACGCTATATTACATGTCCGAGATTCGATCATCGGTATCTCCATACCTAGTTTGATCTTGTTACCGACATGCACTCTTTTCTCGTTCCCGTGATATAACATTCTAGTGATCAAATCACTTGCTTGCAAGCTAACCAATGTGATATCACCGAGAGGGCCTAGAGTATATCTATCCGTCATCGGGGTGAACAAATTCCACTCTTGATCCATGGGTCTCAACATAACACTTTAGTAGTTCTGAAGCCATCTTTATAATCACCCGATTCACGGTGTGTGACGTTTGATGTCATCGAGAAACTCTTCCGGTGTTAGTGATTGACATGATCTCATGGTCTAAGGATTAGGATCACTTCGTAAGTTGTTATAGCAATATAAACTCAATGACTTTGATCGTAATGCTATACTTCAGATGAATGTTCATCACATCATTACACTAATGTTGTGACCTCGTTATTAACAACATCCAATGTCCATGATCAGGAAACTTTGATCATCTTGTTAATCAACGAGCTAGTTTATAAGAGAGGCATAACTAGGAACTTCCTTTTTGTTTATTAAACACACATGTATCAACGTTTCCGTGTTAATACAATTATAGCATGTAAAATAAACATTTATCATAAATAAGGAATACGATAATAACCACTTTATTATTGCCTCTCGGGCATATTCCTTGATCTCCCACTTGCACTAGAGACAATAATCTAGTTTGAAAACTTTGCGTATTGAACACCTATGGCTTTACGGTGTTCCATATCATTAATCGCAAGTGGTTAATATAATCTACGGATCGACACTTTCGGTCCGTGTGTATTGCATGTCTTTGCGTCTTCACGCATCACTCATTATCCAATGAGATGGCATTGTATAAATTTGGTCTTTTGGTGAGACCTTTAGTTCCTTGGGGTTAAACACGTCGATACTATTGTCGCACAATATATCTTTAGTGTTAGCCCGCTATAACAACACCTTAGTTTGATAACAAACTACTTGACACAAATTCCTCCTTTCTTTGCTACTATAGCGTCATATACTTAGCCTTTTGTTGTAGTATTCGTCACAATGTCTTAACTTTGGAATACATCCAAATCCATCATGAAAACTCCTTTCCATTTCATTGTGCCACTCATAGTTTAAATTGAGATAAACTTAATTTGTATCCTGTGACAAAACTAGTATCAATGTAACGCTTACAATGAACTATTTGTAATTGTTTGTCACCTCTATAGAAATATATTCTTAGTTCTTCCAAAAGATCATAAGAATATCCTTACTATCGTCCAATAATCATTTTATGATTCATTCTGGTATTTGCTCATAACACTTAGAGCATAGGACATATCTGGATGTGTACATATCATGGTATGATTGATCAAAACATTCTCGTGATTTCACTCATCAAGTGTCAAAGCACTTGAATCTTGTTTCACTTATCAAGTGTCGATACACTTGAATCTTGATTCAATTCTTTTCCATGCGACAAGAACCGTTTCTTGTTGTTTCTATATTGAACTCCTTCAATATCTCATATATGTATGTTTGGCACAACCATATTAGCGTCACGGTCTATCCACTATAGACTTTCATGCTAAATATTCGGGTTTTGCCTAAGTCTTTCATCGAAATGAAATTCTTAACCTTTGTCAATAAAAGATACATCATTTCTAATCAATAAGATGTCCTCTACAAAATATATTAGAAATATGTCTTAGCGATCCCACTTAATTTCTTGCAAATGCAAGCATCTTCATCGTCTCCTGATGAAAACTCTTTTTCATCACGGTGAAGATTCCAACTCCGCGATGCTTACTTCAACCATTGAAGTTTGCATGCCCTTTTTAGCATCCTTTGAATTAACAAAACCCTTTTGGATCGTGTCATGTACACGTCCTAGGTAACCATTCTATTAGAAGAACTTTGTTTATTCATCTACCATATAACAAATTATATGTAGTGGTTGCTATTTTAATCCGTCCAGACTAAATATCGCTATGAAAGATCAAATCTTGTCATAGTCAACTCCTTGAACATTGTCGTAAAATACTTTACGACATGTCAACTATTTCATAGATGTGAAACATCCATGTCTGTTTCTTTATAGATCCAAATACGACCGATAGGTTTTTACACCTTTCCGGAGGGTCTTCCAAGTTTAAAACTTGATTTCTCGTGTATGGAACTATCACGGATTTTATGTCTTCAAGCCATTTGACGGAGTCAGGGCCCATCATCGCTTATTTGCATGTAGTCGGTTCATCATTATCAAATAATGATTTACTCTCAAATCTCAACATTTGATTGTTTATCCGACCTTCTTGGTTCAATAGGAACTTTAGACCTCCGTGACCGCAACCTTTGAGGCACATAAGCTATGAGCATTATGGCAGCCTCTAGAACCATTTCCGGCGCTGCGCAACTCAACACATTTATCTAAGGTTCGTTAACCTTATCAAAGTTCTATTGTCCTCCCACTTAACATTTATGAAAAAATCCTTCTTCAAGAAACTTCACATTTCAAGCGACAAACCCTTTTGTCCTCGGTGTTATGGGGAAATAACCAATTGTTATTCGAAATAACCTACAAAGACATGCTCATCCAACTTTGGTTGTAAAAATCGTACTAATGTTTAGCATACCAAAATTTAAGAAATGACAACTTGGGTTTTACCCCAAACCATAACTTCCATGGTGTCATTTCAACAGATCAAGATGGAGCTCTTTTCAGTGTAAAAGCGGAAGTCTCTAAAGCTTTAATCTTTTAAAACATAATGGCAGTTTTATAAATAACACCTTTGATCCAACCATGTCAAACAAGGTTTTATTACAAATCTCAAACACTCCATACTCCTATGGTGTTTCAGGAGATGTAAATCTAGGTGTTTTGCTAAACTTGCAACTCAAATAAATCCCTTTATGATAAATCATAATTCATTTATTTTTCTTGTTACACTTGTAACTCAAATAAATCCCTTACGATCAAATCATAAACCATTTATTTTCTTGTTACAATGATTTTCACTTCATTTTGAAAGTCTTTGAACATTTTCAAATATTTCATACTTCATTCTCATTAAGTGAACATTCACTCAAATTTCCGGAGAAAGTATATGAAGTTGAAACCCATCGCTTACGACTATAAATAATGGACTACATACATCGATATGTATAAATTCCAATATTTTAGTCGATTCGTTCTTCTTGGCCTTTGAACGAAGTTTTAATTATCCCAAGGAAAGTCTCACAAGCGTCACTTGATCAAATTAAAGACTCCAAAATCCATGAATATGGAGATTCTTCATGTTTTCTTTCCAATATAATTTAAACGGCGATGTCACTTCGTAAGTGATCTTTCAATCATTTGTCTTGCGACATTTTAGCATTAGGTTTTATGGATGTGATCTCTCCAACTAGATTTATAAATCATCCATCTAATATGGAATGTGGTAATTATTTGAACAACCTTTGTTCTCATAATACCTGATTTAAATAACAATTATTAAAACAAATCTTGAAGTCAAGCTTTGATGTCAACAAGAAATACAAACAACGGTTTGTTTGTTTTCGATGAACATCATCACATATTCTCTTGCTAGTTACTTAGGCCATTGTGGTTCATGAATTGCGTCGTTCCGTATGAAATTTCATACCAGCCAATTCGGTATCCAATACCCAAAAACCACATTGTTTAACAAGCAAAGAATACAACCATAACATGTATATCATCTATATACCTAAATTGGATATTTCCAATCTTTTCTTTTCTACCAAATATATTTTATAGATTCTCTTTCAGCATTTCCTTTTCCTTTTTAAAAGAATCTATCAACATCAAAAATGGTGCCATATACATGACACATAGTCCAAAGCGTGTATATTCAAATAATAATACCTTTGTACTTGCACTTTGAAGTAGATCACCATCATCAAAATGATCGGTATTCTTTCAAAATCCATTCTTTAGTAATCTTTTAGTGTAGTAAACACTTTACATACATATACTATTCATCCTTATCATGACGACTTTCATGATCAAGCTACTGTAGCTTATAAAGATGAATCGTGAGTATAACGTTACTTTCCAAAACCCTTTTGGATGATTACGATGTCGAGCATCTCCAACCTTTATAAATTCTCATCCTATATGAGAACACATATTATACTCTATCATATTGCAACCAAAATATTGTTTCATATATCGTTATATCTGTCACATATGATGGTTTCTGAAACAATTCTTTCAGCTCCTAGATAAACTTGATATTAAAACAATCAAGAATCATGGAGGCAAACATGATACTTAAGATACTAACACTGAAATTGTTACTCTCGATTTAATACCAATTATTAAATTTCACGGAGTAAATAGAATTTTGCTGAAAGTTTGCAATAGGACTTTAAACTTTAGATTGACACTCAACACAATACGATACCAGTTCGTAAAGTATATATCCAGAATTCTATAGTTCTATTATCTCCATTACAACTATGCATAAGGTGGTGAACGAATGCCAATGACTACAACAAATTATGAAAATTCACTTTGATTTAATTTATGATAAATTGAGTTCTACTAATCCAAATTAGAAATGAACTCCCACTCAAAAACGACATCCCTCGTGTATTTTTGGTGATTACATGAACCAAATCCACTACACCAAGTTCGATCATCACGTGAGTCGGTGTAGCTTCAAAGGCGAGCATCAAATGGGCATCATATCTACTATATGACTCATGCTTAACCTTTAGGTCCGTGTTCGAGGCCATGTGCAGACATGCTAGGCTCGCCAAGTAAGAACCTTAGTATTCACGTATGTAACTGTCTTACACCCGAGATATGATCGTGGATTCAAGTACACCTGATCATCACGTGATGCCTTGAAGCGACGAAACATTGTCGGTGCATACTTAAGGAAGAACACATATTTATCTTGATATCTAAATGAGGGATCATCTTATTATGCTAATAAAACGCTAAAATAGCAATATAAGATGCAATCAAACATCTCATGTAAATAAGTGAAATGATATGGTTCCCGTATATGATCTCCATCATTCCTATGGTAGGTCGTAAATTGGGGGAATTCGTGCCTACTCGGCATTTCACGAGTTATGAAAATGCAAGAAAGGATACTAAATCTCGTCGTTAACTGAATTCAGAATATTTCCATTCTGAATAAACAAATAAATACCCAATATCTTGTTCGAACAAGATATTGGGTATTTCTAGCTCACCGTGGTATGATCTCTATCATACCTTTATGTGTAAGTCCAAGGTCTATGGAACTTACACGCTATGTGTGTTGTAAGAGTATCATCTCATACTTCTACTTACAATATCACCATATCATAACACTAGCCCAGCAACAATCTAAACTAGACGCCTCTAATTTATCCATTGCAAGTTTTACGTGGCTTAGGGCTTTCAAGATAGAACCGTTCTTACCTACGAACATGAACCACAACGAGGATAACCAAATTGTTGACAACTCGTGCAAATTAGATATTGACTATAGTAGGAGAGACACCCGCTAGCCACTTATGCAAAACTAGTTGCATGTCAAGCGTGGAATGGTCTCGTAATGAGGACATGTAAAGTTTGTCCGGGCCGCTTCATCCCACTATGCCACCAATATCCAAAGTACAACTAAGAAGCAATAAAATGATCATCATTCCCCACATACTCATATGTGTACTACCCGTGCAAAGTATCTACGCATAGATCCGGCTCTGATACCACTGTAGGGTTCGCAGCATAGAAAACAAAATTTTCCTACGATGGGAACAACTATGTACCAAGATCTATCTACTAGATACAAGAAATGGGTGGATATACATCCATAGAATACATACCCTCGAAGACCGAATAGCGTTAACGAGGTTGTACTCGTGGATGATGTAGACGAACGCTTGCCGATCTCAAGATCGTGATGAAGTCCATCTGGTCTAGCCGGTCCAGCACGATCAAGTCTAGCACCTCAAAGCAGTGGTGCATCCGTGATCGCACACACGCACGTACTGACAACCTTGGCCCTCGCTCCGGTAAGCAGCGGAAGCAACAAATCCTTCGAGAAAAGCCACCGGAACATGTATCTCACTGATCCGAGACCATGGGGAAATTCTAAAGGGGAGAGAGATCCTTGAGGAGGTGTGCTTTGAGAGGAGGAGGGGGCCTTTATAGGGGGAGGCACCCAAGGGGCATTGCGCCCAGCCATGGGGCTGCCCCACCTATTCCACATTCATGTGGGTGGAGCTCCCACTCAAAATGAAAAGCCTCCTCCCATTAAAAGCCTCCACTCAAAATCCACTCACATGCATTAAATTTCCACCAAATTTAATGCAAGCTCTCATTTAAATAAAAATCTTTTATTTATTTATTCAGAATTTTGTTAATTACTTTAATTAACAAAAAAACCCTTGCTAGTATTCCATTTCACATGCAGAACCAGTTTCAGCAATTTCAACCGAAACAGTTTCGGTGTCTAATGAAATAAATTCTTGCGCTTTCCTTTTCTTTTTCTGGCATATCATTTGCTCTGAATGGTGTCGGTATCCCTTAAGTGTGTCACCCTACGGTTCGCGAATAATGCGGACATGATCGAGACCCATCTCCGATCAATAATCAGTAGCGGGACCTGGAGATCCATACTGACTCCCACACATTCAACGATGACTTTTGTGATCGTGTGAACCTTTTACATTAGTATCTTAATCCCTTTGTTTCACGCTATATTACATGTCCGAGATTCGATCATCGGTATCTCCATACCTAGTTTGATCTTGTTACCGACATGCACTCTTTTCGTTCCGTGATATAACATTCTAGTGATCAAATCACTTGCTTGCAAGCTAACCAATGTGATATCACCGAGGGCCAGTATATCTATCCGTCATCGGGGTGAACAAATTCCACTCTTGATCCATGGGTCTCAACATAACACTTTAGTAGTTAAAGCCATCTTTATAATCACCCGATTCGGTGTGACGTTTGATGTCATCGAAACTCTTCCGGTGTTAGTGATTGACATGATCTCATGGTCTAAGGATTAGGATCACTTCGTAAGTTGTTATAGCAATATAAACTCAATGACTTTGATCGTAATGCTATACTTCAGATGAATGTTCATCACATCATTACACTAATGTTGTGACCTCGTTATTAACAACATCCAATGTCCATGATCAGGAAACTTTGATCATCTTGTTAATCAACGAGCTAGTTTATAAGAGAGGCATAACTAGGAACTTCCTTTTTGTTTATTAAACACACATGTATCAACGTTTCCGTATTAATACAATTATAGCATGTAAAATAAACATTTATCATAAATAAGGAATACGATAATAACCACTTTATTATTGCCTCTCGGGCATATTCCCTTCATCTTCGTTCTATCCTCTTGGACATTCTTGTAGTCATCTTCGAAGGTAATAGCTACATCTAGCAACTACGGATAAGTTTGCTTATTAGCCAACCTCAACTACATCCTCACAAATGGATTTAATCCATGCAGGAAATGCTTCTTCCCCTTTTCCTCCGTATTAACTTCTTCCTCGGCATAACGAGACAGTTGACTAAACTCCCTGATATACTTCATAACAGTAGTATATCCTTGCTGCAGCTCCTCAAATTCTCTCCGCTTCAACTCCATAACACTCTCTGGAACATGATATTCACGAAATCTCTGATTAAACTCCTCCCAGGTGTACTCGCTTCCTGGTTGTTGCATGGCCAACTGATTCTCCCACCAAGATGATGCAGGTCCAGTCAAAAGATGAGTTGCATACCTCAATTTCTCCTCATCGTTGCAACCTACAGTCTTTAGCTTTCTTTCTGTATCTGCTAGCCAATCTTCTGCATCCATTGGTTCCGGAGCTGATGCAAAAGGTAACGGCCTTGCATTCTGGAAGTCATATAGACTCACTCCTCCACCTTCAGCTGCCCTATGATTTGCTCGTCCCAGCAACTCCTCCATGAACTTGTTCTGGGTCTCTTGCATCATTTTCATACACTGCATAAAGTTCTGCTCCATTAACAGCCTCATTGGTGGTGGTGGTGGTAATAGTCCTTGGTTTGCTGCATCTGCATCGGCCTTCTCTTTGGCCTCACGTTCCATCCGCTGCTGTTCAGCTTCGGTTTTTACTCCCATATCCATGACCCTCTAGTCCTACAACATAAAGCGAATACTCATAATTACATCATGCACGGGTGTTCTGAGCTCGACTTTACGCACAGAACTAGTCACGCAGTGAAGATCCAAAGAAAATCCAAATATGCATTTCATACATAATATCATAACAACATATACCATATAGGTATAATCACAATACTACCTTATTTATCTAACTATCTTATTTCTTGGAGTACAATACACGGTACTTGATACTTCTAAATAGTTACCTACTTCTAGTAGTAACTACGCTCATAATACATGCCTGATGTACAACCGTGACGACGTGACGTTCGTCGCACAGTTTGTGGAACAAATGGCCTTCCAGAAGGAACATACTTAGTATCTGAAGTGTCAGGACTTGAGTCATTACTCAACCTGAGCGCATTGACTCCCTCTAGCTCAGCTGAAAAGTCATTAGAAACATATTCAACATTATCTTCTGCATGCATCTCCTGAGCTTCATTCCTTGAGTTGTCAATAGGATACGCAGATCCTGCTGATCCCCAGGTGCTCCTTTGGGAAAGATAGTTAAACACTAGATAATGTATATTCCCTGGGTTTTGAGAAGATGTTGATGATTCAAACACTCTCTCCTCAGGATCTTCTTCTTCATCCTGATTATCTATCGACATGGCATTTCTACTACTGTTACTAGGGTTTATTCTTGCACCCATCCAGCTAGATTGTCCAACATTTCTATCAGAACCATCTATGGACATCTGGTGTTCGTAAGATCCTTCATATGATCCCCTTCTCCAACCATCAGAATTCTCAATAGGAAGTTCTGAATCAGAACCATCCTCTGAACCCTGTGGTACTACATACCTCGTATCCATAGTAGGACCATGTATAGGTTCACGACTTGGTGAATAAGGATATGGTATAAAAGATTCAGGATCTATAGGTATATCCTTAAAGATAGGTGTTGCACTACTACTTGCTTGCTTCTCTAACTGGAATGCTAACTGCTTCCTCCTTTCCGGATTAGTTAGATCCTCTAACATGTCATTATCTTCGATAATCACTTGATGTGTCTTGTAAAAAGACGCAACGAGTGTTAGGTATATATCCATAAACTTGGAAGCTAACTTAGGATGCTTCTTAACCAAAGTAAGATGATCCGGTATAGGCTCCGAGTCTATAGAATCATGAGGTATCACAGAAATTGTGCTACCCTCTAACTCCTTGGCTTTATGCTCCCGGATATTAGCTATTGCCTCCACAACAACACCATGATATGCTGCTAAGTGACTCCTACCTTCACCTATAGGTAGATCGTGATATAATTCAAGCTCCTCTGGAAGTTGGATACTCACACGATACTTGGATAACATCCGACCATCATAGTAAGTTATAGTGTTTACTGGAATTCTAGTTGGACAACTAAAAATATTTAAAACTTGACGAATTTGGTCTGTGAACGATCCTTGATAATCATCAAGAGTCTCCTCTTTCCTTACCAATGTCTGTTTTGGAAACTTTGGTGTCATAGCTCTCTATATCAAGAAAATAATTTTTATTAGTAACCTATCATATATTGCATCATAACAAAGAATTATCGCACTAAAACATATAACAGAATATTCTCATTTGAATACCCATTATATTTCTTTTAGAGAATTCTTTACCGTTGCTACACTCTCCTACATGTAATACCCTTTACTAGGTTTCCAACCTAAGGTCAAAGTAATTTGCTCTGATACCAACTGCGGTGACCCAGCATACCACTGCATGTGTAGTACACTATAGTCGTTGACATGACATCCAGAGAACACCGTTTCGTAAATATCACATCCCTCAGAGTGGTACAACAGAAACATTGCGGGTCCATATTACAAACATACACACATTATTATTATTACAATACCGGAAATTCAAAACTTCCAAAAGATTCAACTTACAAACCAAAATATATGTGTTTTAGCGGAAGTTTCAAATTTAAAACTTAAACTCCAAATTGAGCTCAAAAAATTATTGTTATATATTGTTCATGTTGCTCGGCTCAAGTGGCTACTAGAACTATAGTAATTATTCGGACTCTTGGAACTCCCCTCCGTAGACGATGTCGTAGTCCTTCCCTTCTACGGCTCCATACAGGTTGGGCTCTTCATAGAAGAACTCCTCTTGACTCTCAGATGCATACATTGGAGTATCTTCGGGATTCTCAGAGTCTAAGCAAGGATTCAAAGGAAAGGATGAGTAACAGCGTTACCCAGCAAATTCATTATATGGAAGGTAGGAAGTTTGATGCTCTATCTACCACCTCGGACTATCAGTCTTTGGCACTATGCAATTTTCATAAATCTTTCTTCAAAGGTTGATTTTATTATAAAAATCTATGACCATCAGCCTTCACAGGTTGACCAGAACTTTCATTGAGTTCATTTACTACCGTATTCATAGCTCCTTCCCGGAACTGGGAGTAACAAGTTACAATTCTTACACTCTGCAGAGGTGCGTTACTTTTCCCATGAGAGATCAACTCCTTGTTGCACAACCGGGCGTACTTTCCCGTCCACAATTCCATGATGTGGGGCCCAGTAGTTGGTCCAAGCCAATCACTGCCCTCTCCGCGACCTCATATGTCTGCACGATCCTTCGGGGCTGGCTCACCTTCGTTAAGCCCCCTTTTGGGCAGGCTAAAACCCTGATGAGTTCCTGGAGACTCTATGACCTAGTGATGCCCGGAATAGTACCATTTACATGGACTATATCCCTAAACACCATTCATAGATAATCTAGACACCAAAAGTGTGGGGCGTAAGGGTGACCACCCATATGTTGGATCCGCACAAGGAATCACAACGTCACGTTAAGGTCGTCTTGCCTCCATACAAGAGGAAAAGGATACAGCTGACTTCTCCGTCCCATTCCAAATCTCATTGTTAATGCGTAATATACGGCGCTAGAATCACCGATGTCATGGGTTATTAATCCCTAATTGTTCATCATTAGTGCAATTAGAACCCTAAGTTCTATTGCTCCATCATATCATCACTTAGGATGATATCTAAGATTTAGTATCTTAAGAAAATATTGTTTTCTTTTTCTATAATATAGATGATAACACACAATTCGCAAATACTTTGATAAAGACTCTTCAAAGGACATGAGCAAATGATGAACTTGCCTTGTGATGGCAAGGTAGTGAAGTCTGATGCTTGCACTGTACCTTGAGCTTCTATGTCTACAAAAACATCATTATTGCCCGGTAAGGACAATATTTAAAGAAGCAAAATGATTATGCAAAGTAATGTAATGCATAATTTATTGCTTCTATGTTTACATATATTCTCCCCCATTTATTTAAATTATAAAAATTCTTTTAATAACAAAGAATTTATAAATATTATTTTTTAATATTTATTGAATATTGTATTCTTTTATTTTATTTCATTTTATTTAATTAATAATTCCTTTAAGAATTATCATTAAATACCAAAACTTGATATTAAATATTTATTTAGTATTTTTCTAAAATACTAAAATATTAATATATATAATGAAAGTGATTTTTATTTATTTTTATCATCTTTCAATAATTTTTTAAAATTCCATAAGGAATATATATATTACAAAATTCTTAATAAAATTTATATGTCTAAAATTTTATTTCTTAATTTATTTCGATAGTTTGGACTATTGTGTATCAAAAAATATTTTATTTATAATTTTTGGATTTTTATTTTATTTTATAGAATTTATTTAAATTCAGGGGCATTTTGGTCTTTTTCCAATTATTAAAACAGGCTGTAAAGGATTTGGGCTGACTCTTTGGGTTTATTGGGCCCTTGTGGCCTAGTAGGGCAAAGTCAAACCAACACCCCGAAGGGGTATTGGCCCAACCCAGCCCAACACTCTCTGTCTCTCTCGAGCTCACTTCTATTCTTCTCCTCCCCCGACCCCGTGGTCAGCGGTGTCACCGCCGGTGATTCACGCCGCCGTGGACCGCTCTGGTCGCTGCCGTGGTGCAGGACAAGGTTGTCGGCCCCGCTCTACCCTCCTGTCCAATTCGATTTGGACCTGGAGCCCTCCTGTGGCCAGATCGATGTCGTTCCTAACCCTAGGGCTTGGGTGGTGTTGGTGCTGACGCCGCCACTGCTGTCATGTGTCGTGGTGATGCTCCTCACCCCTAGGAGTGGCTATGGTCGCCGTCGTGGCGTTGTGTGGGTCGCAGCGCCCCCTTGGGGGTGCTCCCCATGCCGTCGTGTTCGTCGGCCCCCTCTGCTTACTCTTCTAACCTACAGCGAGGACCTTTAGTAAGTTGTTCCTCTCCCTCTCGTGCTCTCTGTGCTAGGCCATCCCATGCTAGATGTTGGTAGTGGCCTTTCCTGGTTATTGTTCTATCCTGATTAAAATGGCTTGTTCTGCTTAGGGTTCATACCCCTCTGTGGATTAGATATCTGATGAGTTGGATCAAATTTTGATGGTCTCTAAGCATGCTAAGTGGTTATTAGTTGTGGCTTGCTGCTTATGATTAGATGTGGTGATGCTAGTGGTTTTACGGATGATTCTATGGATTAATTTTATATGATCCAGATGGTAAAGTTGCTCTAGAAGCAATACTTGGGAAATCTAGTGGTTTAATAGCCCACTTGTCATTACTTGGTTAATGACAGTGAGTGTTGTGTGATGAAGTCACTTTATTAATCTTGTTGGCTTAAGAATTCATATATAGCTTGAGATCAAATGGTCTCTTACAGTGAAGATATGTATATGGATTTTCCTGATTATGATTCATGTGATGTCAGGAAAATGATTTATAGTTGGTTGGTTGTATCTATGAAGATTGGATGCTTAACACCTTAGTTTAGAAGCTTCTTGTGACTCCATCATTGGATGGCACACAAGATTAGATTCTATTACTTGGTTTGGTTTTGTTCAAGCTTAACATTAGCTTGGCATTATAGATAAGTGGAATTCTCTTTCCATGCATCCCTAGAACCCATGATGTTAGTTTGAGGTTTAGGGATTAAGCCTTTGTCTTGTTGTTTCTCATGGATTGGTTCTGGTAGTGATACCAGCTACTGTTTCTTGAAATAAAGTTGGGGAAAATTGATTGTGGCTTGATAACTTATATAGATCCATAAGATTAAATTCTAAGGTGCTACTCCAATTGAAGAGATGTGCCTAGAAGTTTAGATCTTGGCTATATTCATTCCTGAATTGAAATATAGCTTGATAGCTTAGATCAATGATGTTGTCCTGAGATCTTAGTTGGATCTTTATAGTTTTCTGATTGCTTTTAGTGTTTTAAAACTTCAGTGATGGATTCACCCCACTTGGGTGTTTTTTGAGAATTTGAGTAAGAGACAAATCATGAATGCTTGTCTAATCTTAGACAGATAGATCATGTGATGGTCTATTTTACTCACCACACTCATTTGATGTTGGGGTTGCCAGTGGTTGATCTTGTGGTAGCTTGATCTGGTGCTCTCCTGGTATTTCCAGCTCCTAGGCTTGTCCTTGATCTAGCCCTTCACCTCCTGGTCCTGATGGCTTGATCTTCTCCTTGCTATCCACCTGATCTACCCTCCTTATGTCACCATTTTGGTGATGTGATCAAGGGTTTTGTTTGGTGTGATCTTGCTTGGCTTTGGCTTGGTTTAGCTGGACTACTGTTCTTGGTGTGTATGAACAAGAAAGTGGTGTGGGGTTGGCTTCCCACGGCTGTGTTGATGGTTTTGTGTGATTGAGCTTTCTTTGTGGTCTTGACAAAGACACATCATGCGATTTGGTGTGTGTCTTTGCTGTGTCCATTGCACAACTTGTGGATATGTTCTGAATTTGAAAGTTACTTTTATCAGATTACCTTTTACTTGGCTGGTGAAACTTGCCCCTCCTTGCTGTTTATTTGACTTGTGGCTTAAAATTATGAAAGATATATTTTTCATATTGGTGAAACTTGCCCCTTTGAAAGATTACTCAATGATGAAATCTTGAACAGTGCACTTCTCTGTAAATTCTGAGAGTAATATAATTTTAACCTTAACTTTCTTTCTTTTTGTTTGTGTTTGTTTTGCAGGTATCAGACTTGGAAACTCAAGATTTTAGTTTAGGTTTTCTTTTTATTTGTATAAAAGTCATATGTAATATTTCCTTATTCTTTTGTAATTTTATTTTTATCCTTTTGTAATAAAGATTGTACTATTATTCAATAAAGAAATATTATTCTTCTATTTAATTACTATTGTAAAGATTGTTGCTCATTTCCATAAGTTACATTTTGTAACTCATTATTGAATGAAGTTTTGGAATATTCATTTTATTGATTATCTTCTTTCATTTAAAGTTTGAGTTATTATTGGTTACCTCTAAATTAAATCAAATACTCAAACATCGTTCAAAATCTTTTTGAATTATAATTCAAACACTCATGTTTTAAATTCAAATTTCATTTTCCAAAACACTCTAATCCACAAAGATCGTATCAAAGTCTATAACAATCATCCTTCAAGACTATACCTAAGCTCAAAGCATGAAAAAAACTTTAATCATTTTAGGTTTTTATTTAGCGAAAAATTTACCCACATTCTCATAGATGAATACATGCAATATCTCAAAGTCTTAAATCTATCCTTCGCTGGTTCCTAAATGCTGGGATGTTATAGCTCGGCACCAAATAGGAAGGGAATGTCCAAAATTTGGCCTTCTCTACGTAGACGACGACGGTGACCACCATTGCCGTCGCTAATAACACCTTGTCGTGAAACTATGATGCAAACGTATCCATCTACGCGGACCATGCCGCGTCGGATCTGATGTAACACTGGAAAAAGTGCCCTCGTTTTCCATGCAACAGTGGGCAGAACGATGGACGTTGCCAGCCGAGCTGCACATAGGCGCAAGAGGTGCTACACTAACGTTCCGATGATTTGACTATCTGGGAACTCCTTGGCTCCTTGCCGTTGCCAACAAGCCTACGGTTTTCTTGTTTTGTTTTTGGTCGCCTCAGCCTTTCGCTGGTGAAACTGAGAACTGATATGCTATCTCTCCGATCCATATTAATTGATTTTGATTTGTTAAAATTTAGATAAACCTATATACTAAATAGTATATAGATTTACTCAAATCTAGACAAATTTAAACCAATTAATATAGACTCGATGGAGTATTATAGATGGGCTGGCTGTTCGACTGCCGATGCAGGTCCATGATGGGTAAGCCTGGAAACTATGGGTTATTTGCAAGAGGGTACTAGGCCCAGCACACCACGGCACGTACCACACTTCGAGTTGAGGTGCTGCTTAACGATTTATTAGTACCACATCGCTCGCGTGAGGCAAGTTTGATATGTTTATAAACCGCTCCAAGAGGGAAGGTAGCACAGGGCGACAAGCTCTGTCAGCAACTCAACTCATGATTTATTGGAATAATATTCATTAGGACCCAAGGATTGACCACACGACATGTGTGGGTTTGCTTTTTATTTAATGTGTTGTTGCCATAGTTTCCTCACAACTAAGAACACTTCCACGCCTTTGGCGGAAAGGTCACTCATGTTTTTAGGGCCCGTTCTCGAAAATTCAAGATTTTAGCCAAAATTCAAAAAAAAAACACGATATAATAAATACTAATTTAGATGATTGCATTAAAATATAGACGAGTTCGTTCATATTATGTCAAATTTGGCATATACCGAAATTTTGACATGTAATAGGCTGAAAAACATAAAAAACACGGAAATAACATAAACGTCGAGCTATGGTGAGGCGGCGGCCTTCACACACCGAGGCGGCGATAGAACACAGTGTAGTCGACGTCTTTGGTGTCGTTGCCGCATGGCGGGTTTGGTGGCTTGGAGCTGCCCTGGCCGGCGTCGCCGCAGCGCCACTGGTGCGACGAAAGTTCCGGCCCTCCCTCGTCCTCATCATCGTCGAGGCAGATGAGTAGCGCACCTTGTTAGGCGCCTACTCGGCGAGCGGCGCGCATGGCCTGCCTCTCGGCCTGCTCCTGCAGGCGACGAACGCACTAGGTCTCCTCCTGCTCCCAGTCTGTCTTGAACCAGGCGTACGCGTCGGGGAGGGGGGGGGGTATTGGCAGGACGTCATTTGGCGACGCCTCCATCGCCATCTTCAGGAGGAACTCGTCCTCGGCCACCAGCACCGCCCAGTCTAACGGCTCTATCCTCGGCGTACGCAGCTTCGGTCTCGCCAGGCGATGGTAGACGCTCCACAACAATGGTGCACGACGCTCATTGATGATGAGGCCGCTCGAACGCGTGCGCACTGGCGAGTGAATCGGAGACTCTGGCTCCCGCTTCACCAGCCAAAATGGTGTCGTGAAGCGTGGAGAGTTGCTTGGCGCCGAGCCGGAGGAGTGCGAGGCCGACGCCAAATACGACGAGGACGCACCGACCATCCTCTTTGGCATCCAGGAAGAGGACCTGTGTCGGCAAGAGCGACAGGTAGCCCGGCCGAGGGGTGTTGTCATCGGCGATGTAGTCGAGGAAGACGTCGACGGTGTGGCCAGGCATGCTCCACCAGCGTTGCCAGCCTTCAGCGTTGTTGCGCGCCGGCTCCGGACTTCGCCCTCGTGGTGCGCCAACTGTAGCGCCCGCCGCTCGCGGAAGAACTCATTCCAGTGGGCGTGGTTCTCCGCTTTCTTGGCCTCGTCGGGGTCCATGCTGGCGATCACGACCTGGATCTCGTCGATCTGGTCCTGCACCTCCGGCACCGGCAGCGCGGGCATGCCGCCCGCACTGAGCTTCCATGTTGGCGGGCACCAGAAATCCGGCGACGCCGAGTAGACGTCGTCGTGGAGGAGCCGAGCCTCCCAAGGCTGCAGGGACCGGCGGCCAAAGCCATTCGCCGCCGCCAGATCACCAGGATACCTATCTGCCATGGCAGCTGACGAGCTCTTCTTCTCTTTGTCGAAACTTGGAGCTTTTGGTGGGTGGGGAATGGAGGAATGGGAGTTTGTGCTCTGGAAACGGCGAGGACGACCGACAATTATAGCAAATGGGGAAAGAGTGGCAATGGGAGAGGGGTGTAGCGGCGAGGGTGAGAAATGGGAAAGCGGCGGGAAGCTGGGGGGGGGGGGGCGGTGTCGAGCCATTACGACGACCGTGGGCGAGTGGTCAAGCGGCCGTTGCCCGGAGATCCATCGCAGGAGTCGAAGCAAAGGGATGAGGAACGGGCACCAACGTCAGAATTCGGCCTAGAAACGTCGGATGTAATTTGGATCAAATCCAGCAAAAAGTATGTTTCTAGAAATACGATCGGACGAATTTTCGCTCTGGATTAATAAAAAATGGGCCTAGAAAAGCACTCTCGGAAATGCAATTGGAGATGTTCCAAGGATCGCACTGCGAACAGATCCTATTGCTAATTGCTAACGTAGCAAAGATCGCCAGCCGGTATAGTTGTAGCTGGTGAGAATCAAAATTATGGCCACCATACCCTGACCCAGCTGGATGCATTGCACTTAGCACTTGTTCTACATCTGTTGTTTGATCAACCATGCATGAGATTCACGTGTTTTTGAGTATGGAGCATATAATCACCAATTTTTTTTGCATAAATGTAGAAACACCACCACTTTACATTTAAATCACAAAAAAGAACACCATGTTGCCTTTTTTTACAATTTGCACTAGACATTAGTTAAACTCGAATTGACACAAAAACTGACAGTGAATCCCACCCATTAGGATGCCATGGCACCAATTAATTATTTAGTAGTGAGGAACATGTAAATTCTTCTATCCTAGAAATCTGGAGAATAATGGCCCGTGAAGAGATTAATATTGCACGAGACCAAACATGCATGCCCACAAAAGCCTAACTAACTTACATGTCCCGTCGTTCAGATGTACAACAAGTTAAAATGAAAGATTATCATGCATGGCGGGCACAACGTGGGAGACATCCCATCTGTTTGTGCTTGGACTTGAAGCCAACAGCCTTTGTGGTTTCTGTTTTGGCTAGAAAATGAAAGAGATAAATACACGGTTGGTCACTGTACTCTACCGTATGTCTCACTTTGGTCACTGTATTTAAGAATAGGGAAGTTACGATCACTATAGACACGATGATGCGCCATACAAGGTCACTCGACACGGTACAGAGGTGTACGCGATGACGTGGCATGCGAGGTCACCAAACTCTAGACACGCGGGAGGGTGATATTGCGAAATCAAGTGGTGGGGGGGGGGTGTGCGTAAAATCATACCTTCTCCTATCCGAGCTACCTACTCCAAGCCGAGCTTGCGATTCCCCTCTCCTTTTCTGTAACCCTAGATCATCGTCGTAGGTGCCACCGGAGCTGGCTCGCCATCCCGCCGCCATGAGTCACTCAGCCTCTTCCCGCACTTCGCGTCGTCGCAACACCCATTTCATCCCCTCCATTTCATGCCCTGGCTGTGGTAGGATCATCAAGCGGCTCAACTCCGGCACGCCGAAGCACAAGGGCTGGGTCTTCTACAAGTGCGATAAGCATATTGTTAGTGATCTTTTTATGTCCTGAATTAGCAATCTTTCTCTTCAATTTCTCAGTAGAACTAGATTTTGTTCAGTGGTTAACTATTTCGATTTATGTTTTGCTCTCTGTATCTTATTTCTTACATGGCATTGTCTAGCAAGGCTGCAATTTCTGGCATTAGGAGCTTGAGTATGTGATCTATCTGCTTGAGTGCAACATTATGACTGGAGACGATGCAGTTGAGGCTTTGGGTGGGCAGAGGACAGAAGGTTTGATCTGAACCTGAAGAAGGAGGAGCTAGCTGCAACCAAGTCTAGGAGTACAAGAACAACAACTGAGCAATGTGATTGCTCTGTTGAAGGAAGTTGTGTTTCTACTAAAAATAGTTGTAAGTTTAATTTTTATGGTCTGTGTTCTCACAGAGCTGAGGAAATGAAGTGGCTAGTAAGCCTATGTAAGCCTCTAGTGAAGTGGCTAGTAACTTGTTTTGTTGGTTATCTGTCATGCTAAGAACCTTGTTCTACTGGTTGTGTATGACCCTGATGAAATCATCTTCTTAAGTTTATGTTTGAACTCATTGGCAACTCAACAACCATTCAATGACTCACTATGAACACATTGCAATCAAAGACAAATCAACTAAGCATTCAAATCCATGGCATTGTACAGGTCACACATAATAAACACAAAGACTAGTATAAAGGCATAATAAACACAAAGACTAGTATAAAGGCATGACAAAATCATGTCATTGTAAGCATTATTTTTTGTTTACTTATTATTACAGGTCACATATTTCACTTTTTGGCTGTAGTTCATCAAACATATTCACTTTCTTTGCTTTCTTGTGCACAGGGCCTTGCTGAACTTGAATTTGAATGATTTCTCCAGCATGGTCTAGAGGTGCTACGACTTCAGTCCTTCTTTGTTCTTCTGAATATCTTGCTCTTTTTGCAGCTGCCCCTTCTGTTGTCAGCCTCTTTTCTTCTTGCTTCTTAGCTAGAGCTTCCTTCTTTTGTGCCTCATCCCTCTGCTTTCTTTCCGGAGCCAGCTCCTTCTTTGTCTCTGCAACCATCCCTATACCTTGTCTTTATAAAGCAACCATCAAGGAAAATAATTGGCATGCATCCTTGGAGAAATCCTCTTTTAGATGCATCCAAGCACATGTAGTCTCTCTGAACCTCCCTACCTCATCTAAACAAACAAAGAAGGAACTGCCTGGATTACTTCTTCTAATTTCATTTCCAAAATCCCACAATTCACTGAATTGTTGCTCTTCATCACCATATATATGTAGGGTTCGCAGCATAGAAAACAAAAATTTTCCTACGATGGGAACTATGTACCAAGATCTATCTACTAGATACAAACAACGAGCGGATGTATATCCATAGAGACCATACCCTTGAAGACCGACAAAGCTTAACGAGTTGAACTCGTGGTTGATGTAGACGATCTCTTGCCGATCTCAAGATCGAGAGGAAGTCCTAGCGCCGCAAAGCAGCAGCGCATCCGTGCTCGCATACACGTACAAGACACCGAGAAACATACGCCTCCTCGCTCCAGCGATGCAGCGGAAGCACAACCCTTTCTTTTCTAATAGCCACCGGGAACAGGTATCTCGCTAGTCCGAGACCATGGGGGATAAATTCTAGAGGGGGAGAGAGATCCTTCACGAGAAGGTGTGAGTGAGAGAGAGGGAGAGGGTGCCTTTTATAGGAGCGGGGGGACCCCAAGGGGGTGGCCGGCGCATGGGGGATGCCCCCTTGCCCTCCCCTCATTCATGTGGGTGGACACTCCACTCACAAAATCCTCTTCAAATCCCTCCACTCAAAATCTCACTCAAACTTGCTATTAAATTTCCACCAAATTTAATGAAAACTCTCATTAACTAAAACTCTTTTTATTTATTCAGAATTTTGTCAATTACTTTAATGACAAACATTCACATATAACCCCTTGCTATAATTCTATTTCATATACAAAAACACTTTCTGCAATTTCACCCAAAAACCTGTTTTGGTATCTAGTGAAATAAATTCCTGCGCTTGTTATTCTTTCCGGCATGAAACATTTGCTCCAACTGGATGCCAGTGTCCCTTAAGTGTGTCACCCTACGGTTCGTGAATAATGCGGACATGATCGAGACCCTTCTCCGATCAATAATCAGTAGCGGTATCTGGAGATCCATACTGACTCCCACACATTCAACAATGACTTTCCTGTGATCGCCGGAACCTTTTACGCTCGTATCTTAATCCCTTTGTTTCATGATATATTACATGTCCGAGATTCGATCATCGGTATCTCCATACCTAGTTCGATCTCGTTACTGACATGCACTCTTTTCTCGTTCATATGATATAACATTCTAGTGATCAAATCACTTGCTTGCAAGCTAACCAATGTGATATCACCGAGAGGGCCCTGAGTATATCTATCCGTCATCAGGATGAACAAATTCCACTCTTGATCCATGAGTCTCAACATAACACTTTAGTATCTTTGAATCCATCTTTATAATCACCCAGTTACGGTGTGACGTTTGATGTTAACAAGAAACTCTTCCGGTATTAGTGATTGGCAAGGATTAGGATCACTTCGTAAGTTGTTTATAGAAATATAAACTCAATGACTTTGATCGTAATGCTATACTTCGTATGAATGTTCATCACATCATTACACTAATGTTGTGATCTCGTTATTAACAACATCCAATGTCTATGATCAGGAAATTGTGATCGTCTTGTTAATCAACGAACTAGTTTATGAGAGAGGCATAACTAGGAACTTTCTGTTTGTTTATTAAACACACATGTATTAACGTTTTCGTATTAATACAATTATAGCATGCAAAATAAACATCTATCATATACTTGGAATACACATAATAAACACTTTATTATTGCCTCTCAGGACATATTCCCTTCAATATAACCTTCAGTGCTAGCCTTCTTCCTCTCTGCAGCTTGTTCCTAGTAGGTGTCATATTCCACTCCTTTTGCACAATTCTAGAGAAATTCTTCATGTTCATATCCTGATCTTCTCTAAAACTTTCCAAGTATTTCTCTGCTAGAAAATTTGATGTGAAAGACTTCAACTTCCATTTCTTACTACATGTATGTTCAGCCTCATATCTTTTGATCATCCAAGAACCTGTTCTGCTGTCTTTAGATGCCCACATGTACCAAATGCATTCCTTTTCTGTGCCACCATAGCATTTAGCCTTGATCCTCTTTGAATCATTTACTGGCAGCTTAATATCCCATCTATTTTGGCAACTATACTCCTTGATTGCCTGCCTCAGCATCTGAACTGACTCAAACAGCTGCCCAACATGGAATTTCATTGAATGCAAATCCTCCTGCCTGAAAGTCTTGAATTTTAAACTAGTATTCTCCTCATCTGAATCAGGTGGCCACAAGTCCTCTTCTTCAGAGTCACCATAATTGAGGAACTCCTCCTTTGGCTTTCCCTACATTCTAATCTTCATTTCTATCTTCTCCTCAGCATCTATGTTATTAGCTTCCAAGTCATCATCATCCTCACTAATTTCATTCTCTAATCAGCATAATCTGGATCAGAACCACTGTCTTATCCTTCCTCTTCATCCCTTCCCTCATTACTTCCATCCATGTTGTGTTGATCATCAAGGTTGCATTCATACTCATACATGGACCTTGGCCTCAATCCTTCTCTTCTTTCTGATCTGCCTTTATCACCTATCTCTGGATGCATGAATACTATTGGGATTGGGGTGTCATCTTCGGTAGAAGCATGAACTGGCTGCACAGGATTGCAGGGGTTGATGACAGTAGGTTCTTCTACAACAGGGAATTGATGGACATCACCCAAGTTCACTGCCCTGATTCCATCTGCATGTTCAAGGTAGCAACTGATAAAACGGTGACCAATATTAACAAAGAAACACATTTGAGATGTGTCATGCTCATCTCTGATCTGTCTCAACCCATTGTTTGCCATTGTAAGAATAGGAATGCGGTAGTACATCTTCACCCTTCCCTGCATTTCATAGCCCATCTCCTCCACAATGTTCTCCACCATTAGAGGTGACCATGTATCTGTATCAATGTTTTCAAACTATATCACAGAACCCTCTACATAGCTCATGTTGGATCCAGTACAAACAAAATATCCCCCATGATGTATTCCTATAGAGAACCGTTTGGTACCTCTACCTACAAGAATAATTGAAGAGTGAAATCCATAAAAAATCGTGCCTAACAGTGCAAGATTAACACTGAAAAAGTATGAGCTTGATAAACCCCTCAAATCTCACCCCTCCTCAAACTGAAGAAAAGATGCAGAAACCCCCAAATCGACCATGGCAAGAACAACAACACAGATTCGACAAGAAATCCTAAATCATGCTATAGGATCGCATTTTTATACTATGAACTAACTGTATACAGGAAGAGGGTCTCCTTCACGCCGCCGCACCGGAGACATCGCCGCAACCGCCTTCAGGCAGACCAGCCCGACGACTAGAGGATCTCCTTCAGGCAGACCAGCCCGGCGACTAGAGGATCTCCTTCAGGCAGACCAGCCCGGCGACAGAGCTCCTCTCTTCCTCTCGCCGCAACCGCCTCCTCAATGGTCGCGCATAGCTCCTCTCTCGCCGCCACGGAGCAACTATCAAGACGGAATGCTCGCGCACAACACCTGACATGCCGCTTTTGTTGGGCTGGTGGAAGGACAGATCCGTGGACGGCAGATCTCGCGAGGGGGATTTTGCAAATCAACTAGCCGGCGCAAAACAAATGGTGGCTTACAGTGGGACCCTCGCATGCAACGTCATCGCGTACATCTCTGTACCGTGTCGAGTGACCTTGTACTGCGCATCATCGTGTCTACAGTGACGTTAACTTCCGTATTCTCAAATACAGTGACCAAAGTGAGACATACGGTAGAGTACAGTGACCAACAGTATATTTATCTCAAAATGAAATAAGCTGAGAGTAACTCGCACCGGATTGCCCGACTGTGGACACAGCTCCATGATTAGTAAGCCCAAAAACCGTGGGTTCCTATACAGGATCCCGGCCCAAATTCAGCCTAGCAGTACACCGTGGCAGGCACGGACCATACCTTCGAATTTCGGTGCTGCTTCACGTTTTTAGTATCACATCGCTCGCCTAAGGTTGATTGGACGTGTTTATAAGCTCCTCCCAGAAGGAGGGTAGCACAGGGCGACAAGCTCTGTCAGCACATTCAAACCCATGATATATTTGATAAGCATTCATTTGAAGACCACACGACATGTGTGGTTTGCTTTTTTTTTGGTCTCCTTCTGTTGAGTTAAATCCATCAGAGGTCACTGTAGTTGCTTAGCAAGTTTAATACGGTAACTGTACAACGCTAATACGAGTTTACGGTGACTGAACTTGCGCGAGAGCTTCACACGCGGTCACCGCTCGATACGGCGCGATGTATCGCACGACGTGGCGGCTAGAGGGTCCCACTGGCAGATAAATAGACTGTATGGAGAAGGAAGTAGTTTGGAGGGTTTTTTTGCAAAATCCCCTACCTGGTACTAACCCCCCTGGTCCGAGCGGACCCGTTCAGTCCGACCGTGCCCGCGTCGTTCCCCTCTACCTAAATCGGTGGCGCCAAGTGGAGTGACCGCCGCAGAAGGGACCGCCGCCGACCAAAGGGCTCCGCCATGTCCAGTAAGCTCATCCGTTGTGCGCTCCGTGCTGCTCCTCCATTTCCTCGATAGGTTGCCCGATTGCGGTCGGTGAAGCGAAGCGAGGTCGGGGACGTCGGATCACCGGGATGGATGTACTACAAGTGCAAAAATCACGGTAAGCTTTTCGCTCTTAGGATTTAGCTCGAGTTTCTTATTTAGCTCGCGAATGTCGATTTAGTTCGAGGTTCTTCCGATTGATCGTTTTCTCGTAGTGCGGGTGCAATTTTGGCCGGGAGCTCGAGTATGTCGCTATTTGATCGAGAAGAATCACATTCGAGGATGATTGCATTGAAGCTTATGGTGCGGAAGAAAGAAGAGAAGAACTTGAGCTTAGGAAGCGAGGCAAAAGTTACATGTGTGCAAGGCCAAGAGAAGCAATTGATCCCGATTTTCTTTGGAACTTAGGCAATTCAATCTTTTTCGAAGATTGCAGTTGGTCATCATCTGCCTTTGTGCTATCTTTGTTGTTCTTACGGTGAAGCGTTGAGGTCGATGGTTATAGGCTAGTGGATGATGTACTGGTGTGTGGTATGATAAGCTAGTGTGATGTAGTGATGCTTTTGTTGTAGTACTCAGTGAACCTGATGAAATGGTGTAGTGTGATGATGGTGTGATGCTTTTGTTGATGTAGTACTCAGTGAACCTGATGAATGTGATGCATTTTGGCATGATGTAATATGAGCCTGAAGTAATGGAGTTAAATGTAATGTGTTGTCCTCACATATCTTGAATATTCTGGTTAACATTGGTAGATAAGATACTTGCAGCTGAATTAACATTGTTAGATAAGATACTCTGACAACATACTTGCAATTTGGATTAACATTGGTAGATAATACATAAGTTCCAAAACACATAATCAATGCCACTTAAGTGTGCTTGGATTCTGAAAGCATTCGATGACCAAAATGGTTGCATATACTAGCTCGAAACACACTTGCTCTGGAAACATTAGCTCTGGAAACAATAGCAACTAGTACATAGTCTTGTGAATTGAAACACTAGCAACTAGGTTGCCCTTCTCCACCCTTCTTCAAACCAGATACCACTCCATCCTCCCGGACTTTGGTACTTTGGTTACGTAACCACAGGACATGAGAATTGTCTCACTTCTTGTCGAGGAACATCGGTATCTTGATTCGACTTGATCGATGCATTTCGACAAAAGAGCTGTTAACTAGATTCAACTTGATGAGTTTCACTCTGTCGCTTCTGCAACCTTTGCATCTCTCTTAGCCTTCCTCTTTTGTTCAGCTGCAAGTATCTTGTCAAGCTCCTTCTTCTCTGCAGCTTCTTTCTTTTTCTTTTGAGCCACCTCTTTCCTAACCTCTGCTATGATATGTTTGGTTTCTTGCTTAGCCAGCTTGGCAAGCTCTGCTTCTTGTCTTCTCTTCTCTCTATTCTTTGCAGCAAGTGCTGCCTTGGCTTCCATAAGTTCAGCCTTCTTCTTTTCCTTCTCCAACTTCTTTCTACCTTTATCCTCTATCTTCTTTAACTCAGCTTGATACTTGGCCTCAAGTATAGCCAGTTTTCTTTCTTCATTGGCCTTATTCTTCTCTTGCTGCATCTGCAACAACTTCTCAGCAAGTTCACCTTGCCTAACAGTGCTAGTTCCAGCTGGTTGGTTCAAAGAAGCTTTGTGCTTACGTGATGAATGTAGACTCGCTGGCCTGTCTCCAAATGTCTCTGTCTTGGCATCTGTACATGCAAAAATCATAAGTACAAAGGACTGGAATGTAGACTACTGTGATGAATGTTTATGAAATTCATAAGTACAAAGGAGTAAGCTATACCGCTCCATCAAGTGGTTCACAAGCATATCTTCATGGGTCTCACCAACAGGAATGGACTGTTGTTAACATCTATGTTACGGTCCTATGATACAAATGCAAACACACCAAGTTATATACCATATCACCATACAAGATTCAGAGGAAAATCAAAACAAGTGAGGAACTACACTGTAGGTGTTTGAAGTATCGGGAAGAGGTTGATCGGTGTAGTTGGTGGTGGTAGTCCACTTTTAACCATTTGCGACTGCTTTGTTGTGATCAGGAAACCACAGTATTTGCAATGCATTATGACACCATGCCTTGTCATTTTCTTGCCTCCTCCTCTAGCATCTATCTCATATGGTGCTTTTCTTACGCTTTTGTAGGCCTACCAACATGTTTTGGTAGAGAGGTGCGATCTTGTAGGTCCATTCATCCTTTCCCACTCACTCTTGTCCTTGCATGGGTAAACAATGTTCCCATATGCCTTGTCATGCATTTCTCTTGAGTAGCAAGGGTCAACAATTCTGAGGATCAATGTCATCATGCCTTAACAGGATATAACATGTGAACAAGGATTCCAGTCTTACGCCACCTCATGCAAGTGCATGTCTTATGCTTCAAGTCAACCACATAGTCAACAGGTTGAGAGGACACAAGTTCTCCCACTTTGAGCAGTCCATCCTCACTTACGCAAACACATTGTTTGCAAACTCAATGTTCTTCTGCGACTTCTTCATTATTTTGGGACATATAGGACCGGTCCAAGTACTTCTCTCTTGATTTTTGGTGTAGTGCCTACTCATAAGTTGACACTTCTGTTTCTAACATTGAAAGCACTGGTAGCTCTCTAGCTTCCAAGATGTACACCAAGCATGTAACATAGATGAAAATAACCAAGATGAAAATAATCAGAGATGAACATAGACATGGACCATTTGAAGTATGCATTTGGCAACTTACTTGTTGAAAACCTCACAGTTGTTGTTCAATAGAATATCACATTTTGGTAAGTCACTCTGGAAAGCTCTCACCCATGTTTTTGGATCCAAGTTCTGCAACCAGGCATGAGCATTTGAATTAAGCACTTCCATTTGTGCCATGTGCTTCTCATAGAGTCTAACTGTGTTGCTCCTAGCTATCTTCCAAAGCTGGTTCTTCAGTACATCTCCCTTGAATAATTGCTGAAAATTCTACCACATGTGTCTTACACAGAACCTATGCTCTGAATCTGGGAACACAGCTTTAACAGCATTAATCAGTCCCTGCAACCAATGTGTAAGAAATGATTAGTACAATGATGGGAAGAACAGATGTTCCAATGGTTTCAGCAATAACAAGTTACAACTAGTAGTTACCTTTTGTTTGTCTGACATGATGGTCCAAGGTGTTGTGTTGATTATTCCCAAATCAGCTTTCAGAGTTTCTAGGAACCATGTCCAGGAAACAGTATCTTCCACTTCTACAGCAGCCATAGCAATAGGGTAAATGCAATCATTAGGATCCATCCCAACAGCTGTGAGCAGTTGTCCTCTATGCCTTGTTTTAATGTGGCATCCATCAATGAATATAACTGGCCTGCAACCTTGTAGGAACCCCCTCTTGCATCTTTGCAAGACTCATGTAGCATTTCTTGAATCTTGCATTCTCATCAAGCAGCAGATAGAAAGTACTGCCTGGATTACTCCTCCTGATCTCATTAGCATAATCCCAGAGCATCTTGTATTGCTCTTCTTCATCTCCATATATCACAGTCATTGCAATCCTTTTGGCTCTTTGTAGCTTGCTCCTAGATGGGGTCATGTTCCACCCTTTCTAGACCACTCTTGAGAAATTTTGAAGACTCATTTGTTGATCAGCTCTAAAGCTCTCCAAATACTTCTCTGCAATGAATTGTGCTGTGAAAGCACTAACCTTCCACTTTCCTCTGCAGGTGTGCTCAGGTGTGTACCTCTTTATCTGGAATGCTTTTGTTCTTGAGTCAACAGATGCCCATAGGTACCAACTGCAATTCTTCTCACATACTGCCCTTACCCTCTTCTTGTCATTTATAGGTAGGTTTATACCCTTTCTATGAATGCAACTATATGCCCTGATTGCTTTCCTAAGCAACTCCACAGTAGCAAACACTTGGCCAACTCCAAATTTTGGATCATTCAAATCATCATCTCTGAATGTTCTGAATTTCATCCTCATTGTATCATCATCAGAGTCAGGTCCCCATAGATCATCTTCCTCAGAATCCTCCTCTTTGATTTCACAATTCTCTTTGCCTTTGTCTGTTGCATTTGGAAAGCATTTGGTTGATCTTTTCCTTCTCTTCTTTACAGTGCTACTCTTGCCTTTGTCAGATCCTTCCTCACCAACTAGATCAGCATCATCTTCACTTAGAGCAAAATCAGAGTCCTGCAGCTCAAAGTCTGAATCTGAAACATCCTCACTGTCAGCCATTGCATCATTCTGTTCCCAATCACTTGCTTCTTCACTTTCATCACTTTCTTCATTATATGCAGCTGCAGTATTGCCTCTATTCCTCTTCCTTGACCTTACTCTACCAGCAACAGTTCCTTCATCATGTTCTGTGAATCTTCTCTTGAAGTTGTGGGATAGACAATTTGAATTGGTCTGGAGGTCCTCTGCACTTGGATATTCAGGTTGGGTACTCTTTCACGGCTTCTGGGGCTAATAACGATGAGCAAAGGAGCAATTGGAAACTGTACTACATCATCATAAGCTTTAAAGCTCAAGCTCTGGTCATGGTCCAAGTATATGCTGAAGAAATGATGCCCTATGTCAACTAAATTAACCATAGCCATGAATGAATGGTCATCACATAGCTCCCTCAGACCATTACTAGCAATTGTAAGCATTGGAATACAGTAGTGAATCTTCATTCTACCTGCCATCTCATAGCCAATTTCTTCAATTATCCTTTCAAGCATCACTTCTGACCAACTTAGGGTAGCAACTTCATCATAATGAATGATGTGGCCATCAACATAACTTCTGTTCTTGCCAGTGCCCACAAAAAACCCACCATGATTTATCTCCAATGTAAAGTATGCACTTCTTTCTCCTACAAATGAACAATGACATGCTTAATTACCTACTGCAAGCTTCAATTTTGGCATGCACAATAAACAGGGCACAATAAGAAGAAATATGGGCATGCCATCCTCAACCTCAACACTGTAAACAATTTTTGTACCATAAAAATGACATTTTTCTTAAACCCTAAGCCCCAATCACACCAAAATCATCTATGAAAACCCTATCGAATGCTGAGCCACAAACTTGCAAAAGCAGAGAGAGGATAGCGGATGAGAGTCGAGCACCAACATCTAACATTGAGCCACAAATCTGCTCAAAATCAAAGTCGGGTTCGGGATTACCGTGAGGGGAGGGCGCCTTCGGCCGGAAGGAAACAACGCCATGGCTCCTGGCGCAACATCTGCCATGAACCACCGCACGCCGCCTCTCACCCGCCGTTGTTGTGAAGAAAACGCGGCAACCTCGATTGCCGCCGAGCTCACTCCCTTCCACGGTGGCCTCGCGCCGTTCCACTCTCCTCTTCTCCTCGACTCCGCGAAGTTGATGAGAGTGGAGGGGCTAGTTCATGATTTCGGAGTTGTCTGAAGGGGCCAATGGGATAATTACTCCTCCCTTCCGACATCATCAATGCTCGCGTGAGACTGCCAGTGGGACCCTCTAGCCGCCACGTCGTGCGATACATCGCGCCGTATCGAGCGGTGACCGCGTGTGAAGCTCTCGCGCAAGTTCAGTCACCGTAAACTCGTATTAGCGTTGTACAGTTACCGTATTAAACTTGCTAAGCAACTACAGTGACCTCTGATGGATTTAACTCCCTTCTGTTTGGCCTTGGATGAGTTTCCTGCTTCCGTGGAGAAACTAACACCGCACGAGATCACATTATTTCTTGTCTTTTTACTCTAGCCGCTCTAGCTCTTTCTGGTCTGGCGGTCGTCTTCTTGTCCTTCGTGTCGATGGAGAGGAAGTGGAGTAATATGGACTTTTTTCGTATGATCTCATATCTTGATTCGTTAGATGGATCTTGGATGGTTTGTCACAAGAAGGTTTATCCTTGTAATATTTATTCTGACTGTTACGTGGTGATTCATACTCTCAGCTTCATAGTGTCATTGACCAGGATGGTCGGTTCATCTTTTTTGAAACGCCGGTGGTGATACTCTTACCGATGTTGATTGATTACTTTAATGGTTGTGCGCGTGCACGTAGCCTTGGCATTGCGTCGAAATTAAAATTAATGGTTTGGTACATGAATCTATTTTATGTGACTACTTTCGGAAAAGTACACGATTGCGTCATGGAAGAAAAAAGATTGAAATTGCGTCATGGAAGAAAAAAGATTGAAAATCTCGATGATTTGCTAATTTCTTTTAGATTTTATTTTGTATGCTAGAGACAACTCATGTATCTTTATCATGTACTATTTCTACTGAATTGAGTTTGTATAGATTCATATGGACATATTTTAGTATATAGATATATGCAAATTTAGAGAAATCCAAGTCACTTATTTTGGGATAGAGGGGGTATATATTTATATGGTTTTGATTGTCAAAAAAAAATTGCGCGAGATCAGACGTGTATGCCCACGGAAGCCTGCTTGACACATCCCAAAGTTCACATGTACAACCAATGAAGTTGTGCACTTATTCAATCTATAAACTGCACTTATTGACCTTTTATATCCTTCCAATACAAAAATAACGGCACACAACCCTGGTGCCAACCAAAAGTATTCAGGATGCCTGTTAGACATCCACAATGTGATACAAGGAGCATCTACGGGAGGGCCTCTTCATACAATGTACAATTGCGCTCGGTAAAAAAGAAGGGCGCTGTCTTTGAGTACACTAGAGATGGGACCATCGATTTGGTGCCAGAAAAATATTCAGTACCCAGCGGTATCCTCTGAAGACACGGTCCATCGATCGATATGGCACCAGAAGACAGATCCAGTTCCATGCCATCATCTGGATGATGGAGCAACGCGAAGTGTTAGAGACAGGGAAGCAAGAGGACGAGGAAGTACAGTTCGGAATTTTTGTAACAGCAAAGCTTACCGCGACTGTTTCGTGATTGTGTCAGATTCAGATTTCCACACTATGTCTTTCAGTTCTGTTGAGAAACTCTTGTAGAACTGCATACGATTTCAAAGAAACAGCGTTACTTTTTCCAGAGTTATAAGTGTCAGACTAGTTCGGGTGACTGGCAATTAGAGTGCAAAATGTAACATTTGAGATCATACACTGTGGAACTCCAAGGTGTCCCCTCCAGTTTTGCGGAGCTCAACCATATGTAGCGATGGAGCAACCTCAAAAACCTGCGAGAGATTGTGTATGATTAGAGGGCGCGTAGTTAAGCAAATAAAATGTTCATGTGCCAGAATACAAGCATAGAATGATTAGCACTTCACATGATGGGCACCCTTATTAAAAAAAGATCTAGTTTAGATGTAACATGAAAATTCAACTGGGATTTGCAAATAAGAATTTAATGTCTCGATATTGATGATAGAGTTGGTACCTCTGTTGCTACAGATAAATGGCCTTTTCTTCCAGTCTTGTCACCTTTCAAATTCATCTGGAAGATTAAAAAAGAAAAGAAATCCGTGAAGTCCTGAACTGTTAAAATTACAGCACGAACACGTGAGGAACCCAATATATACCTTATAATTTTGTTTCCGCACATTGAAACCAAGAGGCCCGCATGCTTCCTCTATTTTTGACACAATCTCTTGTGGTGTACGTTGGGACGCGAAGGATGTTTCCCTTTTTACCAACCCCTGTAAAGAAGGATGACATTATTTGAGAACCATTAAGGTTTGCTAATAATACAAATTAGTGTCGAAGAAGATGCCTAGATTTAAAAAAAGGAGCAGTGAAGTGAATAGCAGTGTGATGCTACCAGCTTGTTACTATTTCAGTAACAATATTCAAACAATCAGGAATAGCGAATTATCCAAGTGCAATCTGAGAAAATTATAAATCAACAGTTCTGTGAACGTACCATCATCTCTTTCTCAAACAAATTTCCAAGGTTGAATCCCTGCGACCTTGAAATAAGAGCAAATGCATTCATGGACTCTGGTTTCTGTCTTTTCTCCGCCACAAGATCTTCCTACAAAATAAAAAAGAAAGATAATAATAAGTATTTCCTTTAAAAGGCTATATTCCTGGGACAACAGACTCCATACCAGGAAACGACATTCAGATTGTATTACCTCTGAACTATTGAATGCAGCATCGACATCTTCAAGGCTCACGTCTCCAGTTTGCTCAAAATGTGGTCGTTTATAGTCCTTTTTGAACCATTCATCTTCCAAAATTTCTGCAATTGTTATCCTCTGCAAAAAAAAACATAAAGCTCATTGTTTTCTCAAACTGTGATGCAAATAAAGCCACTTGTTAGCATAACAGTTAATTGACACTTACGGTCCGGGGATTCGGATCAATAATGCGCTTAATAAGTTTTCTCGCACCGGTAGAAAACCATGGTGGACAAGAAACATTAGCCCTGGTGATCTGTAAACATAACATCAATATTATATCAGTATGGATTCGCAGGACAAGCAAGGTATTCTTATTACAGGAACTTACCATTTTATACAGAGTCATTAAGTTGGGGTCATCAAAGGGTAAATACCCAGCCATGAGGACAAATAAGATTATGCCGCAAGACCACACATCAGCAGCCATACCATCATAACCTTTGTCAGCAAGAACCTGAGGAAACATTCAAATGCTTACACCACTTGAAGCACAATATTAAAGAAGGTAAAAAAACAATAAATAACAGAAGGCCAAAATTTTACCTCGGGTGCAACATAATTTGGAGTTCCACATGCAGTATGCAGAAGTCCATCCTCCTAAAAAAATTGAAATTAAGTGGATCAATACTCTTTTCTTAGTTGTTCCTTGTCTCCAAGCACAAACAGTATTCGATCTGTATTTCTATTTGTTTTTAGTAAACTTTACAATACATTAAAAGGAGCGTCTCGAAGAAGAGTTACTTTCAAATTTAACAACCCTGAAGAATGGTACTATACCCTAAAATGTTAATTGGACACCAAAAAAATGCGTACTTCTAGCTACTAGCCTACTAGGTAGGGATCATACTTTTGTTTGCGGTGCAAATGCACTGAGACCAAAGTCTGAGACCTTGAGAGCTCCATATGAGTCAAGGAGTAGATTTTCTGGCTGCAAGTGGCACATAAGACATTTACGAATTAGTAACTTCACGGCAGAGCATCCGCATATAAGATTACATACATCAGGAACTAGGCAGGATAACTGGACAGACCTTCAGATCTCTATGGTACACTCCACGACTATGACAATAATCAACTGCATTTATAAGTTGGTGGAAGTATCTCCTTGCTTCATCTTCTCCTAGCCTCCCCGAATTGACCTGATTATCCAAGAAGTTACAATTGAGAAATGAGTAACAACCAACCGTTGATGTGGCCTTATTATAACTCTTTCGATGTGTACAACTGAAAGTGAAATCCATAACATCTAGCAGCACACAAAGTTTAAGGGCCTTACGATCTTATCAAATAGCTCTCCTCCATCGACAAAGTCAAGAACCATGTATATCTTCGTCTTGCTAGCCATAACCTATCAAGCGCACACACGCTGAGTGAGATGAAAGATATATAAAATACGACTCTCACCATGTTGTCTCTGCAACTGAAGACTACGACTTACCTCGTGCAACTGAACGACATTAGGGTGTCTTATTAGCTTCATCGTGGCGATCTCCCGTTTAATCTGAAAAAAAGGATGGAAGAGATGTTCAGTGCTCCCATTCCGACCAAATCTGTACTGTAGGGAAAACACACGGGTTGGAGTAACTGGACGTCTAGTAGGTGTTGCAGAGAACAGACAGATGATAGAAATTTGTTCCGACAAAACTCCCCTTATAAATGTGTTTGGCGTGGCTCCCCAACCCATTTTTGGTACTAGCTAATTTGACGATCGAAATTGCCAGTTTTATTTCATACGATTCGTTGGTATCAATCCTTTTTTAACTTTAGTACGTAGCAATAATTAAAAGCCGAGCGTTAGCAGATACAGACGATTACACGGCGCCCTTGACTCTTCTTCCCCAACAAGAGAAAAATAATCCCCACGGACAGAGAATCTGTGCCATGACAGAGACGTCAATCCAATTCAATTGTATCTATTCTGGACATTCTTTATTATAATTAATTCTAATTAAGACGCGAGGCCGCCAGTCATAATTTAGGTGCAGATTCGATTATCCGAGATTACTGATAATTAAGATTCCCCAATCAATCGATCGATGAACGAAGCAGCGAAGCGAGAGGATGAGAAGGATTGAAGGAAGGGCGTGGAGGTAAGGGACCTGCTCGACCATCTTGTGGTGTAGGACGTGGTTTCGGTCGAGCACCTTGATGGCGCAGGTGGTCCCGTCGCGGGTGTCCCTTGCGACCTTGACCTTGGCGAAGCTGCCCTCGCCGATGGTCTTGCCCAGCTCGTACCGCCCCACCCGCGTCGTCCTCCTCCCCTCCGCCATGCCTCGGTGGTTCCCTCGGCGGTGCTGGTGGCGGATCAATGGATCAAAGAATCAATGAATCGGACAGAGGTGGGCCGGGCGGGTATTTCGATGCGCCGCGCGCGGCTTGGACCTTGGACGCTTGGGTCGCTTCGGTCTCCCGTTGTTCTGCTCTGGAACTCCCCCCGTGCGCGGCCGTTATAAGAGATGGGGTGGAGGAACCGCGTGGAATGAGACGGAAAGGCGGCGCGCGGATCGCCGATGCGTCTGATTGACACTGCGGGCCGGGGCCGACCGTCCGGTGGGCGCGCCGCGCGGGCGCATGGGCACGGCTCTGGCTCGGCATGGGCGAGATTCGACGGGTAGCTTATTTTACTACTTTTTTGTTTTCTTCTCGGTGGATAATTACCAGCGGCTTTGCAAACCGCGTTCGTTTTGAACGGCGGGACCGTGCACGCTATCGTACGTGGATAGATAACTTCGTCTTTTTTTTTCTCCCTTCCCAAATCAATAATAACGTAGTGGGTATATCTGTCTGTCGTGGCGTGGTGAGTGCGGTGGGCTAAGATTTCGCGCGTGTTTTTGCTTTTTTACCGCGTAAGATAAGATTTTGCGTGTTTGTTTGATCCGCTCTTATTACGTATTTTTTGGTTATCTTCGGCCGGTCGTGGTAAAGGCAGGCTCTCGCCGTCTATCTCGAGTCGTGCGTGCACCTTCCAGGAAGGCGCGGCGTACGGGACCGTACGTCTCAATCATGCGCCCACCCGCTGAAAGCGACTTGCTTGTACTTCCCCCGGAACATATCTAAATTACTCGCCCGGCCAGTCAGTCAGTCATCCATCTCCGGTCAGTCTGCCGACGCGGCCGATCAGAATCTGCTACGGCGCTCCGCGAACATCCACGCCCGACAAAAACCACCCACTGCACCCCCAAGCTATCTCTTCTTCTCTCTATCCCTCGCTAGCTAGCTGCTCTCACCGCCACCGCGCGCACAGGCGACGGACGCTTCGTCCTCCTCACGAGCACATCGTGCGCGCACCCGCCCCCAAAACATACATGTGGATCAAACCGCACTCGACGTCAATGAGACGCCGACGTGACAGGAGAAGGCCGACCCGCGCCAGAACACCATCGGCCAGCCTGACAAGTGTCGCCGGTTTCGTGGGTCGAGAGGGATGGGGAGTATGGCCCGGATCGATCGACCACGATTTTGTCGATCAATAATGCACGCTCCGCAAAAAACAAGTCCATAATGCAGGCGTAGGCGGTCGCCGTCGCGAGCCCGAGCCACAGACTCCTCGATCCAGCGAGCAACGAGCAGCTAGCAGCAGCCGCGCGTGACCGATCACGATCGGTACAGTTCATGGGCCACGCCACGCCGGCCATGGATCCACCGGGCCACCACCACCACCTCGCCGTCGATCGTGCCATGTCCCGCTGGACGGCCGCACAGCCACACTCCTGCCAGGCTGCCACGCCGTCCCGGCGTTATCAGGAGAGGGTGCGTACCGCGATCAGGGCCATGTGGTCGACTGCGTGGATCTGTCACGATATCGGGAGGAATCTTATTATGCCCAGTCGATTGCCCCTAGTTCCGTGGCTGGTGTTCCAGTAGCAGGGAGTTTTCGTTATCAGGTTTGGACTTTTAGAGTCACCACAATGATGAGAGCAGCCGCTTGCTTAATCACGTAATGGTGATCGGTGAAAGGGACAAGGGAGCGAGAGCTCTACGTGTGGCTTGCATGCTGCGCCTGCTCTCTTGAAGCATATTCGATCGGATCCATCGAATATGGGTTAATCATTTTTTGTGTTTTTACACAACCCACAAAAATATAGGTTTTGTCTCAGAACTTCACGTGAGGGCATAGAATATGGAGATGCACACACGATTTTTTTTGGATCTTTTAAAATTTTAAAATATGTTTTTGGGTAAGGGAGCACATGCATACCTAGGATCAAAAGTGAATTTTTGAAGAACTAATGATATTCAAATTTTAATATCCTCACTTGTTTGACACGCTGGCGTTTTATTTTCTTGCACGAATGGTTTTAAGTATGGTGGTTTCGTAGTCGAGGATCTCTTTTCTTTTGTTTTCTTTGTAGGGGTGTGCTAGGAACGAGTAGTTTTGAAATACTCGGTCGATCTCACTGTGACGGTTGGATCTCACTATAGTGTGAAATTTGAATGTATGATTAATGCAATATTGAACGTTCTTATGCGACATCACATGTCCTCAAATTTTACGTCAAAATGTTGGAACAGTGACACACCAATGTATCAAAGCAAAACAAATATATGAAACATCTCCCATCGAACACATGAAAATCTTGAGAAAATCGATCTCAACATTTGCAACATGAAAAATCAATGGATGCAACTACTTGAAATTAACTTTGCAACATGGAGACATAATATGGGATAGACGCCCAAATCATTACAACATGTCACAAATGGGTATGACGCAAATGACATGTGAGCTTGTGGCTAAGATACCTTATGCAACATCAAAATTCTCAGTTTCACTAACCTATAACCACCATCAATAGTGGAGTCTTTGCTTTCATCAAACGAGGCTCATCTACCACGGATATGGTTCGCTAGAGCCTTGTCCAAAATAGACTGGGTGGTCACAAATAAATTTTGCTAGGTTCACCATCTTCCCTAGTTTAATAACATGAATAATCTTTGCTTCGACTTCCAAATGAACCTCAATGGTCATGTTAGCGTGCTCCACTATCTTAATGAACTAGCGTGGAGAACAAGTAGTGGTGGGTGATGGGAATGAGTAAAGCTGGAAGGAACGAAGGGCTGCCGGGAGTAAAGAAGACAAATCAAAGTAGTAGGAAGTGGAATGGTGAAGGAGAGAAAGATTTTGTGGCATGTGGTTGGAGAGAAAATAACAAGATTGTAACATCCAAATGTTTAGGAACCAACGAATGGTAAAAATAAGCATATGTGCATTTGCATGCATTCATTTGGAAAAAAATTGAGGTAAATTTTTCGCAAACTAAAATCCCGGAGGGGTCAAAGTTTCTTTCACTATGTTGAGTTAGGGTTTAGCTCATCTTCGTGATTGCTATAAATTTTGACATGATCTCTAGGAATTTTGAGTTATTTTGGGGTAATAATTTAAATTGACATTGAAATTTGAATCTACTTTTTAAATAATTCAAACCAAAAACATTTAGAAGTTTATTGTTTTTAGAAGGAAATTTAAGTATTTTAGTGTGAAGTATTATTATATTATACAATAAGTGTATAATTAAAAGAAATTCAAGACATTAAAGTAATATAAATGAATACAAATAATTAGAAGCTCTTATTCATTTCTCATTCTATATATTCAAAAGATAAGAAGGATACAAATAAGTAAAAGTTCATTACACAAATAAATAACTACAATTATAAAAATAGAAATAATTTATTGAATCTTATAAACGTTATATTACTCTTCATAGAAGAAAAAAGGAAATTACAAAACAATAAAAAGAAAAATCTATACTAATGCCTAACTAAATCTTGTAGCCCGGGGTCTTCTCTATAAGAACTTATACCTGCAAGCAAATATAGAAAACAAAACTAAAGCAAAGGCTATTGTTAGAAGAATTGCTCCCAAATATTAACAATGAAGTGCACTATAGAATTTCATGAAGGGAATATGCCCTGAGAGGCAATAATAAAGTGTTTATTATGTGTATTCCAAGTATATGATAGATGTTTATTTTGCATGCTATAATTGTATTAATACGGAAACGTTAATACATGTGTGTTTAATAAACAAGCGAAGTTCCTAGTTAAGCCTCTCTCATAAACTAGCTCGTTGATTAACAAGATGATCAAGGTTTCCTGATCATGGACATTGGATGTTGTTAATAACGGGATCACAACATTAGTGTAATGATGTGATGAACATTCATCCAAAGTATAGCATTACGATCAAAGTCATTGAGTTTATATTGCTATAACAACTTACGAAGTGATCCTAATCCTTAGACCATGAGATCATGTCAATCACTAACACCGGAAGAGTTTCTTGATAACATCAAACGTCACACCGTAAGGTGATTATAAAGATGGGTTCGAACTAATAAAGTGTTATGTTGAGGCTCATGGATCGAGAGTGGAATTTGTTCATCCGATGACGGATAGATATACTCTGGGCCCTCTCGGTGATATCACATTGATTAGCTTGCAAGCAAGTGATTTGATCACTAGAATGTTATATCACAGAGCGAGAAAAGAGTGCATGTCGATAGAGATCAAACTAGGTATGGAGATACCGATGATCGAATCTCGGACATGTAATATATCGTGAAACAAAGGGATTAAGATACTAGCGTAAAGGTTAAAGCGATCACAAGAAAGTCATCGTTGAATGTGTGGGAGTTTATGGGTCTCGGATCCGCTCGATTATTGATGCGAGAGGGGTCTCGATCATGTCCGCATTATTCACGAACCGTAGGGTGACACACTTAAGAGACACCGACATCCAATTGGAGCAAAAGTTTCATGCGAAAGAATGAACAAGCGCAGAATTTATTTCACTAGATACCAAAGCAGGTTTGGGTGAAATTGCATAAAGTGGTTATGCATGTGAAATAGAATTCTAGCAAGGGGTTATTGTGAATGTTTGTCATTAAAGTAATTGACAAAATTCTGAATAAAATAAAAGAGTTTTATTTAATGAGAGTTTGCATTAAATTTGGTGGAAATTTAATGGGAATTTGAGTGGACTTTTGAGTGGAGGGAATTTAGAGGAGATTTGTGAGTGGAGTGTCCACCCACATGAAGAGGGGAGCGCAAGGGGCAGCCCCATGCGGCCACCCCTTGGGGTTCCCCCCCTCCTCCTATAAAAGGAGCCCCCCTCCTCACTTGTCTCTCACACCTCCTCGTGAAGGATCTCTCTCCCCCTCTAGAATTTATCCCCCATGGTCTCGGACTAGCGAGATACATGTTCCCGGTGGCTATTCGGCAAGAAAGAGTTGTGCTTCCGCTGCATCGCTGGAGCGAGGAGGCGGAGGTTGCTCGGTGCCTCGAACGTGTGTGCGAGCGGATGCTGGCTGCTTTTCTTGCGCTAGGACTTCCTCTCGATCTTGAGATCGGCAAGAGATCGTCTACATCAACCACGAGTTGAACTCGTTAAGCTTTGTCGGTCTTCAAGGGTATGTTCTCTACGGATATACATCCGCCCGTTGTTTGTATCTAGTATAAATAGATCTTGGTATATAGTTCACATCGTAGGAAAATTTTTGTTTTCTATCTGCGAACCCTACAATGGTATCGAGCGGATCTATGCGTAGATACTTTACAGGTAGTACACATATGAGTATGTGGGCGATGATGATCATGTTGTTGCTCCTTTGTTGTGATTTTGGATATTGGTGGCATAGTGGGATGAAGCGGCCCGGACAAACTTTACATGTCCTTGCACATGAGACCTGTTCCACGCTTGACATGCAACTAGTTTGCATAAGTGGCTAGCGGGTGTCTGTCTCTCCTACTATAGTCAATATCTATTTTGCAAGCGATTTGTCAACAATTTGATTATCCTCGTTGTGGTTCATGTTCGTAGGTAAGAACGGTTCTATCTCGAAAGCCCTAAGCCACGTAAAACTTGCAATGGATAAATTAGAGGCGTCTAGTTTAGATTGTTGCTGGGCTAGTGTTATGATATGGTAGTGTTGTAAGTAGAAGTATGAGATGATACTCTTACAACACACATAGCGTGTAAAATCCATAGACCTTGGATTTACACATATAGGTATGATAGTGATCATACCACGATGCACATGATAGAGATCATCTGCGGGAACCATATAATTTCACTAATAAACATATGATGTTTGATTGCATCTTATATTGCTTGTTTAGCGCTTTGTTAGGCATAATAAGATGATCCCTCATTTAAATATCAAGATAAGAATGTGTTCTTCCTTTAGTATGCACCGATTATGTTTTCGCCGCTCCAAGACATCACGTGATGATCGGGTGTTCTTGGATCCACGACCATATTTGGTGTAAAAGCGATTACACGCAAATACTAAGGTTCTAACTTGGCGAGCTTAGCATGTACAGACATGGCCTCGGAACACAGACCGAAAGGTTAAGAATGAGTCATATAGTTGATATGATGCCCATTTGATGCTCGCCTTTGAAGCTATACCGACTCACGTGATGATCGGACTTGGTGTAGTGGATTTGGTTCATGTAATCACCAAAAGGACACGAGGGATGTCGCTTTTGAGTGGGAGTTCATTCGTAATATAGATTAGTTGAACTCGATCTATCATACACTTAGTCTAAACTTTACAAATTCATTGTAGATGGCACCACACCTTTTAATTTCAATGCGTTCATGGAGAAAGAGAAACTAGCAACGAACGGTAGCAACTTTCTTGAATGGGCCATGAATTTGAGGATTCTCTCTCTGCACAAAAGCAATATGTGCTAGAAGCGCGTTAGGCCCCACCTTTGATGATGCCCCGACGAGGAGAAGAATGTCTATCGACTCGTCGGAGGACCACAACTTAGTTCATTGCGGCATATTGTATGGGCTAGAGCGAACTTGAAAGCGTTTCGAAACGGCAATGCATTTGATACAATGGGTGAGTTGAAAATGATTTTCGACACACATGCTTGTGAGAGCTACAATGCTTGAGAAAAGTTCTTTAGCTGCATGATGGAAGAGCATTTCCGATTAGTGAGCATGTACTCAAGATGTCGGGTTCGCCGATAAGCTTGTGTCCTTGGGAATAACGATTCCCATTGACTTAGGCATCCATCGTGTTCTGGTCTACGCCACCTAGCTATAAGAGCTTCGTGATGAACTATAATATGCAAGGCATGAAGAAGTCTCTCCCGAGCTTACCAATGCTTAAAACTGCGAAGTGGAGATCAAAAGGAACATCAAGTGTTGATGATCAATAGGAACACTGGTTTCAAGAAAGACAAGAAGGAAGCGGAAGGGAAGTAAGAGGCAAGCCTGTTGCACTGAAAAGAAACCCGAGTTGGACCTAAGTCGATCTTGAGTGCTACTATTGCAAGGGGTAGCCATTGGCGCAAGCGCCCCAAGTATTTGGCGACAAGAAGGCATAAAGGCAAACAAAGGTATATATGATATACATGTTATTGATGTGTACTTGACTAGTGCTCGCAGAGCACCTGGGTATTTGATACGGTTTAGTTGCTAATATTTGTAACTCGAATCGGGCTGCGGAACAAGCGACGCTAGCAAAGGGTGAGGTCAAGATGCGTGTCGGCAATGGATCAAACGTTGATGTGATCGCCTTGAACACTACCTCTCCACTTACCGTCGGGATTAGTCATAAACCTAAATAAATGTTATCCGGTGCACCCGAGCATGAACATTGTATGGATCATGTTTGATGCAAAGTGGTTATTTATTTAAATCTGAGAACAATGGTTGTTCCATTTATATGAATGAAATCTTTTATGGTCATGCACCAATGATGAATGGTTTATTTCTGTTGGATCTCGATGATAATGTTACACATATTCATAATGTTGATGCTAAAAGGATTAAACTTAATGATGATATATCCGCATATATGTAACTTGCCGTCTAGGTCATATTGGCATTAAGCATGAAGAAGCTCCATTCGGATGGACTTTTGGAATCACTTGATTATGAATCATTTGATACATGTGAGCCATGCCTTACGGGCAAGATGACTAGAACGCGTTTTCGGTTCAATGGAGCAGGCGATGATTTATTGGAAATCATACATTACGATGTATGTGGTCCAATGAGTGTGTCGTGAGGTGGATATCGTTATTTTGTTACTTTCACGGATGATTTGAGTAGATACGGTTATATCTACTTGATGAAACACAAGTCTGAAACCTTTGAAAAGTTCAAGGAATTTCGAATGAAGTGGAAAATCATCGTAATAGAAAGATCAAATTTCTGATGCCGACCGTGGAGGTGAGTATCTAAGTTACGAGTTTAGCACTCACATGAAAGAGTGTGGAATTGTTTCACAACTCACACCACGGAACACCACAAATAATGGTGTGTGAACGTCGTAATCGTACTTTATTAGATATGGTTCGATCTATGATGTCTCGACGGACTTGCCGTTGTCATTTTGGGGTTATGCACTAAAGCTGCTGCATTCACTTTAAATCGGGCACCATCTAAATCCGTTGAAAAGACACCGTATGAATTGTGGTTTGAAACAAACCTAAGCTGTCATTTCTTAAAGTTTGGGGTTGCGATGTTTATGTGAAGAAACTTCAACCGGATAAATTCGAACCCAAAGCGGAAAAATGTCTTCATAGGATACCCTAAAGAAACTATTGGGTATTCCTTCTATCAGATCCGAGGGCAAGGTTTTTGTTGCCAGAATGGATCCTTTCTAGAGAAAGAGTTTCTCGCGAAAGGTGTGAGTAGTCGGAAGGTAGAACTCGAAGAGGTTGTGGAACCTTCTCTTCAAAGTATGGCGAGTAGCCTTGCCGGAAGTTGTTAGGAGTTGGCTCCACCTGTTGAAGAGGAACTAATGATAATGATCATGAAACTCGAAAGAGAGTACTACCGAACCTCGCAGGTCAAACAGACGCGTCGGCTCCCGGTATGACGGAAATCTGTCATAAATTTCATGGTTGATGAAAATAATGACCTGCGACGTATGAAGAAGCGATGATGAGCCCGGATTCCAACAAATGGTTAGAAGCCATGAAATCCGAGATGGAATCCATGTATGAAAATCAAGTTTGGAACTTGGTGGAATTACCTCACGGCCGAAAGGCCGTGGAGAACAAATGGATTTTCAAAAGGAAAAGCGATCTTGATGGTAATGTGACCATCTATAAAGCTCGACTTGTCGCAAAGGGTTTCGACAAATTCAAGGAGTTGACTACGATGAGACTTTCTCTCCGTAGCGATGCTAAAGTCGATTAGGATTATGTTAGCAATTCTGCATATTTCGATTATGAAATATGGCGGATGGATGTCAAAGCGTTTCTCAATGGTAATATTGAAGAAGAGTTGTATATGATACAACCAAAGGGTTTTGTCGATCCTAAGGATGCTAACAAGGTGTGCAAGCTTCAGCGATCCATCTATGGATTGAAGCAAGCATCGCTGTTGGAATCTCCGCTTTGATGAGGTGATCAAAGAGTTTGGATTTGTCCAAACTTATGGAGAAGCTTGTATTTACAAGAAAGTGAGTGGGAGCAATGTGGCATTTACGATATTATATGTGGATGACATATTATTGATCGGAAATGATATAGAACTTTTAAAAAAGTGTTAAAAGTTATCTAAACAACAAATTTTCAATGAAGGACCTAGGTGAGCGTCATACATATTAGGCATAAAGATCTATAGAGATAGATCTAGGCGCCTAATAGGGCTATCATAAGTACATACCTTGATAAGATTTTAAAGAAGTTTAAAATGGGAAGTAAGAAGGGGTTCTTACCTATGTTGCAAGGCAAGACATTGAGTAAGACTCAAAGTCCGGCTTCGGAAGAAAGAGAGATAATGGACAAAGTCCCTATGCTTCACCATAGGCTCTATTATGTACGCCATGCTATGTACAAGACGGATGTGGCACGCTATTAGTTTGACTAGTAGGTACCAATCGGATCCAGGTTGAACCTTTGGATAGCGGTCAAGAATATCCTTAAGTACTTAAGAAGAACTAAGGATATGTTTCTTGTATCACGGAGGTGAAGAAGAGCTCGTCGCTAAGTGTTATGTCGACGCTAGCTTTGACACCGATCCGGATGACTCTAAGTCTCAATCCGGATCGTATTTCTCATGAATGGCGGAGCGGTTAGTTGGAGGAGCTCCAAACAACCTGTGGTAGCGGGATCAACAACGGAGGCGAATATGTTCTTTGCTTGGGCGACTCAGAAGCGATTTGGATGAAGGAGTTCATATCCGAACTAGGAGTTGTGCAAGCGTTGGACCCAATGGTGATCTATTGTGACAACAATGGTGCCATTGCCAATGCCAAAGAGCCAAGGTCTCACAAGCATTCCAAGCATATTAAGCGCCGATTTCACTCCATCCATGAGCATGTCAAGGATGGAGATATAAAGATTGTAAAGTACATACGGATCTCAATGTAGCAGATCCGTTGACTAAAACTCTCCCTAGAGCAAAACATGATCAACACCAGAACTCAATGGGTGTTAGAGATATCACTATGTAACTAGATTATTGTCTCTAGTGCAAGTGGGAGATGAAGGAATATGCCCCGAGAGGCAATAATAAAGTGTTTATTATGTGTATTCCAAGTATATGATAGATGTTTATTTTGCATGCTATAATTGTATTAATACGGAAGCGTTAATACATGTGTGTTTAATAAACAAGCAGAAAGTTCCTAGTTAAGCCTCTCTCATAAACTAGCTCGTTGATTAACAAGATGATCAAGGTTTCACGATCATGGACATTGGATGTTGTTAATAACGGGATCACAACATTAGTGTAATGATGTGATGAACATTCATCCAGTATAGCATTACGATCAAAGTCATTGAGTTTATATTGCTATAACAACTTACAAGTGATCCTAATCCTTAGACCATGAGATCATGTCAATCACTAACAGGAAGAGTTTCTTGATAACATCAAGCGTCACACCGTAACAGGGTGATTATAAAGATGGGTTCAGAACTAATAAAGTGTTATGTTGAGGCTCATGGATCGAGTGGAATTTGTTCATCCCGATGACGGATAGATATACTCTGGGCCCTCTCGGTGATATCACATTGATTAGCTTGCAAGCAAGTGATTTGATCACTAGAATGTTATATCACGAGCGAGAAAAGAGTGCATGTCGGAACGAGATCAAACTAGGTATGGAGATACCGATGATCGAATCTCGGACATGTAATATATCGTGAAACAAAGGGATTAAGATACTAGCGTAAAAGGTTCCGACGATCACAAGAAAGTCATCGTTGAATGTGTGGGAGTCGTATGGGTCTCCGGATCCCGCTCGATTATTGATGTGAGAGGGTCTCGATCATGTCCGCATTATTCACGAACCGTGGGTGACACACTTAAGAGACACCGACATCCAATTGGAGCAAAAGTTTCATGCCGAAAGAATGAACAAGCGCGAATTTATTTCACTAGAATCAAAAAGTTTTTGGGTGAAATTGCATAAAGTGGTTATGCATGTGAAATAGAATTCTAGCAAGGGTTATTTGTGAATGTTTGTCATTAAAGTAATTGACAAAATTCTGAATAAAATAAAAGAGTTTTATTTAATGAGAGTTTGCATTAAATTTGGTGGAAATTTAATGGGAATTTTGAGTGGACTTTGAGTGGAGGAATTTAGAGGAGTTTTGTGAGTGGAGTGTCCACCCACATGAAGAGGGAGGGCAGGGGCAGCCCCATGCGCCTGCCACCCCTTGGGGTTCCCCCTCCTCCTATAAAGGCCCTCCTCCTCACTTGTCTCTCACACCTCCTCGTGAAGGATCTCTCTCCTCTAGAATTTATCCCCATGGTCTCGGACTAGCGAGATACATGTTCGGTGGCTATTCGGCAAGAAAGAGTTGTGCTTCCATGCATCGCTAGAGCGAGGAGGCGGAGGTTGCTCGGTGCCTCGAGCGTGTGTGCGAGCACGGATGCTCTTTTTGCGGCGCTAGGACTTCCTCTCGATCTTGAGATCGGCAAGAGATCGTCTACATCAACCACGAGTTGAACTCGTTAAGCTTTGTCGGTCTTCAAGGGTATGTTCTCTACGGATATACATCCGCCCGTTGTTTGTATCTAGTATAAATAGATCTTGGTATATAGTTCACATCGTAGGAAATTTTTTGTTTTCTATGCTGCGAACCCTACATTTCATCATAGAGAAAATGTCGGGGGGATGATCCCGGATGGGATAAACTAGGCCTAATTGGTCGGCTCCAGAGAAATTAGGCCAGATGATCACAATACAGAAGACCTGCCTCCGGGTGGAACGCTCCAACCGGTCCACCCTCGAGCTTCCCCGGCTGGCCCGTCTAGCCGGATGACCAGAGGATACAGAGGGCGTGACGCTCCCCACAGAGCATGCCTCTGTCTCCTCGCGTCACCAAAGCTGGTGCGCCATCCAAGAGGCGCTACACTGAGCATGGCAAACTGGCGGCTGAGGGTAGCGTTGTCCGCTAACATCTAAAGCTTTGGCGCATGGGCACTTGATACGTCCAATTTGCATCACCATTCTATATCATAATTTACCTATATTCATTGATATATGTCTTATTATGAGGTATTAGTTATGGCTTTTCCATCTGTTTATGCATGTTGGATGATTCTTGGAGGATGGACTGTCGGAGTCTGGATTCTGATTGGAAAAGAAGGTGTTTCGGTGCAATTTTGCGAAGATCAAAAAATACCAGAAAAATATGGGAAAATATTATTTTCCAAAAGAATGAGGAAGCCAGGAGGAGGAGCAAAGAGGGGCCGCAGGGAGCCCACACCCCCTAGGTGTGGGCCCACCCTGGTCGTGCCTAGGGCAGATGTGGCCCACCTGCCCGACTCCCGACTCCGCCCCTTTGCCTATATCTTCCCTACGGAACCCTAAGCCTCGGGGAGCGACCACAGATAGATTTTTGCTGCCTCTAGGGGGCAGAAAACACCGAGAGAGAAAGATCTCTCCGGCAGACAGATTTCTGCCGGGGGAATTCCTTCCCGGAGAGGGGAGACCGTCGTCATAAACACCATCATCAAGCTAGGCTTTATTGGGATCATCATTATCATCATCCACACCATCATCTCCACCAGTACAATCATCAGCACTCTGTCCCGCTGTAACAATTGTGTTGGATATTGCTTTAGTTCTTAGGGGAAACTTTCCCGGTGTTAATTACTATTGTAGTTCATGCTTGTGAGTGAAACCATTGGATTATTGTTTATGTTCAGATTGTTATCCATTACCATATCATCTTTGATCTTGATCCATATGATGTCTTGTGAGTAGTTCGTTTAGTTCTTGAGGACATGGGAGAAGTCATGTTGTTATTAGTGGACTTGTGTTGAGTTATTATTCAATGGTTTAGTATTTAATTTGTGGTGATATTCTTCTAGTGGTGTCATGTGAACGTCGACTACATGATACTTCACCATTTATGGGCCTAGGGGAATGCATTGTGTATTTGGCTACTAATTGTGGGGTTGTCGGAGTGACAGAAACCTGAACCCCCGTTAGGACACCTTTGCACAAGGGAGCGTAGGATCTCAGAGTTTAAGGCTATGGTTAGATTTATATCTTAATTACTTTCCTGTAGTTATGGATGTTTTCAAGGGGGTTTAATCACAAGTATGTATTAGTCCAAGTACGGTCGGTACATTAGCACAGGTTCACCCACACAACACTTACAACACCAAAGAAGAGTACTCAGCTATATGAAGCTAAAGCACTTGACAGAATCCCTGTGTGTCCTCAAAAACGTTTGGTCCCTATAAGTATTTCCACCGGCTTGTCCTTTTCTAAGAAAGGATTGGTCCACTTGCTGCGTTTGTTCTTTGTTACTTCACTTTGTTTTGTTCTCTTATCAGAAAACCACTAAGAATCCGTTTGCTAAGTATTCACAGGGATTTCCTGCTCCATACCACTATTAAGCACCTTATGCTCCTCGTTGGGATCGACACTCCTATTTATCGAAAGTACTACGATACACCCCCTATACTTGTGGGTCATCAAGACTATTTTCTGGCGCCGTTGCCGGGGAGTGAAGCGCTATTGAAGAGTGGAACTGGTAAAGGAAACTTCTACTGTGAGTATTTCTTTTGTTACTACTTGCTACTTTGTTTCCAATATGGATAACCCACTTGGTTTTCTATTTGGGAAAACTACTACCACTGGTAGGGTAGTAGATGAACCACCACCTGTTGAGATAGATCATTTTAAGATACCTACAAGTATTGTTAATCGTGTTATGGAAAATTATTATTTAGGGGATGGAACTGTCCATCCCGGTGATCACTTGCTTTTTATCCATGAATTATGCGGGTTGTTTGGTGTGCGGTATCACAACGAACAATTGAATAAGTTACTCTCCATATCCTTGAAAGGGAGAGCTGAAGAATGGTATAAGCTGCTGAAGAATGGGCAATCTATGGAATGGGAGGAGATGGCATCTCTCTTTTACTCTAAATTTTATCCTCCTAGTGAAATTCATAAGGATAGAAATCTTATATATAACTTTTGGCCTCTTGATGGAGAGAGTACAGCTCAAGCTTGGGGGAGATTGAAGTTAGTAATGCTTAAATGTCCTATTCATCAACTTCCTAACAATATTATTCTCAATAACTTTTATGTTTGGCTTTCTCTTCATGATAAAGATTTACTAGATGCTTCTTGTGTTGGATCATTCACACGTATGAAGGAAGAAGCTAAATGAGATCTCTTAGACCGTATTCAAGATAACACTGAAGCTTGGGAGAATGACAAAGGAAGAAAGTCGAGTATAAACTAAGATTATGAATACATTAAATCTTTTATGGGAACTGATGACTTCCGTGATATTAGTAATGAGTTTGGTCTTGGTGCCCAAAGTATTGCCAACTGTTTTACGGCCTTTGCCTCTTACATAGAAATTCCCCAAAAGAAGTGGAATAAGTACCATGCTCCTTATAATGATGGTGTTAATCATGAAGGGGTTTGATCTCATCAATGCCCATTGTTATGGACTTGAGTTTTGGAGAAGACGGGGATGCTGGAGATCGTGGAACGGTTAGCAAACAAGCAACACGGGGACACAAGGTTTACCCAGGTTCAGGCCCCCGGAGGGAAAACCCTACTCCTATCCGCTCTTGATTCCGGTGAACCGGTTACAAGGGTGCGCAGATGCAATCTGGCGTGGAGGTGTGTATGCGAGAGTATGAGTCGAGAGTTCTAGATCGTGCCCTCCTGGCCTTTATATAGACTTAGTCAGGTCCCGGGCACAGTCCTAGTCGGTTACAGGTTCTAGGGTTTTACCCCTTTGAATTTCCTATCTACTCTAGTCTTGCTCTCCAAGGATCCGAAGGCACCATGGGCCTGGGCCACCCGAAAGTCTTCATGGGCCAACGTACTTTTGTCGTGGGCCTTCCTTGGGCTGGACTAGGTATGCTGAGATCACGCACCCGTAGGGTATAACCATGTCAGTATCCCCCGAGTGATCAGTCGAATCGTAGATTCGGCTGAGGACTCTTCAATCCTTCGGGTGCAATTATGTATTAACAATATGTGTGTAGGGTTGATGCGTGTGCCTGACTCACCCGATGGATCAGGGTCAGTTAACTGTCTTAGGACGAAACAAAACGATCTTCCTCAGGTTCGAGTCCCTCAACTCGAAACTGGAACATATGTTGGCGTAATTCGACTCAGGCCGCGGGGGACTTACAGGAGTGGAATTCCAGTGATTTTAATTGATGTACCCAACGCGTCCGTCGGGATTTTTCATCGCACCTGTTAGCACGGGTTTTTACTAGCAGAGCGCAGTCGTGTGCGTTGCCAGGCCATCAGATGATATCTGTAGGTCTTATCTTTGTGTCGCAGACACAACATCTAAATGTTTGTCACCGCGGAGGTGTTTCGGGTGGCCAAGGAGATCGTTGCTCACTCAGCATTTTGTTGGGGCAGAGTTGCCGAAAAGATTTTGCATGCTGATCCGAAAGATCACAGTCGAAGATTTCATAGGGTGCGCGATCAGCGCTCCCTATGGGAGTAGCCCCCGAGTGTCTGTTCGAGTCATAGACTCGAGCGGAGACTTTTATTCAAGTACTTTGTTTATTTTTAAGTCCGTAGGACACAAAAAAATTCGGATGCTTAAATCCATCCTCCCTATGGGAGTAGCCCCCGTGTCCGTAGTGGAGTCGTAGACTCGACGTAGGACTCGAAGAAATATTTTGTCTTTATCCATCTTTCGGGTGCGCGGCCAGCGCTCCTGATAGGAGTAGCCCCCGAGTATTTAGTCGAATCGAAGATTCGAATGAGCACTCTTAGCTTTGGAGCCTAAGACTTGTTGTTGGTGCTATTATAGCTTTTGATGACATCAGTGCCGAAAATCAATGACCTGAAGCATCTGATGCGCCAGAGATGATTTGACTGGACGAACGTGGGTCCCACTTGCTGAACTTGAATTGACCGGTCACGCGCGGCGTGGAGATAATTACGGCGTCTCCTCGATTTCCGCGTGTAGTGGACGGCGTGGTAACGACGGTTCGTTGTGATGCTGACACGTGTATGGCCAGATCTGCCGTTGGCGTTAGGTCGTTGTCGTGCTTTGTCTTCGCCGTTATAATCATTGGGGAAAGCTGCAGTTTGTTTTCACCGCATCAGTTCTTGTTTTCACTGCCTCCTTGTGCTCTAGCGATTCTTGCTGCGCGCTGGGGTTTCCTTCCACATTTCCATCTTCCCTTCTGCGCTTTCACTGCCGGCACCGCCGTAGCGCGATGAGGAAACCGAAGAAATCATCATCTGCAGTTGGTACTAGCGCCGCCGGAGGAAAGAAAGGCGCCACCGCTACCCGTGTCACCGATGGTGGTTGGCGGCGATCACAGACGCGGGAGAGTGATCTCCGCAAGCTTCGCGGGCGGGGTTTGATCCCGGAAGATAGGGAGGCCGTCAGACTCCCCAGGAACGAGGTAATCCCCCGTCCCCCAGCTGGGTATCGGGTTATGTTTCTTGCCTTCGTTATGCATGGGTTTTCTTTTCCAGTCCACAACTTCCTCCGTGGACTGCTTTTTCTCTATGGCATCCAGCTTCATCATATGTCGCCCAATTCTCTTCTTCACATTGCTTGCTTCATCACTTTCTGCGAGTACTGGATCGGCATTGAGCCGCACTTTGGCCTCTTCCGGAAACTTTATTCCGTGAAGAGGCAGTCTGGTTCGGATGGTGTTTATCCCATTGGGGGTTGCATCATCTCCCTTAGTCCCAATCTTCTTTTCTTTTCTTTTTCCATGTCTGAATCATCCAAGATCTTGGAGGAGGCGATGGTTTTATATCCGCGACTCCGTAGTGCGGGCAAGATTTTGGTCTTGTTCCTTTGACCCCTCCCAAAAGATTGAGCGAAAAGGTCTTGTAAAACAACATCTTGGATGGCGGTGGCGGAGATAGAGGCCCTTTACCGTCGGGTGGAGGATCTCCGGTGATTCCGAGAAGGAAGTGAGCGGCGTGGACATCATCCGACATTTCTCGGCGTCGGTGCAACCTCTCCAAGCGAGGCGCACCGATGTTTCTTTATTCTGGGCGCCGTGATCCGACAAGGGTTTCGGCTGAGAAAATCTCCGAGGGGGATCTTGACAGGACCCTTCGCTCGCTGCTGAAGTTCAAGGCCGGATAGGAAATCCCGGGGAAGTCGCTGACTCCGCCGTATTCTTCGGCGTTGGATGTTCCACAGGTGTAGATTTGTGCGCGTAGCGCTTTTTGTCGACTGCGTATTTATTTTTGTTTGTTTGCTAACAAAGTCCCTTCTGGTTTTGCAGAGCTTCAAGGTGCTGGGAATGGTACCGCCATTGCCTGAAAAATATCCGAATGCCCCGGATAATGACGTGGTGGATTCCGTGTCTGAGCTGCCGTCGGCGCGATCTCCGGCAGAAGATGCCGACGAGTCGAGTGAGGACCATACGCGCAAGAGATCACGGATCTCCAGCGAGTCTTCGGATGCCTCGACTCCTCCGACTCCCAGAAACCCTCTGTGCCTTGAGCGTCATAGTGACGGGCATGGAGGCTCTTCCTCTCCCATTCCTGCCATTCCTGTGTGGGCTGTAGCGCCACCCGCAGCGGAAGAAGAAGGAAGAGAAAGAGAAGAAGGAATAGAAGAAGGTGGAGAAGAGAGCCCGAAGGACTCCTCCAGTCTTTGACCTGAGCTCGCTGGACTCGTCAGTTTCTTGTTTTACTGCTGTCGTTTTTCCTTCTTGATTTTGCACTTATGATGATTGCTTCGTATGTAGGCATTCCTCCCACGACTCCTCCAGCGATGGTGCTCGGGAGATGATGGGGGAGTCGAAAGTTGTGTCTCATCCTCCTCAAACGGCGGCAACGTCAGGGGGTGCCGCTCTGAATCCTCCTCTGCAGGAGGCGCAGGTTGTTGCGCCTCAGAATTTCGCCAGCGGGCCTTCGGAGTCGCCATCAGAGCATGTAAGTACCTCTGCTTCGTACCACGGGGGGAGCCCCCGGGTGTCTGAAAAATTTCGTGTCTTGTTCTTTTTTTGAATCTTCGGGGTTGGAGCCCCCGAGTGTCTTCGTGCTCGAGTTTTGCCTTTATTCCTTAATGTTGGGCACAGCCCCCAAGTCCTTTTTCTTACTGGTGTTTCTTTTTCTGCAACTTTTTGTGGAGGAGGCCAAGCGGCTGGTGCAGGAGAGCCTAGTGCTAGCGTCTAACCTCCGACAGCTTCAAGGTACCTGTTTGTTTTTTGTGCTTCTTTCATTTATTCCGGTCCTGCTCTGTGACGTTTGCTTGTTTCAAATGCAGAGGAGCATAATACTTCTCTTCGTGAGGTCGACGCTCTCAAGAATAGCCTTGGTCAATCGGAGAAGAAGGCCGAGGCCGCCCGTTAGTCTTGAAGGCGCCTCGAGCTAGAGATGACCAAGGCAACCGGCTAAGGCGTCTGCAGCGGGAGGCATGGACGTGAGGAGCAAATGGCATTGCTGCTGAGAGATAGGTGGCAGGCAAGATCATGGATGCTGCCAAGGCTGTTTCGGGTGAGTGTTGTATTTGTGCTTCTTTCTTCTTATTTTCTTATCTTCTGTTGATTTTCGGCATGTCCCTTTTTTTTGTCTCAGATGTCGCAGGCATCGAGTTTGACCAAGGCACTCTGGAGCACGGGAGTGCTCTAGATGATGCTACTGCAGCGGTCGAAGATCGTTGCAGCACCGTCGTCAGCTCCCTTGCCAAGGCGAAGGAGGTCCTTGGCCGCTTCTACAAGGAGCTTGTCCCTAAGGGTGCGGCCCTTGATGATGTGGATCCTCTGGCGGAGGCTTTGTTAGCCGAAGCGCCTGCGGCGTACAAGCGCAAGCAGAAGGGCATCGGCGCGTCCGTCGGGCTGGCGATGGCTTTGGCGGATGGAGCGGAGCTGGACCTACCCTAGATCACCTCCCGGATGCCGACGACCGCAGACGGATCCGAGGTAGCCTTTGCCTACTACGCCACCGCAGTTTATATGGGCCGAAGCTCATTGATTTGCTGTCTGAGTATGCGCTGCGGCAGCAAGGGGAGGCCAAGGATAGGCAATCCGGCTCCGAGGCGACTCAGGGTGCCGCGTCTTAGGCGTTGTAGATGTAGGATAGTTTGTAGCTTGCTTTTGCTGTAAATATTTTGAAGAACATAGTCCTTGTGCCACGTAGTGGCCTTATATGTTTAATGAATTCTTGTGAGTTGTGCTCTACCATTGTCTGAATGTTTGTGTCCTTTTCTTTTTCTGCTGCTCTAGGTTCCTTCGGGTGCTGACCCTGCTGACACCTCGCCCGCAGTGCAGCTGCGGCCATCTTTGGATGATCCTTCGCAACTCGCTTTTCTTCGAGACCGTGTTCGTAGTCTTGAGAGGGAGTTGCTTGGGTTGCGTGGTCACGCTGATGTTTGGAAGTCCAAGGCGGATCGTGGTGCAGCCAGAGAGGAGTACTAGATGGCGGAACTACTTCGGTTATCTGAGCAGCTTCAATGTAAGTTGATCTTTGTTTCGAGCTGCTGCTCAGTTCTTCGGATGAGCCTATTGGCCTTGCCTCTTATTTTGTGCAATTGTCGCAGGTGCTAACCTTGCTCCGAGGGAAGAGAAGGAGCGTGTCGTTGTTCGGGTCAATTGCTTGACTCAACAGGACATGGAGGCCGGCGGCTTCTTCTAGATGGATCGTGACTGTGCCATGGCTCTGGCGACGGTGCAGGATCGTGTACACCAGGTTTCGCGGGTGCTTCGCCAAGTGCAGACGTCGCTTGCCTCAGTATTGCACGTCATGTTTCTTTTGGATGCCGTACCGACGAGCCTTGCGGGTCTTCTATCGAAGTTTCGGAGCGTGAGCAATGTCAAGGAGTTGGTGCGGCAACAGCTCGTCGCAGGAGTGAAGGCTGCTTTGTCTCTCATGAGGCTGCACCGGCCTGATGTAGATTTGACTATTGTGGCAGCTGGGCCACCTCCTCGGCCGGATGGTGATGAGTGGGACATGCGTCCATATTACACAGCTGTAAGGCAGTATGCCGAACAGGTCGTAGATTTGTTTGAGCAGCGTGCTCAGGTTATTCTTTAGAATAGGTAGTACCTGTAAAAGAGATAGATATAAAATTTGTATATTTCGACTGGGTGTGTTGTGCCCTTTGTTTTAAAGATTTGTTTGTTGTAAGCATACAGTGCTTTTGTTTGGGTACGTGTCCTTTTCGTTTGCCTGACGTTGTCAGCTACTCAGGTGTACACGCGTAATCCTCGGTTGGTGAAATCGTGAGGTGGGGGGAGCCCCCGAGTGCGTTTGTAGCATAAAGTAAAGTTGCAAATAATGAACGGAAGTTTGGGGCAAGACACTTAGCTTTATTTATATCGTAATGGAGGAAGTACATTGTTTGGTTGAATAGCTTTGGCTGAAAAGCCTTATTGAAAGTAAAGGGGTAGGTATCTAGGGGTAGAATCGTCGCAAGTGCGCGATGTTCCATGAGTTGGAGTATGCGACTCCAGACTCCACGTGCTTGAGGTGAGGCGCCACAGGATGACCGGTGATGACGTAGGGTCATTCCCATGGTGACTCAATTTCTTTAATTCGCTCTTGTTTGAGTCGCAAGACGAGGTCTCCTTGACGAAGGACCTTGGGCGCAATCGGCTATGGTAGTTCGGAGACTCTGTTGGTATACCTGTGATCAGCTGCTATGTCTCTTGCTTCGTCGAGTGTGTTGGCGGCATCTTGAGTGCGGTAGTGGATTCGGCCATGTGGCGATGACCGGGGGCTGGTGGCGTGCCTGGTAGCGGCCTCGGCTCCGTGCACCATGAAGAACGGTGTAGCTTTGTGGAGCTGTAAGGCGTGGTCGTAAGCTCCACGGATGGTAGCTCTTCGTTCGTGCTCGGCTTTCCGTTCGAGTGGACTCATGGCGCTTCTTGATGCGGCGCCGATTAGGCGTTGGCCTTTTCCACTTGCCCGTTTGTTTGCGGGTGTGCCAGCGAGGCGTCGTGATGTTGATCCCAAGGCCTTCGAAGTCCCGGAACTCCTTGGAGATAAAGTTCGATCCATTGTCGGTGATGATCTTTGTGCGATGCGAACACATAGACAATGGACTCGAAGAACTTGACGCAGTTTTGCCTTTACGGTTGGTAACGGCATGGCCTCTATCCACTTGGTGAATTTGTCATTGCGACGAGGTAAACGTGTCCCCTTCGAGGACTTTGGCGGTTTGTCGATCATGTTGAGGCCCCATTGAGCAAAGGCGGGCTATAGGTATGGGTGCGAGCTCCACCGGTGCGGCGGTTTGTGGCGAACCATTGGCACCGTTGCATCTTCGACGATGTCGCTGCGTCGCTCATGGTCGTTGGCGGTAGAATCCGGCTCGTAGAGCTTTGGCGACAAGGGCGGCGCTGCGTGATGGCGCAGATGCCCTCGTGGATGTCTTGGAGGATGGCTTTCCGTCACCGATGGTGACGCAACTTTGTAGTACACCGTATCTGCGCTTGTCTGTTCGCCATTGATGATGGTGAAGGCTTTTGACCGACGAGATATCGCGGGCATCATCGGCTGTCGAGCGGTTCTCTGTTTATAAAGAACTGGAGGTATGGTCGCGTCCACGTTTCTTCGACTGCCATGCCCTGCATTAGGTTGACCATGGCTACCTCTGTGTCCAGTTTCTCGGGTCCTTCATGTCCTTCGGGCAGCGTAGCCCCCGAGTGTTCTGCTTCTTCGGATGATCCCTTGGGGAATTTCCGCTTGATGGATGGCACGCAGATCTGTTCGAGGAACACACCCGGTGGCACCTTTGCGCAGGTGGAGACGATGTTGGCGAGTCTGTCGGCCTCCTCGTTGCTTTCTCTTCCAACGTGCCGAAGCTCGCAGCCATCGAATTCTCCTTCGAGTGCGTTGTAGAGTGCGCGGTACGCGATCATGTTTTCGGCGTGTCAGACGCTTTTCGTTCATCGTCTGCCGGGCGATGAGGTTGAGTCACCGTAGATGACCAGCGCGTTCGCCGCATATCTTGCCATTCTCATGCCGTGGATGAGGGCTTCAGATTCGGCCTCATTGTTGGGCTCGAATTTCATCCGGAGGACGACTTCATCCGGTCGCCTTGGGAGGTCAAGATAACCCCGACTCTGCTCGACGGCGCTTGGAGCCGTCGAAGTCATGGTCCATGTGCGACATGTCGGAGTGTCTGGCTGCAGCTCCATCAATACGAGGAAGTCCGGGGGACTTGAGACTTGATTGCGAGTCGCTTCGTAGATGATGTCCGGTGTGACTCGATGCCCCATAGGGCCCGCAGCGTCTGCTTCTGGGTTATTCAGGATGCTGTTCAGGGGTGCCTCGTTGACGACCATCACCTGGTGTTCCTGGAAGTAATGGCTCAGCTGTCGAGCCGTCATGAACACGCCGTAGGCGAGCTTCTGGTAGTGAGGGTACCTTTGCTTTGTTGGTGTCAGTACCTTGCTGAGGTAGTAGATTGGGCGCTGGACCCCGTGGGTCTTGCCTTCTTCGGCTCGTTCGACCACTAGCACGGTGCTGACCACTTGGTGTGTGGCTACTATGTACAGCAGCAGAGGCTCACGCTCCTTTAGCGTGACCAAGACGGGCGAGGTGGAGAGAAGCCGCTTGAGGCTTTCGAATGCATCGTTGGCTTCCGGCATCCACTTGAATATATCTGATTTGCGTAGCAGCTGGTAGAATAGTAGGGCCTTCTCGCCCATGCGGCTGATGAATCTGCTTAACGCCGCTATTCGTCATGCGAGGTGCTGGACGCCTTTGAGGTTTTTCGGCTTCTCCATCATCATGATGGCTCTGATTTTCTTCGGGTTCGCCTCGATCCCTCGCTGAGAGATGAAGTACCCAAGCAGCTGACCCGATGGGACGCCGAAGGCGCACTTTTCGGGGTTTAGCTTGATCTCAGATGGCGGTCAAGGTTGTCGAACGTCGCGGAGATCGTCGATAAGTGTCCTTGCCTCCTGGTTTTTATGACTATGTCGTTAACGTGACTTGGACGTTGCGACCGATCCGGTCCTTGAGGCAGGCTGCATGCATCGATGCGTGGCACTGCGTTCTTTAGCCAAGGCATTGTGTTGTAGCAGAATACTCCGAACGGTGTGATAAACGCCATTTTCTCCTGATCTTTGACCTTGAGTCGAATCTGGTTATAGCCTAAGTAGGCGTCGAGGAAGGAGAGTTTCTCGCAACCTGCAGTCGAATCGATGATCTGATCGATCTGAGGAAGAGGGAAGTGGTCCTTTGGGAAATGCTTGTTTAGCGACGTGAAGTCCACGCACATCCGCAGGATGTCCGTGTCCTTCTTTGGGACCATGACTGTGTTTGCAAGCCACTCACTTTCTTTGATTTCCCTAATGAAGTCTGCAGCGAGTAGCCTGTTGATTTCCTTGCCGATAGCTTTGGCTCGTGGATCGGACAGTCTTCGGATGGACTATTTGACGGGCTTGGTGTCTGGAAAGACGTTGAGTGCGTGCTCGGCGAATTCCCTGGGAACTCCTGGCATGTCCGCAGGACACCGGTAATTTCAGCTCACGGAGGAATTCGACGAGCGCGCCTTCCTATGCGGGGCTGAGGTCGTTGGCGATCAGCGCCGTCTTGGAGGCATCTGTCGGGTGGATCTGCACCTTCTTTGTGTTGACCGTGGAGTCGAAAGACATGTCAGGTGCGTTTTGTCGTGCGACTGGGGGTGCCCCATTGTCCGTCACCTCGCGAAGCCTAAGGAGCTCCTCCCGCATTCCGAATGATTGGGAGATTCTATTGAAATCTCTGTCGCATTGGTCCGATTGGGTGAAGCTCCTGTGGACTGTGATGACACCCTTCGGTCCTGGCATCTTGAGTAGCAGGTATGCATAATGTGGGACAGCCAGGAACCTTGAGAATACTACACGCCCGAGGATGGCGTGAAATGTGATGGCGATCCACCACCCGGTTGCCGTTCGATCGGAAGTTGTCCGGCTTGCCGAAGATGACGTCGAGCCATATCTTGCCCAGGGGAAATATGCCCTTCCCTCGAACGATGTCGTGGAACGTTGTGTCTGATTGTTCCAGGCTGCACTGCGGGATCCGCATTGCTGCTAAAGTGCTTGCGAACATCATGTTGATGCCGCTGCTGCCGTCCATGAAGACGCGACTCATCTCGAAACCTCCGATCTGCGTCTCCAGCACCAGGGCAGCATGACCTGGGCGAGGGATCTGGCAAGGGTGATCTGAACGAGTGAACGTGATGCAGGAATCCGATCCGCTGAGGTACTCAGGGATGGCGGGTGGAGTTGCCACGGCCAGGTTGATCTGTCGGGTGATTTTCTTCTGCACCCTATTCGTAGGGCCCCCCTTCTGGATCATCAGTGATCCTTTTGGCAGGGGATACCCATTTCCAGCGTTGTTCTGTGCTGGTGCAACTGGTTGGTTCGGGCCTCCTACCGGTGGCGGTGGAGGAGCTCCATGCGCTATCTCACCTGGTGCGGGTCCGTTTCCGAACGCAGGGATTGGAGCCTGCTGCCTCATCTGCACCATGCTTTCGCTGAGCTTGTGGAACTCGCGGCAGTCCTTGAGCATGTGGCTCGCCTTCTTTTTGCCATCCTGCTTGTCGATGTAGAAGTGGATGGTGCATGGACCCGAAAGATTTTCGTATGTTGAGGGTCCGTTATCGCGGTCGTGGCGTTGCCACGACTGCGCTGGGCATCCTCCATCGTGGAAGTTTCCTCCGTGGTATCCTCCGCTGTTGCGGTTGGTGTCGTTGCGGCGATCGGCGTAGCCAGCCGCGACCATGTCGGGTCCATCGCGATCATCGTAGACGCGCGATCTTCTCTTTCTACGGCGCTCCCGTCTTCGGCCGTAGTCGTCCGCTTCATCCGATTGTGCTCGGTGAATGGAATCTTCGCCGTCGGCCCACCTGTTGGCGATGTCCATGAGGTGGTCGAGTGTTTTGGGCTTGACGCACCCAAGTTCCTCCTTGAAGTCTTGGCGCTTGCGCGTCCAAAGCGTCGATGGCCCTCTCTTCGAGATGTGTCTGCGGAGTTCTTGGTGTTGGACCAGCGTAGTATATATGGCGAATGGATTCGCCCGTTGAGTGCAGCGAGCGCAATTCTTGAGGCGGGCCTCTTGCTGGTGCCCTTGAAATTTCGGATGAAGCTGTAAGCTAGCTCCTCCCAACCGGATGGACCTCGATGATAGGCTCTTGAGCGAGATCCGTAGCGCTTTGTCGATTGCGGTGAAGGCATTGCATGGCGGTTTCTTTGTTGCCGCCGTGCAGCTTGACGGCTGACAGATGGTCACTGAGCCATGCTTTTGGATCTTGCGTTCCGTCGAACTTCAGAGTATCCGAAGGAAGCTTGAAATTGCGTGGCATCCGCGTTCTCCGAACGGATCTGCTGAAGCACCGGGCTCCACAGAGTTCTCCTTCGTCTTCGTCCATCTCGGATTCAGACGAGCATGCGCGCTTGGATCATGCTTTGTCGATTTTGCATTGTGTGAGCGCGTCTCTGGCGTCGTAGTCGCGTTTGTGGTGATGCAAGCTTTTCTTCCTTCGAGGGAGGTCGTGTTCCTCTTCCTCTTCGGATGAAGGGGTGGGGCTCGGCGTGCCGGAGCCTTCTTCTTGGCTCCAGAGCGTCTTGGTGGGCGCAGCTCCGACAAGTCCGTCGTAAGTGTGGACTTATGCATGGCCCTCTTGGTCCCCTCGGGAGGTGGATGGGCGCGAGTGCGATGGCTGCCATGATCGCAGCCTGCGGCGTTTTTGGGATGACGTTGCCGTCGGCGTCCATCTCCATGAAGTATGTGTGGAGAGTTCGCGTCAACTCGCGGCGCTCCTGGGGATCCATGTTCTACATCCGAGAGCGGTGCTTGTTGCCTGGGTTGGCGTTCGGGAGCCGATGCCCATGGCGGAGAGCGGCTCGTCGCTACTGGAATCTGAGGCCTTGCTTGCGTTTGTCAAGCACCTCCTGCATCTTGACCTGCTTCTTGTGCTCCTCGATTAGGAGCGGTGGTAAACCATCGGCATATCTCGCGAGGCATCTGCGGGCGATACTATGTTGCACTTACAGCTTCGGACTGGGTCCATCCTCTTTGCTAAAGGCGGATGGCGTGGCCGCGTTGTTTTTCTTCCGTGGGGAGATTGGCTATCTTCGCTCCCACCGCTTCGTGGCCGGGTTAGGCGGGTTGGGTGTTTGCTGATCTACGTCGCTTTGGATGACTACGGCGCATTAGTAGCGCTCGTAGATTGGCCCGCTTCTACCGCAGATTTCAGATCCGGAACCGTAGGTCCCTGCATCCGATGGCAGATCGGATAGATCGGAGTTGCAGCTGCTGCTGTCATAGGAATCATCTGCTGATGATGTTGTGCGTAGCACGGGGTGTGGGGCCCATGAAGCGGGCCTGATTGATGGTAGGGGCACCCTCTCAGGTAGGCGGAGGTGCCGATTTGCCACAGGCGAAGCTCCCGAACAAGATTTCAAGTCCGTCGCCTACGGGCTCGAAGTCCTTCATGGTGGCCGGCGAGTGGGCGGTGAAGTCGAAAGCACCAAAGAGGAGATGACTCTCCGTTGCTGCAGAGTTGTAGATCAATCGGGTTGGGACCGTCACGATCGCACAATCAGCGCCCCCAACCTCCACAGACGGCGCCAATTGACGAGGTTTGATCCCATCAATGCCCATTGTTATGGACTTGGGTTTTGGAGAAGACGGGGATGCTGGAGATCGTGGAACGGTTAGCAAACAAGCAACACAGGGACACAAGGTTTACCCAGGTCCAGGCCCCCGGAGGGAAAACCCTACTCCTGCTTGTCTGCTCTTGATTCCGGCGGAACCGAAGGTTACAAGGGTGCGCAGATGCAATCTGGCGTGGAGGTGTGTATGCGAGAGTATGAGTCGAGAGTTCTAGGTCGTGCCCTCCTAGCCTTTATATAGACTTAGGCAGGTCCCGGGCATAGTCCTAGTCGGTTACAGGTTTAGGGTTTTACCCCTTTGAATTTCCTATCTACTCTAGTCTTGCTCTCCAAGGATCCGAAGGCACCATGGGCCTGGGCCACCGAAAGTCTTCATGGGCCAACGTACTTTTGCCGTGGGACTTCCTTGGGCTGGACTAGGTATGCTGAGATCACGCACCCGTAGGGTATAACCATGTCAAATCATCTTCCTGTTAGAAGTACTCAAGTTTGTGCTACTAATTATATTGTGCCTGAACCTTATGTTGAGAAAATACATTTCTCAGCTAAGGTAAAGGAGTATTCTATGATGATTAGTGCAGATAATAAAGGTACTAAGAAAATTGTGGAGCCTGATGAGCAGTTGAATATTGAACCTGTGGTAGCATCTTTGAAAGTTTCAAGCCTAACTTAAAGGAATCTGCATACTTCGTCTTTGAATAGGTAAAAGTGGTGAAAACAGAAGGTTCGTGAAAACCCCAATATTTTTATATTTTTGATGTTTTTAATACATAAAGAAAGCTACGAGAATCGAAGAGGAACTCGAGTCCGGGTGGACAACCCACCAGTAGCGGCCTAGCCTCGTGCCTAGAGGGGGTTTGACTCCCCCGAACTCCGTCTTCGCCTCGTTTCCATGTCAAAACCTTCCTTATGCATTGAAACTTCGTAATATATACCCCCCCGAATCCCCCGAGGTTCGTGCATCGTGTTTTCGTCGTGTTTTCATTTCGATCTGTTTCTGTCCGGAAACCTTCTCAAGTTTAGAGCACCATGGTCTCCGCCGACGACAAAGGCAAGAAGCCCGAGGAGGACGATCCTCACAAACCCAAGGAGGAGGAGATTTTGGTAGGCTATGAAGGAGACATGGAGGAGGACAAGCAACCGGACACCTGTGCTACCGTCGCAAGCATTGGATTGGTGGCAAAACCTACCAAGCTCAAGAGGACAGCACGGATGTCTACGGGAGGGAAATATCGACGTCATGCCCTCTCTCCACAGTCACCTCCTCCAAGTACCAAGAAACCCTTCTACACTCTTATACATGAGCGTCAATTTCAACATGTTCGCAAAGGGAATTTGACCTCTGTAGCATCCCAGTTGTCTAACACCTGTAATGCTACATGTTATAATAATAAAATGGGCCACTTCCAACATATAATTGTTGCATCATCATCATATCATGCTCATGTCATCATGTCACCTTGCATTTGAGCATCATATAAAACCCTTTCTTGTTTGGTTCTTATCTCATGTGCATGATTAATTGTATTTACCTCTTGATATTGTATTTGGCTCTTGATATATTGTTAAATGCCCAAGTTGAGTTGAGGGCATCTCTCTTATTGACTCCACCACCTTTTCTTTCACCACCTTATAATTCCACCATCCAACTAATCTGAGCTTGGCATTTTGTTGATTATCTCTAGCTCATGTGGGTTGGTTGGATTCCACCCCTATTCTTTTGCTTGGCCTTGCCACCTTTTGGGAATGCATATGAATAATGCCATATTAATATTATTGTTTTCACAAGGATAAATGTGGCATTAATTATCTTGCATGGGCCATGCAAGTGCCACCTTTTTCTAGTTTTGGTTTTACTTGAAATTCTAAGTGGATCATCCTTTCTTTTGCTTAATCTTGTTTTGGGCTTGTAGTTCCTTCATCAAAACATCTCCCTCTCTTCTCCCCTTTAGCTAAACCCCTACCCCCATGCCCCATGCACATACATGTGCTTATGAGGCATGCACCAACCAAACCACCTCTTCTTTTGGATCTTGCTTGTTCTTTGTTTGGATCATGCATGGACCAAAGGAAAACCCCATCACCACTTAATCATCTCTCTCTCTTTTCTCTCTTTTCTCCTTGTCTTGATCTTGTGAGCTTGTCTTGTGAGGCATGATCAAGTTAACCCCACCTCCATCTATCTACCCCTATCCATCTACCCTAACCCTCTCTTTCACCTAAACCCTAAGCCACCCCTCTAAAAAAAATCTACCTAGCATGATCACCCCCTCACCTAAACCCTAGGCTCACCCCATGCCCTACTCCATCTCTCCCCTTCTCTCTTCCATGCAGGCCCCACCCCAGCACCCTCTACCATCTACCCTCCCCCACACGCCCAAGGATCACCCCAACCCTAGCCCTAGCCGAGCCGGCCCCTCTCCCCTCTCCCCTCCCCTCTTTTTCTCTCCCTCTAGCCTCACTGGCACGACCAGGGCCACCCTCTAGTGCCCACGCCCGCCTTGCCTGGCCCCGACCGAGCGAGCACGTGAGGGTGGAATAAAGGTGGCCGAGGCCACCCCTATCCACACCGCCTCCACGCCACCCCGCTCCCTCTCCGTCCCTATCCACCCACTGCCTCGCAGATACCCCAGATCCACCCAAGGCGCCTCTCCTCTCCCCTCTTCTCCATCGCACCGCCACGCCATGGCAACCCTCGGCCCACACTGCTCTGCATTTCAGACAAGCACGTTGGGGAGGTGATCGAGAGACCAAGACGAGCCTACACCACGCCTGACGCCCGTCGAGGAGAGACGGACCCGGAGACCCAAACCTGCCGCCCGAGCCGAAAACCCTAGCTACGCCATCAATTCGGCCGTTTACGACCGCCCTGACCCGATCCAAGCACGCCACCGAGCCCGCGGTGAGCTCCTAGCCCTCCCAGACAACCTCCCGTTCGTAGCCGCTTCCTGGGCGCGGTGTTCGTTTTGTCGAGCGCCCTCCGTGCGCCAGAGTCGTCGACGTCTGCCGCTAGCACCGCGCGCCGTTTAGCCTATCTAGCACGCGAGCTACCCCCTGACATCAACCCAGCGACCGCGGCGGCTCGCGGCCGCGCCATTTCAGCGTTCGACCCCACCTCGCCTGCACAAGGCCGCACTGTTCGCTCCGTGAGAGAAGAAACACGATGCCGTCATGCTGCACAAAACCCCCGCAAAACCTTTTGCCAACCCGCTGTCCATTTGGCCCATTTGTCTGTGGTGTCTTGGCGTTTTGCAAAAAGGCTCTCGACGTTTTCAGTATAAACCCATGGTCCGTTTTCCCAGACATGGCGTGTGGGTCGAAAACCCTGCCCACCTGTCTGCGACCCAGGCTAGAGTAGGATGGGTATAAAACGTCCCAGAGACTGTTTTAAAATTCAAATTAAGTTTAAATTATTTCAAATTCAATCCAATTCAGTTTTTAAATAACTTTTTCTTTGTAAATCCAAATTTGACAAACAATATATGTTTGGATATCAGAAAAATGAGAGGATTCCAAATATGCCATCCATATTGCCTTTTTGCACAATTAAAATTCCAAGTTTATCTAAATTACCACAAATGCCACTGGAATTTAAATAATTAATAACTTTTGATTTATAATTCCAAATTTAGCAAATGATATGTCTAAAATGATCAGCTCGACGAGACCTTTCTGTTTATACTATCCTTGACTTCAATTGCAGCATGCATCATATAAAAATATAGTGAACATCAACTATTATGGCAACAAATGTGATCCAAAACCCCATTAAAATGTTATTTCTTGTCCTCCACACCTCACCCATGCCATGCTACTTATTGCCATGCAACTTGTGCATCATTCATCATGGCATGATTGTTTGATTGACGCATCTTATTCATATGCTTGTGCTCTATATTCATGTTGGCCTTGTTTGTTTGGTTTTTCTCGGATAGACACTGAGCAGGGGTTGTATCAAGAGAACCAGAAGCACTACCCAGATCCGACCCTCGCTTCAACTGAGTTAACAGGCAAGCACTTCCACATGCTTGCATACATACAATACCTATTGCCTCTATCTTAATTCTTGCATCATTGAGTCGCTATTGCATTAAATTGAATCCCAAGTATGCATAGCCTTTACTTTTAAACCCCACCAAGCTTGTTCCTCCATCCCATGAGCCACTACTATAGGAGTTGTTTGAGCCATGCAGTCATAGAACAACATGTGTAGGGTATGTGAGAGTCTGAATAATGAGGTACCTAAACAACTTAACTTTGAGTAGTCGGATAACTAAAGAAAGTGGCACCGTGAGCAACATCTGCTATTTGGTTTTTCCTGCTCACTTGTGTCGTAAGACCCAGTACTTGATTCTGTTCCTTGTTTTATCGCTATCCACATCCGGAGGTATATGGGACCCCCCGAGAGCTTGATTCCGTCTTATTTCGGGGCCACAAACTAGTTTGAGGTTTTATTTACTATCATGTACTTATGCCATGCTATTTTACGTATTTAAATTGCGAGGGTCACTGCATCGCTTTAGGATCGGGACACGTTGTGGTATCGACAAGCCCAGCCCACACTTTGGTTCCTGGTTTACCGCCGTCCACCCAAACCTTGAGTCCGCTCGAGTCGACTATCTCCGCTATGGGATCTACTTAAGGGTGGCCTCAAATATTTCTGAATCTGTAATTGTTCACCGTGAAAGCCTCGTTGGGTTTTGATTTGGTTTTTCCGAGGTTGATCGAGCGTGTGTTGCTATTGGTGCACCCCGGCCGGGTAAAACTTTCTGAAAGCCGTGTCCGCGGATATGGACGACTTGGAGCATAGTTTCTTGATCATAGACAAGCATAACTAAAGTACCGCTTTAATCTGACTAAGTAACTTGACTAGTAAATAGTGCAACACTCATGGAATGGTTAATAAAATTGCCAACGGATGGGGTTGTTCGTCCGCCTTGTTGGTAAGCAGGAGGAGGATGGATCGGATGAGATTACCATTATAAGCTGTTGTTCTTAATTCACGGACATCCGCCTATCATTGGTTAGGCGGATGGTTAGCGTTATCTCAGAACTGCTAGGGTTTATCTTTGGCTGCAATTCGTCACCCCAGTTGTGTCCCCTTTAGAGGCATTCGGACTTCGAGTACCCTTAGGGTCTCACGATAAATTCTTGATTCAGATGGACGGTACCTCCACAGGGACGGATCTTTGGGTGGAAGAAGTCAAGATGTGGGCAACGATCGTTCGGTAGAGATTCCGAACGGGATCCGTGAGACTGTAGTTGGGATGTGCTTATTTCTATGGCATCTTATGCCAATTTGCTTCTTATCCGTACTGGATTTTGTTTGCCGCCCGCATGATACTGATGTGTGTTGTATGAGGAAGTATCCTAAAATATAGATCTATCTAGGTCATTTGAATCTTCTTGGTATGGCGTTGCTATATTCCTTTCTTTCTAGATGGTATGGCTCAAGTACTCTTGTATGGTGGCTTATGACATACCCACTTGTGTACGTAGTTGATCCCTTCGCCGACACGCCGTCTGACAGTCCCGTTGAGAGGGTAGTGGTTGGGACGTCTGAAAGGACTACCAGTGAGTGGCTTTTGGGGCCCCACCGTACTATTTCAACCACTACCACTCATCCAGGCTTGTATCTAGGAGCGTAGTTCACCGAGGTAGTTACAACCTCGATGTGGGATATGCCTCATTCTAACCATGCAGGGGAGGAACACACTAAGAAGGAAGAGTGGGGAAAGAATAGCAAGGACTGGAACTCTTAGTCTGATATGATCATGAACCGTATTGAGCAAAACTCGGAGTTGATTCATACTCTAACCTTTGAGATTGAGGAGTTTAGGAAGCTTATTGAGGAGCTTATCAAAATAACATCACCCCCACCGAAGGAGTAATTCACCATCAGGTTTTGCATCCCCTTGGCTTGTTCCAAGCTTGGGGGAGTGTCGCGGTATCACAACCATTATCTTTTATCTTTTACCTTTTTAGTGGATTCAGATCTATGGTAGAGAGGTTATCTTATAGTTTGGTTTGCATGTGGAAGTTTCTCTACTTTAGTTGATTAACTATGTATCCCTTGGTGTGAGTGCCTTTATTGAATATTAATGAGAAGTCTCATCTTTTACTTTTTGCACTTCTTATTTTAGTTTGCAATCTCTATTATATGATGGATCTTGTTGATCAGTATTGGCATCACTCTGGGAGCATCAAGTGGATCTAAATTGGTTTTGGCAAACCGAGCTCTGGTCAGTAGCAACACTTTTTGAGGTTTGAAAGAAAAAGAAAAGATAAAAAGCTTACAAATATTTTGTATCAATTATTTTCTTTCTTGTTGGCTCATAAGCTTAGTATTATTTATTTAAGATATTTTGTGTCTTCAAGGAATATTGCATGTTTGGATTTATTACTTGTATGTTTTCTTGTTTCTTTCAACTCTCTTGCTTGCTACCCAGCCTTGCTAGCCAAAAACCTGTTTTGAGACGGCATACTTCTCATGTTTCCAAATCCCTTTGAACCAAAACCTTTGCCACTTGTGTCCACCATATATACCTAGTAGCTTTTGCTATTCCAAGCAAATTCTCAAGCTTCATCTATCTTTCGAATTAAAAAGTATTTTGTTATGTGAAACATAGTTAGTAAAGCTCTCACAAACTTGATGGCACACCTTATTTACTTGACCCTAATAGACTTGAATCATTGTGCCATCAAAGTTGTATATGTTTGCATCTACACATTGGAATTAGCAGAACCGTGCTGTCACGGGGAATGTTTTCAACATTGCACTTGTACTCTGTACACAGTTGATATCGTGCTCTTTTGTCTATGGATGTCAATGGTGTGAAATAAAAAGGGAACTTGTAAGTCCATGGAGTTTGTATTTTTTGTTAGAGAAACACCTAGGCCGCTAGCCTAAGCCATGCCTAATCATGGTGGAAACTTTCAGCATCACCATAGTGAGCTATCTATGAAGCATCCTCAATAAAAAGCTATGCACATAGTAAATAAAAAGATCGTTGAGATGCTCATTGTCTGCTTGCCTTGTCATTTTGGTTATGGAAAAGCTCCTGTACCATGTGCAAGGGGTACCCCGTTGGCGGTTCTCAATGGTATGCAAATACTTACAATGCAAGAACTTACATGTGACCAAAGTTGAGTAGCATGAGGAGTGGCCCTCATATTCAAGGGACATGAGATTGCCAACTTATATTTCGTCAAGCATATACTCCAACTTTGTGCACTTTAACCTTAATCATCTCAAGATGACTATGATAGGGGCAATGAGGGCTCAAAGCTAGTAAGTACCATAATCTTTTGGAAGTTCTTTATGACTTGTAATCCCTGCTTCCCTCTATAAAGGGACCTTTCCCTCACTTCCAAGTTCAGTCAGTAAACCTACTTCCTCTCTATCTCCAACAAGCATTTGAGTTGTTGTGTTTCAAGCATTCATATGGTGATTTATTCAATCATGTACTTTATCTTCCTTGTTTGCACAAAACTCTTATATATTTAGTATTACTTTGAAAACCTTCACTTGTGAAAGACCTTTTGAGCAAAGAATGATCCTGTTTTGAAAACTTCTACAAAGCTTTATTTGTGAAATTGTTTGCCAGCTGTTCTCTGACCAGGAACAAAGTTTGCTAATTCCAATTATAATTTATCTTTATGCATCTATTTTGTGACTACTGTACTTGGTTGCAAGCTAAGTTATATAATGGTAAGTTGCTTTCTTATATGAGTTGTGCCATGGTAAGTGTGATGCTTCTTGTTCGTATTCTTTTATTGACACTTAACTCCATAAACCCATGGACATGTTTACTAAGCTCAGTTTTCGCTTGGGGACAAGCGAAGGTCTAAGCTTGGGGGAGTTGATACGCCCAATTTGCATCACCATCCTATATCATAATTTACCTCTATTCATTGATATATGTCTTATTATGAGGTATTACTTATGGCTTTTTCATCTGTTTATGCATGTTGGATGATTCTTGGAGGATGGACTGCCGGAGTCTGGATTATGATGGAAAAGAAGGCGTTTCGGTGCAATTTCGCGAAGATCAGAAAAATACCAGAAAAATATGGGAAAATATTATTTTTCCAGAAGAATGGGGAATCCAGAAGGAGGAGCGAAGAGGGGCCACAGGGGGCCCACACCCCTAGGCGCGGGCCCACCCTGGTCGCGCCTAGGGCAGGTGTGGCCAGCCTGCCCGGCTCCCGACTCCGCCCCTTTGCCTATATCTTCCCTACGGAACCCTAAGCCTCGGGGAGCGACCACAGATAGATTTTTGCATTCTAGGGGAGAAAACACCGAGAGAGAAGATCTCTCCGCATGATTACTGGGGAATTCCTTCCCGGAGAGGGGAGACCGTCGCCATCAACACCATCATCAAGCTAGGCTTCATCGGAATCATAATCATCATCATCCACACCATCATCTCCACCAACACCATCATCACCACTTCGTCCCGCTGTAACAATTATGTTGGATATTGCTTTAGTTCTTAGGGGAAACTTTCCCGGTGTTAATTACTATTGTAGTTGATGCTTGTGAGTGGAACCATTGGATTATTGTTTATGTTCAGATTGTTATCCATTATCATATCATCTTTGATCTTGATCCATATGATGTCTTGTGAGTAGTTCGTTTAGTTCTTGAGGACATGGGAGAATTCATGTTGTTATTAGTGGATTTGTGTTGAGTTATTATTCAATGGTTTAGTATTTAAGTTGTGATGCTATTCTTCTAGTGGTGTCATGTGAACTTCGACTACATGATACTTCACCATTTATGGGCCTAGGGGAATGTATTGTGTATTTGGCTACTAATTGTGGGGTTTTCGGAGTGACAGAAACCTGAACCCCCGTTAGGACACCTTTGCACAAGGGAGCGTAGGATCTCAGAGTTTAAGGCTGTGGTTATATTTATGCCTTAATTACTTTCCTGTAGTTACGGATGTTTGCAGGAGGTTTAATCACAAGTATATATTAGTCCAAGTACGGTCGGTATATTAGCACATGTTCACCCACACAACACTTACAACACCAAAGAAGTGTACTCGGCTATATAAAGCGAAAGCACTTGACAGAATTCTCGTGTGTCCTCGAGAACGTTTGGTCCTTATAAGTATTTCCATCGGCTTGTCCTTTGCTAAGAAAGGATTGGGCCACTTGCTGTGTTTGTTCTTCGTTACTTGCACTTTGTTTTGTTGTATTATCAGAAAACCACTAAAAATCCGTTTGCTAAGTATTCACAGGGATTTCTTGCTCCATACCACTGTTCAGCACCTTCTGCTCCTCGTTGGGATAGACACTCCTATTTATCGAAAGTACTACGATACGCCCCCTATACTTGTGTGTCATCGACCTTTGCATCGTTGGTGGTACCAGACAATCGAAGGCCGATCGGGTCTGCCCATCGTTTGGGCCCTACTAGTTGGCCCGCTTGTACTTACTGAATCATACTCTATGAGCATCTACAGTCGCATCCCCAAATCGTGCCGCAAAGGCTTTAGGGAAGCGGATGGAAAACCAATGTCTACTCCAGACAAGTCCAATACGTGTACTGTATTTTCATTCTATCGCATGTCTCTATTGGCTAGATACATGATTCTATTATGTTCATATGCTAGGATTATATTGGTGCAATCAATGGTACTCATGTCTTACAAGAGAAGTAAGCACTTGCCAAGCAAGAATGTGCTTGCTGCCTATGATTTCGAGACGAGGTTCACATATGTGCTAGCTGGTTGGAAAGGCTCAGCCCATGATGCAACCATCCTTGCTGACAACATCCCTAGACCTGATGGGATTAATATCCCTAATGGGAAGTTCTACCTAGGAGATGATGTCTATGGTTGTCGCACTGAGATTCTTCCACCATTCAATTCAACCAGGTACCATCTGAACGATTTTAGTGGAAGGAATAGGCCCCAGAATGCCAAGGAGCTATTCAATCTCAGGAACTCTAGCCTTAGTGTCACCATCGAGAGGTCATTCATTGCTTTGAATAACGGATTTAAGATCCTTGATCTGAAGACATTTCATCTAGTGCTTGCATGTTGGATTCTCCACAACTTGATCTTGGGGTATGGCCTTGATGATTTTTTCTTGGATGAGGAAAGTGTAATTCCCGACGACGATGACAATGGGCATGGTGTAGATCCATATGACAATGAATCTTGGAAGAACTAGAGGATGGAGTCGGCAACAACTATGTGGAATAACAAAGGTCCTAAGAACCGAAAAGAAGAAAAAGAAGAAAAAGAAGAGGAATCATGATCATGCGAGCTATAAAGATGTAGAACTTCTTGTTCATTCGTAGTAGACAGAGGTAAATTGATGAACTGCCATTCTTTTTAGCTAGGGTTGTGATGGTGAACTGCCTGTGATGATGAACTATCTTAGATAATGAGTACCTTTTGGTGGTCACGGAAGGTTAAGGTCACCCATCAAGAGAAGAGGTGGACACAGACCTATGCTGAAGGCAACCAGAAACACACGCTTTCTTCGTATTTGTGTTCTATGCTTGCAAGCATATTAAAAAACGGGTGGCAGAAAACGTGAATGACCCAAACTACCAAATGGGTTGTGAATCAATAAACATAACCCATAGACTGTTTCTAGCTAGCCTTCCTGGCCTTGGCACTAGCAGGACGGGCTAGATAAGACGGTCCAGCCAATCAAACATGTTTTTGAAGACTTCATGATACGATGAAGTCTTCAAAACCAAGATATGAAGTCTCCAAAATTGATATGATACAGGAAACAAATCTAGATAAGAGTGCAATGTTGAGAACAATCTCCAAAACCAATTTTCCGTTTGCACTTAGCAGTTCTTCATTTGCATGCAAATAGATCGTGTGATAGGTTATGTTTATATTTTGTATGCCATACATTTTCACGAATGTAGACGCGACGTTTTTCTTTTTCTTTTGCTGGATCTCTACATTTGTTTTCTCCTGCTGCTCCTCCGATTTCCTAGCCGGCCCAGGACAAAAGGGCCGTCGCTGGCTCGGACTTGTCTTGTTTAGCTCAAATTTAGAGATAGTGGGCTTTCTGATAAAGATGAAGGGTTATTTGGGTAGAGACATGGTTGGCCCGTGAACTATTTGCGAGTCAAATAGGCTCAGCCCATGATGGCCTCGTCCATAGGAAAAGAAGCAAGTCGAGCAGAATGGCAAAAAGTGACCAGCCAGTTTCCGCTAAAAAAAACACAAGGTGGTCAGCAGTGCTCCTCTCGGTCCTCCAGCGTCGCGCAGGACAGAAAAGAAAACCCATGAATTTCAGAAAGAAAATTCCAAGCGAAATTCACACACAAAAAGGATTTTAAGTGAAATTTGCACGAAACAATTCGTCGTTTCCAGTAACCGGAAACAATACAGTAATGCGCTCGAGACGTCGTGCGTATGACAGGATCGTGCATCCTTTCGGATCCTCCTGTTGACCGGTGCGTTCGGAATCTGTCCGCGCTGGTTTTTGGGGCTCACAAACATGAGGTCAACGATGGCTGCCCCAGTTGATCCAATCATTTCAGCTTCAGCCCGTCTAAATCGAAAGCTACCAAGACGAAATCGGTCGTGTCGTCGGCAGCCTCAACTTGCAAGCTACTAGTACGTACGTACTACCCCGCTCGCTGGCCACTCATGCTCTAGCTAGCTAGGCGGCCATGCATGCGACGCCACCACATGGCCGCTTTCCGGGCCGACGCAGCGCCGAGTGGCACCGGCCCCGGGGACGCGCGCGCCCGGGTATGTACTACCACGCGCGCAAGCACGCACGCGTGCCAAACCAAACCGAACAAAACCACCGTCGTCGCCGCTCGCCCGTGACCGCGACGGCAGCAATCGCATCGGGACTCGGAACCGGAGCCAGCCACCAGCCGCCGCTTGGGCGCAGCGACCGCCGGATCGGGACCGGTTTCCGTTTGGAGCCAACGACCGTGGCTAGCTAGCTGCTAGCTTGCCAGGCATCGGAACTCGCAGGTTTCCCCATCCACTAGCGCTGGCCGTTGGTCGCGCTTTATTCTTCATCGGGCATCTCGACATGTCGTTGCTCGATCGGGAACGTACGGGCGTGTTGCATTGCATACTACTCCACGATTTAGTAGTATTAGAGAGAGAGAGAGAGATTAAAAGGGAAAATCAATTCTGATCACGTTACACATTGCTACGTACACAAAAAGGGTTTGATCGATCGATCAGCATTCAAACTTGGACGGTCAAAGTACTTGTCCAATGTTCAAAAGAGAGAATACCATGGTGGACCGGCGGCAGTCAGGGCACACGTGAACGAGGAACAAGTTGCGCTGCGCACCCACTCGATATATCGGAAAGCACTCCGGTCCGAGAGCACAGATTCTTGGAGGCGATTCTCGGTTCGTTCGTTCGTTCTTCCCATCTTGTCCGTTTGCGCGAGAAGAAAAAGATGGGCGGGCCTCGCTTTTTGACCAGTTTGGTACGTACGCTGACAGCACGAGAACACGCGCGAGTTCCGTCGGATCGGAGGGGTTCACGTCAACGGTCCTGTTCACGCGCACACACCCCGGCCGCCCGGCGCCCACCAGCCATGTACCGCTGCACGAGTTTCGTTCCTCGCTGACGCCGAAGGCCGAAGACCTGTAGTAGATTGTACCAGCACGATCAGACTCGGCGCTACTCTTTGTTCCCACTTGCCTAGCTGCTGAGAGCATAGATTACACCAAAAACAACGGGGATGGTAGCTGTCAAGTGTCAAAGCCTCCGCCACTCCGTCAGCGATATACTAACCCGTGAGCGTAGATTACACGGGGGAGGCTCTACCGCCAAATGAAGACATATAAGGGGAGGCTGTCACGAACTCGCCGATATATCTACCTATGGAATTGCTGTCAGAAGCAGTTTTCTTTTTCCCGGGCCGTGTCGTGTTGGAGTAGAGGATTGGGAGTGGCATAGGAATCTTGCATATGATATGCAGCACTCTTTCAGAAAACACCTACCTGCAATGCGACTGGGTTGTATAATAAGCAAGTAGAGATTTTCCTGTGGCTGGAAATCGGTGTCAGTCTGATGGGAAGAGTAGAATAATTGAGCAGGAGTACTTATCTGACTAATTAATCAGCCAACCGAATGAACCGTTTGCAGCAGACAGGAAACCGATCGTGTGCAGTACCACCGGTAACTGCTCTCTCTCTCTCTACATTCCGATCAGCTCAAACGACAATGAAGATCGACCAACAGCAGGCAACAGATACTAGTAGAAGGCTCGACGATTGCTCTGCTGCTACCACGAAACAAGCACAGTCCATGCATAGGAGTAATAAAGAAAATTTATTTACACCGGACGGACGGAATAAATCAGGACGATCTGCTCGCATTCATGCACCCCGGGGCTGCCGCACCGCTGCACCATGTCATCTCCCGGAGGGCATCGGCATGGCTGGCGGCGGCGGCGGCGGGTCGTGGTGGCTGCCGAGGCGGCGGGGGCTTCGGCACGCGCTGGAGGAGGCGAAGAGGGAAAGCCAGGCGATGAGCGGTGTGCCGAGGAGGACGAGGCCGACGGGCACCATCCACAGCTGCTGCGTCGCGGGGTGGAACGCCAGCGCCCACCACACCAGCACGCCTGCACCCGTTAGCCCCGCCAACGCCACGCCCGCCACCGCCGCGCGGAACGCCCACGACGAAGTCGCCCTCTCCTCCTCCTCTGCCCCGGCGCCGCCCGTCTCCATGCCCGCGACGGAGCCGACGGGCTTGCTGGCGCGCGATCCTCCCTGCTGCTGCTGCGTAGGCGGCGGCGGCGGCGCCATTGCGTGCGTGCGTGGCCACTGGTGCGTGTGTTTGGAGGGCCGGGAGTGCAGCCTGAATATACTGGTTGGGTGCGGGGGAAGGGATTGAGTTGAAGGGAGACTGGGAGAGCGGGACAGGGGCGGGCGTGCTGAGGAGGGAGCGATGTGGGCGGGGTTATCTGGTGATGGCGACTCCGAGGCTAGCTCCCCCGTCTGTTTAATTTGGTCTTCCATTCACGCGTCGCGTCGCAACAACGACGACCATCGGTTCTTACCGTGGCGCACACCGCCCGTCACGAGTTACGCACCCGAAGCCATGCCAAGACGCCGTTTTGGTTGGATCGCTCCGGAGAAGAAAAGCTATGAGCTGCTGCTAGCTAGCTAATTCTGCGGTGCGCCTCGTTCGCTTGCTAGAGCCTGGAGGGCGTTGGATCGTCCGGGGAACAAAGATCCAGGCCAGGTGTTCGGCACCCGCCAGGCGGGGCCGGGCAGGGCGAAGCTCCCGTGGCCCCCGGCCCGGCGCGGCGAGGTGGACGTTTGTCGTGCCGTGTCGGATGCGTCCAACGTCGCGGCGTGTCCGTGTGTGGTTCAGAACCCTGAAGAAGAACAGGTGTTGCCAATGCAAGTACAGTACTTGCACAAGATTCGTGGGTCACGCGGTGCCAGTAAAAGGTCGGGCCCGTGCGTCCTTCAGCTCACGCAGGCAGCCGTGTGTGTCTGTCTTCTGGATTGCACACTGCAGCCGGTTTATTTCATGCTGTATTCTGCGAGAATTCTTTCCTTCCCCAATACTATAGCCTTCGATAACGAGTGCAGTGACATCTTGGTCACTAATAACCGGGCCATATTAGCGCAGCTAAACGTGCGACTGGTTGATGATGCCAATCAGCCAACAGTTATGGCGCGCAGCACGCCAGTATCGTATCATTTCCCGAACCTAAAAATCTGGCGCGGCCGCGGGGCCCGCCGCTGTCGACTGATCCTCGGAATCAAAGATCGCCAGCGCCGTCCTATCCCCCCATGGCTCCCCACCCGGTCCTACCCCGTTTGTCCTCGGAATATTTTACTCAAGAAGAAGAAAAGAAGAACTAGTGGCACCCTGCCAGTCAACATAAGCGGCGACGCTGGCTGCCTCTCGTGGCGACTGGGCCATTTCCACCGGGTAATTATTTCTAATACTTACTCCGACCCAAATTAGTTGACATAAATTTGTTAAGATACAATATATCTTATCTAAATCATTATGCAGATACATTAAATTTAGAAAAATCTAAACCAACTAATTTTGGTTGAGCGAAGTAAAAAACTGACTGTTTTGTTCCATATAATTTGTCGCTCATAGAGAAAATATGCCCATCTCCGTCTAGGATTTGGGGTTGGGTATGCACCAACAAGTTTTCTCTCACATAAATAATGCGGTGCTAGCGTAAGCCGCCCAACTAACCAAAGCATGAGCCGCTTTGAGCTCGCGCTTCTTCTCCCACTGTCTCTCGGGTCATCCGCGTGTCGGTGACTTCGGAAGCGTTGATGCCCTAACCTACAAAACTTCCTCCGGTGGTTATCTCCGACGATAGCGGCCACGGCTTGCCTCCGAAGGCGGCGGACGGCCCCCCTTCATGAGCCTTGTCGGCCTTCCATCACGCGGGAAGGTCGGGACCGGGGCGGCGTGAACGGTGGGCGACCTGCGGGGTGGCGACGCTCGCCGATACGCGTGCACGAGGGGGGGGGGGTATGCATCGTTGCCTCATGGATGGGGGCGAGGAGGTAGGTGGATTGGACCCGGCTACGGGCCTGTTGGAGCGATGTGACCATGGCAGAGGCTAGGCCCCCTAGGCGGTGGCGCTGCTATTTGGGATCTTACGGAATCGGGCTCGATCTACTGATTTCACCAGAAGTTGGCCGACAGAGTGAGGAATGTTGCATCGACATCGATAAAGGAGGCGGTCCTAGAGGTTCTTTCGCACGAAGATGAATATATGTTTGTTGTCTTCCCTTGTTGTTCTGGCCTAGAGAGGCAGTTCCAGAAGGCTCCGTAGGCAAACTCCCATGGGTGTATCATGCCTCGAGATTGCTGGATCGGAAGGTATTCGGTCGTGTGATGGGCTATTTGAGTAATGTAAGCGCCGTTGAAAAACCCCAAGAGCAAGGTGTGAAGAGCACAACAGCAAGCCTTCCCTCAGTAAGAAATCGAGGTTATTGAACCAGTAGGAGGAAGAAAATGTCACACAAGTGTTGCAAGCAACATGGAAACCGGCACAACACAAACTCAAGACTTTGCCCAAACGAACAGTGAGGTTGTCAAGCTCATCGGTTTGCTGTAACAAAAGATTAACTAAATGGTGTAGAAGGTGATGAGTGGTTTGCAGCAAGTAAACAGTAACAATGGGAGATGTATCAATGATAAAGATTAGACCGGGGTCCATAGTTCACTAGAGGTGCTCTCCTTAGATAAACAGCATGGCATGAAGGGTAAACAAATTACAGCAGGGTAATTGACAGGAAATGAGCAAGCCATTGAAGGGAATATGCCCTGAGAGGCAATAATAAATTGTTTATTATGTGTATTCCAAGTATATGATAGATGTTTATTTTGCATGCTATAATTGTATTAATACGGAAACGTTAATACATGTGTGTTTAATAAACAAACAGAAAGTTCCTAGTTAAGCCTCTCTCATAAACTAGCTCGTTGATTAACAAGATGATCAAGGTTTCCTGATCATGGACATTGGATGTTGTTAATAACGGGATCACATCATTAGTGTAATGGTGTGATGAACATTCATCCGAAGTATAGCATTACGATCAAAGTCATTGAGTTTATATTGCTATAACAACTTACGAAGTGATCCTAATCCTTAGACCATGAGATCATGTCAATCACTAACACCTAAGAGTTTCTTGATAACATCAAGCGTCACACCGTAACGGGGTGATTATAAAGATGGGTTGAGAACTAATAAAGTGTTATGTTGAGGCTCATGGATCGAGAGTGGAATTTGTTCATCCCGATGACGGATAGATATACTCTGGGCCCTCGGTGATATCACATTGATTAGCTTGCAAGCAAGTGATTTGATCACTAGAATGTTATATCACGGAGCGAGAAAGAGTGCATGTCGATAACGAGATCAAACTAGGTATGGAGATACCGATGATCGAATCTCGGACATGTAATATATCGTGAGACAAAGGGATTAAGATACTAGCGTAAAAGGTTCCGACGATCACAAGAAAGTCATCGTTGAATGTGTGGGAGTCGATGGGTCTCAGATCCCGCTTACGATTATTGATGCGAGAGGGTCTCGATCATGTCCGCATTATTCACGAACCGTAGGGGACACACTTAAGAGACACCGACATCCAATTGGAGCAAATGTTTCATGCCGAAGAATAAACAAGCGCAGGAATTTATTTCACTAGATACCAAACAGTTTTGGGTGAAATTGCATAAAGTGGTTATGCATGTGAAATAGAATTCTAGCAAGGGTTATTTGTGAATGTTTGTCATTAAAGTAATTGACAAAATTCTGAATAAAATAAAAGAGTTTTATTTAATGAGAGTTTGCATTAAATTTGGTGGAAATTTAATGGGATCTTTGAGTGGGATTTTGAGTGGAGGAATTTGGAGGAGTTTTGTGAGTGGAGTGTCCACCCACATGAAGAGGGAGGGCAAGGGGCAGCCCCATGCGCCAGCCACCCCTTGGGGTCCCCTCCTCCTATAAAAGGAGCCCTCCTCTCACTTCTCACTCACACCTCCTCGTGAAGGATCTCTCTCTCTAGAATTTATCCCCATGGTCTCGGACTAGCGAGATACATGTTCGGTGGCTATTCGGCAAGAAAGAGTTGTGCTTCCGCTGCATCGCTGGAGCGAGGAGGCGGAGGTTGCTCGGTGCCTCGAGCGTGTGTGCGAGCACGGATGCGCTGCGATTTGGCGCTAGGACTTCCTCTCGATCTTGAGATCGCAAGAGATCGTTTACATCAACCACGAGTGGGACTCGTTAAACTTTGTCGGTCTTCAAGGGTATGTTCTACGGATATACATCCGCTTGTTTGTATCTAGTATAAATAGATCTTGGTATATAGTTCACATCGTAGGAAATTTTTGTTTTCTATGTCGCGAACCCTACAAAGGTATCGAGCCGGATCTATGCGTAGATACTTTACAGGTGTACACATATGAATATGTGGGCGATGATGATCATGTTGTTGCTCCTTTCTTGTGATTTTGGATATTGGTGGCATAGTGGGATGAAGCGGCCGGACAAACTTTACATGTCCTCGCACATGAGACCTGTTCCACGCTTGACATGCAACTAGTTTGCATAAGTGGCTAGCGGGTGTCATCTCTCCTACTATAGTCAATATCTATTTTGCAAGCGAGTTGTCAACAATTTGATTATCCTCGTTGTGGTTCATGTTCGTAGGTAAGAACGGTTCTATCTCGAAAGCCCTAAGCCACGTAAAACTTGCAATGGATAAATTAGAGGCGTCTGGTTTAGATTATTGCTGGGCTAGTGTTATGATATGGTAGTGTTGTAAGTAGAAGTATGAGATGATACTCTTACAACACACATAGCGTGTAAAATCCATAGGCGTGGATTTACATATAGGTATGATAGTGATCATACCACGATGCACATGATAGAGATCATCTGCGGAAACCATATAATTTCACTAATAAACATATGATGTTTGATTGCATCTTATATTGCTTGTTTAGCGCTTTGTTAAGCATAATAAGATGATCCCTCATTTAAATATCAAGATAAGAATGTGTTCTTCCTTTAGTATGCACCGATTATGTTTTCGTCGCTCCAAGACATCACGTGATGATCGGGGGTTCTTGGATCCTCGACCATACTTCGGGTATAAAACAGCGATACACGCAAATACTAAGGTTCTAACTTGGCGAGCCTAGCATGTATGAGACATGGCCTCGAACACGCACCGAAAGGTTAAGCATGAGTCATATAGTTGATATGATGCCCATTTGATGCTCGCCTTTGAAGCTATACCGACTCACGTGATGATCGGACTTGGTGTAGTGGATTTGGTTCATGTAATCACCAAAAGGACACGAGGGATGTCGCTTTTGAGTGGGAGTTCATTCGTAATATAGATTAGTTGAACTCAATCTATCATACACTTAGTCTAAACTTTACAAATTTGTTGTAGATGGCAGCACCGCTTTTAATTTCAATGTTCATGGAGAAAGAGAAACTAGCAACGAACGGTAGCAACTTTACCGAATGGGCCATGAATTTGAGGATTCTCCTCTACGCACAAAAGCAATATGTGCTAGAAGCGCCGTTAGGCCCCCACCTTGACGATGCCCCGACAAGGAGAAGAATGTCTATCGACTCGTCGGAGGACCACAACTTAGTTCATTGCGGCATATTGTATGGGCTAGATCCGAACTTGAAAGCGTTTGGCGGCAATGCTTTTGATACAATGGGTGAGTTGAAAATGATTTTCGACACACATCTTTGCAGAGAGCTACAATGCTTGAGAAAAGTTCTTTAGTGCATGATGGAAGAGAACGACTCGTTAGTGAGCATGTACTCAAGATGTCGATTACGCCGATAAGCTTGTGTCCTTGGGAATAACGATTCCCATTGACTTAGGCATCCATCGTGTTCGGTCTACGCCACCTAGCTATAAGAGCTTCGTGATGAACTATAATATGCAAGGCATGAAGAAGTCTCTCCCGAGCTTACCAATGCTTAAAAGCTGAAGTGGAGATCAAAAGGAACATCAAGTGTTGATGATCAATAGGAACTGGTTTCAAGAAAGACAAGAAGGAAAGCGGAAGGAAGTAAGGCGGGAAGCTTGTTGCGCTGAAAAGAAACCCGAGTTGGACCTAAGTCGATCCGAGTGCTACTATTGTAAGGGGCAGCCCTTTGGGCATAAGCCCCAAGTATCTGGACAAGAAGGCCGGCAAGGCAAACAAAGGTATATATGATATACATGTTATTGATGTGTACTTGACTAGTGCTCATGAGCACTGGGTATTTGATACGGTTCGTTGCTAATATTTGTAACTTTCGAATCGGGTCTGCGAAGCAGTGACCGCTAGCAAGGGGTGAGGTCAAGATGCGTGTCGGCAATGGATCAAACGTTGATGTGATCGCCGTCGGAACGCTACCTCTCCACTTACCGTCGGGATTAGTCATAAACTTAAATAACTGTTATTTGGTGCCTGCACTGAGCATGAACATTGTATCTGGATCATGTTTGATGCAAAGTGGTTATTCATTCAAATCTGAGAACAATGGTTGTTCCATTTATATGAATGAAATCTTTTATGGTCATGCACCAATGATGAATGGTTTATTTCTGTTGGATCTCGATGATAATGTTACACATATTCATAATGTTGATGCTAAAAGGATTAAACTTAATGATGATATATCCACATATATGTGGCTTGCGTCTAGGTCATATTGGCATTAAGCATGAAGAAGCTCCATTCGGATGGACTTTTGGAATCACTTGATTATGAATCATTTGATACATGTGAGCCATGCCTTATGGGCAAGATGACTAAACGCCCGTTTTCGGTTCAATGGAGCAGGCGACAGTTATTGGAAATCATACATTCGATGTATGTGGTCCAATGAGTGTGTCGCGAGGTGGATATCGTTATTTTGTTACTTTCACGGATGATTTGAGTAGATACGGTTATATCTACTTGATGAAACACAAGTCTGAAACCTTTGAAAAGTTCAAGGAATTTGAATGAAGTGGAAAATCATCGTAATAGAAAGATCAAATTTCTACGGTCTACCGTGGAGGTGAGTATCTGAGTTCTGAGTTTAGCACTCACATGAAAGAGTGTGGAATTGTTTCACAACTCACACTGAGGAACACCACAAATGAAATGGTGTGTCGAACGTGTCGTACTTTATTAGATATGGTTCGATCTATGATGTCTCGGCGGACTTGCCATTGTCATTTTGGGGTTATGCACTAGAAGCTGCTGCATTCACTTTAAATCGGGCACCATCTAAATCCGTTGAAAAGACACCGTATGAATTATGGTTTGAAACAAACCTAAGCTGTCATTCTTAAAGTTTGGGGATGCGATGTTTATGTGAAGAAACTTCAACGGATAAACTCGAACCCAAAGCGGAAAAATCGTCTTCATAGGATACCCTAAAGAAACTATTGGGTATTCCTTCTATCACAGATCCGAGGAAGGTTTTTGTTGCCAAGAATGGATCCTTTCTAGAGAAAGAGTTTCTCGAAAGGTGTGAGTAGTCGGAAGGTAGAACTTCGAAGAGGTTGTGGAACCTTCTCTTCAAAGTATGGCGAGTAGCGCCTTTGGAAGTTGTTAGGAGTTGGCTCCACATTGAAGAGGGAACTAATGATAATGATCATGAAACTCCGAAGAGTACTACCGAACCTCGCAGTCAAGCAGACGACAGCGTGCGGCTCCGGTATGACGGAAATCTGTCATAAATTTCATGGTTGATTAAAATAATGACCTATGCGTATGAAGAAGCGATGATGAGCCGGATTCAACAAATGGTTAGAAGCCATGAAATCCGAGATGGAATCCATGTATGAAAATCAAGTTTGGAACTTGGTGGAATTACCTCACGACCGAAAGGCCGTAGAGAACAAATGGATTTTCAAAGGAAAGCGTCTTGATGGTAATGTGACCATCTATAAAGCTCGACTTGTCGCAAGGGGTTTCGACAAATTCAAGGAGTTGACTACGATGAGACTTTCTCTCCGTAGCGATGCTAAAGTCGATTAGGATTATGTTAGCAATTCTGCATATTTCGATTATGAAATATGGTAGATGGATGTCAAAACCGCGTTTCTCAATGGTAATATTGAAGAAGAGTTGTATATGATACAACCAAAGGGTTTTGTCGATCCTAAGGACGCTAACAAGGTGTGCAAGCTTGATGATCCATCTATGGATTGAAGCAAGCATCACGAAGTTGGAATCTCCGCTTTGATGAGGTGATCAAAGAGTTTGGATTTGTCCAAACTTATGGAGAAGCTTGTATTTACAAGAAAGTGAGTGGGAGCAATGTGGCATTTACGATATTATATGTGGATGACATATTATTGATGGAAATGATATAGAACTTTAAACAGTGTTAAAAGTTATCTAAAACAAATTTTCAATGAAGGACCTAGGTGAGCGTCATACATATTAGGCATAAAGATCTATAGAGATAGATCTAGGCGCCTAATAGGGCTATCATAAAGTACATACCTTGATAAGATTTTAAAGAAGTTTAAAATGGACGGCGGAAGTAAGAAGGGGTTCTTACCTATGTTGCAAGGCAAGACATTGAGTAAGACTCAAAGTCCGACCGGCGGAAGAAAGAGATAATGGACAAAGTCCCTATGCTTGACCATAGGCTCTATAATGTACGCCATGCTATGTACAAGACCGGATGTGGCACACGCTATTAGTTTGACTAGTAGGTACCAATCGGATCGAGTTGAACCTTTGGATAGCGGTCAAGAATATCCTTAACTTACGAAGAACTAAGGATATGTTTCTTGTATCTGGAGGTGAAGAAGAGCTCGTCGCTAAGTGTTATGTCGGCTAGCTTTGACACCGATCCGGATGACTCTAAGTCTCAATCCGGATCGTATTTCTCATGAATGGCGGGCGGTTAGTTGGAGGAGCTCCAAACAACCTGTGGTAGCGGGATCAACAACGGAGGCGAATATGTTCTTTGCTTGAGCGGCTCGAGAGCGATTTGGATGAAGGAGTTCATATCCGAACTAGGAGTTGTGGCAAGCGTTGGACCCAATGGTGATCTATTGTGACAACAATGGTGCCATTGCCAATGCCAAAGAGCCAAGGTCTCACAAGCATTCCAAGCATATTAAGCACCGGTTTCACTCCATCCATGAGCATGTCAAGGATGGAGATATAAAGATTTAGAAGTACATACGGATCTCAATGTAGCAGATCCGTTGACTAAAACTCTCCCTAGAGCAAAACATGATCAACACGAACTCAATGGGTGTTAGATATATCACTATGTAACTAGATTATTGTCTCTAGTGCAAGTGGGAGGCAGAGGAATATGCCCGAGAGGCAATAATAAATTGTTTATTATGTGTATTCCAAGTATATGATAGATGTTTATTTTGCATGCTATAATTGTATTAATACGGAAGCGTTAATACATGTGTGTTTAATAAACAAGCAGAAAGTTCCTAGTTAAGCCTCTCTCATAAACTAGCTCGTTGATTAACAAGATGATCAAGGTTTCACGATCATGGACATTGGATGTTGTTAATAACGGGATCACATCATTAGTGTAATGGTGTGATGAACATTCATCAAGTATAGCATTACGATCAAAGTCATTGAGTTTATATTGCTATAACAACTTACGAAGTGATCCTAATCCTTAGACCATGAGATCATGTCAATCACTAACAGGAAGAGTTTCTTGATAACATCAAGCGTCACACCGTAATGAGGTGATTATAAAGATGGGTTGAACTAATAAAGTGTTATGTTGAGGCTCATGGATCGAGAGTGGAATTTGTTCATCCCGATGACGGATAGATATACTCTGGGCCCTCTCGGTGATATCACATTGATTAGCTTGCAAGCAAGTGATTTGATCACTAGAATGTTATATCACGGAGCGAGAAAAGAGTGCATGTCGATGCGAGATCAAACTAGGTATGGAATCGATGATCGAATCTCGGACATGTAATATATCGTGAGACAAAGGGATTAAGATACTAGCGTAAAAGGTTAAGCGATCACAAGAAAGTCATCGTTGAATGTGTGGGAGTCGTATGGGTCTCGGATCCAACGATTATTGATCGAGAGGGTCTCGATCATGTCCGCATTATTCACGAACCGTAGGGTGACACACTTAAGAGACACCGACATCCAATTGGAGCAAATGTTTCATGCCGAAAGAATAAACAAGCGCAGGAATTTATTTCACTAGATACCGAAACAGGTTTTCGGGTGAAATTGCATAAAGTGGTTATGCATGTGAAATAGAATTCTGAGAGGGGTCTCGATCATGTCCGCATTATTCACGAACCGTAGGGTGACACACTTAAGAGACACCGACATCCAATTGGAGCAAATGTTTCATGCCGAAAGAATAAACAAGCGCAGGAATTTATTTCACTAGATACCGAAACAGGTTTTCGGGTGAAATTGCATAAAGTGGTTATGCATGTGAAATAGAATTCTAGCAAGGGGTTATTTGTGAATGTTTGTCATTAAAGTAATTGACAAAATTCTGAATAAAATAAAAGAGTTTTATTTAATGAGAGTTTGCATTAAATTTGGTGGAAATTTAATGGGATCTTTGAGTGGGATTTTGAGTGGAGGAATTTGGAGGAGTTTTGTGAGTGGAGTGTCCACCCACATGAAGAGGGAGGGCAAGGGGCAGCCCCATGCAGCCACCCCTTGGGGTTCCCCCCTCCTCCTATAAAGGAGCCCTCCTCTCACTTCTCACTCACACCTCCTCGTGAAGGATCTCTCTCCCTCTAGAATTTATCCCCATGGTCTCGGACTAGCGAGATACATGTTCCCGGTGGCTATTCGGCAAGAAAGAGTTGTGCTTCGCTGCATCATTTGGGCGAGGAGGCGGAGGTTGCTCGGTGCCTCGAGCGTGTGTGCGAGCGCGGATCTGGCTGATTTGCGGCGCTAGGACTTCCTCTCGATCTTGAGATCGACAAGAGATCGTCTACATCAACCACGAGTGGGACTCGTTAAACTTTGTCGGTCTTCAAGGGTATGTTCTCTACGGATATACATCCGCCCGTTGTTTGTATCTAGTATAAATAGATCTTGGTATATAGTTCACATCGTAGGAAATTTTTTGTTTTCTATGCTGCGAACCCTACAGCCATAACAATGCAATACTAGACAAAAAGATCCTATGAGATTCGATTGGCCAATACAACAAGATACATAGACCGTCATCCAATTGCATATGTGACTAGTAACCCACCTTCAGGTTATCATCCGAATCCCCTTCAGTATTAAATTGAAAGCAACGGATAATTGCTTTAAGCAAAATGTGTAAGGTAAACAATCCACTTGTTCCATGAACAAGAGACCGTTGTTTTCTCCCTAATAGCAATAACACATCTACAACCTTAGAGATTTATGTCACTTCCCTATATTAAATAGAGGCATGAACCCACTATCGAGCATAAATACTCCCTCTTGGAGTCACTAGCGTCTACTTGGCCAAGATAGCTACTAGAAACGAAGAGCATGCAAGATCACAAACAACACAGACATGATAGAATTAATAAAACAAAACTATTAATCAATCTGACATAGTAATCGCAATATCCATCGGATCCCCAAAAACACAACATGCATGATTACAAATAGATTAGATCTTGATCATGAAAAGAGCTCACAAGATTTATACATGAAAGCACAAGGAGGAGATACAATCATCTAGCTACTACATGGACCCGTAGTCCAAGGTGGAAATACTCATGCTTCATACCGGAGAAGAAGGCCTCCGTGATGATCTCCTCTCGTGCGGTGCGGAAGAACGGATCCCCCAATCTAGGGACAATGTTGGCGGCTACTTGAGTTTTGTGGAGTTTTGATCGGTGCCTAGGCTTTCTGCATCAGTGGCTTCTTATAGGCAAAGGCGTGGCCGAGAGGCCGAGCCACACTCGCCTAGCGCGAGCGCTTGGCCGCCAAGAGGGGTCAGCGCCTTGTGGCGCCCCTTCGTCTCTCCTCTAAACTCCGTGTTGCCCACAGTAAAATATTGACTTTGTTTTTTGTCCCGTCCAATTCCGAGAATATTGATTTTCTGCCTTTCTGGAACCAAAAACAGAAGAAAACAACCAACTGGCACCGTGGCAACTTGTTAATAGGTTAGTTACAGAAAACATAAAAAACACCTCAAAGTATAGACAAAGCAAAGCAAAATAGATGCTAAACAAGCATGGAACATAAAAAATTATAGATACGTTTCGGCGTATCATCGTGTGTATCCATGTTTTCTTGGTTGTTTGGTTTTAAAGGGGCGTTGCAAAGATCATTATCTGTTATCATCATGTGTCATGTATTAGATGATATCCATGGTGAAATCGATTCGGAGAATATCATAAAAGCAAGATCACGAGGGTTGACGATGATGATTTGAGTCTTTGTGGCGTTAAGAATTTGGCTGCGTGATCCGTGACTCGCAGGAGGAGTCCACAGTCCTACCTTGCAGGGTGAAATGCAAGGTCTGACCTTAACTGGTTGTGTCTGGCAGTGACCTTGTCGAAGGCATTGTTTGTGAGCGTGGATTTTCTCTAGAGTGAAAATCTATGATCTTTGATCGGGTGAGATGACGCTTGTGCATTGTTTCCTTTTTGAAAGCGTTGCTATTGAAGTGTTTGGACTACTGATGTTGTTCCGGTGGTATTTGTGTTGTTGCTATAAGGAATCATTCACTGTAAAGGACTTTTCTTTTTAGTAATTCTTTTTTCCTTTTTCTTGGTTGTGTGCATCCGTAAGGCATCTAGGGGATGCGTTGTTGCATAGGCTGGGTATAATTGGTATCTCCACGATATTAATATATGCTCTTTGTAAAAAAAAAAGTAAGAATGTCGATAGTTTCCCACAGCGGAGGCAATGGCCGAGCATGTCGTGGAGGCTATTGGAGTGTTTGGACTATTGATGTTGTTCTGGTGGTGTTTATGTTGCTGCTATAAGGAATCATTCAGTGTAGCACTGCTTTTATTTTTAGTAATTATTCTTCCTTTTTCATATGTTGTGTGCATCCATAAGGCTTCTAGGGCATGCGTTGTTGCATAGGGTAAGTATATTGACATCTCCACGAATATATGCTCTCTGTCAAACAAATAAAAAATAATGTCGGTAGTTTCCCACAGCGGAGGCAATGGCCAAGCATGTCGTGGAGGTTTCGATCGAAGTAGTGGCGGCCGCGGCGTCCGAAGCAACATGGTGGATGTTGAGGTGGACGGCGAAGATTTCGACATGTTCAAGTACTTAGACGTCGAGGGGTGGAGCTATGAGCAACGAGCCATGCTTCCATCCTTCTAGACCGCCCACTGCGACATGTTTGGCCGTCAGTTCATGGTTAAGGAGCGCTAGGCCCTGACGTTGATCCTCGCTGAGATACACGTCGCCAATCCTTGGCGGGCGCACCTAGGCACGCGAGGTGGCGGTTGAGGCCAGTGAGCCAACATGAAGACGTGGGCCGAGAACGAGGATATGGAGGCATTCATGGCGGCACACGATGTGAGGGAGCGCTGTGAATCCAACATGGTGACGGTGCAGGAGCACTAGAGGCGGCGGGAGAAGAGGGACAAAGCCCACATGACAGCCGACGGGAACCATGACAAGGTGGCAATCATGGCGACATGCCTGGCATAGGGAAAGAGTATCGATGAAGGCTCCTCCAGCCACGCCGGTGTCCGGGACGAAGAGTAGTAGACGCCACCACCGTAGGCGGAACATGCAACAACTTTTTTGAAAAGCTATCGTGGTATTTTTATATTTCGCAAACTATGTAGACAACCTTTTAATAAAAAAAGGTTAGCAATTATTTGTGTTTCTTCCATCCGGTCTCCGGGCGAACACGGCCGGTCCGGCTGGACACGATATCAACCCAAATTTAGATCAAGCGTGCAGCTGGACACATTACCAACCTAGATTTAGATCGAGAATGGATCTGCCCGGATGAGCGGATATGTTTGGGTCACGCCACTAGACGGTGTTTTTGCTGTCCTCTTTTCCGGTCGGAGATAGTCTAGGACTCTGGGTCCATTTGGACCACGCCGCTGTAGATGCTCTACAACATCCCAGTTCTAGTAACCCTATCGTGCCCCCAAACACGAAAGGCTGCTCAAATGAGACGCATCGCCGATGTGATCTCTTTTCCTTCTCCACGATGCTGGTTCGAGACCGTGGGGGGCTCTGCGTGCGTCCAGGGTCCGGATGGCAATGGATACCCGTCACCCGTTAACCCGTCGGGTACCCGCATCAAATGGAGGAGGGTTTGGTTGAAAAAAAAACCACGACTCTCTTAATGGTAAAATCTCTGACCCAACGGGTCTGGCAGAGGTGGGTATGGAGATATGAAACCCATACCCGTTAACCCGTAGACCCACCACAGATAGGTAGAGCCCACCTGTCATGTGCTTGTTTGACCTTTTAATTATGGTAAACTTGCTGGACAAATACTTGTTATTGTAATATTTGTACATGTTATTGTAATATTTTTACTTGTTATTGTAAACTGTGATGGACTTGTTAAATGCAACAAGGTGCTGTTAAAATTTTATATACGATTTGTTGTCAAATTTTTGTGCTTTCGTTTACCTTGATGAGTATCCATCGGATCACGGGTACCCGTCACGGGGCGGGTCTGGTGAAGTTTAGAACCCGCAAGCGAATATAGAGAGGGGTGAAGGTGGCGAGGAGAGGTGGCGGAGGCGGATATGGAGGTCGCAAACCCGCCTCTAGACTGTCAAGTCTTTCAACAACTCCGTCAAGTCTTTCTCCAAACTATGATTCTCTGGTATTTTTCCGGATTGCTTGACAAGGAATACTGATCGTAACATCGACCAACTGACAGCATGACCACACGATAAACTTCCTCACTGACAATTACATTGTCGCTCGTACTGACTACTAAAGTTCAGGTGTCAGAGAACTGCAAGGAACAGCCTCCTGCAGACGGATGAACTGGCTAAACGAGCACAAATGACGAAGTGATACTACCAAAATCATACTAGTACTAACTTTGAAATACAGTATATACAGAATAGCGAATCTATTTCAGCCTGACCATGGGCACACGCATTCGCATCTTCATTCGACAGATGTCACCACTTGATGTTTTGGTTCCTCTTCTCTGGTATTTCTTCCTCACTGACAATGATTACATTGCCGCTCGTACTGATAACGAAAGTTGAGCTTATATCAGAGAACAAATTGCAAGCAACATTCTCCTGTAGACGAATGGAACGTCTAAACAGGCACGAATCATGAAGTTCAGACAAAAAGCATATTTTGCTGTCTCATCGAGGCCGCATGCAAATGTAAAGTTGCCATGGATGATGGCACATCCGACGGAGGATCATCATCGTACCGGAGGAACATGAACTGTCCTTCACGAGGAACTGCCAAAAGGATCTTCAAATGCACAAATTATGGTTCAACTTTAGCATGTTCATTCAAACTTGTATAAAATCCTAATGTTTGAATAAAAAATTGCATATTTGTTTAAATTTAGGAAAATTTAAATTTTTGGGGTCCGACAAGTATTGGGGCTGCCGATGAAGATGCTTTCACCCCGTCGCGCCCAAGCATGAAAGGCTGCTCAAATGAGACGCATCTCCCATCCATGTGAGCTCTTTTCCTTTCCCACGATGCTGGTTCCAGACCGTGGGAGGCTCTGCGTGGATACCAATTTCAGGCAAGGCTCGCTCAAACAGCCATTCATTTCAGCACGACACACGGCGACATGCATTTTTTTTCGGACTGCTTGACAAGGATACTGATCGTAACATCGACCGACTGACAACATGACCACACGTAAATTTCCTCACTGACAATTACATTGTCGCTCCTACTGATAACGAATGTTGAGCTATCAAAGATCTGCAAGGAAAAGATTGCTACAGACAGATGAACTGGCTAAAGGAGCACAAATGATGAGGTTGATACCAAAATCATAGCTTGCTTTCTCTAATTATTGTGGATGGCACATCCGACGGAGGATCATCGCACCGGAGGAACATGAACTGTTCTTCTTCAGGAGCCGTGGAAAAGGGATCTTGTATTGCTAACGACACAGGTTAATATACATGGCGTACAGGAACTGAACAACTAGTGTGATCGTTACAGCAGTAACTAAAGCAGGGTTTCCGCCCAAAAAAAAGAAAAAGAAATACAGTATAAGTATATACAGAATTACCCCGCCAAACTGTTTCAGCCTGACCATGGCAACACGCATACGCATCTTTCATTCGAGAGATGTCACCACTTGATGTTTTGGTTTCTCCACACTATATTTCAGAAAGCACTCCTCTTCTCTGGTACTTATCCAACCGCTTGCTTAACAAAGATGCTGAATTGCTGATCGTAAGAGCATCTCCACTCTACCCACGAGGCCGATCCGGACGCCGAATTTCGGTCCGGACGCTGAAAATTAATGATCGCGCAAGGACCTGTTTTCGGCGGATTTAGCAATTTGGTCCGGACTACCCAGCCGACCAGTTTCGAGTGCATACAGAAACGTCGGACTCAATAATTCGGCAAAAAAATCGGCGGCGTGGACCCGCCAGTCAATGACGGAAGCCGTCGTCGTCGTCCTCGAACCATGTGGCGACCGCGGACAATCGCCCGTCGCGTCGCCACGCGTCGATTCTGGCGCCACCGCCGCTCGGCTCCGTGGCGAACCGGGCACTAACTTTCCATTGTTCCTTTTCCGCTCGCCACACTCCGCCGCTTGCAGCCCACGGCCTTTATAAGCGTTCCTCGCCGGAGATCTTCACACCCTCTCACGCTCCCCCCAAGCCCAAACTCGGCGAACCCTCTCACGATTCCTTCCGGCCATGGCGACGCTACCCGGCGGCGCCAGCAGCGGCAACGGCGGTGCCTCGAGCCTAGGCGCGCATGCTGTATGACGCCGGCTACATGGCGTCGCCGGACACGCGTATGCCTCCGGGATGGAAGCTGAGCACCGACAGCATCCCAATCCCGCGGGTGCCGACGCCGGACGAGCTGCCGTACGATGTGCAAGAGTACATCGGCGGCATGGATAACCCCGCCGAAGCTGAGAGCGCCGACAACCTCCTGTACTGGGAGCATTTCTTCGCGGACCGGCGAGCTTCGCCCGCCGAGGGAGCCGAGCAAGTCGCCGCGAAGCGCAACAACTCGGCGGGTCGCCGGCGTTGGTGGAGCCGCCGATCCGGCTCGCGGCGATGATGCACATCAACCGCGAGAACACGCCGGCTCGGCTTCCGCGCAACCCGACGCCGGCGCTATGACGGTCGGCGGCCTCCGTGGCGGATGCGAGGAGGATGGCGAGCATGAGCTCGTCCTCCTCCGCGTCCGCTCGACTCGGCGCCGATGGCGATCAAGCGTGCGGTCTCGCCGGCGCGCTTCGCGCCTGAATCGCGCATCGCTGAGCGGCCCGACAACGACGTCGCCAACCTGCCACCTGCGTCTCCGCCGCCCCAAGATAGAAGACTCGGCGCCGGCCGAAGAAGCCGCCTTAAAGATGGCGCTGAGCGATCGCTCGCGACCGCAGCGCCGCCGCCGCCGGTGGAGCCCTCGCCGCCGGACATCTGAGTGGTCGTAATGGGGAGAAGCGGGGCAACGCATCCTCGGCTTGCAGCAGCAGGCCGCCCGGCGTCGGACGTTGTCTAGGCGTGAGCTCGCCTATTAGGGCGCCCCACTCTACGTCCTCGACAACGACGACGGGGACGTAGGCCCGTCCTTCCAGCCCTGGAGGTGCGGCGACCCAGGCCAAGGGAGCTCTCGCCATAACCAGCCGCAAAGCGACAACGACGACGGCGGCGAGGATGACGGCCGTGCCGACCTCGGCTACACGGCGTTCTACAGCAACTTCGGCATGTAGGACGGCGAAGGCACCGGCGGAGGCCTTTTTTAAGTTTATTATGTACTACTTTATTTTAAATTTGATATAATTCGCTTATATTCGCCAACTTAATGAAATTCACCCATCTTTAATGAATTTTAGCCGAACTTAGGAACTCGATGCGGATACGCAGTGGGAAAATGGCGTCTGGTAAAAACTAGTTCCGTCCGGCCGAAAAACAGACCAATTTTCGGCCTGGGCTCGAGTGAAGATGCTCTAAGATCAACAAGCTGATGGCATGACCGCACATAAACTTCCTCGCTAGCATTGATGCTGTCGGTCGTACTGATAACGAAACTCGAGCTTATCAGAGAACAAACGGCAAGCAACATTCTCCTGCAGACGAATGGAACACCTAAACAGACACGAATGATGAGGTTCATACAAAAAGCATATTTTGCGGTCTTGTGGAGGACCCCCGGCAGATGTGAAGTTGCCGTTGATGGCGCACCCGTTGGGAGGATTACCATCGTGTCAGGAACATGAACTGTCCTTCAGGAGCCACTGCGGCAAGGGATCTTCTTCTAATGCTAAAGACAGAGCTAAATGGTTCGTGCACATCAACTGAAAAGCTCAGCAGTACCTAAAACATTTATTCCAGATTTTGTGGAAATAGCATTTGGAACATCCATCAAAATACTGTTTCATATGGGCTGTCGAATTCCTGCCATAACCTTTGGTTCATCGTGGAACAAGCTCTGCGCGGCATCATACATGTCGCGGGCGCCAGCCAGACCATGAAGGACTAGAAGCAATAAGAGACCTTCTTAACTCTGATGTCACAGATTTTCCACAAGAATGGAAGCAACTCTTTGATCATGTCGTCACTTGGTACTTACAATTACAACGTGGGTGACGGATCTCAACTCTTTGTTCAGGTGTATCAGTTAGTGGATGAGCCGAGACTAAATGCACACTATGGTCCAACTTTTGCATTGCATTACGGTGAGAAACTATCTTCTGGAATTATAGGTATAAGCTGGCATACTTTGTGTCATAGCTAACACCCTGTGGCAGCAACTTCCAATCAATCAGTGTTCAATTTCTCCTCAATGCTTGATTTGCTGAGGACAAACACGCCAAGAATGATCAGACTGGCACCTGCAAACCACTGCATAGACAATTGGACAAAGCTCCAAGTCAAAACGCTGAGTGCAGATATGTAAACAAAGAGAACAATGTCAGAAATTTAGCAAAATGAAGTCACTCTATCCACCAAGATTTAGCAGCATTTATCTAGAATGCCAGCAGGAACCATTTCACTATGTAGCCAAATTTGATCAATAATTTATCTTCATTGTCAACAAAGACTTTCTTTACACTATGGATAATCCTAGTCCTATTGGGCAAGAAGTTGCCCTTAAATAGACAGAGACCATAAACCAACGCAAGTAAAATTAACAGCTTCATCAACATACACTACTAGCGTTACAGAAAACAAAGAATTGCCAAATTACCTTGGAAGGCAGAGGCTCCTGGAAGAGGAAATACCCTGCGAGACCTGACGAAATGAAGTTGGCGGCGAAGTTGGTGACCGTTGCCTGGAGGGATGACAAAGCTCTGAGGCTGTTCACGTAGCACCCCCACATTGTCACGTTGAAAAGTATCACCATGCCGTATTTCAGCAGCTGTGCAAGGCAAGATCACAGTCAGTGACAAGAGTCATTGTCAACCCTGTGGGGAAAGCAGGCAATACGAGCACACGGGTGGGAGAAATTAACCCTTTTAAGTGCTGATCTCAAGCTACTTTATCTTTGAATCCTTGAGGCTATGTTAGTCAACGCTGATGGGTAATAATTTCTTCATTTCTTGAGTAAGAGCAATAGTTTCACAATGGAATAAGTCGCGATTTCGAAATGAATTCACTCTTGACTATAAGTTCTACTAACAGCTAAGGTCACAGAATCACAACTAAACCAACGATTGATTTACATGAACGGACAATCGGCAACTAAGGCGATAGACTGGAGCTACCTGAATGCGTTGCAAACTCGCAGGTAAGGCGAGACAAAGTTCAGATCGGAGGGAAAGGAGAGGGGTTTGGTTTGATACCATAGGCGCGAAGAACTTGGCGGAGATGGCGGCGAGCGCAGCGTTGAGGCCGGCCGCAAGGGCCCAGGCATAGCCGCCTCCGCTCGCCATCGGAGCTCGTTTCGTCCTCGCCGGAGATCCACTCCCGATGCGGCAGTACGATTTCCTAGTATTTTTAGAACAAGTACAATTTCCTAGTGGCCGATGGGCGAACCGGCAAAAGGTAGAGGCCGGCCGCAGACGGGAACGGGGGAAATGGAGTCGCATATGTGGGCCTGTGAGGCTCCGAACTGGGTAAAAGGCTTTTCTGTTCCGAGTCTAACAGGACTTATTGCAAAATTTGTTTTGCGTATTTCTGGACCAGCTCGCTCCTCGCTACCGTTGGCGGGCTCAAAGCCCACCTGAATTTATATTTCAACCCGAAAAATAGAAAGTAGAGTACAAAATGAAATAGAAGATACTCTAAAAGACCCTAAAAAAAACTCTAAAATAGAGATTTTATCACTTGAGTTGTTAGCTCATTTGACAACTAATTAGTTTGCATGACCCACACATCAGGACGTCACCATGGCAGATCTAGGCCTCTTTAATAGAGGAACCGGACTGGTTCAACACAATTCTAACACAGAGGCAGAGACGCCCACCATGGCACGTCCCTGAAGGGAATATGCCCGAGAGGCAATAATAAAGTGGTTATTATCGTATTCCTTGTTTATGATAAATGTTTATTTTGCATGCTATAATTGTATTAACACGGAAACGTTAATACATGTGTGTTTAATAAACAAATAGAAAGTTCCTAGTTATGCCTCTCTTATAAACTAGCTCGTTGATTAACAAGATGATCATAGGTTTCCTGATCATGGACATTGGATGTTGTTAATAACGAGGTCACAACATTAGTGTAATGGTGTGATGAACATTCATCCGAAGTATAGCATTACGATCAAAGTCATTGAGTTTATATTGCTATAACAACTTACGAAGTGATCCTAATCCTTAGACCATGAGATCATGTTAATCACTAACAGGAAGAGTTTCTTGATAACATCAAACGTCACCGTAACGGTGATTATAAAGATGGGTTCAGAACTAATAAAGTGTTATGTTGAGGCCCATGGATCGAGAGTGGAATTTGTTCATCCCGATGACGGATAGATATACTCTGGGCCATCTCGGTGATATCACATTGATTAGCTTGCAAGCAAGTGATTTGATCACTAGAATGTTATATCAGGAACGAGAAAAGAGTGCATGTCGATGCGAGATCAAACTAGGTATGGAGATACCGATGATCGAATCTCGGACATGTAATATATCGCGAAACAAAGGGATTAAGATACTAGCGTAAAGGTTAGACGATCACAAGAAAGTCATCGTTGAATGTGTGGGAGTCGATTATGGGTCTCAGATCCGCTCGATTATTGATCGAGAGGGTCTCGATCATGTCCGCATTATTCATGAACCGTAGGGTGACACACTTAAGAGACACCGACATCCAATTGGAGCAAAAGTTTCATGCCGAAAAAGAAAAGGAAAGCGCAGGAATTTATTTCACTAGACACAAACTGTTGGTTGAAATTGCAAACTGGTTACGCATGTGAAATGGAATACTAGCAAGGGTTTTATGTGAATGTTTGTTAATTAAAGTAATTAACAAAATTCTGAATAAATAAATAAAAGTTTTATTTAATGAGAGCTTGCATTAAATTTGGTGGAAATTTAATGCATGTGAGTGGATTTATGAGTGGAGGCTTTTAATGGGAGTGGAGGCTTTTCATTTTGAGTGGGAGCTCCACCCACATGAATGTGGAAGAGGTGGGGCAGCCCCATGGCTGGGCGCCATGGCCCTTGGGTGCCCCTCTCCCTATAAAAGGCCCCTCTCCTCCTCTCACACACCTCCTCGTGAAGGATCTCTCTCCCCTCTAGAATTTATCCCCATGGTCTCGGACTAGCGAGATACATGTTCCCGTGGCTTTTCGGCAAGAAAGAGTTGTGCTTCGCTGCATCGCTGGGCGAGGCGGAGGTTGCTCGGTGCCTCGAACGTGTGCGAGCACGGATGCGCTGCTGTTTTGCGGCGCTATGACTTCCTCTCGATCTTGAGATCGGCAAGAGATCGTCTACATCAACCACGAGTTTGGACTCGTTAAGCTTTGTCGGTCTTCAAGGGTATGTTCTCTACAGATATACATCCGCCCGTTGTTTGTATCTAGTAGATAGATCTTGGTACATAGTTGTTCCCATCGTAGGAAATTTTTGTTTTCTATGCTGCGAACCCTTCAGTGGTATCAGAGCCGGATCTATGCGTAGATACTTTGCACGGGTAGTACACATATGAGTATGTGGGCGATGATGATCATTTTATTGCTTCTTAGTTGTACTTTGGATATTGGTGGCATAGTGGGATGAAGCGGCCCGGACAAACTTTACATGTCCTCGCACATGAGACCTACGCTTGACATGCAACTAGTTTTGCATAAGTGGCTAGCGGGTGTCTGTCTCTCCTACTATAGTCAATATCTAATTTGCAACGAGTTGTCAACAATTTGGTTATCCTCGTTGTGGTTCATGTTCGTAGGTAAGAACGGTTCTATCTTCGAAAGCCCTAAGCCACGTAAAATTTGCAATGGATAAATTAGAGGCGTCTAGTTTAGATTGTTCTTTGGGCTAGTGTTTTGATATGGTGATGTTGTAAGTAGAAGTATAAGATGATACTCTTACAACACACATAACGTGTAATCTCCATAGACCTTGGACTTACACATATAGGTATGATAGTGATCATACCACGGTGCACATGATAGAGATCATATGCGAGAACCATATCATTCCACTAATAAACATGTGATGTTTGATAGCATCTTATATTGCTTATTTAGCGCTTTGTTAAGCATAATAAGATGATCCCTCATTTAAATATCAAGATAAGAATGTGTTCTTCCTTTAGTATGCACCGATTATGTTTTCGCTCCAAGACATCACGTGATGATCGGGTGTACTTGGATCTCGACCATACTGGTGTAAAGCAGTTACACCGCAAAATACTAAGGTTCTAACTTGGCGAGCCTAGCATGTACAGACATGGCCTCGGAACACAGACCGAAAGGTTAAGCATGAGTCATATAATTGATATGATGCCCATTTGATGCTCGCCTTTGAAGCTATACCGACTCACGTGATGATCGGACTTGGTGTAGTGGATTTGGTTCATGTAATCACCAAAAAGGCACGAGGGATGTCGTTTTTGAGTGGGAGTTCATTTCTAATTTGGATTAGTAGAACTCAATTTATCATAAATTAAATCAAAGTGAATTTGCATAATTTGTTGTAGTCATTGGCATTCGTTCACCACCTTATGCATAGTTGTAATTGAGATAATAGAACTATAGAATTCTGGATATATACTTTACGAACTGGTATCGTATTGTGTTGAGTGTCAATCTAAAGTTTAAAGTCCTATTGCAAACTTTCAGCAAATTTCTATTTACTCCGTGAAATTTAATAATTGGTATTAAATCGAGAGTAACAATTCCAGTGTTAGTATCTTAAGTATCATGTTTGCCTCCATGATTCTTGATTTAAACATCAAGTTTATCTAGGAGCTGAAAGAATTGTTTCAGAAACCATCATGTGTGGCAGATATAACGATATCTGAAACAATGTTTTGGTTGCAATATGATAGAGTATATATATTCTCATATTGGATGAGAATTTACAAAGGTTGGAGATGCTAGACATCCTAATCATCCAAAAGGGTTTTGGAAAGTAATGTTATACTCACGATTCGCCTTTATAAGCTAAAGTAGCTTGATCATGAATGTCGTCATGATAAGGGTGAATAGAATATGTATGTAAAGTGTTTACTACACTAAAAGATTACTAAAGAATGGATTTTGAAAGAATACCGATCATTTTGATGATGGTGATCTACTTCAAAGTGCAAGTCCAAAAGGTATTATTATTTGAATATACACGCTTTGGACTATGTGTCATGTATATGGCGCCACTTTTGATATTGATAAATTCTTTTAAAAGGAAAAGGAAATGCTGAAAGAGAATCTATAAAATATACTTGGCGGAAAAGAAAAGATTGGAAATATCCAATTTAGGTATATATATGATATACATGTTATGGTTGTATTCTTTGCTTGTTAAACAATGTGGTTCTTGGGTATTGGATACCGAATTGGTTGGTATGAAATTTCATACGGAACAACGCAATTCATGAACCACAATGGCCTAAGTAACTAGCAAGAGAATATGTGATGATGTTCATCGAAAACAAACAAACCGTTGTTTGTATTTCTCGTTGACATCAAAGAAAGACTTCAAGATTTGTTTTAATAATTGTTATTTGAATCAGTATTATAAGAAAAAATGTTGTTCAAATAATTACAGTATTCCATATAATATTGATTATTTATAAATCTAGTTAAAGAAAGACTTCAAGATTTGTTTTAATAATTGTTATTTGAATCAGGTATTATAAGAACAAAGGTTGTTCAAATAATTACCGTATTCCATATAAGATGGATGATTTACAAATCTAGTTGAAGAAATCACATCCATAAATCCTAATGCTAAAATGTTGCAAGACAAATGATTGAAAGATCACTTATGAAGTGACATCGCTGTTTAAATTATATTGGAAAGAAAACATGAAGAATCTCCATTTTCATGGATTTTTGGAGTCTTTGATTTGATCAAGTGACGCTTGTGAGACTTTCCTCGGGATAATTAAAACTTCGTTCAAAGGCCAAAGAAGAACGAACGACTAAATTATTGGAATTTATACATATCGATGTATGTAGTCCATTATGTGCAGTCGTAAGCGATGGGTTTCAACTTCATATGCTTTCTCCGGAAATTTTGAGTGAATGTTCACTTAATGAGAAACAAGTATGAAATATTTGAAAATGTTTCAAAGACTTTCAAGATGAAGTGAAAATCATTGTAACAAGAAAAATAAATGAATTATGATTTGATCATAAAGGGATTTATTTGAGTTACAAGTGTAACAAGAAAATAAATGAATTATGATTTTATCATAAAGGGATTTATTTGAGTTGCAAGTTTAGCAAAACACCTAGATTTACATCTCCCAAAACACCATAGGAGTATGGAGTGTTTGAGATTTGTAATGAAACCTTGTTTGACATGGTTGGATCAAAGGTGTTATTTATAAAACTGCCATTATGTTTTAAAAGATTAAAGCTTTAGAGACTACCGCTCTTACACTGAAAAGAGCTCCATCTTGATCCGTTGAAATGACACCATATGAGTTATGGTTTGGGGTAAAACCCAAGTTGTCCTTTCTTAAATTTTGGTATGCTAAACATAAGTAAGATGTTTACAACCAAAGTCGGATGAGCATGTCTTTGTAGGTTATTTCGAATAACAATTGGTTATTCCTCCTTAACACCGAGGACAAAAGGGTTTGTCGCTTGAAATGTAAAGTTTCTTGAAGAAGGAATTTTTCATAAATGTTAAGTGGGAGGACAATAGAACTTTGATAAGGTTAACGAACCTTAGCTAAAAGTGCTGAGTTGCGCAGCGCCGGAAATGGTTCTGGAGGCTGCCATAATGCTCATAGATTATGTGCCTCAAAGGTTGTGGTCACGGAGATCTAAGTTCCTATTGAACCAAGTAGGTCGGTTAAACAATCAAATGCTAAGATTTGAGAGTAAATCATTATTGTTTGACAATGATGAACCGAATGCATACAAAGAAGCGATGATGGGCCCTGACTCCGTCAAATGGCTTGAAGCCATAAAATCCGTGATAGTTCCATATACGAGAAATCAAGTTTTGAACTTGGAAGACCCTCCGGAAAGGTGTAAAAACCTATCGGTCGTATTTGGATCTATAAAGAAACAGACATGGATGTCACACATCTATGAAATATTCGACATGTTGTAAAGTATTTTATGACAATGTTCAAAGAGTTGACTATGACAAGATTTGATCTTTCATAGCGATATTTAGTCTGGACGGATTAAAGTAGCAACCACTACATATAATCTGTTATATGATAGATGAATAAACAAAACAAAGTTCTTATAATAGAATGGTTACCTAGGACGTGTACATGACACGATCCAAAGGGTTTTGTTAATTCAAAGGATGCTAAAAAGGGCATGCAAACTTCAATGGTTGAAGTAAGCATCGCGGAGTTGGAATCTTCACCGTGATGAAAAGGAGTTTTCATCAGGAGACGATGAAGATGCTTGCATTTGCAAGAAATTAAGTGGGAGCGCTAAGACATATTTCTAATACATTATGTGGAGGACATCTTGTTGATTAGAAATGATGTATATTTTATTGACAAAGGTTAAGAATTTCATTTCGATGAAAGACTTAGGCAAAACCCGAATATTCAGCATGAATGTCTATAGTGGATAGACGGTGACGCTAATATGGTTATGCCAAACGTACATATATGAGATATTGAAGGAGTTCAATATAGAAACGATAAGAAACAGTTCTTGTCACATGGAAAGGAATTGAATCAAGATTCAAGTGTATCGACACTTGATAAGTGAAACAAGATTCAAGTGCTTTGACACTTGATGAGTGCAATCACGAGAATGTTTTGATCAATCATACCATGATATGTACACATCTAGATATGTCCTATGCTCTAAGTGTTATGAGCATATACCAGAATGAATCATAAAATGATCATTGGACGATAGTGAGGATATTCTTATGATCTTTTGGAAGAACTAAGAATATATTTGTGTAGAGGTGACAAACAATTACAAATAGTTCATTGTAAAGCGTTACATTGATACTAGTTTTGTCACAAGATACAAATTAAGTTTATCTCAATTTAAACTATGGGTGGCACAATGTAATGGAAAGGAGATTCCATGATGGATTTGGAAGAGTTCCAAAGTTAAGACATTGTGACGAATACTACAACAAAAGGCTAAGTATATGACTGCTATAGTAGCGACAAAGGAGGGAATTTGTGTCAAGTAGTTTGTTATCAAACTAAGGTGTGGTTCGCAACGGGCTAACACTAAAGATATATTGTATGACAATTGTATCGAAGTGTTTTAACCCCAAGGAACTAAAGGTCTCACCGAATGACCAAATTTATACAATGCCATCTCATTGGAGAATGAGTGATGCGTGAAGGCGCAAAGACATGCATGCACACGGACACGGCGTCAGATCCGTAGATTATGTTAACCACTTGCAATTGTGTATATGGAACACCGGAAAGCCATAGGTGTTCAATACACAAAGTTTTCAAACTAGATTATTGTCTCTAGTGCAAGTGGGAGAGAAGGAATATGCCGAGAGGCAATAATAAAGTGGTTATTATCGTATTCCTTGTTTATGATAAATGTTTATTTTGCATGCTATAATTGTATTAACACGGAAGCGTTAATACATGTGTGTTTAATAAACAAATAGAAAGTTCCTAGTTATGCCTCTCTTATAAACTAGCTCGTTGATTAACAAGATGATCATAGGTTTCTGATCATGGACATTGGATGTTGTTAATAACGAGGTCACAACATTAGTGTAATGGTGTGATGAACATTCATCCAGTATAGCATTACGATCAAAGTCATTGAGTTTATATTGCTATAACAACTTACGAAGTGATCCTAATCCTTAGACCATGAGATCATGTCAATCACTAACACCGGAAGAGTTTCTTGATAACATCAAACGTCACACCGTAGCAGGTGATTATAAAGATGGGTTCAGAACTAATGAAGTGTTATGTTGAGGCCCATGGATCGAGTGGAATTTGTTCATCCCGATGACGGATAGATATACTGGCCCTCTCGGTGATATCACATTGATTAGCTTGCAAGCAAGTGATTTGATCACTAGAATGTTATATCACGGAGCGAAAGAGTGCATGTCGATGAGATCAAACTAGGTATGGAGATACCGATGATCGAATCTCGGACATGTAATATATCGCGAAACAAAGGGATTAAGATACTAGCGTAAAAGGTTGGACGATCACAAGAAAGTCATCGTTGAATGTGTGAGTCGATATGGGTCTCCAGATCCCGCTCGATTATTGATCGAGAGGGTCTCGATCATGTCCGCATTATTCGCGAACCGTAGGGTGACACACTTAAGAGACCGACATCCAATTGGAGCAAAAGTTTCATGCCGAAAAGAAAAGCGCAGGAATTTATTTCACTAGACAAAAGCTGTTTGGTTGAAATTTGAAACTGGTTACGCATGTGAAATGGAATACTAGCAAGGGTTTTATGTGAATGTTTGTTAATTAAAGTAATTAACAAAATTCTGAATAAATAAATAAAAGAGTTTTATTTAAATGAGAGCTTGCATTAAATTTGGTGGAAATTTAATGCATGTGAGTGATTTATGAGTGGAGGCTTTTTAATGGGAGTGGAGGCTTTTCATTTTGAGTGGGAGCTCCACCCACATGAATGTGGAAGAGGTGGGGCAGCCCCATGGCTGGGCGCCATGGCCCTTGGGTGCCCCTCTCTCCTATAAAGGCCCCTCCTCCTCTCACAACACACCTCCTCGTGAAGGATCTCTCTCCCTCTAGAATTTATCCCCATGGTCTCGGACTAGCGAGATACATGTTCCCGGTGGCTTTTCGGCAAGAAAGAGTTGTGCTTCCGCTGCATCACTGGGCGAGGCGGAGGTTGCTCGGTGCCTCGAGCGTGTGCGAGCACGGATGCTGCTGTTTTTGGCGCTAGGACTTCCTCTCGATCTTGAGATCGGCAAGAGATCGTCTACATCAACCACGAGTTTGGACTCGTTAAGCTTTGTCGGTCTTCAAGGGTATGTTCTCTACGGATATACATCCGCCCGTTGTTTGTATCTAGTAGATAGATCTTGGTACATAGTTGTTCCCATCGTAGGAAATTTTTTGTTTTCTATGCTGCGAACCCTTCAGTCCCAATACGAACCGACCGCGGTGGCAGGAGCGATGACACACTGGTGACCGGGACGAGGGAGCCAAACCTGCAGGGATTGGGAGCCAGAGTTCGTGCAGTCACCTTCGCGCGACTCTGGAGTGGCGGTGCACGTCGGTCGGTAGTGTTGGTGTGGGCGACAACATACTGCTCACTAGCGGTGGCATAGCAGCGTCATACGTGTCAAAATTGGCAGCCGCTGCAGCTAGGCATGATGTATTGAATTAACCATGATCCCCCACCGCCGCCGGCCGGTCACTTGGAGGCAGCCTTAGCTCCAAACAGTACCATGTCACTCGCTCCAAACCCTTCAAGCTCTGGGTCACCCATGGGCATGTTCATGAATGTTGGTCGGATCGATGATCCCGAGTCTCTAACGCGTCGTATGGGCAAACGATAAAGGCTACCCTAGTGGTGACATCAACGAAATATGACCTACCTTTTTTTATGACATCAACATTTTGAAAAAGTTTGTTATTAAAAAAAGGTAGGATACCCTAGTGGCGAGCCACTTATATCTCTAATACCTTAATAAAAATGTCATGAGTAGCATCACATAACGAAAACAAATATCATGAACTCTTCCCTTATAAGTTTCTTCTCAAGATCTTGATTCTCCATGGCTTAACTTATAAGTTATTGCAAAACTATTTTTGAGTTCCACAGAAGAACCAGACTTCCATTTCTTTCTCTATATATATTGAGTTTTGGCATCAAGATCATTGATTTAAAGATATAATAAGTATGACATGGTGAAGAAGAAAGAAATGTATATACATCTACATGACATCAAACCTTGAATCCAACACATGGTCTTAAAGCATTACCTATGGAGAAAACCCTTAAAGTAGAGCTTAACAAAAACATTAGTCCATAGTTTTTTCATTAATTACCAAAACGATACATGGGGATCCATGCAATTTGAACAATGAGATCACTCCCTTGCAACTCTCCAACGAGAGAGCACTTTTGGTGTGTGAGGGCACGGTGGATCCTACTCCTCATTGGACAAATATCTCATGTCTTCACTTCTCGACGGCCAGACCTTGCGCGAAGAAGGGGAGGGGAGAAAATGGGATGAGATGCACACGACAGGAGAGGGTACCGGTATGTGCTTGAGGAGTGAGAGATGGCAAGGACAAAGACAAAGACAAGGCTACCATAGATGTCGTTACAGAGGGATCGTGTGTCTTATGGCAATTCTATATTTTCAGTGATGGGTCACCACAAGAGGATCCCCTGGAGAAGAGCCACCAACCATACCGGACGAAGACGACCCCGACATCTCACATACTCGAGGGTATCAACAATTTTAGTATGTCCCGATGGACGTGCCACTGTTAGTACGATACAAATGCCACTGATAGGATGATGAACTTGATAAAATTGCTACCAGTAGAATGGTATTGTCATAGTTGCGAATGGAATTGTTGTCGTCGATATAATGCTTGTGTTTGCTATGTGAAATCGGTGGAATTACAAAATGCAGATTACTCGTTGCAAATAGTGAAAATCACAAACATGTCATCAATGCAAAATGTCGGTTTTACATCGGCGATAGGCTCACTGTTTCCTACGAGGCACCGCATCGCTATGTACCGTTGTCACTTCAGTCACATGAATGTAACACAGAGCTACATTTTTTGCCAGTGAAGGTTTTTGCTCGGGGATCAAGCTATGCACAAAGACACAAAGTTAAAATCACGTCAACAACAAAAAATGTCAGTCGGATAACAAGCACATCGTGATGGCATGCATCTTATGACTTTTCACATGGACAGACAATTATAAAGTTACACAACAATCACATTTGGGGACATAAGAGGCAGAAAAGGAAGTAAGAACAAATTATAAAACTTTCAGCTATAACCATATACCATGCATCCCATACGATCAACAGCCCTCTTCATCATTTATCAAACACGCAGATCCCGAGGTCGCCATCCACGCCGGCGCCGGTGCCGGCGGAGCCCAGCAACCCCGTCCACCTCTCCATTTCATCCCTACCGTCGCTGTTGAGAAACAGCAACGCCGCCATATCATCCTCGTCATGCTCCAGCTGCGCCTGCGAGCTCGCGACGGCCGCCGCCGCCGCCGTAGACGACGCTGCGTTTGCGTCCAGAGCGCCGCACTCCGCGGGACTGAGCTGCGACGCGACGAATTTGTCCAGCGCCCTCCAGTCCGTGGTGGCCGCATTGTCGACACGCGCGGTCTTGCCTGGCCGCCGCCTGCGGCCAGCGTCCACGGCGTCTTCTTCCTCCTCCAGCTCGGCCGAGGACTTCTTCCGCGGGAGCGGCGCGGACGGGCTCTCGAGCTGCGGCAGCTCAACGAAGTGGTTCGAGGTGTACCGCAGGAGGCCGTCCATCTGCTCCGCCTCCTCCTTGAAGCGCGCGCTCCTGCCCATCTGTGCTGCCGCGTTAGGGTTGGCGAACGCCGCACCGCCGCCCATGGCGTTGCCCTCGTGGTAGGAGTAGTTGGCGTCCCACCTCTCCACCATGCCCCGGTTCGGATACGCCGTCCTCTTCTTGAACGCCCTGCACACCACCCATCCTTCTTCCTGCACATAGACATGTCGACACACTGCCTAGTTTAGAAGTTTCCTAGATACTCATTTTTGCAGGTGTGGCCATGTGAAACAGATAGCCTTTTGCAAGTTTCATTTGAAATGTTTGCAAATTTCATCTTCAAAATATAAGCATATATTTTTGCAGGTGAAAGGAATCTAACTAAAGTTAGCTAGCTCCCCACTGGTAGTGGAGCTCTGAAACTTTGTTTTCCTTGCTAGTGATTGTGCAATGTAGCTGATGAGTACCACTAGTCCTAGCCTAGCTAGCGCGCTGCAGACAGCTTGTAAACAATGGCGCGCGTGAGGATGTTCACACCGGGAAACCCTAAACCAGGACATGCACGCGCATGCATTGCCATTTTCTAGGATAACTCCAAAAAGGTTAGGCAAGTGGCATGGTCTCAGGATGGCAACACTGGATGCAGGCTGACCTTTATCTGGAAGAGTAGAAGAAGACTTTGGAAGACTCTCAAAAAGGTGGCTTATCTTGCTGCCGGTGCTTTGCTATCAGTGAGAGGCTCCTCTAGTCCCCACTCTATGGTCCATATTAGTGGCGTGGTGCTTGAGTTAGCGTACATGCATGCGTCTCCGAAGATTTGTGAGTGCTACTTTAGTGATAAAAATCTACCTCAGATAAGGCATAAGGTTTAGGATTCTTCAATACATATTTATTATTTTTTAAAGGGTATATGTAACATATTGCATGTATGTTTGAGCTTTGAGCAATGATTATTTAGTGGAAAATTGTACAACTATTGATAGTTGCATGGTAAAAAAGTTTAGTTGCATATATATATTTACGAGAAAATTTTGTGCTTGCCTATCAGTTATTGTTGAATCTCAAAATTTAAGATGTGTTTTTTTACTGTTATATATTTATTTTATTTCATGAGTTTGTACAGTGGGACTTGCTAATTCTTAGTCTGACTAAAAATTAAGTTAGAGCTCGGTCAGGTCCTAATACACTGGATTTTGCATCGTGGTTCGTGCATAAGTGGTGTTGCAAGTGGGATTTTTAGTTGTAAGTGGGATTGCAACTGAGATTTTTCAGTTGCAAAACGGTTGCAACTGAGATATTTCTACTTGCTAATTTCCTTTCAACTGATATTGCATGACATCACCTGACTGAGAATTAAGCTCGATTGAAAATTAGACACACCCTTGTAAAATATATGTCGTCTAGTGGTCTTAGATTGGTGAGATATCTTTTTGAAGACTTATTTTTACTTAATGGGAAATTCTACGGCAACCGATCAATGTGGGATCCAAAAATTTCGTTACATACATGTTGCAAAAAAAAATTCTGGATCTGCATATCAATTATCGTTGACTTTGATGTTAAACCAAAAAATCAAGTAAGATATGCACGTTGGTGTAAAAATGAGATTTTATAATACATGGCGTAAAAACAATTTATGAAAGCAAGAAAGCGCAACAATTTGCATGCATATATTTAAGATGAATATAATAAAGAACAATTTGGAGGTAAATGGATAAGTATATGAAAGTGTATAAATTTATAAGTGGTTAGAGAAGGATATGTCATTTGTTCGCAGCCAATAGGACGGAAATGATAGAGTTGGATTACAGATTTCAAACAGCTGCGATATGCAAAAAGTATCCCGACCCAAGTCTTGTACTCTTGTTTGTTTCCCTACGGCTATAATCTTTTATTTTTAGGTAAAGGATGAAAGTCAGCTTACTGTAGACAGTTAGATACTGAACTGTGCACCCGCAAAAAAAAAAGATACTGATGAACTGTAGTATAGTTGACTAACATTGATACTTATATCTATCCATATGTGTCATGCATTTTTCCCTCACCTATCAACTTCTTAAATTGCTAACTTTTTTTAGATCAAGCCTAAATTGCTACTAACTCGGAGGAAGTTATAGGTTTGCTAACCTGTGGCGGCGCGTTCTCGTCGGTCTCCAGGCGGTACTCGTGCATGATCCAGTCGGTCTTCTGTCCATTTGGCGCCCTGCCCTTGTAGAAGACGAGCGTCTTCCTCATGCCGATGAGTCTGCTCCTCTCGTGCACCGCCTTGTCCCTTCCCGTGGCCTTCCAGAACCCGGCCATGGTCGCCCTGTTCGTCCTCGTCCCCGTCGGGTACTTGCGGTCCTTGAAGCTGAAGAAGTACCAGTCGTTCTGCTCCTCGTACCCGATCCCACAGTGCTCTTCAATTCAGCCAGATTTCAACACGAAATAAAATAATAAGGATCAGGAAATTTGTAGCGATGCATCCATAATTCAAACTTCTTTAAAAAAAAATCAGAACAAAGGTAGAGCTGAGACTTGATCTCAGATATGAAAGAATACCAGTGAGATCCCATGGCTCGATGCGGTAGAGATCGATGTCGCGGATGACGTCGAGGTCGATCTTCTGGGAGGCCACCTTCTTGCGGAGGTAGTAGCCGACGAGCTCCTCGTCGGTGGGGTGGAACCTGAACCCGGGAGGGACGCATGATTCCATGGAGTCCATATGATCACCACCACCACCACTACCTGGCCTGCAGCGCACACAGAGAGGTAGAGATGTGCATCAAATTCAGCAACGCCGCCCCGGTCTCTGAATGATATAGCTCGCGAGTAGTACTGGCACTATATAGTAATATAAAGAAAGAAACATGCAGCAACTGTGCATGCTAGTGCTCGCATGAATCATTCGGTGCAATGCAAGCCTACATTTCTTTATACTGCAAAGGTAACTGCAGATAGGGGGAATTCAGTTGAAGCTAGCAGAGGGGAACAGTGGTGTTGGACTATTGGTTGGGTGTGGATCGATGCTGAATGAGTGGCATACAGACTGAAGGGGCGGCAATTCTGCAAAGGCGACTGCAGATAGGCGAGCTCAGCGAAGTAGAAGAATAGTAAATACTTTTATATCAGCTATGTGAGTGCGGGTGTGAGTGTGTGTATGGGTTTCAGTGATCTAGTAAAAAATAATCCAGGCATGTTGGGCTCTGCACTCCAGTTCATCCTATGATGATGTACTAGTAGAGGGCAAAGGCTGAGCGAGGGGCAGCAGGGAGGGAGGGACAGACAAATGTAGGAAAGTTACAGGCCTAGGAATGATACTGTCGACTGTGGAGTGTGGAATCAGAGAGGCATGTGGGCTATAGTCAGCAGGGAATTATAGCTGCGACAGGATGCGGTCTGGTGTGTAAGTTCCGATCGGGGTGAACGGAAAACATACAGCGAAATGTGCATGCACATTATGCTAAATAATCAACATATCCCCGCAGGAAAACAAAATACGTTTAAGGTAAAAATAGCTAGGCTCTGTTAAGGAGTTAAGTGCTAATGATTCCCTACTCATCCTGATCATAAAGCCCTCATGAAATTGCAATGCACAGAACTCAACCGCAGTTCAGAGCCAGTGACCTATTTTACTCTAAAGAAACGCTACACATGATTTTTACTTCATGTTTTTTGGGGGGGGTTTGCAGTTTTGCGCAACACAATTGGGGCAGATACAAAATACTGAAAAATAGTGTCAATTTTGTAAGATCCCATATCTTTCAGCCCTAAGTAGCATCGCCAAAATGGTGCAGCATGAACCACATGAAGAAAACAAAAAGAGTAGACGGGTAGCACGCTGCTTGCATTGCATGCAAATAAGAAACTTGGCATGCAGAGGGGGCAGTGGGTGGGGCTGGGAGCGAAAAGGATGGAGAATAAAAACGTGAGGAAGAGATCGAGGAATGAAGGCTCTTTTTTTCTGGGATCAGGCCTGCAAAGGGAGACTCTCGGCTAAAAAGCTACTCGCTGGAGTGGAGTAGTAGTACTCGGCTAGCCAAAGCATGCAAGGAGAAGGGGAGGAAAAAAAGGCGGCAGGGAGGGGCACACGACCATCGGTTCCCTTCCTCTCTTGCACGGCCTCTGACCGTCCTGTCCCTTTGTCGTCGGATTCCATGGCACCCCTACCACTGACGCCTCCCTAGCTTGCTGCTTGCAACTCGCTACTACCGGCCACTGAACAGTTGTCTGAACTGCACCGCGGCGTCGACCGTACCGGACGGCGGAGCCTTTGGGCGTAGCATGGCCTAGCTAGCTAGCTACTGTGGATTGGACAATGGTGTAGGCTGGATCAAGGAGAAGGTCCAGGGAGATCAATCATTTCCAGTGTTCCACCCTTCGGCCTCTTGTGGGGTGCATGCATGGCCTTGTTGGTGTTGCGTGCATGAGAGAGAGGGCTAGGGTACTCATCACTACGGGATCTCTCCCAATATTTCCCTGTCCCGCTCCATCGAGAAAAATTATACTCCCTCCGATGCATAATAAATTATACTCCCTCCGATGCATAATTACTAAATTAGCAAAACTTATTATGGATCGCATGGGTACAACAGTCTAATAAAATTGTAACAATATATAAAAACTCATGTTGGAATTTTTGAACATTTGAGTTTTTGCAGAATTCAAGAAAGTTCTTAAAACGGGCCTAGAAGCACCGGTTGAGTTTGCTAGTAGTCTATCACGTTTTAGCAAATTTAGTTTGAAGTGTGTGGCAAGCTAGATTTTTTTTGTAATAAATATTTGTACATACGTTGCAAGATCTGGCAATAAATATATTTCCCCTGACATGTATAGTGCACTACATTCTAAAAAGAGGGTAGCACACATATAGTTTTCCAAAAAAAGGATCAACATAAGTCTACCTGGCTAATTTATGTTTCGCGGACCACTATGACTAAACACCATTCATATACAGAACATTTTCACCCACCAACTTAAAAAAATCAATTGGGTTATACCATGTGCAGTGACTTGTGTGGGAGATGGGGAGAAGTGCGCTAGATGTGTGGTTAAATGTAAATATGTACCAGAAAAAATTGTTTTATCTTTTCCATGTAAATAAAACTAAATGCATTTATGTACATATGCATGATTAGTTGTCAAGCTAAGTTTTGGAAGCTCTAATGTTGGACATTTAAATTTAGAAACCAAGCTTTCATTTTTCTACAAGCCTTCTACACATGTATATTCTATGGAGATATAATAAATGGGCATGTTTGGTTAGAACCAAAATGCCACAATTGCCAGAATCCTCTTATGTAAAATGTTTCCTCAAATTTATGCAATTGATTTTCACATGACACAAATTATCATGCTTTCCACTTTGATAAATAACATATAGAAGTTCCATTTGGTTGTGAAGGGATAAATATCATATAGAAGTCAATTTTAGTTTAACAAAAGATCTTTCAGCCCACAATGTTGTTTTTATTGAATTGATTGTGGCCTCGGTCCATGCATCTCAAGAGTGACTACGCACTCCTTCTGAAGAAACAAAGTAAGAATATGAGGCAAGGAAATATAATGATATTCTTTTCGAAATCACGGGTAAAGGCACAACAATATCTTGATCGATGCATGCTAGTTTTCCTTATATAAAAATTAAGAATTTTGCACAACATATATACTGAAATTTTTCAGTAAAGTTGCGTTTCACATGAATTTACTCAAGACAATTAGGAAAACACTTTGGAATGGTCTAGGGGGTTACATAGAAAACAAAGACACCATTGTTCTAGTCACCGATGATTGAACCGTAGTGGGTTGTCTATATACTCATGACTCCAACACCCGATCTATGACCCGCTCGAAAAAGAGAGGGTATTATTTTTTTTGTTTTACAAAATTGCTAAAATAAAAATGTTAAGTTGTAGGGAAGTTGTTCTAAAAAAATCACGTATAAATGTTGACATAATGTAGACTCACATATGTTCTGTAAAAAAATTCAATACTAATCTAATCTTACTACGTCAAAAAACCACACAAATGCATGTATTTAAAATCAATTTATTTGGACAATAAAATATCAGGACTTTATTTGGACAATGATGTGTATTTTTATTTCCAAATTCCTTAAGGCGCTCGAAGGACCGAACAATTTCCATTGAGCCTAGAAAAGGGGCAAGAGCAAGTCAAAATATTACACCAAGATTTAGGGGGTGAGGGAGGGGAGATATTAGGCGTCGGAATGCAAACCGCAACAAAAAATGCACTTTTGAAGATGAACACGCGTAGTATAAATTAAGACCTTTGGATCTATACATACCAAGACCCATATAGGGCAAGATATGTGTAGGCTAGGAGAATATATACATATGATATCAATACCAGTATGAGGAAGAATGACTAATAAATTAGCTCCGTGCATCTAACCTAAAACATGAACCAAGTGAAGATGAAAGTATCCGGTGAGAAAGGAGTACAGATACAAGAAACATTAGTACGGGTATGCAAAAAAGAAGAACAAAGATCGGACGGAACCAGATCAAGATGCGGCACAGATCGATGAAAACCTAGAAGAAAACTCGATTTATCAACCAGTAGCTTGATATATATACTCACCTCAGACGATCAGCTACGTACTCTAGATCACAGATCGATCAGAGCCCCGATCTCTTCTCGTAGCTAGCTAGGATGCAGTGTAATTTCTTGATCGATCGGGAAGAGCTGGCCGGCAAGCTAGCTAGCCCGTGTGTGTTTGGAAGTGAGAACAGCTTGATGAGATCGAGGTGAGGAGAGAGCTCTCGATCGTAGGTAATATACAGGACGAGAATGGAGAAAGCAGGGGGAGAAGGTGGCGAGTATAAAAAAGGGAGGAGGCCGGGGTCGCGCTCTCCCTTTCCGTCGCGCGTGGGCGAGGCGAAATGAACGCCTGTGGGTCCCACGACAACACCAGGGCCCACCGCTGACGTCACGGACCCTTCTTCTAGGTTCCACTCGGTCGATCTCATTCTCCCGGCACTGTGTGTACTGTTAGAGTGCAGTACAAAAGAACATGACTGAGCTTAGCAGTAGCTTTGTCCCTTAATTTGTCGTCCATCAATCGACATGCATGTTACATCCACTGCACTTGGCTAGCCTAGCCGTGGGAGCCACTCTTGCGATGGGTAATGCATGGACAGTAGTTGGCCACGCCCACTTAACTAGCATTAGCTAATTTGTACTCCTCCTTTCAATTTCGACCCTACATTTTACTTGGTCAAACTCAGGTTTATAAGTTTGATTAAGTATAGAGGAAAATATCAGCATCCGCATAATTACGCGCACAAAAAAATATTTTCCATGGAGGTTCTAGTAATATTGATTTGTTATTGTAAATGTTCATATTTCTTCTATGTACACGATCAAACTTTAAAATATTGACTTTAACCAAACCTATAACCTAGGGTAATTTGGAAATGAGGGATTATGTGTGAATTGGTCAACAAGTTTAGGCTTGATATGTGCGTGTTAAAATTTCAGTGAGAGGAAGTATTATGGTTGGTTAATTTGGTTATGTAGATGATCTCCTTATGATCATTTCTTGTATATATTCTGGTCTATCAATTGGTTACAAATTTTGACTATGTATGCTTCAGTAGTCAAAGGACTAGGAGTGAACAATAGAGATGCTTAACCGTTAGAGTTGTCATCAGAGAGTTAATTTATATCATAACATGGATGACAATTGTCCACCACGTTACGTAGCACTTGAGTGCCAACATTGTGTGCTAAGTAGTATATTTTTAGGTGCTAAGTGGCACGAGCTTCATAAATTTAGAAACCGCTTAGGCATCTCGATAAAGATGTCGCCAGGCATTAACATTGCGATGTCCAAAAACATGTAAAATGTTATGTAGTAACTATGCACTATTACCATATGGTAACAACCCGATGTTAATTTGGTACCACGATACTATAAGTTAGCAACCAGTGCCACAAAAAACCTTGTCAAAACATAATAACATGGTATCTAGTTTTAAGGCCCTAGTCGAGGCAATCAAAGAGTGATGATGCCTCGCTAATTGGATTAATGGTTTAGGGTATAAATTATTTTAAGTTTTTTGGATTGGGCATTTTGTCATGCCGAGGTCGGCAAGGGGTAGGAGATTAGTGCATAGATGCATGTTCTCTCTATAAAGAGAAAAAACATTGGAATATGACACAACATTGTCAAGCTAATTTGCATATGTGTGCTAGTTAAAATTTCCTTTAATTAATCAGTAGTTCGCATTTATTGGGAATCTCAAAATAGGTTACTACCATCTAAAACCAAGATTTATTATCCACATAAAAACATCATAAATTGCACTTGTCCTTACTTTGGGTGTGTGAAATAAACGTTTGAGACAAACTAGTCAAAAGCATGATGAGTGCCCCCATCCTACGGCAGGTTGTGCCTTTTTAGCCGCGAGTAGGGGCCATATGGTGTTAGAGCGTGTCGTAAAATGTTTTTCTTCCGTGGTTACATCGGGGCTTTGCTGCGATCGAGTGCATGTTCTTACCAATGGTTCCACACACTGTGCTTTCAGCTGTCTATAGGACCATGCTACCCAATCGACAGATGAACAAAGTTATTACTCAGTGCATATAGCCGTACAGTTGTCCAGGTATGATGCTCAATACTTTGTATCATTGCATTAGATTTCACTGCACTTCCGTCAATTCTACTGAAGATTTTGAGATGTTGAAGTTTGATTTGATGTGAGTATCGCAACCAACAACTCAAGACAACTACCTAGCTATAACCTATATCTAGCTATCACTTTCACATCACAGACTAGTAAATTCACTTCATAAGTGCTGTCAAATGCAACACAAAATTAAACCAGCCGATCGATCTCACTATTCCCTTGATTACCATTCGTGTCCTACCTAGAAATCCGTGCTGTCAGCCTCAGAGCATGCATGCGCTAAACTGATGATGAGGGACTAATGGCTCTCATCTGTTAGCCTTAGCCATTAGCGTGCTATTGATTCTTTCCAGAAGCATGATCAATATGCATTATGATGTCGATCAACACCTTGGGCGTAGGCATGTATTACAAAACATCTGCTTGTGCTAAGTATGATGCCACCTACCACTGTTAGGGCAGCACCAAATCCTTTCCTCACAAGAATGAATCTAATTTGGGAGCCCCCACATCATTTCGGTTCTCATTGCTTGCTAGTTGCTGATCGACTCATGATCGAAGGTAAGATATATTTTTACGGCGATGCATTGAAACTTGAGGAGCTTATTTTTTAATATAAAAAATACCACGCACACATATCTTTCTCGAGATACCTCAAAAGAACATGAGGCATTATGTATATCCAAGTTAATTAGAGAAACTGAGCAAAAAACCCTACGCGCACACATATTATTTACTCTAGTTTTCTTTTAAATTGCATGGGCCTCAATAAAGTTAAAAGTTTGGTAATGGGGACATCCCCAAAACTTTCTACGTGCTCTGAACAACTTTACACTAAAATCCAACTACAACTAACGGTATCATAACCAAAGTCAATAAAATCTACAGAGTAGCTAGTGAGATATGATGATTGATGATTAGTACAAATGTGTCTAATTCAATCAAAAGGGAACACATGGATAAAAGAAGGATTGGTCAAAATCCCTGGGGTTAACGATATGCTTTGCCTGGCTCCAGCGAAGGATGGGCGAGACGATATGGCACGCCTTCGCTCGAGTGCTTCTAGTCGTTGCAAGGTGGTCCAAGTGGCTATATGTATTTTTTTGTTACTTTTAAGTTCTCTTATAATGTTGTTGAAGTTTATGAATAGATCGTGGACTTTTCACGAAAAAAGTGCATTTCTAGATCTTCTCTTTTTGTCAAGCAAAGAAGAAACGTCTGTCCTTCTCTTCATCTTCACTAATAAAATCTACGAACAGGTAGTCCCATTCTACTATTATTTCAGCACTGTAGTTACTATCTTTTGAAGTCTGGTCGAAGCCATAAAATGGTACCAACGAATTATGTTTACTTTACATGAATCTTTTTATGCCTCATGCAGGAATCATCTAATGCGTGTTTTCATGTGAAGTTCGGACTATTTTTCTAAAAGAAGGCAAAAGGCTTGCAATTTTCATTAATTAGTTTGTTCGATTCATTTTCGGGAACCTGGTCGAAGTCCGGAACAAACACTCTCGTCGACCGTTATGGAACACGACCGTCCCGATGGCACACATAGCCACCCTAGCTACAAGCATATGTTGCACACATGCTTCCAAAGCGAGGGTCGTCATCGTGGTATTCCATTTATGTCATTATCTTCATCACTCTTCTGTGACTCCGACTTCACCGAAGAACAACCACCAAGGAAGACCTCCACTACAAGAATGTCCCGCATAGATGACACTTTTTTCCAGCTGTGTGCATCAATGTTATGTTATGTAGAGGTAGGGTGGAATACTTAAAAAATATTTAAGTAATTAAACAACCTTTATCAAAAAGATGGCACTTTTTTGGACGACGTAAGAGAAAACTACAAGAATTTTTTTTAACCCGGTGAATGAGCTTTCTCTGAGGCTAGCAAGGGGTAGATAAATATGCACAGTGGAAGACCACATACTACGATTGGGCAACAAATACATTCAATATTGTGTTATTCATTCTAAGCGATGCTAAAAGTCGGTCTAATGCTGGAGAGTGGTAAAAAACATCTGGCTGACTTGTTAGGCTTATGTCGCTGACTAGCGTGGACTGCCATCGAGCTGATCATTCACTATATATCTCACGCTCCACTCTGAAAACTCTTCTAATGAATCTTCAAAGGTGAACGGTAGAGGCAGTGGTGATCGATGGTGGCGGAGACTGTCAAGGCGACCAGCGGCGACGGAGACTACCTAAGCGATTGATGGCGACAACAAAATGGAACCTCAAAGGGGGTGGATATGTAAGTTACTTACTCTTGTCTCGATCCAATTTGAGACTTTTTACCTTCGGGTGCTATTTTGGTATTTCGATCTCATGAACATATTGGGGGGGAGGGGGGGAGGGGGTGCAGGCTGACGACGTGCCACATTGGGTCTACAATCCAAAATGGAACAATGTCCCTATAAGTTTTCCCCACAAAATAAGATGTTTTTGCAACAGATTCCCGTGCAGACTCGTCACATTCGAGGGAACACACACCAGCCACAGGTTACTCGGCCCCCACTACAAAACCGTGATGTGCTTGTACTTATTATTATAAAAGTATCGACCGCAATCGTAGCAACTACAATGTGTGTTGTTCATAACATGGAAGGAAACCCTGAAGAAAAATCTGAGTGTTACATCCTACGAGGAGGCTGAGAAAGAAGAAAGGAGCAAGCCAACAAGATCTGGCCCCTTCACTACCGGCGATGCATGATACTTACCAAAATATTTCCAAATCTCTATAGCCTATTAGGATTATACTAGATGGCCTATTATTAGACATTGTTGAAGATTAAGGGTGCTATGTTAACAAAATGATGTTTATTAATTCTTTAAAATGCTGATTTTATGCATATTATGTTTATGTTACCGTGACATAGAAAATTGGGTGCAACATCATGAGCCTATTGTGCAAAAGCTTACCACCAGTTGATGGTTCCATAAAACAAACTGTAACCCCCAACCCAACACTCATTTGTACATAAAACAAGGAACCCCCACCCTACTTCCAACTACCCCACAACACCGCATTTCCTTAATCCCAACAACGACTCCGCCTTAAATCCTAGATCGCACTAGTCCCCTCTCATTTAACTAGACGCGCTCTCCACTTATCCTTAAAATCCCCTATTTGACTCCCACTCAAACCCTAGATCTCACTAGTCTCTTCCTTGCTGCAAGCCAAACACATACACTCTTTATCCTTCTAATCTCTGCTCTCATCGGTGCACAATCCGAACACATGCATGCTATCCTTTTTGGGCGATATCCCATGATCCTGAGCGGCTCCTAAAGCCGCGGTGGATTCCTCAACTGGTGTTCTGCCCACGGTTAAGTTCCACACCCTATGCACATATTGTGTTTGATTTTGTTCTTTATTCTCTTATTAGTTGTTTTTATCACTTTTTAGATCCGAGGTAGATCCGCGTGAAGTCGTCGACACCACACAAATGTTCCACACGCGACGTGATGCTAAAACTTTTTGGAATAGAGAGACACTTGAGAACTCCATCTACAACTAGGAGATTTTTCCTAATTGGGGGTACACTTCCGTAGAAAGTCTACCTCTAATTTTACATATAGAATTGTTGAATGGATGGGAGATCTTAGTCCTGTCTTTTTTAAAGAAATTATCTATTACTTTTATAAATATTCGATATATCATCCATTAACTGTAATAGTTGTAGAAATTCTATAATATAATGTAATATTATATCCTAATGAAATGAAATTAATTTTTTTGTTTAAAACTAAAGAAAATCACAAACTGAATGGAATATATAAACTAGTTTGTTAGCACTAAAAGTACACTTTGTCCCTCGGCGTTCATAACAGTCAGTGCCCATGAGCGTTGTTGTAGTGCTCGTTGCAATAGCGTCATGAAGCCCATGTTAGTCTATGATAAACATATGACTCTTTGTTGAGGACACCAATACCTTCGATTTGGATGACGTGCTCCAAAGTCACAAGCGCCACACCAAAGAAGATATTCACCACTGAGCCACCCCCACAAGTCATCATCGTCGATGTTTTTGCAACATATTCTCCACAGACTCGTTGCATTCAAGGGGAGGCACACCATTTGTAGGTTCCTCGATCGCACTACGAAACCCCGATGTGCCAGTACTTGTTATGGAAGGATCGATCGCAGTCTAAGCAACTACAATGTGTGTGATACGTCCAAAACGTATCTACTTTCCCGAACACTTTTGCTATTGTTTCTCCTTTAAACTTGTGTGATTTGGATACAACTAACACGAACTGACGTTGTTTTCAGCAGAATTATCTTGGTGTCTAGTTTTTGTGTAGAAAATCAACTATCAGGAAAATCCCGGAAAATATGCCAAAAATCCTATTTCACCAGAAGATCCACGGAGACAGAGTACGACGGAGTGGAGGCACAGGGGCACACCCAGGCGGCCAGCCTGGCCGCCTTAGGGGTGCGGCCACCTGTGCACCCTCGGCCTCCCTCTTCGCCTATAAGAAGCCTCTTGACCTAAAAACCGAGGGGGGAGTCGATGTTCCGCTGTGCCGCCATCACCAGAAACCACGAATCGGATCCAGAAACTCCGTTTTGGCACCCTGCCGGGACCGGGAATTTGGGGAGGATCATCGCCATCATCATCACCAACGCCTCTCCATCAACCATCAATGTTTCCCTCATCCATGAGTGAGTAATCCCCCGATGTAGGCTATGGGGATGGTAGGGATTGGATGAGTTCTATCTTGTAATCGAATAAGATTGTTAGGGCATAGTGCCTAGTATCTCTATTAGTGCTATTTGACTTTGTTGCAACTTGTTGTGCTTAATGCTTGTCACTAGGTCCTGAGTGCCATGATCTCAGATCTGAACTTATTATTAAATCATCATGATAGTATTGTTTGTGATCTTATCTGCGCGTTGTGTACACATATCACTGTCCAGATCCAAGGCCCCGAAGTGACAGAAATTGGGACAACCGGAGGGGATGACTGTGGTGTGAGGATTACATGTGTTCACGGAGTGTTAATGTTTTGCTCCGGTGCTCTATTAAAAGGAGCACCTTAATTGCCAGTAGTTCCCTAGAGGCCCCGCTGCCATGGGCTGGCAGGACAATAGATGTTGTGCAAGTTATCATTGCGAGAACGCATGACTATATATGGAGCACATGCCTAGGATTGTTTAGTACTTGGATGCTTCTTGTTATTTATCTGCAATGACCTAGATCTTGAAGTTACATGTTTAGACTCGTCGGTCCATCCATCCCTATGCCTACCTCGCTCATATCCTACTGTTTGCTACTACTGTTACTATTGCTCTTGTTTCACTGTTGTTGTTGCTTTGTTGTTGCTACTACAAACTGTTGCTACTGATAAACTTCTGTGAGCAAGAACTATTTCTAGGTGCAGCTGAATTGACAACTCAGTTGTTAAGACTTGCAAGTATTTTTTGGCTCCCCTTATGTCGAATCAATAAATTGGGTAATACTACCCGCGAAGACTTTTGCGATCCCCTATACTTGTGGGTCATCAAGACTATTTTCTGGCGCCGTTGCCGGGGAGCATAGCTTTATTAGTAAGTTCACTTGGATCTACTATTGTTCACTGCTACTCCTTTCATCATGGGGAAGTCTCGTGATGGAAATTTTTCTATTTTACCATCCACTACAAGAAGAGGTACTGTCCTAAACACCCCTGTTGCTCTTGATTCACCGTCTGTTATAAGTAAGCTTGTTACACCACCACCACATACACATGCTACACACGCTGTTACTACTGCTGAGTCTGAAACTGCTCTTGATACTCATAATGTTACTTCTACTGGGCTTGATGCAAGTGGTTCATTAGGTCCTTTCCTAGATGCTACTATGGCTAGTCTAGGGAATACCGAAACTCCTAGTGAAGACACTGTTACACCTGTTAGCTCACTGAGCCTAGAGAGATATGATATAATGATGGTTACATTGAGTTCACTAATGAATTTGTTGAAGAGTGCCGAAACACACATGTTACTAGTGCTATTAAGAGTCTCCTTGCAAGATGTACCATTATTCCTAAACTGCCCTCTGATCCTAAGTTTGCCACCTCTTCCATAGATATCAAAGATAAAGATTATGATTTCTCTCTTGATTTATCCTATTTAGATATTGTTGAGAAAGAAACTTTTTGTGGGACTGAAAATGAGAGTGATGTGGCTCATATGAATAAGCTTTCCACTATGAGTGCTTTATTCTCTGATGATTTTAAGATGCGCAAGTACTTTGTTACTAAGATCTTCCCTTTTTCACTAAAAGGAGAAGCTAGGGATTGGTTTAATAGATTACCTCCTGTTTCCATTGATAACCCTGATTGTTTGATTGCTTCTTTCTTCCAAAAATATTTTCCTCCTAGTGCTAGACATGCTGCTTTGTAGCGAATTTTTGATTTTATACAAGGAGAAGAAGAGAAATTGCCTGAGTCATGGACAAGGTTCTGTGCCTTAATTCATGCAGATCCTGGATGTCCATTGCCTAAGAATGAGCTTCTTGATATTTATTATAATGGACTAACTGATGATTCTAGGACATACCTAGATAGCTTTGCTGATTGTGTTTTCAGGAAAAGAACTCCTACAGATGTTGAAGAATTAATGGCTAAAATAAGCAAGAATTATGATGATTGGACTTCAACTGAGCTAAATACACCTGAGCCTATTACTCCTGAACCAGTTGTGCCTAGACTAGTTCCAATACCAACACCAAATAAGAGGGGAGTTATTGCATTAAATGATGAAGTGATGAAAGAAGCTAAGAAATGTCTAAAGGAGAAAGGTATTAAAGCTGAAGATGTGAAGAATCTACCTCCTATAGAAGAATTATGTTAGCCAATTCCCCACTCATCTACTATTGAGGTACACTCTCTCCAACACTTTGATGAAGGTGATATTCCTTATGGAAAGCCTCCTGGTCAATGTTTAGAGGAACATGACATTTTTATTATTAAACAAGGTAATTTTAATAAACAAGTTCAGAATCATTTATTGGAAAACTCTAGATCTATCAAAGAGTTAAAATATATTGTGGAAATAACTTCTAATGATATTAAAATGCTTTGTAAACACTTTCAAATGGTTCAAACCCAACTTGATCAACTTGCTAAGGTACAAAAGGATATGCTAGTTAATGCCACAGGAGATAAACATGCTTATGGAATTAGAACTAGGAGTGGTATAGCACTCAAGATCCTTTATATCTTGAAGGACACCCTAAAAGAATTGAGCAGGATTCTTAACAAGGTGAAAGTAGTGGCAGTCCTCGTAAGAGAAAGAAAAAGAAACACAAAATAGTTGAGGAACCCCTTGAACCTGTTGTAGATCCTAATAGTATATCTATCTCGGATGCTGAAACTGAGAGTGGTGATAAAAATGACGCTCCTGATAAGGAGGAAGTTGAGGAAGAACCTAAGAAGCACACTAAGAATACTAGGTACACTAAGGAAGATTTTATTACTAATAAGCATGGTAAAGAGAGAGAACATTGGGTGCAGAAATCTATGCCTTTTCCATGTAAGAAACATAAGTCAAAGGAGGAAGAACACTGCAACAAGTTTTGTGAGTGGATGAAGCCTTTATTTTTGCAAATTCCTTTGACTGAAGCTATTAAGTTGTATCCTTATTCAAAGTATATGAAGGATATTGTCTCTAATAAAAGGAAGATTCCTAATGAGGAGATTTCTACTTTGCTTGCTAATTATTCCTTTGATGGTAAGGTGCCAAAGAAACTTGGTGATATAGGTATACCAACTATTCATTGATCTATTAAGAATAATTATGTTAGAACTGCTTTATGTGATTTGGGAGATGGAGTTAGTGTTATGCCTTTTTCTCTCTACAAGAGACTCGAGCTAGAAAATTTGATACCAACTGATATATCTTTGTAAATGGCTGATAAGCCAACTACTATTCCTGTTGGTATATGTGAGGATGTTCCTGTTAAAGTGGCTCATAATTGCTTGGTTTTAACTGATTTTGTTGTGCTTGAGATGCCTAAAGATGATAATATGTATATTATTCTTGGGAGACCTTTTCTGAATATTGCAGGTGCTGTCATCAATTGTAATCAAGGAAAAGTAACATCCAATATTAATGACAAAGATCATAATGTCTATTTCCCCAAGAAGGTTGCTAAGAGCTATTGCCCGAATTCCATTAAAAATATTGAGAGCATCAAGGTTGGAGAAATATATTATCCCATTCCACAAGAAAATTTTGAAACTATTATGATTGGGACTATTGCTATCAAGTATGAGGTAACATAATCACTTTGTGGAATGCTAAGTTTTGTTTCATATAAGATTGTTTTGGTAACAAGACTTGATCAACCTTGTTAACAAAAGGATTTTAATGAACAAAATAATGTTTTCACTGTGGTTATACTTGCTTTCTTTTACTTTTATCCTTCTTAGTTTTTGCCTTTTCTTTTGATAGCTTTGGTATTGTTAGTTGTTTGCTTGTTAGAGTGTCTTAGGACTTATGTAGTTTGGTTTTTGTTTCCTTCTTCTAAAAAAATTGTTTCTACGAGAAAATCAATTTTCATACCCTGAAAATTGGCCAAAAATTAAAGTTTACCGAAAAATCCCAGAAAAATCAAAATAAATTTTTCCTCGAAAAGGGAGGAACACTGAGTAACCTGTGGGCCACCCTGGCCAGCACGCCTCAGGCGCGGGCCACCCTGTGTGGCGCCTGGCTGGGGTGTGGCCCACCTGGGCCCCTCCAAGGTGCCTCCTCCTAGCCATCTTCTTTCTCTCTCCCAAAAAACACCGGAAAACTTTCTCAAGCTCGAGTTCTTGCTGCTCTTGCTCCTGATTTTCGATCTCCTTGCTCAGCCATCTTTGTGTTGGAGATATGCCCTAGAGGCAATAATAAATGTAGTTATTATTATATCTTTGTGTTTATGATAAATGTTTGCATTCATGCTATAATAGTATTAACAAGGAAACATTAATACTTGTGTGATTTGTAAACTCAATTTGAAGTCCCTAGTAAAGCCTCTATACATCACTAGCCTGTTGGTTGATAAATGATTGTGGTTTCCCTATCATGAACATTGAGATGTTATCAACAACAAGATCATATCATTAGGAGAATGATATGGTCGACATACTCCTATAGATAAGCGTAGCATAAAGATCAAGTCATTTTAATAGTTCAATTGCTATATGCTTCCTGATACATAGTAACCTAATTCCTTCGACCATGAGATCATGCATATCACCTTTACCGGATGGATGATTTGATGACATCAAACACCACACCGTGAATCGGGTGGCTATAAAGGTGGCATTGAGTGTTCGGAAAGTATTGGTTGAAACACATGGATCAAGAGTGGATTTGTCCATCCATATGATGATAGATATACTCTGGGCCCTCTCGGTGGAATGTCATCCAATTAGCTTGCAAGCATGTGACTGGCTCACAAGGGATCACATATCACGGGAACGAGAAAAGAGTACTTATCGGTAACGAGGTTGAACTAGGTATGCAGAGATACCGACGATCATAACCTCGGATAAGTGAACTATCGTGAGACAAAGGGAAATTGGTATCTTATGTAAGTGGTTCATTCAATCGCAAAGTAATCGTAGAAATATGTGGGATCCATATGAATTTCCAGATTCCTCTATTGGTTATTGTTCGGAGAAGTTTCTCGATCATGTCCGCATAATTCACGAACCGTAGGGAGACACACCTAAGGATTCGACGCTGTTTGAGTAGTTATGGAATGAATGAGAAAGAGACCGAATGTTGTTCGGAGTCTCGGATGGGATCCGGGATATCACGAGGAGATCCGGAATGGTCCGGAGAATAATATTCATATAAGGGAAGTCCCGTTTCGGAGTTTAGGAATGATTCCGGTGTTTTCACCGGGAATGTTCTAGAAGGTTCCGGAATGTCCGGCACTCCGGAGGGGAAGAGGTACATGAATGTGTCATTGCAAGTTGGAATGATTGCATCATGTACTAAGTGTCTTCGCTGTCCAAAATAAAGGGTTTATTCAAAATCCTAAATTGAAAAGTCAAACGGCTAGTTTGAAAGTCAAACGACAAGTTTTGGAAAGAGGAAAAGAGGAGGAAGGTGAAACCGAGTTGGGGAGGGAGTCCTCCTCCCCAATCCGGCGCACCACCCAAGCCGAGTTGGGGAGGGACTCCCCTCCCTCCCCTTGGCTGGTCGGCCCCTCCACCTATATAAGGACGGGCAGGGCTCCCTCCTAGCACACACAAGTACCTCTCCTCAAACCCTAGCTTGGCGCCACCACCATAGCCGCCCCTAGGGTTTTGCCCTAGCCGACTTGGGGTGCCCTGCCAGCCGGCTCTAGCATCCCTCCTTGGTGTGTATAAACCCTAGAACACCGAGGACTCTCTCATACTCCACCATACTGCCCGGCTTGAGGCGAAGCTCGCGATATCTCCTCTACTTCCGGTACCACGTCGTTGTCAGCCGGAATCGCGAGGAGAGTGCTACAACCTCCGCCGCTTTGGAACAAGGGAGAGGAAGTTCTTCGTCGAAAACCGAACGCAGACCGATCATGGAGCGCTGCCGGAACGCAGCGCCGGAAGGATCGTCTACGCGATCTTGAGATCGGGAAGAGTACGACTACATCACCCACGAGAATCCGCTCTCGTTAAACACTTTGGAATCTTCGAGGGTAAGTTATTCCATCGATTCGTTGCTACAATCTAGTAGATAGATCTTGGCTTGTTTGTTTGTATGCGGTAGAAAAATTTTGTTTTCCATGCTACGAAACCCTACAGTGGTGTCAGAGCCGTGTCTATATGTAGATCTGTTGCACAAGTAGAACACAATGGTCATTATGGGCATTGATGCTTTTGTTGTCGATTGCTTCTTGTGTAATTTGCATCTTGCGGTATGTTGGGATGAAGCGGCCCGGGCTAACCTTACATGACATCGTTCATGAGACTTGCTCCACGCTTGACATGCAACTTGTATTGCATAAGTGGCTTTATGGTGCCTGCTTTCTCCTAGCATAGTTAAGATCCAATTTACAACGGGTGATTAACAATACTAGTATCAATGTTGTGGTTCTTGTTCGTAAGTTAGAACAACACTTATTGAAAGCCCCAAACCACGTAAAACATGCAAAGAAAGTAGAGGCGTCTAACTTTGTTTTGCGGTGTCAGGATGTGATATGGCCATGATTGTGATTATATTTGATATATGCAATGTTCCTTATTGTAAGTTGGCAACCGCAGAGCCATATGGTTGTCTTTAATTTATGTTAAGACCCGCGTCTATTCAAAGTAGTTGTAATAGCCGGTGGGCGACAACCATGGAGAAGCGTCATTGACCTTGATGCAATGCCGTGATGATGGAGATCATGTTCATGCTTGAAGATGGAGATCGGAAGCACAAAGAATAAAGGCCATATCATATCACATATTATGAATTGCATGTGATGTTAATCCTTTATGCATCTTGTATTGCTTAGTAGACGACGGTAGCATTATAATATGATCCTCATGCACATGAATTTCAAGTCATAAAGTGTTCACCCTTAGTTAGCATCGTTGCTAAAGCTTGTTGTTTCAAGCACCACGTGATGATCGGGTGTTAGATTCCGCAAGTGTATACAACGTGAGCAAGCCAGATTTGCTCATGCGGAAACTAAGGTTTGATCTGACGAGCCTAGCATGTGCATACATGGTCTCGGAACACGGATCACCGAAAGGTAAAGCATGAATCATATAGTAGATATGATGAACATGTCGATTGTTCGCCATTGAAACTATATCAACTCTCGTGATGATCGGTGTTGATGTGGTGAATCTGGTTCGTGTGATCACTAAAACAATGTGAGGGATATTGTTTTGAGTGGGAGTTCACCTAGATTAACTTTATTATTAATTTGAACTCAACTTGTCATAAACTTAGTCTAAACTATTGCAAATATGTTGTAGATCAATGGCAGCCTACCATCAATTTTAATGCGCCTAGAGAAAGAAAAGTTGAAAACAATGGAAGCAACTTCGGATTGGTTCCGCAATTTGAGGATCGTCCTCACATTGGGTAATTTGACCTATGTGCCGGATTCACATTGGTGACCCACTGACCGATGCTTCCGATGAAGTAAAGAATGTTTACCTCGCGGAAGAATCAAGACTCCATAGTTCAAGGTGCTATCTTGTATGGTTTGGAATCGAGCTGTAAAAGGTTTGAGAATTCAGACCCATATGATATTGTCGAGGATCTCAAATTGATCTTTGAGACTCATGCGCAATCGAAAGTTATGAGGCTTCAAAAGTTCTTTAACCGCAAGATGGAAGAGGGCAGCTCCAAGTTGAGCATGTGCTTAAGATGTCCGGGCACGCAAACAAACTTCAAAGCTTGGGTATAGTGATTCCTAATGCTTTGGGGATTTACCGTGTCCTCCAATCACTACCACCAAGTTACAAGAATTTTGTGATGAACTACAACATGCGTAACATGAACAAGCCGTTGTAACTGCTTGCTATGTTAAAGTCTGCGAAGTGGAGATCAAGAAAGAGCACCAAGTGTTGTTGGTCAATAAGACCACCAAATTCAAGAAAGGCAAGTCTAAGCGGAAGGACACTTCAAGAAGGGTGGTAAGAAAGTTACCACGCCGAAGAAGACCAAGGCTGGACCTAAGCCCGATCTCGAGTGCTTTTACCGCAAGGTAGAAGGTCCTCGAAGCGGAATTGCCCAAAGTACTTGGCGGATTTGAAGAACGGCAACATCAAGAAGAAAGGTATATCCGATATACATGTTATTGATGTGTATCTCACTAGTACTGTAGTAGTGCTCGGGTATTTGATAATCGTTGTTGCTCATATTTGTAACTCAAACAGTCTTTGCAGAATAAACGGAAGCTAGCGAAGAACGAGGTGACGATGCGCGTGGGAAACGGATCAAAGGTTGATGTGATCGCGTCGCACGCTACCCCTTCATCTACCATCGGGATTAGTTTTATACTTAAATAATTGTTATTTGGTGCTGCGTTGAGCATGAACATTATATAGGATCTTGTTTATTGTAGACGGTTACTTGTTTAAGTCTGATAATAATGGTTGTTCGATTTATATGAGTAATATGTTTTATGCACATGCACCTTTGATAGATGGTCTATTCTTATTGAATCTCGATAGTGAAAATACACATATCAACAACATTGAGGCTAAACGTTTGAAATCAGCGATAATTCACCTATATGTGGCAATCGTCTTGGTCACATTGGAGTGAAACGTATGAAGAAACTCCATTCCGATGGACTTCTTGAATCACTTGATTTTGAATCACTTGAAAGATGCGAAGCATGTCTGATGGGTAAAATGACTAAGACTCCATTTTCTGGTATGATGGAGCGAGCTATAGACTTATTAGAAATCATACATACTGATGTGTGTGGTCCAATGAGTGTAGCATCGCGCGGTGGTTATCGTTATGTTCTTACCTTCACGGATGACTTGAGTAGATATGGGTATATCTATTTCATGAAACATAAGTCCGAAACTTTCGAGAAGTTTAAGGAGTTTCAAAGTGAGGTAGAGAATCAACGTAACAAGAAGATTAAATTTCTATGTTCTGATCGTGGACGTGAATATCTAAGTTACGAGTTTGGCGAGCATTTGAAGAAATGTGGAATACTTTCACAGTTGACACCGCCGGGAACACCACAGCGTAATGGTGTGTCCGAACGTCGTAATCGAAATCTTTTAGATATGGTTCGTTCTATGATGTCACTTACAGATTTACCGCTATCATTTTGGGGTTATGCATTAGAAACAGCCGCATTCACTTTAAATAGGGCACCGTCTAAATCCGTTGAAACGACACCGTATGAATTATGGTTTGGGAAGAAACCTAAATTGTCATTCCTTAAAGTTTGGGGTTGCGAAGCCTATGTAAAGAAGTTACAGCCGGACAAGCTTGAACCCAAAGCGGAAAAATGCGTCTTCATAGGATACCCAAAGGAAACTATTGGGTATACCTTCTATCATAGATCCGAAGGCAAAATCTTCGTTAAGAATGGATCCTTTCTAGAGAAGGAATTTCTCGAAAGAAGTGACCGGAAGGAAAGTAGAACTCGACGAGGTTGTCGAACCTTCTCTCGAAATTGCGAGTAGCGCAGGCGGAAGAAGTTCTGTGGTGCCTGCACCAATTAGAGAGGAAGCTAATGATGGTGATCATGAAACTTGGTTGAAGTTGCGTCTGAAACCTCGGAGGTCAACGAACTCGTACCACTGCATTGGTATGATCCCGTTATGAGTGTCATGTTGGTGGACAACACGATGACCCCGAGACATAAGAGGAAGCAATGATGAGCCCATTCCAATAAATGGCAAGAAGCCATGAAATCCGAGATTGGATCCATGTACGAAAACCAAGTATGGACTTTGGTGGACTTACGGATGGCGAAGGTCCGAGAACAAATGGATCTTCAAGAAGAAAACAGATCTCGATGGTAATGTTATCGTTTATAAAGCTCGACTTGTCGCAAAAGGGTTTCGACAAATTCAAGGAGTTCACTACGATGATACTTTCTCACCAGTAGCGAAGCTATAGTCTGTGAGGATTATGTTAGCAATCGCTGCATATTATGATTATGAGATATGGCAGATGGATGTCAAAACAGCATTCCTCAATGGAGACATTGATGAAGAGTTGTATATGATGCAACCCAAAGGTTTTGTCGATCCTAAATATGCTAACAAGGTAAGCAAACTTCAACGGTCCATTTATGGATTGAAGCAAGCATCCCGAAGTTGGAATCAACGTTTTGATAAGGTGATCAAAAGTTTTGGTTTTATACAAACTTATGGAGAAGCTTGTATTTACAAGAAAGTGAGTGGAGCTCAGAGCATTCTTAATACTATATGTAGATGACATATTGTTGATTGGGAATGATGTAGACCTTCTTAATAGTGTCAAGGAATATTTGAATAATAGTTTTTCAATGAAGGATCTTGGCGAAGCAGCTTACATATTAGGCATAAAGATTTACAGAGATAGATCGAAACGCCAAATATCATTGTCACATAGTACATATTTGGACAAAGTTCTAAAGAGGTTTGGAATGGAAGATAGCAAGAAAGGGTTCTTGCCCATGTTGCCCAATACGACCTTGAGTAAAACTGTAGGGGTCCCAACCTGATAAGGTAGAGTCCTCCTGTGTTTTACAATGCTAGTCCCTGGATCAATAGCTAGCATCCACAGTTTAGATGTAATATCAAGAAACAAGGGTCATAATATAACTTTATAACCAGGAATAACATAATTTTATTACATCAAACATAGCTCATTTGGCTATTACATTATATTGCAGCGGAATAATTATAATCATGGGGTCCTTCATCTTCATAGTGCCACAGGCAGATGTTGGTTGTAGACTTTGTAATCCTAAACAATCAATCTTCACTAAAATCAATCAAACCTGCAACATACAAGTTACAGCCACAAAGGGTCAATACATTTTGAATTGTATTGGCAAGTGATACTATGGTAGTATTGTGGAATCTATCAACTATATGCATTTGGCTGAGTGGAGTTTGAGGCTTGCATTGCTCAAAATAGATTTTTCCTTAACATTTGAAAATACTAAGTTTTTGCTTGACAAAATCATTTTCCTCAATCAAAGATTTCAAGATCCTTGTACCAAGCCATCTCTCCATCAATGATTGAAGAATTCAAACAACCCTTGTTCAAACCACAAGATTTTAATTTAGAAATTGGAATGATGAGATTCTTGATTGCTTCCATGTCTTGATGCTCAATTTGTCATTTACCAAGGACATGGCTAAGTACTTAGATTTTACACTCTGCAGAGGTGGTGCACTCTACCCACAAGACTTGGTTTCCGAAGACAAAATCTTTCAGAAGCCTTCCCTTAGACCAAAATGGACGCGCTCCAACCTATCAAACACTATGTAACACCCTCAGAATCGGCCCTATGCAAGTTTTAGCGAAACTCGCCAAACCCGCATACAAACGATTCAAAGGTGCCCACCAGGCACTTTCGTGCGGGTGGAAAACGAAGTAATAACATTACACAACAGTCCTCGATGGGACCCATGAGAGATATATACAATGACTCAAAGAGTCAAGATTACGATATAATATACAAAGATCCAAATCACCTTGAAAACGATAGAGCGTCCAGCTACGGACAAGATGCAAATGGGGCTAAGAGCCTCAAGAATAACCAATGGCGCCATAACCCTGAGCCAAGCTAAGGAAGTAACCTCGCTAACGCGCCGATCTTAAAACCTGCTTAAACAAAAGGGTGCCGAAGGGCAAAGGAAAAGAGGAGCCAAGATCGAGGCCAAGACACTGAGGCTAGAATTCGGTCCTCGCCACATAGGTATGGTGGATCGGCCGGCAGCAAGATGCACTAAACAACCTATAGAGACTCGATACAATGGCGGCTATCGAGAGGGGGAGAAAGACCTATTCGGATCCAACTGATACTATCATCAAACAACCCATCTGGCGTTTCTCGAGACCAAGCGAGGAAGTCAACCGAGGAACTCACACATTGGCGCTTTTACTTATTCGATTATAGTTATGCACTTTCATCGTCGTTTAGATAATCATCCTGATAAAGTAAGCAGTGGGCATTTTTAGTTAACCATTCCATGATAGTTGCAACTCTTACTAGTCAGACACAATTAGCATGAGTTAACCCCAAAACCCAGCAGTTGTTGGTACTTTTATTTAGCCATTCCGTTGTGGTGAAGCTGATTACTAGTCAAATCGAATACAAGTCAATTTATAACAGTAAACTTTAGTTATAGTTGTCTATGATCAAGCACTGTGCTCCAAGTCGTCCATAACCGGACACGGCTTCTAAAAGATTTAACCTGCAGGGGTGCACCAAAGTATCCACAGTGCACTTCGACCTTTTGCCGATCGGTTAACATACACCCATCGGTATGTCGGGGCCTAAGTCACGACGCTCCCAGATCCAAAGCAAGTACATGGGGCCACCCACCAAGTCGACACCGAACGGAGTCGGCCGTCTCCGAGACGGACTTAGGGTTTGGTGGACGCAGCGAGCAAAGAAATCCCCAAACGGGACCGACACCGCGAAAACATGTCCCGATCCTAACGATAAAGTGTGCTCCTCGCACAAACGTAAATAATGCAAAGTAGCATGGCATAAGTACAGATAGTAAATAAATCCTCAAACTAGTTGTGGCCCCAAGACAATACTTTGAAATCAGGTAATAATCAATGGGGCCATATCTCCCACCGTGGTTAGAGCGCCGATCTCGAACAGTGTCAAGAACTCGGTCCCACGACACAAGTATGCTCGAAACCAACATTACCTATCACCCACCGATGCCTCTGCTTAATTCAATTTTAGTTGTTAACCAGGAATTAAAGTGAACAATAATTAAAACCATGATCATCTCCAACGTCAACATGCGGCCATCCTCCAACAATTGTGGTACTTGTCGACACACAAACACTTGAGCAAGCGACTACGTCACGCGGGCCCAACTATCTACCAAACAACAGGTAATAGGATGTGTCCAAGGCTATATATGGCTACAAGGGATATCATGGGTACGAAAACTAGAGCATCGCAACACAAATAGCAAAGATCAACAGGAGGGAATAAATACTAGAAAAGTAAGATAGGTAGAAAGGGGGAGATGCTCGCCTGAAAACATTGTCGAAGGGTTCAACCAAGATCGCTAAGCTCACATCAACTCAACGGTCTTATCCGCGAAGAAGCAAAGCACTAGAATAAACACCGGATGCAGTATTTAATACAACGGCAGAAGATCGGCATGATGCATGCATGATGGATGACAAGGCAAAGGTGCGATGCAATTAGGTCATATTAAGTGGAACCGGGGTCCCGACATTTAATTAGATGGTTTGAGTTATTTAGAACCCCCGCAATTTAAATGTTGTTTAACAAGGCAAAATATATCACCGGTTCGCTACACAAGTCTAAATGAGGCCAATATGAGACTAGGTTTGCCCGCATATGGGCCCCATATTTAATTCGAGGTGAATCAGCATATGGCCCCCAAACCACATGATTATGCATGCAAGATGAATGATTAATATGCAACAAGTTGTTGTATTTCATTTATAAAAATAGGGTTTGCGGGAAGGGGGTTCACACATTAGGGGGGTCTCATAACTTGGGGTTCCGGTTCGGGTCGGTCTCGTGGTCCGTGGTTCGTGTCGGCCTCGATGGGAGCGTTCTGACCATGGGTGGTGGATCTTGGCGATCCGGGTCTTCAAACATGTCGACGGACATGGCGTCGGATGAAGTACTTGTCGATACGCATCGACCTTGGCGTCCGGTTCTTGACGAACTTGGCGAATCGGGATGGAGGCTTGCCGATCGGAAGCAGATCTTGAAGGTGCCGCTTCAATTGTCGACGGCGAACTTGTTCATCGGGTTTTTCCAAGATCTTGGCGCGCACCGGTTCGGTCTTGAGGGAGGCGGTCATCTTATCCATGTTGGAGATCTTGTCGGCCCAAAACAGGGGAAGCTCTTGTCGAACTTATCATCTAGGAGGACGCTGATTGCCATTGCGAGCAGCCACACACCCAACATTCATCAACTGACAACTTAGAGAAACACCGTAGCCTTCTCAAAGACACCACGCGGACAGACATGCTCACGAACGGCGGAACTGGCGACGTGGGGAGCCCAGACAGACGCTGGCGGGTCGGCAGGGACGACGGAGGCGAAGCCGGTGAACGACGTCTGGCCGATGGGGACCAAAGGCTACGACGAGGGTTTTGAGCAGCTGCTCACGGAGGGGTGCCGGAGCGACGGGAGGATCGGGCGGGAGGGCGACGGAGGACAGCGGCGGCGCGAGGACGGACAGGGCGGAGGTTGCCGGCGGCGCGAGCGAGGATGGCGGTGACGCTGGGCGCGAGATCGTCGCCTCCGGACGCCGGGCCGCCGACGATGGGGAGGCCCGACGAGGCCACGGAGGGGAGAGGCGATCATGAGCTGGAGGAGCTCCTGAGGCGCAGAGGAGGGAGGAGGTGGAGGCGGGCGAAGGAGGGTCACCGGGCACGGCCCCGGAGGAAGAACGGGTGGCGGCGGCGATGGCTGGCGGGGTCGGCGGAGGCGGGCGGGCTGGCGCGGCACGGTCGGTGAAGATGGCCTGGCCGCGGGCAGGATGGCGCGGAGCTCGCCGGAGGAGGAGCTTGAGGCGCGACGGGCTTGGGGAGAAGGAACGGAGGGAGCGCGGCGTGGAGGTCGGGCTGCTCGCTCGCGGGGAGGCGGTGGGAGAAGATCCAGGGAGAGGGAGAGGAGCGTGAGCTGGGAGACAGGCTGTGGGTCCAGCGTTGGGGGACGCGCAGCGTCGCGCGGCGTTGGTTGCTGGGTGGGACAGTAGTGGGGTGGTTTTAGCATAGGTGGAGAGGGGGCTGATGTGGCGGGGTCTAGTTGGTTGGGGAGGAGAGGTGATGTCACACGGGGTTGGCCGGGTGATGTGGCAAAGGTGGGTAGATTATCCGTAGGTTTAGGATTAGAGGCGACCGATTTAAAATCCTGGGTGGTCGTCGTCGATCTCGCCTCGACGCCCCACTAAAATAATAATATAATTTTATTTGTTTTATTAACACCGCAAAAACCGATAGCATTCAAACAAAAATAATCCGGAGGACGGGCTTTGCATTTGAATTAAGATGGGGCGTTTGGAAAACAAATCGGGCTTTGCGAAAATAGTTTTTGACAAACAACATATGATGATGACGATGCAATGCACAAATTCTACGCGATTTTCTAGTAGTGGTTTTGCGGGATGCCACACACTACCACCCACTGTCCATTTGGCTAAGTTCTTGCAACCTATATGATCATGGCAGAGCCCATATTGCTAAGTGGTTGCACTTGAAGCTTCTCAACATTTGACATCTCAAATCCCTTTGTTCCTGGGTGGCATACCACTAGTGAGATACACAATCCAAGTCCATGGCATTGTGAACCACTCAACCATTCTCCACCAAGCCAGCCCATTCCACCCAGGTGATTCATTAACTTAGTTGTTTTATTAAACAAAACTTAAGTCCTCAGACTTAGAATATTTTTCCATAGTGTGAATATATATTCCACCCATGTTTTCTATTAGCTAGGCTAAGCTTGGTAGTAGTAGGAATCTCTAACTTAGGAAAATCCTTCTAAGGATTCATCTACTAGGTTTTCCTATAGCAAGATCTATACTTAGCAAAATCCATGCAAGTTTACTTAGCAAAATCACTAATGCATAGAAAAAGTAATGGGATAGAAAGTATGAAGCGTCACTTGCCTTTTTGGTAGGGAATGGTAGTTCACTCCTTGATCTTTCTAGTCCCTCACTTCACTACAAATCAATCAAGCAAACACAAATTCAATTTACATTCCAAACCAAAGTCAAACAAACAATTCTTCACACACACAAAGTAATGGAATCTAAGTCATGCATGGGAGCATGCACAAGATAGTTTTATTTTGCAAAGGGTTCTCTATGGGGTTTCTAAATTTTGTAAGATCCAATTTGGTCATTTACCAAAGTGGCAAAGTCATTAGCAAGAGGGTTTTGTCCAAAAACTATTTTTAAATCCATTTATCATTTCATGTGGTGAAAAATGTTTTTATTAAGGCAAAACTCTTAAGTTGTTTCACCAAATGGGTTGCTATTGCAAAGCTTGGTGTTTTTAGGTCGAGTAGGTAGGTTTGTCCAAAACATTTCCTTAAAGTTTTCTTTCATAAACATTTTTATAACAAAAACCATTCTTTTATTTGGCTAGAAATGACTTAGTCAAGTAATCTAACCTAAATCTTACAAAATCATTTCTAACACCAAGGGTTGGTTCCTAGGGTCAGGGTCACAACAAACCAATTGGCAAAGGTTTGATCTCAAAATTCATTTTAAATGATTTTTCTAATGTTAGCAAGCACAAAAGAATCTGCAAAATCAAACAATCTATCAAATACTATTTGCTAAACTAAGGGTAGGGTTGGCTAGGGCTTGTTCTCCTGATTTCATTGATATAAAATTTGCCAAATTTGGACGTGTGGATCCAAAGATATAAGGGTTTGAAAATGGAAACAAATTCTGATTTCAATTTCTGTTTAAATGACAGTGACACGCTGTCGAGATTCTATTGACGGTACCGTTCGTCATGGATCACGCCTGTGCGTTGGATTAAGTCCGATCGTGCATCGAGCGATACCTCTTCGCTTAAGTGACCTAACCCTCGTCATTCGATCTAGATCTAACGGACCTAAACAGATGGCCATTAACCAAGCGGCGTGGTCATACAAGCTGACGGCAGACGGCGGCAAGGCTAGCGAAGCGGAAGCAAGAGAGAGTAAGAAGATGCTCACCAGGCTCGGGAGAACACGCGAAGCTCAAAGTGCTCTGCTGGTCAAGGCGCAGATGGGTTGGCAATCTCTCGGAGTTGTGCTTCACCTCGGCGACAGATGTCGCCGGAGGCGAAGGCCTGGGCGCAAGCGAGAGAAACAATGCTCAGGAAGATACACATGAGTTCAAGGTTCGCGAAACACTCACCAAGGAGCAAGGCGACGGAGTCGGCTATGGCTCACCGGAGTTGAGCTTATCGTCGGTGGCGCCAGACGTGACAGAGTCGAGGTTGCAGTCATGTGGGCAAGCTAGCGCTATGGGGAGGTTCGCTGGAGGTGGGGAGAAAGCTTGGGTGCGCCAGAGAGCAAGGGGGCGTGGGCTGTAATTGCCGTGGTTGTTCGTCGGAGACGGCAACAGTACAAGAGGAAATTAGAGCAGCCCGGTGGCTCTGTGGGGTGAGGTCCGGGGAAGAAGGAGAGAAGCCCGCTTAACGCTGAGTGGTCACGCGAGGAGTAATCGCTGCAAGAAAGTGTATTGACCGCGAGAAATTAACGCGTAAACGGTCGCGAGGTGGAGGAAGAAGGAGTCATGGGAGGAAGAAGGGAACATGGCGGTGGGCCTAGTGTCACGAGAAAGGAGAGGGAGGAGGGGCCACAAGTCAGTGACTTTGCGGGCTGTTTCAGCAGTGAGGGAAAAACGGTTCGGGGAGGGAAAAAGAGCTGGGCCGCTGGTGGGCTTCGTGGGCTGCTGGGTTGGGTTGGTTCTTTATTTTTTTCTGTTTTCTGATTCCTTTTTATTTTTCTATTTCTATTTTTCTGATTTGATTTTCAATCAACATTTCAACAATTCAAATCTTCACCAAACATTGTAACTACAAATTTGGTTCTGTTTAGTATTCTGAACCAAAAATCCTAAATAAAATAAATAACACTTTAATCTTTTTAGGTTCCATCCTTAATTAAATAAGTAGGCCATGGTTTATTAATTAAATAAAGTTTTTGTTGTTTATTAATAAAATCTTTATGTGAAATCCAAATATTTTCAAAATCAAATCAGTAGATATCATTTGGAAGTAAATAATACTTGGATACTTGTTTACAACAAAATATTATTTTGCTTTAGGGTCCAATAATAATTATATATAATGGGCCTTAGTTATTAAATCAAATAGAGTTTGATTTTATTAATAAAATCTTTATTTGAAACTAAATATCTTCAAAACCAAATTAGTGGGTTTTATTTGGGAAATATAGAATACTTGGAGATTTGTTTTAAAATAAAATAACATTTTATTTTAGGGTCCATTATTAATATAAATTATTTCAAATAGGATTTATTTTATTTGAGATATTTATTTTGAATCTAAAATAAAGCCAAAACACTTTAGTAGGTTTTATTAGAGAATATAAATTACTTGGAAAACCTATTTTAAACAATTTAATAAGTCTTGATGTTTTAATTAAAATAGTAAAACCTTTCATAATAAATTTTGATATTAATTCCTTATTATTTTATTTTAAATAATCCTTTGTTATTTTTATTCAAAACTAAATGTTTTCATTCCCAAAGTTTGGTCAAGGTTTAATTTGGCTTTATAAAATAATCCTTATTTATAAATCCATCTTTTCTTTTGAATACCAAATCCTTTTATTAAAAGATCTAAAAATAGTATTTCCAAAATATTTTATTTTCCCTTGTTAATTGTTTTATGTTTTTAAATCCTTTTGGGATTTAATTGTTCAAAATAGGTTTGAAGATTACTATTGGAATTCAAAAAGTTTCTTCTGGTTCTAAAAATCAACAAAGTTTTATTTTATTAATTTATTTTCACATTACAAGATTTGGAAAATCTTGGGATGTGACAAAAACTCAAAGTCCGACATCGGCAGAAGATAGAGAAAGGATGAGTAAGACTCCCTATGCCTCAGCCATAGGATCTCTAATGTATGCCATGCTATGTACTAGACCCGACATTGCATATGCTGTTAGTTTGACTAGCAGATATCAAAGTGATCCAGAGGATCATTGACAATGTCAAAAACATCCTTAAGTACTTGAGAAGAACTAAGGATATGGTTCTTTCTTATGGAGGTGATGAACAGCTCGTTGTTAATGGTTACACCGATGCTAGTTGGAACACCGATCCGTATGATTCTAAATCACAACTGGATAATGATTTATTTTGAATGGTGCAGCATTAATCGGAGGAGTGCAAAGCAAAGCGTTGTGGCGAGATCTTCAACTGAATCGAATACATGGTCGCTTTGAGGCTTCGCAAGAAGCGATATGGATGAAAGAGTTCATTACAGAGCTGGGTGTGGTTCCTAGTGCGCTGGACCCAATGTCTATCTACTGTGATAACATGGGCACCATAGCCAATGCGCAAGAACCAAGGTCACACAAGAAGCTAAAGCATATCAAGCTACGTTTTCACGCTATTCGAGAACATATCCAAGATGGGGATATAAAGATTTGCAAAGTACACACAGATCTAAATGTGGCGGATCCGTTGACTAAACCTCTCCCGAGGGCAAAACATGACCAGCACCAAACTGCCATGGGTGTTCGGTATATTACCATGTAATCTAGATTAGATGACTCTAGTGCAAGTGGGAGATCTGGAGATATGCCCTAGAGGCAATAATAAATGTAGTTATTATTATATCTTTGTGTTTATGATAAATGTTTGCATTCATGCTATAATAGTATTAACAAGGAAACATTAATACTTGTGTGATTTGTAAACTCAATTTGAAGTCCCTAGTAAAGCCTCTATACATCACTAGCTTTGGTTGATAAATGATTGTGGTTTCCTATCATGAACATTGAGATGTTATCAACAACAAGATCATATCATTAGGAGAATGATATGGTGGACATACTCCTATAGATAAGCGTAGCATAAAGATCAAGTCATCTTAATAGTTCAATTGCTATATGCTTTCTGATACATAGTAACCTAATTCCTTCGACCATGAGATCATGCATATCACCTTTACCGGATGGATGCTTTGATGACATCAAACACCACACCGTGAATCGGGTGGCTATAAAGGTGGCATTGAGTGTTCGGAAAGTATTGGTTGAAACACATGGATCAAGAGTGGGATTTGTCCATCCATATGACGGATAGATATACTCTAGGCCCTCTCGGTGGAATGTCATCCAATTAGCTTGCAAGCATGTGACTGGGTCACAAGGGATCACATATCACGAACGAGAAAAGAGTACTTATCGAACGAGGTTGAACTAGGTATGCAGAGATACCGACGATCATAACCTCGGATAAGTAAACTATCGTGAGACAAAGGGAAATTGGTATCGTATGTAAGTGGTTCATTCGATCGCAAAGTAATCATAGAAATATGTGGGAGCCATATGAATTTCCAGATTCCTCTATTGGTTATTGTTCGGAGAAGTGTCTCGATCATGTCCGCATAATTCACGAACCGTAGGGAGACACACTTAAGGATTCGACGTTGTTTGAGTAGTTATGGAATGAATGAGAAAGAGACCGAATGTTGTTCGGAGTCTCGGATGGGATTCGGGATATCACGAGGATATCCGGAATGATCCGGAGAATAAGATTCATATAAGGAAAGTCCCGTTTCGGAGTTTAGGAATGATTCCGGTGTTTTCATCGGGAATGTTCTAGAAGGTTCCGGAATGTCCGGCACTCCGGAGGGGAAGAGGTACATGAATGTGTCATTGCAATTTGGAATGATTGCATCATGTACTAAGTGTCTTCGCTGTCCAAAATAAAGGGTTTATTCAAATCCTAAATTGAAAAGTCAAACGGCTAGTTTGAAAGTCAAACGGCAAGTTTTGGAAAGAGGAAAAGAGGAGGAAGGTGAAACCGAGTTGGGGAGGGAGTCCTCCTCCCCAAGCCGGCGCACCACCCAAGCCGAGTTGGGGAGGGACTCCCCTCCCTCCCCTTGGCCGCCGGCCCCTCCACCTATATAAGGAGGGGCAGGGCTCCCTCCTAGCACACACAAGTACCTCTCCTCAAACCCTAGCTTGGCGCCACCACCATAGCCGCCGCCCCCCTAGGGTTTTGCCCTAGCCGCCGGCTCTAGCATCCCCTCCTTGGTGTGTCTAAACCCTAGAACACCGAGGACTCTCTCATACTCCACCATACTCGCTCCGGCTTGAGGCGAAGCCCTGCGAGATCTCCCCTCTACTTCCGGTACCACATTGCCGGAATCGCGAGAGTGCTACAACCTCCGTCACTGGAACAAGGGAGAGGAAGGTCTTCGCCGAAAATCGAATGTGTGACCGATCATGGGAGCGCCGAACGCAGCGCCGGAAGGATCTTCTACGCGATCTTGAGATCGGGAAGAGTACGACTACACCACCCACGAGAATCCGCTCTCGTTAAACACTTTGGAATCTTCGAGGGTAAGTTATTCCATCGATTCGTTGCTACAATCTAGTAGATAGATCTTGGCTTGTTTGTTTGTATGCGGTAGAAAATTTTTGTTTTCCTTGCTACGAAACCCTACACTTTGTTGCCGATTTTGGAGGGATTTCTCCTTGGTATGTGCCTCCTCCTCTTGTCCAATTAGATTTGTGATCGATAGATTGTATCTTGAGTATTTTGCTGCTATAGGTGTCAGGTTGTATGAGATTGCATGCTTGTTCTATGCTTAGAGATTTCATTTTGATGCATGTGTGGCCCTCTAGCAAGTTACTATAGTAGTTTCTCATCATTTATCAACTTGGAAATCACTTGGTTTGATGTCTGTCTAAAAATTTCAGAAAGGAAGATGAGTGCATACCCACTGAATCAATATGACTTGATGGTACCTGAGCCAATGAAAGTTCATCATGAGGAAGGAGTCTTCCCTTCCATATATCCATGCCATGAATTTATGAGGGTCGCGGAAATCCTTCGGGATTTCAAAACTATGATTACAAATGCAGGGTTGGAACACTTTGTTGAAGGTGAACCTTTTCAGTATTTCAAGCTAACCATGGCTGTGGTGCAGGACTTATGGTTTACTTGGTCTTCATCTAATCCCATGGTCCATTATAAAATATACAATCTAGCTATCGACCTGCCTTTTGCTGATTTATGTGCAGCAATTAGAGTACCTCAGTGGGGATATTGTGAGAAGATCAAGGAGAGGCCCAAGTCACTTATGGATTTATATGTTTAGATTTGCCAAGGTTTCGACTTCTCGAAGGAAAGTGGTAAAATTCGGAACATTCATTTCCCATCCATTAGATATTTTGCTTATTTCATTACCAAGTGTGTTCTTGCTAGAAAGATTACTAGAAAGTTATCTTATTTTGATCTAGCTTTTATCGCAGCTGCTTTGAATAGGGATAGATCTTATAACCTGGGTGCTTTGATAGCTTACCGTCTCACCACTAACCGCGAGAAGGGTGGAATTTGTGGAGGTCTCATTGCCTCTAAGTTGCTAGCTTTCCATGGTTTAGAGCCTCACCATTCAGATTATCGGTTCCCCATAGAGAGGCTTGATCTTGAATCCATGATTCAACATAATTTTGTTTCTTTAGGGGCTACTGTGATAACTTTAACGTATGAGCTATGTTTTGCCAAGCGTGGTTGGAGAGGGGGTAGGACTGAGAAAGTAGTTTATTTTCCTGCACCTTCTTTGTTTAATTTTGATAACAGGCAAAGATGGTCGCTCACGGAGGAGGAGTTTGACACATACGTGGCGGAGCACTCCCAGCAAGAGGATAATGTTGGAGAGGATGCCTAAGATGATTCGATTCAGCCCACCAACTTGGGAGAGTCTTCATACGAGCAGCTCTCCTATGATTAGGGTGCGTCTTCTTCTTCATCGCAAGCGCCTGACTATGATCATTCCTATGATGACCCACCAGCTTGGGGTTACTACCCGCGCTATTGAGCCCCACTTAGGCCAAAAGCCTAAGCTTGGGGGAGGTATACCGACATCACACTCATCTATATATCATGTTTCGTCGGTTCTTTGTATATCCATTGTTTCACTTTCTTTTTGGTTCTTGCTGCTGCTTTCTCAAAACACAAAAATACCAAAAAATATTTTTGTTGTTTCTCTTGGTTTGTTTCTTTGATTTTTAGCTTTGGTTTTCCTTTAAAAAAATCCAAAAAGATTTTGCCTTGTTTGCTTTTGCTTTATTTGTTTTTGCTTTGTTTGCTTGTTTAAAAATTCGAAAACACCAAAAATATTTGTTGTTCTTCTCTGGTTTTGTGAGTTCTTTCCAGGGTTCAGCCGTCCTCAGTGGATTTTGGTTTCATGTTATTATTCAAGTCACACAAGTGACGGGCAATAATGAAGATTAAGACAACTTGAGGAGTGGTAAGATGCTGGTAACAAACTCTATTTGTTTTCATTTTTGTACATATACTCATCATTGTGAGCATGCTTAGTCTGTTCATGTAAGGTGTATGTTATTATGGATGCTTATTAGTTCTTGCTTGCTTGTGATTAGATCTAGCTTGCTAATAGTTTGTAGCATGTCATATGAATGTTTGCTTTCATTGTTTTATTCATATTTTGGTATGATATTGTGGTATCCTCCTCTGAATGTTTCATGTGAATCGACTTGGCACATGCTCATGCATGCATATGACTAAAAATAGTCAGTAAGCCTCAGAGTTCTTGTATCACTTTCATGCCATAGTTAGTCTTGTTTTGTTGCAAGCATGATTATGACAATTATTGCTCTCTCGTTTGTAGCTCCCTCTCTTTTGCTAGCCTTCACTTGCACTGAGTATGAGCTCTACCTGTGGTTCCAACTCCCCAAAACCAATATTGCCCACTATGTCCATCATACCTACCTATGAGCATCATTTGCTATTTCAGTGCATATTCTATATGGCTTGTTTTCTTCCAAATAAAATGTTTTACTGCTTTGATAAAGTTAGTTAGTAAGCTCTCAGGAACTTGATGGCACACTTTATTTCTTGCACTTAATAATCCTGAACCATTGTGGCCTTTCCATGAAAGTTATATGCTTGCAAATTATAGGCTGGGAGTTACCAGAACTGTGCTGTCACGGGGAACGCTTTCAACACTTATGGATACATATCCAGTTGATACCTTGCTCTTTTGTGTGCGGATGTCGTCGGTGTGAAATAAAAGGGGAGCTTGTGAGTTCATGGAGTATATATATGGGTTAGAGAAATGCCTGGGCCGCTATCCTAAGCCATGCCTAATCATGGTGGAAACTTGCAGCATTACCATAATGAGCATCTGTGAAGCATCCTCAATAAAAATCTATGCAAATAGTAAATAAAAAGATCGTCGAGATGCTCATTGTCTGTTTGCCTTGTCATTTTGATCACGGGATAGCTCCTATATCATGTGCAAGGGGTACCCCATTGGCGTTTCTCTATGATATGCATGTATTTACAATGACAAGAACTTACATGTAACCAAAGTTGAGTAGCATGCAGAGCGGCCCTCATACTAAAGGGACATGGGATTTCCAGTTTATGGTCTATCAAGCATATAACTCAGATTGGACCTCACTTTCACCTTAACCATATAAAGATGCCTGTGATGGGGGCAATGGGAGCTCAAAGCTAATGAGTACCTTACTTTCAGCATTTGGAAGCCTTTCAAACTTTTCAAAACCTTTTCACTTCCTTGTTGAGTCACCACTTATTCTATGAGCACCTTCTTGAGAGCATAGTTATCATTCTTGTGTTTGTCTCTAAACTTGGTTGATTATGTCATGACTTTGATGCTTGTATCTATAATATCTTTAATTCTAGTATTCACTTGAACTTCAGAGGTGCCTTGACATTTATATTGTGCTCTACAAACAAAGGAAAGCGAGATACCACTCTATCATACCTTTTTATGAGCATTGCGATGTTGCTTATGTTTATGTTCCATGCTACTTATTATTATTGAGTTGGTTTATCTTCATAGCTTGCAATGAATGTTGAGTAGACTTAGTTGCATACTTCTTATTATGAATTGTTTAAGTATCTACTCCTGTGCTGAGAATATATACATCATATGAAGCAAATGTGTTCGTGAAAGTTCTTTTATCGCACTCAGTTTTCAAATGAATTGCTTGAGGACAAGCAATAGGCTAAGCTTAGGGGAGTTGATATGTCCAAAACGTATCTACTTTCCCGAACACTTTTGCTATTGTTTCTTCTCTAAACTTGTGTGATTTGGATACAACTAACACGGATTAACGCTGTTTTCAACAGAATTACCTTGGTGTCTAGTTTTTGTGCAGAAAATCAACTATCAAGAAAAATCCCGGAAAATATGCCAAAAATCATATTTCACCAGAAGATCCACGGAGCCAGAGTACGAGACGGAGTGGAGGCCTGGGGGGCCTACACCCCTACCAGGCGTGGGCCAGGCCTGGCCGCTCCTAGGGGGTGCGGCCACCATAGGCACCCCCTCGGCCTCCCTCTTCGCCTATAAGAAGCCTCTTGACCTAAAAACCGAGGGGGTCGATGTTTTTCCAGAAAGATTTCTGTTGCGCCACCATCACCAAAAACCATGATTCAGATCCAGAAACTCCGTTCTGGCACCCTGCCGGGACGGGGAATTTGGGGAGGATCATCGCCATCGTCATCACCAACATCTCTCCATCAACCATCAATGTTTCCCTCATCCATGAGTGAGTAATCCCCCGCTGTAGGCTATGGGGATGGTAGGGATTGGATGAGTTCTATCTTGTAATCGAATAAGGTTGTTAGGACATAGTGCCTAGTATCTCTATTAGTGCTATTTGACTTTGTTGCAACTTGTTGTGATTAATGCTTGTCACTAGGGCCCGAGTGCCATGATCTCAGATCTGAACTTATTATTGAATCATTATGATAGTATTTTTTGTGAACTTATCTGCAAGTTGTGTACACATATCACTGTCCGGATCCAGAGACCCCGATGTGATAGAAATTGGGACAACCGGAGAGGATGGCTGTGGTGTGAGGGACAAATGTGTTCAGGAGTGTTAATGCTTTGCTCCGGTGCTCTATTAAAAGGAGCACCTTAATGGCCAGTAGTTCCCTAGAGGCCCCGCTGCCACGGGCTGGCAGGACAATAGATGTTATGCAAGTTCTCATTGCGAGCACGCATGACTATATATGGAGCACATGCCTAGGATTGTTTAGTACTTGGATGCTTGTTGTTATTTATCTGCAATGCCCTAGATCTTGAAGTTACATGTTTAGACTCATCCATGCAATGCCCGTCCATCCATCCCTATGCATACCACGCTCATATCCTACTGTTTGCTACTACGGTTATTATTGCTCATGTTTCACTGCTGCTCTGCTTTGGTGTTGCAACTACAAACATTTGCTACTGATAAACTTCTGTGAGCAAGAACTATTTCCAGGTGCAGCTGAATTGACAACTCAGTTGTTAAGACTTGCAAGTATTCTTTGGATCCCCTTGTGTCTAATCAATAAATTGGGTAATACTACCCGCGAAGACTTTTGTGATCCCTTATACTTGTGGGTCATCAAGACTATTTTCTGGCGCCGTTGCCGGGGAGCATAGCTTTATTTGATTGTTCACTTCTACTCCTTTCATCATGGGGAAGTCTCGTGATGGAAAGTTTCCTATTTACCATCCACTACAAGAATAGGTACATTCCTAAACACCTCTGATGCTCTTGATTCAACATCTGTTATAGGTAATATTGTTACACCACCACCACATACATATGCTACACACAATGCTACTACTGCTGAGTCTGAAACTGCTTTTGATACTCATGATGTTACTTCTACTGTGCTTGATGCAAGTGGTTCATTAGGTCCTTTCCTAGATGCTACTATGGTAGTCTAGGGAATACTGAAACTCCTAGTGAAGACACTGTTACACCTATTAGCTCACCTGAGTCTAGAGAGAGAGATGATATTAATGATGGTTACATTGAGTTCACTGATGAATTTGTTGAAGAGTGCCGAAATACACATGGTACTAGTGTTATTAAGAGTCTCCTTGCAAGACGTACCATTATTCCTAAACTGTCCTATGATCCTAAGTTTGCCACCTCTCCCATAGATATCAAAAATAAAGATTATGATTTCTCTCTTGATTTATCCTATTTAGACATTGTTGAGAAAGAATCTTTTTGTGGTACTGAAAATGAGAGTGTTGTGGCTCATATAAATGAGCTTTCTACTATGAGTGCTTTATTCTCTGATGATTTTAAGATGTGCAAGTACTTTGTTACTAAGATCTTCCATTTTTCACTAAAAGGAGAAGCTAGGGCTTGGGTTTAATATATTACCTCCTGGTTCCATTGATAGCCGTGATTTTTTGATTGCTTCTTTCTTCCAAAAAAATTTCCTCCTAGTGCTAGACATGGTGCTTTGCAGAGACTTTTTGATTTTAAACAGGGAGAAGAAGAGAAATTGCCTGAGTCATAGATGACACAATGGTTCAAGTTTATTAGGAGAAAAGAATATAAAGTGTGCCATCAAGTTTGTGAGGGCTTTAATCACTAAGTTTTCACATAACAAAATACTTTTTAAATGGAAGATAGTTGAAAACAAGAATATACTTGGAATTTTGTAACACAACATTTATAGGAATTTATAGTGGACACTTTGTAATAACTTGGTTTATTGGGAGTTGGATGCATGAGTAGCACTTACTCATACAAGTGGAGGCTAGGAAAAGACTAGGAGCAACCAACTAAGAGAGCAATAATGGCCATAATCATGCAGAGCGACAAAACATTACTAATCAAAGCATAGAGTGGTACTACAAGTCAAGTACTAAATGATAATAGAGGCTATGGTGACTTGTTCATAGTCATAACATGGTGTGAGCATGTGCCAAGTCAACCCAAACAAAGCATCAAAGGAGAATACCATAATACTATGCTTTTGTATGTTAAAACAACGCATGATTCTTTCAAGGCACACTAAGCAATCCCAGTTGTTTGGAAAGGAAAATGCTACAACAATAATCACTAAGCATAAGGTCAAAACAACTCCTAGCATGTCATGCTAAAGTCTAAGTCACAGTCAATGCAAGCTCCTCTTGCACTTCCAAGCAAGAACTTTCTACTCATTTCCAACACCAATTGACTTATTTGAAACAACATAGCGAGAACGAGGGTCCAAACTACTTTATTCAAGCAAACTAAGCAAACCAAATGAAAACTAAGACACTCCAAGAACAACACAACACTGCATGAAACAATAAAAACGAAGTGTCTAGACAGTCCTGAGATTTTTATTGATGAAGAAGGGGATGCCTTGGGCATCCCCAAGCTTTGAAGATTGTACCTCTTGGATATTTCTTGGGGTGACACCAGGGTGGCAACCCCAAGCTTGAGATTTTATCCATTCTTCATTTTATTATATCATTCTCTCTCTACACCTGAAATTTTTCCTTCATACAAAACTTCACACAATTTTCATTAGCAACATTAGTGTATTCAAAAGATAATAGACCCTTGGGTTTAGCTTTATAACAACAAAACTTTTCACTAAAAACACAAGCTACTGTAGCAACTCCTTCAAAAAGCTCAATTCCCCAAAAGAGAACTCAAAAAGGAATCAATAAGAAGCAAATGCAAATAATGGCAGAAATCTGTCAAAACAGACCAGAAGGTAGAAACCGATTTTTTCGGAAATCCTATATTGCTCAAATAAAAAAGTGTTGAACTAACGAAAGTTATCTAACATACTGGGGGATTTATTAGTAAATTTTCAGCTCAATCCAACTTACAGAGACTCCCCACGAATGTTTATGGTGGAGGACAGAAATTTGTTTCGGGACAGCAACTCCCCAAATCTTACTTCCCTCTTATTAGAGGTCATTCTTGGCACAAAAAACAAACAAAAAGGATAAGGTGAGGTCATTACTGAAGTAATAACTTCCAAGACTCAAGGAAACTCTTGGGTTATCTCCCAACAAGTACTTTTCTTTAAAGCCTTTAAGTTAGGTACAAGAAGCAAGAAATCAAGTATTTTCAAATGAGGAGTTACTACCCCTCTTGCTCCTTCCTTTCTTACCTTTCTTCTTCTCTTTAGGGAAAATATGATTGCTTACTGAAGGATCAAAATGCATAATGCCCTTTTCCACATCTATTATTGCTCCAAGGTGTTTCAGTAGGGATCTTCCAAGTGTAATATGTCCTTTGCCTACACATTCAATAACAAGATAATCAGTAGACACCATTTTCCCTGAGATTTTTGTAAACACACCTTCAGATATTCCAATGGGTAATAAGGTGGCATTATTAGTAAGAGAGATTTCCTCTCCTCCTTGAGAAAGTCCCCAAAGACTCAAAGACTCATAAATATCTTTAGGCATAAGGCAAAATTCAGACATGATATCACATCGAGCATCAAAAGCTGCACTATTTATATTGACTTTGATTGTTGGAAACCACTTTGAAGGCTCAGAATTCATTGGAACATAATTATGGTACTCCCTAAGTGTGTGATAGCAACTGTTCAAATCAGCAGTACTGGACTCAAGAGTGTTCAACCTAGCAGAAATATTTATAAAAGAGGAATTAGACTTGCCAGGCGTATTATAAATTATAATCAATTTATTTATGGCATGAAAAGCTTCATCCTCGATACATTGAAAAATATCTTTCCTAGCCACAACATCTAAAGCATATCTATAACAAAGAGCAATACCGCGGTAGAAACTATTAATAACCAAGCTAAGACTCATCTTAGGCTCAGTTTCCCTTTGTAAAATATAGATTCTAGACCAAGCTTCTTTAAAACTCTCTTCACCTTTTTGCTTGAAAGCAAAGATCTCTTCCATAGGTGTCAGAGAGATAGGACCAAAACCAGACATGGTAGCAACTAGGGCAGGAACTAATTTTTTTGTGTTTTTGAATAAAGAAAGCAAACCAAACTAAACTATTTTTTTGAGTTTTTCATAAAAAGAGGCAAAAAACCAAGCAAAAGAAACTAAGAAAACTAAAAACAAAGAAAAGATTAAGGTCGATGAGGACTCCCCTTATGAAGACGTCCTTAGCCTCCCCGCAACTGCGCCAAAAATAGCTTGATGACGCCCAGCACTGTCCTGGGACGCTTCGTTGGAAACCCCAAGAGGAAGGTGTGATGAGCACAGCAGGAAGTTTTCTCTTAGTAAGAAACCAAGGTTATCGAACCAGTAGGAGGAAGGAAACGTCTTAAAGGTGTTGCAAGCAACATGGAAACCTGCACAACACAAACTCAAGACTTTGCCCCAACGAATCAGTGAGGTTTTCAAGCTCACCGGTTTGCTGTAACAAAGGATTAAGTGTATGATGTAGAAGGTGATGAATGGTTTGCCGCAAGTAAACAGGTAACAGTGGAAGATGTATCAATGGTAAATATTGGACCGGGGTCCATAGTTAACTAGAGGTGCTCTCCTTAGATAAACAACATGGCATGAAGGGTAAACAAATTACAGTAGGGCAATTGACAGGAACTGAGCAAGGCATAACAATGCAATACTAGACAAAAAGATCATATGAGATTCGATTGGGCAATACAACAATATACATAGACCGCCATCCAACTACATCTATGACTAGAAGTCCACCTTTAGGTTATCATCCGAACCCCCTCCAGTATTAAGTTGCAAGCAACAGACAACTGCTTTAAGCAAAGTGTGTAAGGTAAAGAATCCACTTGTTCCATGAACAATAGACCGTTGTTTTCTCCCTAGTGGGAACATCACATCTACAACCGAAGAGATTTCTGTCACTTCCCTTGGAAACTAGAGGCAAGAACACACTATCGAGCATAAATACTCCCTCTTGGAGTCACTAGCAACTACTTGGCCAAGATAGCTACTAACAATAGAGAGCATGCAATATCACAAACAACACAGACATGATAGCATCAAATAGACAAAACCACTAATCAATCTGACATAGTAATCTCAATATCCATCGGATCCGCGCAAACACAACAGGCATGATTACAAATAGATTAGACCTTAATCATGAACGGAGCTCACAAGATCTATACATGAAAGCACAAAGGAGGAGATACGACCATCTAGCTACTATATGGACCCGTAGTCCAAGGTGGAACTACTCACGCTTCATACCGGAGAAGAAGGCCTCCGGGATGATCTCCCCTCCGGCAGGGTGCCCGGAAGAACTTCAGATCCCCCCCCCCCGATCTAGGGACGATGGTGGCGGCGGCTACAGGAGGTTTTGTGGATTTTTTTATCGGGTGCCTAGGGTTTCTGTATCAGGGGCTTCTTATAGGCGAAGAGGCGAGGCAGGGGGCCGCCAGGGGGGCCACACTGCCAGCCGCCTTAGGAGGGTGCCGCCTATGGCGCTCCTCCGTCTCATCTTCTGGCTTCGTGTCGCCCACGGGAAAATATTGACTTTGGCTTTTGTCCCGTCCAATTCCGAGAATATTGATTTTCTGTCTTTCTGGAACGAAAAACAGAAGAAAAAGGCAACTAGCGCTGTGGCAACTTGTTAATAGGTTAGTTCCAGAAAAGATATAAAAACACCTCAAAGTGTAGACAAAGCAAAGCAAAATAGATACTAAACAAACATGGAGCATAAAAATATATAGATACGTTTCTGACGTATCACCCATCCATGGACCAGTCGGACCACCGCCTCGCCATAGACGTCTTCTGTTCCACCATGAGAGAGCCCTCCCTGGCCAAATTGCCCGATGTCCCGAATGCCTAGATTTGGAGGCTTGTGCCACCCTAAAGATTTTTGTGAGGATGTCTGAAGCCGTCTGAGGCTGCCGCTAGGAAGCTTGAGAGAACCACATCGCCACCATAGGCAGAGCAGTTGTTTCTAAGCCGTGTTATCCAAGACATGTTGAATCTGGGTTAACAATTTACATGAGCCAAAAGACTGGAATTGTAAGAGGAGTGCTTCATAAGTGTATTTTACCCCTTGTGACCAAAAGAAGCTAATCATACGAATATATAACTCGTATGACGTCTAAGGTAATGGAGGATGATTTGTAGATTGTGATGCCATCCATGTGGGATAAAAGTATACTTCAGAGCACCCTTCAATCACCTATACACCTCCATAAATAGGTCTCGATTCTCCACAGGTTGTAGAAATGACCAGGAACGCAGCAAATGGCTACATCGATAAATGACCTAAACATGAGAAGAATTTTTACCGTAAAAACCATATCATTTCTACATAGCCAAAGCAATAATATCATGCCAAGTGCTCCCACCCTGATAAGAATCCTGAACTTGTGACCTATCCAATGTAACCAGTTGCCAAAGATATTTGCATCTGTGGTGGATACAAGCTAGACACTACTCGGATGACTGGCCATATCAAACGACCAAACTTGCATTCAAAGAATAAGTGTGTAATTATGTCGTCATGGTGACAGAAGGCACGGTTTAAACTTCTGTGTCAGTTTCACTTTGATAGGTTTCCCTATTAAGGATTACCTCACTTGTGCAAATACCACGCGAAAATTTTATTGTTTACCGGTATTTTCATTTTTTAAAAGAAATATTATTATCGACTAGCACTTCATAATGGATAAGCGCTCTATACATGAAGTCCGCGGAGAATTTACCATTCTGATGTAGACTCTAGAGGAATTAATCGGTCTTTTGCAACAATTGGACAGTTGCCAATCGCTCCAAAAGAGCATTTCATGTCTCAAGTCATAGACCAATGAGATCTCACATGAACGTCATATTATGTCGACATCTCTGCATCACCATGGCGATAGTATCGCTCTTAGGACGTACAAGATTATATAGAGCTGGATACGGTGTCCCAGAGAGTGGTGTTTCCTAGTCACTTATCTTTGTAGAACCTGATTTGTGAGCCATCTTTAATAAAAAATGATCTAAAGCAGAAGAATTGTGTCATCCTTGCCATAAGTAACCCAAAAACGAGAATCACCCGCTTTCTAGATAATGCTTTTGAACCAATATATTTTCTCGTAAAAATAGTTTGTTAGACCATCCTCGGTAAGGTGCTTAAAATCCATTTACAAAAAAGATATGTGATTTACACTTGTGTGTGCTGCACGCACTTGATGGGCAAGTGATCAGGCCCAGGGCAGAATTGGAGTCCAGCATGTGTATCCATTCACAGTTCTTCCCTTTATATCCTCTAAAAAAAAGTTCTTCCCTTTATAATTAACACACATGCCTGATCGAGCAAAACAATGATACACTTTTGGTTCTTGGACCATCTGCTTGTTGTAAACCAAACCCCTGGAAAACCTAATAAGGATAGGTGTGAGCCCAGGGAGAAAAAGATTAGGGACACAGGGCCCCACCAGTGGCTCAAGCCTTCGGTTGGGTGGGTCTGCATCATGTTCTCTCGACGGAGTGACAATAATAATTCGGCCCTGCGGCGACACATGCCCCTTTGTTCTCACGAGAAACGGAATGCAGAGAGAGAGAGAGGGAGAGTGTAGTAATTAAGTAGGGCATCGGGCAGCTGCTAATGATCATGTAACCCCAAAACAATCTCACGCGCGCCAATCCCGATGGGAACCTCGACACGCTGGAGCACGACATGAGACATTCCCTGACGTGACTCCCAGCTGCTTTTTGCTCCCCGGGCGACACGTCCGCAGGGTCTCTCAGAAAGATCACTCCTGATTAGTTAACTGTACTTAATTCAGTGGTGACCCATGTTCTCGCACTGGCTGGCTAGCATTGGGGAACAGGGGCAGGGGCCGGTAATATTGTGGATTATGTGTTCACTTTCCATGCCTCTTTTTGTGTCCCTTGGCTGATATATAGCCGGACATTTCACTGTCACAAGAAATAGTGGTCCTGTTAACCCTGTCAAAACACTCATGTCATTGGCAACTTTGGCTTTCACCTTGAAATCTTGAATATATACATGATCAGCACTAATTTAGCTTTCAGTACTGAACATGTTCATTCTGACTGGCTTAATTGGCAATTTAGCTTTCACCTGAATACATGCATGCTCATCGCCATTCATTTGTGCCAAGTGCAGCACCGGCTTAATTGGCAATCGAATTCGATTCAGTTCATCATCCTGCATCCATGTGACTGCCACCGTACGCAGCAGCGGATCACCACATATTTCGTCATAAAGCGGGGCGCTTTTCATCTGTCAAAATTCCTCGCTCGGGGCCCTTTCTAGCTAGCCAGTGATCGATCGAACGGGAACAGCGTATGCAGACACCGATGGATCCGAAAAGCTGTTACGGCACGCCATGTTCCGTTCCGTTTCTTGGCCGGCGCAGGCTGATGCCCTGTCGTCCCTCCCGGCTTCCACACAGCTTAATTAACAATGACAGCATCTGTCCAGAAAGCGCACTTAACAAATAACAGGATAGGCTAGCTTACGTGCGTAGCTGTTAGCTAGCCCTGTTACGCTTCCGCCGTACGTACACACATTCATAAACTAGGAACGTGCGGCGGCGAATGGCCGGGGTTCCCGCTAATATAAAATCCATGCTTGCTACTCACATGAGATGCATCTAGAACTAATGTATACTTTTTCTGTTTGGAATTATAGTTCATATTCTCATACCTAGGTTGTTAATTTGATCAATAAAATATAACTTATATATCACAAAAATTATATCATTACAAAATATAACCTCTAAAGTTTTTAATGGTATAATTTTTATGCTATATTATTTATATTTTATTGTTTAAATTAGCAACCTAGTTATCCGTGCGGGACTTATAATCCCAAACGGAGGTATAAATAGTTTGCTAAAAGTACTATAGCTACCTTCCAAGACATACATACACATATATATGTACTTTATAAGTAAGCTAGGCCCACATGCATCTACATTAGCATATCCTGAAACTACACTCCAACACAAAAAAACGTTTATTCAGAAACCTCAACTATGGTGGGTACTAATAGTTTAGTGTACAGTAACACGTGTAAAGCAAAATACAGGCGTACGTACGTGTCCATGAGGCAATAAACGGGGGTACGGTGCAGCAGATCGACCAAGGCTTGGTTGGGGCCGGACATGCACCGAGAAACCGACCCTACCAGCTGAAACGCGCGCGACTCTCCATGGCCAGCAGCCAGCCTGATCTCGACTCGACACGTACGGACGTGGCCGCAGCTAGCTAACCGGAAAAAGGCGCGCGAAATGCATGCTTTACGTAGACGGTACACTACGCGTACGTACGCATCGATCGTCTCTGTACTCGACGGCGTTTCCGGGCCACTGGGATTTCCACTTGTGAGTTTGTTGCACGAGCGCGTTCTGACTTGTGACAGGTTACGCACATGTACGTAGCATGCACAAACGGGCGCAGGTGCACGGCGGACATGTATGGTGCAAGTGCAGCTTGTTTGGTGCGCGTGCGCATGTGCCGTTTCGTCATTGGCACAACCGTGCGTATATGATCAGTGTGTCCATGTGTATTGGAGCTGCATGTAGCCATGCACGCAATGCACGTCGTACAGATCGATATAGGCATGGGAACACAATGAAGAAAAGGGGTACCCATATTTGTGGAGAGTAAAAGTCAAATAGCCGTATATCTTTTTTTTCTCCCGGTAATAGACGGACGAAAAGTCACCGTGCTAATATCTTAAATGACCAAGTTACCAGGGAATGGTCGAACAACGCCGCCATACAAAAGATTGAAAATTAAACACATACATCGCCATGATTTTGTAGTTTCTATTCTATATCCAAACATTAGCATCTACACCAAAGTCCTACAATTCTTGCACATACCATACCTTGTGATCATTGGCGTACTATCGTCTGCCGCCACCCCTTCATGGGAACTCGGCGGTTTATTGTTAGGTTGGCACGCCACGTTGGCCCTCTAAGACCCGATGCATTAGGTCCTGGTTGTGCTTATCGTACAAGAGCTCGGTGTTCTGCCTTTAGCAACAGTTAGAGCAATTCAGCTGAAATGGGATGGGATTATCTTTCGATCTCTTCGAACAATCTTCAGTTCAAGGTTTTTGTTCCTCGGTGTGCATACATTATCTTTCAAACTCTGGGGTGAGATTTTCTGTAAGGATAGAACGGGATAGAACGGAATAGGAAATGTATTTATTCTGTGTGTGTTTTTAGAATTCTCAATCGCGTGCTAGGATTCCTGGATCGGCATTGTGGCCATGTTGTAAGCCTATAACCAACCAATCTCACCCTTTTTTAGAACTAACTGCTCCAATCCAATTAATCACCATGTAGCTAGACTCACCACCGGACTGAGGATAAGGCAAGTAGGAGCTTATTCCGACTTCAGGTTGTAGTCGGTACCTTATCATTCCAAAAAAAGACACTGAAAATTAAGCTAAACAAATAATGAGAACCCCCGTAGGCGAGGGGTCGTGGTCTTCCACAACTCTAATGCCCCAAGGCCACCTGAGGCTGAGCGGAATGGCAGGGTCGCCGACAAGGGGAATCAAACCCTAAGATGGGTTTAAGGGTCAGCCGTCGCGACTGCCTATCTCTCATGTCATGTACCGATTTAACCATATAACATCTGGTGCGCTAGACTTGTTCTTATCCATGGTCTCTCGGCACGACGGTAGCTAGCCGAATGATCTTGGAAATCAACGGCGGAAATGGAAGGTGCCAGGCGACTTGCCACGTGGATAGAATTCATGGATTTATCTAGATTTAAATATATCTACACACTAAAACGTATATAAATACATACGAATCTAGACAAATTTCCGAGATTTTTTTCTGACCGGGGGTGGTACACAGGGGTCACTGCACACCCGGTAAAATTGAGTTTGTTTACTATATTTCACACATTTTTAGTGTGTAACGCCCCAAATTTAGATAAATATTATGTGTGACTTATATAATGACACTGGTTTGTTTTCGCTCTAAGTTTGCTGTCACTGGGAGTACACACGTTGTTCCTTCTAGCTAGAAACTCGATCGCCCTGTGGACCAACGAGCCGGACGAGAGGCAGCGAAAGTCAAAAGACTTTCAAAAGAACACAGCGTACTTTTGGGTTGATGTGACGGGCATTACATGCATGGGGACGCTGCCTGTTTTACTTTCTGCCGTTAGCTGATGATCAGTAGATATATGCACTTGATCGACGCTTACCCACAGCAAGATATGCATGAAAGAAAGGTGGGAAAGGTGGTGCACGACGAGCATTATGGCATGCATTACTCGAGTAAGGAATCGATGCATGTATATCTTCCACACAAACAAGCTCGATCGATCGATCGCGGTTATCTTTCTGCTTGACTCTCATTTGGTTGGTCGGCACGATCGCGTGTATCCCTGAAATGTTAATTTACTCTGGAAGTAATAGCCTGCATGCAGTGCAGTGCCCGTAGAGACAGGCTAACCGTCGCTATCAGAATGACTTCACTGCTTTACCTTCCATCATTAGTTATCTAACCGTGCTTGCATGTAAAGCTTTTTTTATGTGTGTGTGAATTTAACCGTGATTGTAAAAAGTTTATCGGTTGGACGTCAGATCAGCCCGGTCGAGTCAAACACTAGCATGGAAGTCGTAGAACACGATAACTGCAGCCAGACATGAATGCACGAACAGTGTAAATGTTTAAACTAGCAGATGGGATGCATCCCCATATCCACCATCCATTTTACTCCATATGTTTGTAAATATAAGATGTTTTTAGGTTAGTGAAGCTAATGTATCTAAATATCTTTTACTGTATAAAAATATAAGATGTTTTAGGTTTATAAAGTAGGTATATCTAGACGTCTTTTAGTATATAGATTAATTTAAACCTACACACTAAAAAATGTCTAGATCATAGAAAAAATAGCGTGCTATTTCGGCGCTAATAGCGCGCTATAGCATATCTGGAGAGGTCACGCTAAATTTTAGCAATTTTGCTCGCTATGACGCTATTTGCGAAATAACATGCTATATCGTGCTAAAACGTCATACCGTTAGCAAAAAATAGCACGCTATTTTTTTCTAGCATGTTAAAATGTTGATGGTATGCTTCTAGACGTCAATGCTATGTTATTACCTTATGGGATATTGATGTTACGCTTCTACAAGATTAGAAAACTATTTTTGTATATGGTTGTGTATGTTCTGTTCTAACATTTTTTGGAATATATCTTTTATTTTTGCCCCAAAATTATATTTTAGGCTATATCTTGTATTATTTTCGAAACGCTATTTTGAAATATAGCACGCTATAGCGTGCATAGCATTTGGAGGAGACCGGCTATTTCTTTTAGCGCACTATTTTTTTTATTGTCTAGATACATTAACTTCACTAAACTAAAACATCTTATCTTTTCTAACATAGGGAGTATATATGGTGGCATTCTGAAGCTTGAGGGGGGAGAAATAATGTATGTCTGGATAAAAAGGACTACTACATGAGAAAACAGAGACACTTTTCTATTAGTACTACCGGAGTGAAACACTAGCTGCAAGCCGTGCAGGCGCAGTGTTGTACCGAGAGGAGAAGATAGGAAGTGGGGCGGTGCGATGCTTGGATGGGGACGGCACGTCGCCCATGGCCATGCACGTCTCGGCCGGTCGGCCCGAAAGCCCCCCCAAGTTAACCGACCCCGGCCGGCCCATCCGTCCGTCCAATCATGAGCCACCCCCGCGCGCCTGCTCTCCCCTCCCGGTATCATTATCCTCTTCCCCGTTCGGTGTATCCGCGACGCCGGCCGGCGGTAGGCCCCGCCGCCCACCACCACCACCGCCATCGTCTCGTCGGCGGCACAAGTTTAGCGTGCCGTCCCCGCGCGCGCGCATGCACGCCATCACGATCGAGGCCACCTCGCTTAATTTACTTGATCCGCGGCCATTGACACGGGATATCCATCTGCATTACGCACTGCCCGGGTATTGGGGGGTAACCGACACGACGAGGTTTCGGGCGTGGATAGGCCGGCCCGTCGCCTCCTCCTCCACTACCTCCATCGATCCAGCGCTCTTCCTCCTGAAACTGACAGCTTATACTAGTCACTTCCTTGCTTCCTTTTCGTCTCGTTTGGTGGAGTTTGTGGGGATAGATAGATAGATCCATCCTTCCATTCCATGGCTACCTAGCTACCTTGGCGTAAGCGGCAAAAAGGCTAAGACTAAGGATAGCATAGCATGCATGCACAGCTACCTTGACAGTAACACCACTGTGTGTAGTGTACCTCTGTGCTGCACTAGTATATGCATGCTACGATCGCTCGCCCTCTGCTTCAAGAAAAAAGCTCTCTTTTATACCTTACAATCAGTAGAAGCTACTACAATATGATCCATTCTAACTGTGTAACGTGCTGAGAATGCTACTGCACTACTAGCTTCAATTCGCCAAAGAAAGATATTTTGTACGCATTGCATTGTATAGTGAAGTTCAAGTACGTACTGGCGGCGCTGAAAGGGATCAATGTGGCAGCATGCGCGCTGATGTTGATTATACGTACACTGACTAGTGGAGATCAGGTGAACGGCAAGGGATCAATAAAACTATGCTAGCGAGCCATGAAAGGTTGTTAGCTAGACCTTGTTAGTACTACTATTCATATGCTCCTAGGTGGATCGAAGGAGGCGGCCATGGCTGGTAAAGAGAAAGGGACGGCGCAGCACGTACATCCTGGCTACTGAAAAAGGTGCAGAGATCAGAGAAACAAAAAAAGAACAAGGTAGGTGACGCAGGGATAGATAGACATTACAGGCCGATGGAGAGGTAGACAGATACTTGTGGCACACTCTTACCACTTTTGATACATGCAGATGCCCGTGATGTGAGCATCAAGCTTGTTTCCTCCCCCATCTCTTTCCTAGCTAGCTTGATTCTTTCTCTTCTCGGCCGGCCGGCGCGCGTGGGGATGCACTGTACATGCTGCATGCACGGGCGGTCGATCGATCCTTCCGACCCCCACCATCATCATTGCCCGGTTCCATGCATTCCGTTCAAGGTATGGCCGGAGCGCCATTGTTTGCTTGCAAAGCTAGCTCTCCATCAAGCACGGAATCCTCGATTACAGAACGACTTATCCATGCGTGCGATGCTCGATCAGAACGGTCGATCGAAGGAGGAGGCAATACGATACGACGCGCATGTACTGCGACTGTCAATCTGAGCGAGCGCGTCCACGGAACGGAATCATGCATGTACTCCTAGCTAGGGACTGGCCGGCCGGCGGGCAGGCGATTGCGTGAGCCATCGATGGATTTCGTGGACTAATAACCGGCGGCATGATCGATCGCGCCCGATCTGGACGTCTGTTGATGACGACCAACATACAGTGTAGGGCTCGAAATGATATGGGGCAAAGAAAAGTTGACCGCTGCAGGCACACACAGCTACGTAGATCATAAGTACAAGATCCTTCATATGATCTGGCCTAATGGCGGGCAGACAGGTGTGTATACGAATTTTACACAGGTACCAGTGCGGCGGTGCGTCCCGCTATCGCCACCAATAACATGTTTATTACATGCATATGCATCGATCCATTATCCGAGATGTCCAGACAGCCATACTGTCGAAGATGTCTGATTTTAACAACGACCTGATGCACGATCAGTAGATAACAAGAAATTAAGACAGTATATCTGCTCTGTGCGATCTACTTCTGATCGGGCAGTCCATGTGACTGTCACTGCCATGCGCCCTGCTCTTCCTCCCTGCCCGCAGTGGGTGGCCGGCCGGGGCGGTGCTGGTCACTGCGGCGTTGCAGCCTTGCCATGGCAGACACGGCACGCACACGAGCGCGCGCGCTCTGCCGGCCGATCGGACTCGATGCTCCACTCCACCACCTCGTCGGAAACGTACCCCTTACATCACCAATCGATCCCCGTACGTACTGCGCCGGATCGTGGTAGAGAATTGGATCGAGATATATATATCACGCACACACCGTCAGTCAGGGTGGCCGGCCGCCCCTGCCGCCCGGCCGATCGGCATGATTCCTCGGCGCGTCTGCCACACTCTGCTGCCAGTTGGGAGTAGTAATCTTTTCCTGCACAGCTACTGTTACTCTCCCCCTTCTTTTACCTTTTCTGGCGCCATGCCATGGCATTCACACGCCAATTAACGGCTGAGGTGAAAAGCTAGCTAGCGGCATGCCGGCATCCATTGCAGCCCACTCACTCCAGGGTGCTCCTGCGATCGGACGGACGTACACTAGTAGCTTGCCGTGGATCGATTGATCGATTGCTGCTACGCTCCTACTAACGCCTTTCGTCTCGGTGACTCTTCTATCCGGCAATTATTCCCCCTCCAGATCGGTAGCATTGTCTCTGCATCTGCATTGACGTACGTATGCGGACTTTTTGCTGTGCACTCGCCTTATTCTACTGCTCTTCCATTGAAAAGGGGAATAGCAGCCTGTTCTGTGCAGTGCTTCGCTGTTTTTTTTAAGGTCTTCCTTAATTAAAATTTTGAACAGGAAGATGGCTTGGATGCTTGTGCAAAGTGCAACCAAAAGAGTGGGCCTAGAGAGGTCTTGTCCATCGGGCAGAAGATGCGGGAACACCCTGACTGGGCTATGGCCGAATTCGCTTGCGAAATTGGCTCACAGGAATGTCCGTTAGTCCTCCCCTTGGGCCGTGACGGCGAGACCTCAATTGATGTAAATTCATACAGTAGTATTTTTCTTTTTTCTTCATAAACATCTACTATGCCACGTGGATTGCTTTTTTTAAACGGGTTTGATAAGCAAACATTCGACGGTTCATTCTTCAGCAGAACTCCAACCTTTTCTCTGTATGAGCCGTAGCTGAGATTTGCAAACAGATTATCATGTCAGGGGGTGCTTTGTTTGTAGATTTCGCGCCCAGTTTTTCTAATTTTTTAATGTTTATTAAATTTAGATTTTTGACTTGTGTAGCTAATTGTATCTTGCATATTCCTCTTCGAAAATTTTATGTTGAACGAGTCTTACATTATTACCTTGGGGAGAGGGTGGCCATTGCCCTCCATCCCATGGCCTTAATTAAACGATGATATATGGCATTGAATTTGCCGTACCAATTTTAAACCACCTCGCCGGAAGAAGCTGAATGAAGCACGTGCCCTAGCTCAAACAAACGAGGATAGGAGGTTTGAGAGCTTGAGTCTATTGAACAAACAAGACTCAAGGGTGAAGTGAGGGATAATTATGGCGTGTGTTAGCAATATACTTTTTTTAATCCTTCTGGTGATGAAGTTATGCGATTACTTCGGTTTCGCTGGTAATCCCCTACATTCCAGCTATTCTTTTATCACGTAGAAGATGTCAAATTTAAGTAGTTCGTTCCTTTTAAATTGGTATTTCAGTATTTAAATTTTTTTAGAATTTGTTTTGCTTGTGTTTGTTGTCATCTCTTTATCTTCAACAGTTATAGTTTAGTACACCAGGTTTTATAAGAGTTGGAACATATAAATGAGATAAAACAATAGTGTAATTTTAGTTTCGTGTCATGTAGACTGGATTTTTCTTGAATTGTTTTGTAGTTCTTCATCCATCAAAGGTTACAGACCATCTACTGGTTTTTACTATTTCATGAACATGTAAATCAGGGCAAACAACACAATATATATGGTTTGCATTCCTTTAGAAGGTTTTTAACTATTGAGTCTATTCATAGCATCCCTTTATCACCGCCCATCTATTAAACTCATGCAACATATCAGCCTAAAGGGCAACGAATCAAGTCTAAAATCCCTTTTAGTGAATTGACCATGGAATATCAGGGTTTTTCCATGATGACATGTGTCAGGTAACTATGGGATAAAGGTTGAATGTTGGGTAAACAAAAAATCAATCAAATAATCAATCGATACTCCATTTTCAAAACTTTAAGTGCTAAATGTTTTAACTTTCAAATTGTGAACCTCTTCAGTGTGAGATCCACTTCGACAAAATCTTCCAAAGAAACCCCTTGTTGATACTTGATATATTTTGATATTTTTCAACTTCTATTTACTCATCCAATGATTTATCAAGTTGTGACAAATATAGACACTATAATGTCACGTGGGAATTTTCTGTAAAGTAGGCTGATAACTTATATGTTACTATCCAGGTAATAAAAGAGGCAACAAAAACGTTTGTCAAAATATACCCACAAGAAGTCCAATTTTGAAACTCTTTGATCGATGCAAATCCACTAAAAGCAGATTGTGAATGGAGAATGTGGTTTGAGCTACATAGTAGATTCTATTTTTTAAATCATTTTTAATCAAATGGTATTGTCGACATGTTTCGTCTATGCTATAACTGCAAAAAAATTCATATTGCTGATGGCAGAACGTATAAATGTGGAGCAGGTTGTTGCAGTCATTTCTCCCATCATTCGTGGCAACCTAGTCTGCATCTTGGCATATTTTAGCTTCTTAGTGAAATTATGGGTGTGCTTCTTTTTTATTTCTCGTAACTTCATGTTGGCCGTTGGCATCTCCGACGCGTGTAGACTAGAAGCCGAACTCTATTGTTCTTGTATCATCTAGATATATTGCGGGGAATTAATAAAAGCTTCCATTCCCAAAAACGTCTAAGAAAATGCCGATATTTTTAAATATAGGCTGATACAACCGATATCTTAATATTGAGGGACTACTGATATTGTAATATATCATTTCATAAATAACACATTCACACATATCCACTAATAAAGACTAGTATATCTACCTATGCGAACGATATTTGACCTGATATGTCGAATGATATAGACCAAGACGTATATGATCAAAGTATTAGGTATTTACAAGATCATGAAATTATCAAAGCCAGACATAATGTTCTACCCTCCGATATATAGTAAGTGTTGCTCGGTCAGTATAAAGTTTATACTAACTTAGTAAAAAATGAGCGACACTTATTATAGATCAAATGGAGTATTAAATAAATATTATGCACTTTGTATGTTAGAATTAGGATATTGTGGGCCTTTGTTTATTTATTTCGACGTAAGCTGAAGTCGTCCATATTCTTGTACTGATAAGGCATAATCAAGAATGGGAAAAATCAGATGAGTTTCTCATTATAACTAGATATTCTCTGATATCACACCAATATGGTAAATACTATATATCGAGGTCCGATTGGGAGCTAAACGTCGGAACCCCGAGACGCCGTTGATCGAGTTCTAGATCGGACGCTTTGCGGCAGTGTTAGTTTTTTTCCACAATTGATACGCTCATTGCCCAGAATTAATCAAGCAATACGCATTAATTGACCCTTAATTGATAGCAAACACCGGTGACTCCTTCCCTAATCACCGCACCACCCCCAATGCCCCAAAACTGGTCATCCCCATCCTCTAGACCTCTACCCCACACCAAGCCGCTCCGTTCCGCACCTCTGCCGCCGCCCCTCCCGGCCTTTCCTTGATTCGCTGACCCCTTGTACACTACCCTCCTGCCTCACAGTTGGATCTCCCGCAGCTCTGCATCCTCCACCTGACCACATCAGCATCTAGCGCGGCGGCACGTATGAGTCGACGAGGCGGAACTGGCCGACGACCGGTGGAAGTAGGTGTTCGAGCAGTTTTGGTGGATGTTTCCTCCCCATCAGTGGACTATTAGCTGATTCCACTGCGCACTAGAGCCGACGCCATCACTCCGACGACATCACGATTCAGGAAGAAGGTGACTGGAACTAATTTTCCCCAAAATGTGTGAGCCTTTTTTCTGCATTTTTGTTCATCAAATCTACTTACGTTATGTATATATGCACTTGTGAAATCAACGTTTACTATCCAATTCATATAACATACTCCCTCTGTCCCAAAATAGATGTCACAGATTTGTCAAAATTTGGATGAATCTATATACTAAATAGTGTCTAGATTCATTCAAGTTTTGAAAAATCCGAGACATCTATTTTGGGACGAAGGGAGTATATGCGGCCATTATCCTGTATATGCTAGATCTTTAGATCTGTGTATATAAACATTAGCAAGGTTTAGGTTTCGGGAAGCTGGATATTTTTGCTTCCATGTACTGCTTGCCATGCTGTGACGGGTTTATATTCATGCTTCACGTTGACGAAGCTCCTAAAAATTTCTATGTGCTGCACGTGAAAGGGTATATGAAATTTCCATGCTTCCAATAAGGATGTTATATGCTCGGATGGACTAATATCTTGGTTCAAAACAAATGTGTGTCCTATGTACATTATTATTTTTTCAGTCTAGATAGTTTGTTGCACATAACCATGCTTCTCTCTTTTGATCTTTAGTATTATTGTTTTCAGCACCGTTATAGTGTTCTCGTACTACAAGTTATGTTTCAAGTTTCGAAGCTTCTCTGTGGTAATAGTTATGTTGAGATAGCATAACACTTATGCTTTCAAAACATGTATGTGTTTCTTCCTAAAGTTTGCATGAATAGTACCATGCTTCTACTTTTTTGGATTTGTTGTTTAAACCGTCACTGGCATTGAATTTTGAACATCGCCTCGTGCTTCCTCATTTCTCATGTATAAATCGCATGATTCATGTGAACACATTTCAGAGTACCTCCCTCCAACGGTTGCTATCCTTCGGCTGCAACTTGTGCACACCGAGATCAAGATTATGATGGTCAACGTCTCTTGTTTAAAGCACCAGCGGTGGGTGATCGACTTTTCCACGGTGTCGGAGCTCTACACATGTGGGTGTACACACTCCAGGGGGCATGGAGGGTAACCAGCGTTGGCATGAGGTCGCTGTTGTAATTGTGAGCCTAAGATGTTCCCGTTGATGCACATTTGCCATCGCTATGGTAGCTGGACAGCGGGCATTGTGTGAGACAACACAAACCATGTGTCCGCTGATTATTATATATGGAAGCAAATTTTAATAGTAATGGAAGCAAAAGCTAATTTATTTGGAAGAAAATTATGTCCATTGTATGAAGCAATGACGATAGAAAAATATTTTTTCATTTGAAGCATATACTATTTCCTTTGGAAGCAAATTGTGTGCTTCTTTTTGGAACCAATGTTGATAGAAACAAATGTTTGTTACGACGGAAGCAAACACTATTTGTTTGTAAGCAAATTATATTATATGTTGGAAGCAATGTTGATAACAAACAAATATTTATTGCATATTTTATAATGAAAAATAAAAAAAATATAAGATAATAACCACCAATTGTATTGGAAACTATCTGGATGGCCAAGAGAAGCAAAATATTCTTGGTAAGAAGCTATTCAGTACTAGAAATAAACTTTGCAACGGTTACCAAATATATTTGGATCTATATGATAATTTCAAAGAAATAATAAGGATATACTATATTGGTATTACTTAAAAACTATCATTAATTTTTTGGATTGACTCGGCGTGCATCACGGTTACCGTTTAAAGTTTAAACGGGAGCATGCAATCTCTATTCTGGAATAAGGGAGGGAATTACGGAAAGAACGAAGCAGGTTGCCTAAAAATCGTATGGCTGAGCTGCTTTTAATCCTACGGCCAAACACAGGTCCGATAGGAAGCAAACATCGGCATCCGATTCCTAGCGATGTCCTGCATCAGACAGGGGCGGATCCGTGCATGGTGCTGCCGGTGCCGTAGCACCGGCCGGACGGCTGCACTGTAAAGAACAATGCTAATTTTCAAGGCTAAAAATATGGAAAAAAAAAGATAATTAGCATCATTAAGGTTGTTTAGCACCGGTCTTGGGCTCATTCCAGCTCCGCCCCTGGCATCAGATATGGTGAAGACGAACCGATACGAACATAGTACATGCATAATCATTAGAGTGTGTACGGGTAACACAGATGATTGAGCCAACACGGATTGAGTATGTGCTCCCTATGAAATCCCAAAAAAAAAATTGGAGGTATTATCAAGGTGCCAGCGCGTGCACCCATCGATAAATTTGTCTGCACCTTGCACTACGGACCGAATAGTCTTATGAAAATGACCAAAGCTGCTAAACTAGATACTAATCTCTGAACTAGTACGTCTTTCCTCGTAGAGTATAAACCGGCAGAGACTGGACATGGTTTTTTTTTTTTTTTGAGGTGTCTACGGCGGGCTCGAGGCCGGCCTGAACCAATAAATTAATGAATCAAAGCGAGTCACAAAATACAAGAAACTCAAGAGCCTCGAGCAACTACAGATGAGGCAGGCAAACTTTACAAAATATACAACAGAAGGTAAAGAGGTAGTGGTATGGCGTGGAGCAGACTAGTCATTGAGGTGAGAAACATCACTGCCCAGTCTTGCATGAGAGACTTTTTAGCTTGATTAGAGGTCCTGTGTGACCAAAGCTTAAGGTCATCCGCACACCGCCGAAAAAGAAGAGAAATGGGCTCGTCCACATTCCTGAAAATTTTTGTGTTTCGCTTCCAAATATTCCAAAGGGCAGATAAGCACGACGATCCGGGCGCACGAGGATTGCCCATGCCAGATCTCGGAGCGAGGAGCGTCTTGAACGTCGTCAGCGAACCTAACAGCGTCCCGAGAAAGAAGCAATCAAGAACAACGGTCAGAGGTGGTTGGTGGATTCGGTCAATGGGCGAACGGGCAAGTATCGACGAAGCAATGCCTCCCGAACCTGCGCTCGTTAGTAAACAGCCTACCTCATTATGACCAAAGGAAGATGCGCAACGATTCCGCCAAGTTCTTCCAGTGGCGATTCTGAAGGAATATCCTGCATGTGATCAAAAGCTGCCAAATATGCGGATTTGGTGGTTAGAGGCCTGCCATCCGAACGCGACTCTAATGTCACGGCACTAGAAATAAGGTTGACCGTGGCAACCAAAGCCTGCAACTCCGAGAGTTCCAAGGACGCAAAAGATGCGAGGTTGAAGAGAGACGTTCAACGCGGACGAAAGATGTGCATCGGCAACCGAACTGTTCTTATTTGTGATGTGCAGTAGAGGATGGGAAGCGGTTTTCTAGAGTTTAATTGTCTAACCAAAGATCATGCGAATGATGTGGATGATCCCGCGAATTGAGGATCTAGTGATATTACGAAAGCGGGCAAGCAGAAAGCAAATCCTTCCAAACAACGAGTCAAGCTTATTAGGGTCACCAAGGTCACGATTATCGACCATCCATAACGAGCGCAAGAACCAAACCGCCCAAGGAGAAGAGTCATTGGAGTGAATTTTGGAGAGAGACTTCATAAGCAGAGCCTGGTTGTGAGTTCTGATGCAGCGGAAGCCCAGCCCACCTTTCGCCACAGGGGCACAAAGCTCATCCCAAGCCACTTTGCACTGCCCACCGTTGACTGCGAGTCACCCGCCCGAAGAAGGCCCTCTGATTTTGTAATTCGGCAATAGTGGTAGGGACAAATATAGCCGATAAAAGGTGAGAGGCCATGGACCTAAGGGAGGCTTTCACGAATCGCGCGTCACCGATGGGGATTGCCTTCCTACCCAACCGGGAGCCCATCTGCGCATCTTATCAATGTAAGGACGGAAAGCAGAGATTCTCAGTTTGTGCGTCGAAAGAGGTAACCCAAGGTAGGTTTGGGGAAAGGAAGCGACAGGGCAGCCAAGCTGTGAAGCCAAGCACTCAGCCAACGTTCGATCCACATGGATGGGGGCAAAGGTGCTCTTGTGATAGTTGATTTTAGGCCTGTGGCTTGAGAAAACATCCAACACCACAAGAAGGTTGTCAATGCAATCCGGGTAGCCCGAAGGATGATAATTGTGTCATCCGCGTATTGAAGAATAGGACAGGGAAGGTGGTCAACCAAAGGGTGCAGAAGAAGCCCATCAGCCGACGCTTGGATGATCAGCAAACGAAGGATGTCAGCGACGATGTTGAAAAGATATGGCGATAGGGGGTCACCCTGACGCAGCCCCCGACGACACTGAATCCATCTACCCGGCTTGCCGTTAAGCAAGACGGCCGACTGACTAGAAAGGTTAAGATTTTTGATCCACAGGCACCACCAAGTGGGAAGCCCTTAGCCAAGAGAGAATCCTATCAGCGCATCCCAACTAATAGAGTCGAACGCCTTGTGGAAATCCAGCTTTAAGATAAAAGCGATCGCTTGCGCTTGAAGCAAGATCGGACAATGTCGGCAGATACACGAAGTTTTCGGAGATGGATCTACCTTTGATAAAACCGGTCCGATCTGGCTGATTAAGGAAGGATTAGCGGTCAAGGCGGTTGGTTAGACACTTGGAGGCTACCTTGACACAACAGTTTTGCAGGGAGATCGGTCTAAACTGATCAGGGGAGTTAGCCCCCGGACATTTAGGAAGCAGCACAACGTACGATTTGTTTAAAAGCCTTAGGTCGGCAGCGTTAGAAAATAAAAAGTTAAGGAGTAGCGTCAGGTCATATTTAACCAGGTCCCAATTGGATTTATAAAAGGAAGGCCCGAAACCATCGGGCCCAGGGCTCGAGTTGAAGTCCATGCCCCAAAGGGCTGTCTTGATCTCGTCCGGAGAGAAAGGGAGACCGAGGCGGAAGAAGGTAGATAGGAAGAAGACGCAAGACGACATCGAAGGAGAAAGAAGACCCTGGGCAATGCCGATAAGGTTTTTGAAGAAGTTATGCAGCATGGCATGCATGGCATTGTGGGAGGAGACAAGTAGGCCGTTCGCATTAAGAGACTTAATCTGGTTCTTAGAAGCCTAACCGTGGCGGACAGGTGGAAGTAGGCGAGTTTTCATCGCCAAGCATAACTTTTTATTTTGCCCGTTGGCGCCAGTACTTAGCTTTGATAGAGTTTAAGTCGTGGAGAGAAATTTTTGCTAACACGCGCAGCCTTAGTTCTAAGGGAGAAAGAAGGCGAAACTCCTCAATTTTATCTATGACTTTAATTACCGTGTCACAGTTATTTGCAAGTAGCAGAGGGGACCTTGCTTCCTTATTCCACAACTTCGCGGCAGCTCTAATACGCTTGAGACGAAGGCAAAACATGCCAGCTAAACCGCGACTAAGGTGGTGCGCCCCAAGGCTGCACCAGTTCAACAACAGACCTAAAAGCCGGGATGGATAGGATGTGATTGTTGAGCGAAAACCGCCGGGCGAGGAACGTCCGTAGCGACAGAGAGAGCAATGGGGACGTGGTCGGAAACTGATCTAGTGCGAGAGCCAAGCGTAGAGTTTGGGAATGTGAAGTTCCAGTCTGATGAGACGAAGGCTCGGTCAAGAGATTGAAGACCCAATGAAAACAAGCTCATCAAGGAACAGTGGTTTCTGGTCGGCGTCGCAAGGTCCAGAGATTGAAGACCCAATGAAAACAAGCTCATCAAGGAACAGTGGTTTCTGGTCGGCGTCGCAAGGTCCATAGACGTTAGTAATGGTGAACTACCGGCAGGCAAGGTCCTGAGACTGGACATGGTCGAACGTTGTGGTTGCAGAAGGCCTCGGAGTTGGCATGGATATAGTATACGTCAGGTCGCAAGCAGCTAGCTAAGCAACGTTTAAGATGCAGGCTATGTCATGTCGATCCGCGTTAATCTGCATGATGATTTGCGGACGGTGCAAATTACTGATGCTGCTAAATGCACACCACTGAGGCATTGACAGTGCACACATGTACCTTTTTTTCTTCCTTTTTGATGAGATGACCAGTGCACATATAAAGTAATAACTTACTTAAAGTAAGTACTGGTGGAGCACTGCTCTTAGTTATGCCCTGGCATAAATAGGAGTCACAGCGAATAATGTCAATCAATCAATCGACGGCGTACGTGAGCAATGGGGACGTGGTCGGAAACTGATCTAGTGCGAGAGCCAAGCGTAGAGTTTGGGAATGTGAAGTTCCAGTCTGATGAGACGAAGGCTCGGTCAAGAGATTGAAGACCCAATGAAAACAAGCTCATCAAGGAACAGTGGTTTCTGGTCGGCGTCGCAAGGTCCAGAGATTGAAGACCAGAGATTGAAGACCCAATGAAAACAAGCTCATCAAGGAACAGTGGTTTCTGGTCGGCGTCGCAAGGTCCATAGACGTTAGTAATGGTGAACTACCGGCAGGCAAGGTCCTGAGACTGGACATGGTCGAACGTTGTGGTTGCAGAAGGCCTCGGAGTTGGCATGGATATAGTATACGTCAGGTCGCAAGCAGCTAGCTAAGCAACGTTTAAGATGCAGGCTATGTCATGTCGATCCGCGTTAATCTGCATGATGATTTGCGGACGGTGCAAATTACTGATGCTGCTAAATGCACACCACTGAGGCATTGACAGTGCACACATGTACCTTTTTTTCTTCCTTTTTGATGAGATGACCAGTGCACATATAAAGTAATAACTTACTTAAAGTAAGTACTGGTGGAGCACTGCTCTTAGTTATGCCCTGGCATAAATAGAAGTCACAGCGAATAATGTCAATCAATCAATCGACGGCGTACGTCGCAGAAGCCACATCCCATGTGGTTTTGACTCGAACAACCGGGCACTAATTCGATGGTCTCCCGTGCATACACAGAGGAGTCAGAGAGCACAGGACAGGACAGAGGCTATTGGATCGATGGATGGATCGACCTGTCCTTCATTCATTTCGCGGTACACGCCGCATCAAGGCCCGTCACGAGGTCGTGCGTACGGCGCACCGTCTCTGGCACGTGAGCCGGCAGGCCCAGGAGGACCCCGCACTCCGGGACCGAGCCCAAGCAACCAACCACCCCCCTGGGCCGGCCTACCTATGGGCTATGGCTATGGAACGCATCAGGAATTGTTCCTCCTCATACGTACTACCGTACCGTAGGTACGCGCACTTCGCGAGACAGCGATCGCTGCTTGATTTTCTACGGCGGCATCAGTAGGTAGGCCGTACGGGTCCGTGGAGTCGTGGACCGATCGATGATCCCCACGCACCCCGTGCATGTGTTGTGTCAGTCTGGTCCGCCCCTCCACGGGGCCGGCAGGGTGCAAATGCGGCACACGCATGCATCTCGCTGCTGTCGGCATGTTCCTACTCCTCGATCTGGCCAGCCACCAGCTTTATATTGCTCTTAAGAAAGAAAAAATACTAGCATCAGTCGGTCATAATAAGTCATATTAATCCCATCAGGAAATCCGTACGTGCTTTGTACCAGACACGGGTACACCAGCATCGCCTTGATCTCCTCTCTTATCTGCAAGAAGAAGTTGACCTTGAGGCAGTCTTTGGAGGTACGCAGGCAGATCTAGCACAAGGCCATAAGAACGGCCGCCCAATGATTCGGTTTTCGCAACGACGAAGGCTGCCGCGCCTGCAGGGCCCCAAGTGGAGACAAACCAAAGGCGATCTAATCGATCGCACCTCCCGTCGCGCTCAGATCGTCATCAGTCGTATTCTCACCCCGTCGCGGCACAGCACGGCTGGCACGTCGCGCGTGCAGAACCGGCGATGTGATCGGCACCACCGGCATCCACGAGCCCACGACAACGTTGGTAGAATATTCACCCGCAACTTCCACGGGGAGGCACGGCACGATCGAGTTCGACGGCCCAGACTCCACGATCGATCTCTCGGTGGTGCAGGTGCAGGTGCAGCAGAGCAGACAATGCCACGGGAAGAGAAGAGAGAGATCGACCTCCTCCGGGTCGGAGAGGGGAATCATGCGTTGCATGACTGCATGGGTGGAGCTGGAGGGTGGTGCTCCCCTTGTTTATGGGTGGAGGGACCTACCGCTTCCCACATGCATATGGAGTCTGGCTTCGTGGGATCCACACGGTTTCCCCTCCTCCGCTTTCTCGCCCAAAAAGCCGCTTTGTGAAGTCGCCGTCCGCGGCGTCGTCGCTTTCCCCTTCCCGACGAAAATCTTCCGCACCGTCATATGATGCTCGCCTTCCATCACAGCTCGCTTTCCTCTGCGGCCGGGCCATGCATGTGTTCCTCTGCCCGCGCAGTAGATTCGGTCTCTGCCAAGCTCCACAAAGACTCTGATCGAACGAGCCAGCATCGAGGTGCCAAGTAAGCTGCTGATCCAAGGCTAAACCAACATGGTAGGCCACGTGATGTGTCGTTGAAACGCGCACCGTGCATGATGCACCGGCCAACTTCCGGATGCATGCACAGCTGCTAGCTAGCCCACCGAGTCGGTCAGTGAAGTGGCTCAGACTTGCTCACCAAGAAACCGAACGGGGGCAGCATGTCCTCCTTGCTGTACTATTCGGGCATGTGGAGAGACACCGTAAAGCTTCGTTTAGGGGCAGGCACCTCCATGATTTGTTAGGAGCGTATCGAACTTGTGCTTTGTTTCCCTTTAATTTGTTCGGTATCGGTACCATGCATGCATGCATGCATGGTCTTTCGTTCGAACAAGATGACCTCGCACTTGTACATGTGCAAGAAAGGCAAAGTGCAAAAGGTCCAAGATCCAATACAATTAAGTACGCGCTATTATATGTGACACGCGTCCACAGTTTCTTGAAGCTTTGTGCATGCGGTGATTTGCAAAATGCTACCTACTTCAACTAGTACATCAATTTTCTTGTTTTCCAGCCCTTTCGACTCCTCTCTGTCCTATGAGTATGTTTTTTCAAATACATTTTGTTTTGAAATCATGCTTAAAATTAAGTGCCCGGTCCACATGCCTGTTGATAAGGACGTGCCCTGCCATTTCTTGTAGAGGCACACAATCAGGTTCTAGCTAGCACCCATTTACATGGAAAACATAGGATCGCTCCGATAGTAACCATCCATATCCATTTGCACTACTTCCTCTGACCCATATTAGTTAACTTTAATTTAAATTTATTTAGACATGTTTTTGTGATAGATACATTTAAATTGGAGCCAACTAATATGAGTCGGAGAGAGTAAAACATAGGGGCATACATGCCAGTTCATCCCTTTTTTTGTTGGACGGTGGAAAGATAGCTAAAATAGAGTGATAAACATACCTGGTTTAATAATTGCGATCCATACATACAAAGGTTCCACATTCTTGCATTTTAGGTTGTATGTTGTCATTCGGTTCTCGAACACATGGTTTGAAGCATGCTCGAATATCTGATGGTCCATGTAGTGGGTTGTTCTATGGGTAAAAAAACCACATTTCTGTTGCACCAGAAGGGCATACAAGTACATAAATATGTGAATTGCTACTCTCTCCAATCCATATTGGTTGTAGCTAAAGTGGATGTATCTAGACATGTTTAATGCTAGATACATCTGATTCAGCGACAATTAATATGGATCAAAGGGAATACCAATTTAAGAGAGTCGATGCACGTTACTAAATGTGGAGGTGAAATGGAGTGATACACTGTTAGTTTTACAACTGCCTAAGCCATACGTACAAAAGTCTCATATTCTTGCATTATATATATGCGGCTTTAATCCTAAACCCATGCGTAGAAGTGTGCTCGATAATTTTGCCCTCCGTAAAACTTCTCTAGGTTTGACTGGATTTAACAAAACAATTAGTAAAATATTTATGAAAATATATACTGTATGATAAACCCAATAAAAAGAAAATAGTGTTCTGTGTATTGACACATCGTTCTACAAACTTGGTGAGGCTAGTTTGACTTGGAACAAAACGATAATTTAAATTATTTTGGAATTGAGTGAGTAGTGGATATGTGCTTCCTACCGCTTATTTCTTCTGGAAGTCATTGATGAGTGCCCAGCTGGCCACCCTTTAATTCGTTCCACATTGCCCTACAAGTAAAGGAAAAACCCCACAATGCATGGGATCAGTGGCCTGCCCCACGGCCACAGTCCTAGCTTCTGTCCATACACAGCCCCAAACTCGTAGACAAATTCGCTGATTGATTGCGTGGCAGGTAAGCGGCAGCCGCCCCACATCCGTCCGTCCGTCCGTCCGCGGCAGCAGCAGCATCTGGAGCACAGGACGGAGCGCACAGTAGTACGAAGCTTCCACTAGCGGCCAGTGGATGTTGCCGGATGGAGGTGGGAAAAAATGGCGAATCAGAACAACCGCGTGCTAGGCTGTAAACCCGCGGTACAAAAGTGGCGCCTAGCGAGACGGAGCCCCCACTCCCCAGCCCCCAGGCGAGGCGAGGCGAGGGCGAGCACACCAAAGAAGGAAGGAAGAAACGGAGCACGGGACGGGATCGTCCCCACCGATCCATCCAACGGCGATTAAATACCGCCCCTTAAAAGCGTCCCCCCACCGCTCCGCGGAAACAAAACCCCGTTCCGCCCCATTTCTTTCCAATTTCCATTCCCACCGTCGCAGCGCCGTGTCCCGATCGAACGCGGCAGATTTTGTGCCGGGAGACTCGGGATCTTGGCGGAGGAAGCGAGCTACGTACTAGCGTAATGGATCGCATTGGCGAGGCCCGCGCGGCCGCGCTGATGCAGCAGCAGCAGCGCCAGCAGCTGCAGGTGCAGGTGCAGCAGGGGATGTCGCCAATGCAGATGGCCACGACGTTCGGTGCCGAGCATCCTGCGGCCAAGCCGAGGGCCGTGGGGCTGCCGCCGACGCCGCCTTCGTCGTTCGGCGGGCAGCGCGGCGCGGGAGGCGACGTGTGCATGGAGGACTCCTCCTCGGCCGCGCGCAAGGCGTCGCCGGCAGCGGCGCCGGCGCACCGCCGCTCCCGCAGCGACGTGCCGTTCGCGGGGTACTTCCCGCCGTCGTCGCACCAGCTGCCGCAGCCCAAGACGGAGGCCGGCGGGTGGGGCCAGGACGGCAGCAGCAGCGGCGACGACCTCTTCAGCTCGTACCTGAACCTGGACGGGCTGGACGCGCTCAACTCCTCCTCGCCCGACAGCCGCGCCAGCAGCGCCAAGGCCGACAGCAGCGAGAACGACTCCGAGGAGTGCGCCGCCGCCGGGATCCGCGGATGGGCCGACGGCGGCGCGGGCGTGAAGAGGAACGCGGCGGGGGAGCCGGCGGGCGGGCGGCACGCCAGGAGCCTGTCCATGGACAGCCTCATGGGGAGACTCAACTTCTCCGCCGGCGGCGTCTCGAACGGCGTGGGCGGCGCCGGGTCCATGTTCAGCCTGGAGTTCGGCAGCGGCGAGTTCACCCCCGCGGAGATGAAGAAGATCATGGCCGACGAGAAGCTCGCCGAGATGGCGCTCGCCGACCCAAAGCGCGTCAAGAGGTAATACATTCGATCAGCGACTAGCAGTTACTCTACCTACAATGTGCTACTACTGAATTCGTTCACTGATCAAGCAAGCTGCTGTGTTCTCTGCTGCTTGATTCAGGGTGCTGGCGAACCGGCAGTCGGCGGCGCGGTCCAAGGAGCGGAAGATGCGGTACATCGTGGAGCTGGAGCAGAAGGTGCAGATCCTTCAGACTGAGGCCACCACGCTCTCCGCGCAGCTCACGCTCCTCCAGGTACCCTTTCTGTCGATTGAAATGCAGTTCCAAATCCTGTTCGATTCTGAATTTCCGATCACTAATAAAACTCATTTCTTTTGCGCACGCAGCGCGACTCGGCGGGGGTGGCGACGCAGAACAACGAGCTGAGGTTCCGGCTGCAGGCCATGGAGCAGCAGGCGCAGCTCCGGGACGGTGCGTATCTTCAACAAATCTCTCGCCCTTGTTCGTCAACGTCCGACCGATCGATCCACATCGATGTGCTCAGCACTAGGCTAGATAGTCCTTATCCCACCGCATTTCCCGACGTTGACATGTCTATCTGTCCGTCCTCCTCCGAGTAGTGGCACGAGCGCGTACATGACATGCCTCGCACGGTCACGACGACTCCGATGAGTACCGGTCGGCGTCTCGGTAGGTAGTTAGCTATCCATACCGGTAGTCGTTAGCATGTACTACTCCGTTACAGTACTAGCTGCAGGGATGTGCTCAGCAGTTAGCAGCAAATCATCAGGAACCAAGATTTGCCTCTGTTTTCTTATTCGTCTTCAGATAAAATATCCTGCTTTCCCTGAAGAAGATGGTGGTGCGAGTTGCGAGCATGTAGTCGTAGGAAGGAAGATTTGCAGCTGAGTAGAGTTATTCATATTCTGCGGTGACTTGGGCATTTCTTTATACTCTCGGGTGGCATGTGATAGCTTAGTCCGCGCCCACATCTCTCTCTCTCTCTCTCTCTGCTGCCTCACAAGCACCCCGTTCTCCCAACAATCTTGGATGCCCACTGCCTTTAAACAAACCTGATCATCATCTCCTCCCTAATTTATCTGCAAATTGCCCCCACTTAATGTTACGTAGTAGAGTTGAGCATGTGCTTATACATACTAGTATGGCACTAACAAGATCCTGGTCATGATCTTCGTCCTTTTTCCTTCTCTTGAACAGCTCTGAACGAGGCGCTGACCGGCGAAGTCCAGCGCCTCAAGATCGCCACGGCGGAGCTCGGCGTCGGCGACTCCTGCTCCTCCAACGGCATGGCCCAGCAGCAGAACCAGATGTTTCAGCAGCAGCAGCAGCAGCAGCAGGCTACACCGATACCGTTCTACCAACTGCAACAGCAACAGCAGCAGCAGAACGGCACGGCCAACAACAACCATGAATCAAGAGACTGAATGGCAGAGACATATCTGGAGTAGAGAAAGAAAAAATTGGTTTAGATGAGAGCCGAATTCTTATATGGTTCCCTCTGACTCATTTGTTTTATTAATGTCTTAATAATCACCTTGTAATTCTTTCCAGGCGATGAACCTGCCTCTACTTTTCTTTTCTTATAATTTGTTCATTAATTCTTTGGATGTTACTTTTGAGTCACCAAACTGGTGGAGTTGTACTAGCTGATTAATAATATATATTCTTTTGTACTAGGATGATGTATTTGTGTATGTAGTATTTTCTGCAGCTTTCGTTGCCCAGGCATGCATTACAATCTTATTTCGGATTGCAAGATATTTCACTTACATTTCTCGTTATTATTTGGACTGCCCAGTAGTAATACTCTCTTTAAATATAAATACCAATGTGTTTTCTAGTATATATAACTGCTGAGCTGGAGTAATAACAACTAGCACAATATAGGGAATGTCAAAAACTAACAGCAAGAACTAGATATTACAGCTTGGACTGGTACTCAACTACTGATACAAAGAAACTAAAAGCACAATGACACAAAATTGCACAAGGAGAAAGAATAATACAAACTCACACCCCCAACTCAAAGGGTGCAGATTTCTAAAAATTGACATATGTACGAGGAAGATCAACTGTTTTGAGGCCTACCCAACAGAATCCTCAACCATGGCTTCACTGTCAGTATCTGCATCCCCTGCCTTACTCAAAGGGTGCAGATTTCTAAAAATTGGCATATATGTACGAGGAAGATCAACTGTTTTTAACCAACAGAATCCTCAACCATGGCTTCACTGTCAGTATCATCATCCCCTCCCTCGCTGCCTTCCTGAGTCTCATCGTCAGACACTGAATCATCATCTTTGACACCACTTCCTGGGAGCTTCTTTTCGGGATTAAGAAGTCCAATCATATGATTAATAACACGGCGATCAGCAACATTAGTCTGGCTACCAGCTCCTTCAGAGTTCACCAAACTGGTCAAAGCATCTGCAGCTGCTCGTTCTCCTACGTCATCATCCTGTTCTGCACGAAGATCACCAGCCGAGCTGCATGGAGATTCGTTCTCCCCATTCACGGATGGTCCTGTATCCACCGCCCAGCTACCGGCAACTTCTGAAGCCAACAGATCAGCTGTGACAATAGTTCCAGCCTGTGTGTCCTCACGTTTGCTCTCAGAGCAGTCGCCCTCGCGTTTTTCTTCAGAACACTGACCAATGCCATCTTTCAGGGTTAAAGATTGTTCCTCGTTTACTAATGGTTGCCCTCCATCTTTGTCGATCAAGTTAGATTCCTCGTTTTCTTGTGCCTGCACGTCATCGTCTAGCTGCATGGTCTCTCCTGCCATAACACTGTTAATGGAATTATGATCATTGCAGCCAGCAATACCGGCTTGGCTTTCTGTCTCAGGAATTTGCTCAGTATCAGTCGGCTCTTGCTCAGGAGCTGTAGCAGCACGGTCACCGTGAGAATCATACCCGAGTTTCTCTACTGACCTTTCCGGAGTAGTAGTGCACTCTAGGTCTTGAGTGCCCCCTTCAACTCTGGTACCACCATCCTGCTGCTCAGTCATGTCAGCATCTTCATCACTAGAACTATGTCCACTTGTCTGGGTATTCTCACCAGAAGCTTCCACTGAATCTTTTACGTAGTCTATTGGCTTTACACGGGCATCATTAGTGGTCGCATTTGCTAGTGGTACTTCATTGAGATCAACACCCATTAAGGTGCTCTCATAGTTCTCTTCATCCTCTAAAGTTCTCTGCATAGCTTTAAGTTGTTCCTGCTGTTTTGAAAATAGAGAAGAGATCTCTTCTGTAGTTGAATAGAAAGCACGCAGTTGGGTCTCTCTGCAGAGCAACAGTGGGAAGGAAGGGATTGTAGATAGAGTTAGTTCCACAAACTTGGATTCATATTGCCTATAGATGATACTGAAGTTAGATGCATACCGTAGAATAACTCTTTCTCTGGCCCCTTGATATCTACGTTTTTCAAGTGACAGATCTCTCATTGTAGCAGCTACTTCAAGCTCAAGAGATGAGACCTTTGCCCATGCTTCTTCCCGAGCAACCTGCTAACGTAAGCACATGTATTATCAGATTGTAAGTAAAGGAGTGTAGCCCCTCAAAGGATGGATGGTACATGAAATACAATAAAATTTTGCTGCCAAACAAATTTATGGACATTACAACTTTGAACCCATGAACAAACAGAGGCAATATAACAACAGAAAAAAAAACACTGAAAAGGTCATATGCAGAAAGCTAAGGACGACCAACTTGATTTGCTTGTGATGAAACATCAGAGAAACACAAAGTCCAATTATGTGACTGGAACATTTTTCTACCTTCTCATTTTCAAGTTCTTTCTTGAGTTTCCTCAGTTCACTTTCCAGATTATCAGATTTCTGAAATTGCAACAACAAAGAAAGTAAACAATATGGTATACACAATTGAAGACAAGATATAAATAATACATTACATAGATGTAATTTGTAACATGTGCAGAACTTCATGATACCTTTCGATTGTTAGCAGATATAAGCTGCTCATCCTGGAGTTGAGTTTCTAGCTCTCGCACTTTTTTCTCAGATATTACAAGGCTTTCACGAGAATCTTCCTGCATGAGAATACAACAGTTGAATTACAGTAACAGAATGACATTACTTAAAAGGAATAACTGCAACAAATGCATACCAGCTTGGACCTTAATGCTTCCACGAGTAAACGGGTCTCTTTTTCTGATTCCTGGAAAATAATGGAAGTTACTTTAATACATGATATCATGACCTTGGGTTAGTCACGTGACCTTTGACTAAAATAGGAAGAGAAGATTAAAACCTGAAGCTTCGTAATAAACTCTTTCTGTTCCCTTTGTTGTTTAAGGTAAACCTCAGTCTGTCTCTTCTTTTCGTCTTCAGCCTCTGCTTGTATTTTATGCACTGCAGATTTCAGGTCTTCTGCAGCCTTATCACGCTCCTCTATTCTCATGTTTCTCTCCTCGCTTAGTTGTTCCTCGAGCTCGCATATATTTGCCTTCTGGCTGAAAATATTTCAACGCTATGAGTGGTGCTAGCATTGAACTTCATACATTATAAAAACTAGTTATTGTCTTTCGATAAGGTTAGCCATTTATCCCTGGAGCAACAATCATGCAATATGGAAACTTAGACTTGGCTTGTTTGGAACACATTCCACGGGATATTTGTAGTAAACATAGCAATTCCTCTAGAATCCTATTGAACTCCTTATTCCAAATGTGAAGCTTTCAACATAATATGGAAACCATGTATCATTATGATATGGAAAGGTGCAAGTAAAATCCTTTGCATTGTCACGGGAGTGGTAGCAAACAAAATTATCCAGCAGTTAGGAAGATTACCTGTGAATTATCTCATCAGCATCAGCACGTGATTGCTTGGATGCACTAAGCCTCTCATTCAGATCTTTAATGGAGTTCTGTAACTCTGTATTTGATGTACTAAAGGAATCTAGCTGTTTCTTCTTCTCCTCTAGTGCTTGCTGAAGAGATTTAGTCTGGTCGAGATAAGAACATGATGTAGTTTCTTTGAACTCTTTCAGTTCCTACATAATCAGAATTGCACAATAAACTCTGTTAGTGGGAAGGGTATCCATGCGTAGAATTTCATAATCATATAGTTGCTGACAGCAGATGGAAATTTCAACCAAAGGGAAAAAGATGTTTACATTTGGAAACACAAAAGGTATTAGTGTATTACATCAGTAAGACAATAACTATGAAAAACAACTTGGCAACACCAGCAACCTTTCTTGAAATAGAATATGCAACAGCATTTTTGGTTTATTTTATTGACCGGAGAAAGATTAGTAGTGGCCCTGTGGCATGTAGTGAACTCGCATACCCTTAGATTGTGGCTTGGGAGATCTGTAACACCAAAACCATAAACAAGAAATTATTAGGTTGTATTAGTAGATACCTTTTCATGCTGCGCTTCAGCTAATTTACTTTCAGTTCTCAATGTCTCAATTGTGACAACATGTGCCTCTAGTTGTTCCCTGAGCTCCTGCAATGATTTCAGTTCAATAAGATCATGAGAAGATATTGGAAATAAACTATTGCCATCTCTAACAAGCCAACTTACAGCATTAGATTTTTCTAGTCTTCGAACATCATCTAGTGAAACAGGACCATCAGAAGAACCAATGCCAAGACCCTTTAGCCTCTTGTTTTCAGAACCCATCTCCCCTTCAAATCAAATATAAATGTTTGGACGTATCTCAGAACTTGTAACAAATGCGAAATGTGATGAGTAAACCATAAGACATCATATTCCCTCTTACCTGACTTTCTTTTAAGAGCGGTAGTACCATTCCCTACGCAACTGACTGCATTAACTTCACGATAGACAAATGCATAGGAAGCCTCTATAAAAAAATATACAAGTTAAATGGACATCAAAAGGTAATATCACCACTACAAAATTAAAACAGGAATAGTGCATATGCAAGAGCGGACAGAAGCATGACGGTAGCAAGAGAATAAAGTGTAAAGAAGTAAATCAGCAAGGAAAGAGCAGGTGAGAGCTCTAAAAATTCTGATACAGAACAGCAAACAATATAGCACATAGCAGGTACGAGCCAATGGGTACCATACCCCCTATAGAACCAGTAAGAATTGGATCACTGAAAGCAGAGTAAGCGGGTCATTTTACCGTTATGAGGAGCTGTGGTAAATGATATGATGTCCCCATGAGTAAGCTTGGCCGGAGGCGACTTTTTCGTGAACTTTTTCCAGTTGATGTATGTGCCATTCGTGCTGCAGAGCTACCACGAGTTAATTTAAGAAAAGGATATAATTGTCGTTAGATAGAGCAAGACCCAGAAACAAAACAAACCTTGTGTCCTTGAGGTAAACAGGCACGGGCTCATCACGTCTCAGTTCCTCCAATGCAGTGTCCCTATATATCTTGCAATGCTTCCCGCTGACTGCCTGAGCAGAAATCCTGAAGCGAGGGTTCTCGATTGTGCGGCCAAGGATATGCTCGTCAGCACTCAAAAGAATGTTCATTCCCTTAGGTATGAAAAAAGAAAAGGACTCCAGTCAGGAAATTTATGCTTCATTGATGCAATGGTGGCAGGTGGCATGCAAAGCACAACACAAGTAAAGACGACCAATGTCTCCAGCCAACACTGACTGAGCAAATGCGAAATTAATCAACAACAATGACTGCTTCAGGTCTAGGGTTCAAGAAAGGGATGGGGACCTCGGGGCGGAGGCGGGCGTTCTGTGAGATGGCCGTGAGGACGGCCCAGACGCCGGGCTCCGGGTTCTGGACGGGCTGGTCAGCGAACTTGCGTGCCACGGCGCGCATCTCGTCGGCGGACACCGGCGTCGGCGGCGTGGGCTTGGCCGGGGACGGCCCGGTGCAGGATACGGGCGACTGGACCTTGGACGCCATCTTCGGCGTCACCAACATATGGGGGCGGCGGGGCGCGGTCGACTGACCGGCGGTCGGCGGCGGAGGGGGCGGTTGGTAGGAGGAAGGGCGACGGGGCGAGTGGGGTGGGGTGGTGACAGTTGGTCTGTTGGTGGACGCGGGCCGCGTGGTTCACAGATCGTTGAGATTTGCGCGGGTGAGCCTGAACTAGTTGGGCTGTTGGATGGAGATCAGGAGCTGGTAGTGTGTTTGAGAAGAAGCCTGGTGGGGTCAAGAGTCAACAAGGGCATGTTTGGTATGTTAGTATAGTTGGACAATGTAGTCACGGCATACAGCACTGCCACACACACATATAAGGCACGAGCCACTTTTTGCATTTCGTTTGATAGCATGGAGTTTATAAAGGGTGCATGGGTTGGACAACTATGGCCATGTTGTTTGGTTGCCTGTGTATTATAGTTTCATACTATTCATGTTTGGTTGTCACAAGAAGCCGCTATAGTTGGTGGCGTAAGCAGGGGATGGGTTGGGTGGCTATGGCCAATCCTGAATTTGCAAAATTTCTATTATTATTCATAATCTTCTATTTAGAATTCTGTTTAGCTGGCTTTTTTCTACATGTGACCCTGTATTTTTCAGCTATGTCCGCCACTAGCTATAGTCACCTTACACTTGCTTTTGGTGAGGTTACCACGGCAAGGAGGCAGACCACAGGCATGAAGACCACGGCCATAAAGAACACAATTCCGAAATACCAAAACACAAGCACCGCAAGCATGAACACCACACATGCAAGAAGAACACAAGAGCAAGAAATCCAGAAAATAGGGGACGGAGACCAGAAGCATGAACGGAAGCAAAAGTAGATCACAGTTGAACATTAACAAAAAAAAACATCGCTAGTAGGAACAACGCACTAATAGGTAAATGCATGATCATTGCCAAAAGGGTATCACAGTTTAACATAGCATCATGGTGTTAACCTAGCACCACATCAAAAGTGGGTTTCATCCTAGCACCACCAGCAGTTCACCGTCACAGGAGGGGTTACTATACCGCCTCATAACGAGAGTCGTTCACAGTTTGAACCATCACTGCTTTAAGTACAACAAGCTGCAACAATAGAGTCAACCATCACAGATTTCCTTAATCTTCTTCAGCTTATCCTTGTTAACACCATTGGCTTGGAACATATCATAGATGATGTACTCTAGTTTCTTCTTTTCCTCTTTCAGTTCGGCCCTTTCCTCATCATATTCCTTCTACTTAGATTTCATTACATCTGTCTCGGATTTGTGCACCAGCTTTAGCATCTCAACTTCATTCCTCAATGCTTCTGTCTGCTTCAAATTCATGTCCTCGAATGTCGTTGTTGTCCTTCATCCTAGAAAAGTTCTTCTCCAACACCTTCTTCTCAGTTTCTTCTATGAATTTCTTCACATCAACCATCATGGTTGAGTACTTTTTGTCAAGACTGTTCTTCTCGTTAGAGATTTCCTGCACCAACTTGACATTCTCAATCCTCTCGTCGATTCTTACACTACTATTGCCATATACGTCCCGAAGAGTTTCTCAATTGCATTCTTATAGCTTATGGCCATTTGTTGTTCGTCCATGTCACAAACCCATAGTTTTCGACCTCCCACAACTCAGAAATTCATTGGCACGGCTCTTGTAGATGACCTACCACGTGGCAGACAAATCAATCGACAAAATAAAAGCTAAGAACTTATGTTCTGTACTTGGCAGAGGTAGAATCTGCGGCCCGTGTTGGTTTATTCAAATGTAACATGCCTGACAGGCTCAAGTTGGTGGACGCGGCAGTCCTCGGGATAATCTTGTGCTAGGCCGCAGAAGCTAGGATCTTCGATGCAATCGAGAGAATAGTCCATGTTTGTGAGGTTCTAACAGACCAAAACGAGTTCATCTAATGCTAAATCGACAATTTCCAACTAGGTACCAAACTGTAACTCTAAGGATGAATTGGGAAAAATTGAACTTACCCCTAGATAGGATTGACTAGAGTTGTCTCCGTCGTTCCAGCTGAGCATGGTGGCCGCACGGACATCTCGATGAGGCAATAGTCTTGCCAGAGAAGCCGTCGTTGTCGTCGCCTGCGGCTGGATGTGACTGGGGTAGGTGGAGGGGGAAAGAGGAATCTGGTTTCGACGGTGATCGGGTAGGGTGTCTCTCAGAGGGAGGTGAGGGAAAGAATCCCGCCCTCTTTTCCAGGCTAGTGGTAAATCTCCCGCTTGCGCCATTGTTGACTGAGCTCGTGCGGGGAGCGCCGCTTTTGCATCCGCAGGGCGCACAACGAGGGTGGCTCGATGGAAACAGCCGATTTAGGTGTTGTCGTTGGGCCTAACCCAGGCTTCTTTACGGTTCGTGCTGGACACAATGCAGGCCTCATGCAGGCAACCAATCAGGCGGATTTCGTTGTGCTCGAGCCTGGCTAGAGGAACTACAGGCTACCAAACGTGCCCCAAGACATGATCTCTCTGATTTTGTTTGATAAATTAAGGGCGCTTCTGGTACCATGTGATTGCCCCCAAGTGCAGGGTATCATCGTAGTACCTCTGAATGTGGAAGTAGGGTATCGATTCGTAGGAGCAAGAAGGAAAATCTATCTACTCTTTACAACTAAAGTGTCACATGTTTTAGTTGATTATGCACTAAATAAGTTAAGGAACAACTCTATTAGTGCTATTTGACTTTGTGGCAACTTGTTGTGCTTAATGCTTGTCACTAGGGCCCGAGTGCCATGATCTTAGATCTAAACATGTTATTGATTCATGATGATAGTATTGTTTATGGTCTTATCTGCAAGTTGTGTACACATATTATTGTCCGGAACCAAAGGCCCCGAAGTGACAGAAATTGGGACAATGTAACATCCCAGCATTAGAGCCTAGAAATAAGTTGAACCCAGATGTGTGCATTGCATTCATGCATAAAAAATCCGAATAATTTTCGCGCTTTTGAACAAAACTTGTCAAAGTGATTGAAGCTTCTCTTAACTTGATGGAATTGAAGTAGATCATCAAGTTAATCGCTTATAAGTTTCTAAATGACCTTTGCTAAAACCTTATTTGGTTAAACATGATTTGATCTAAGGGTAGACGGATATAATAAAATGTCACTCATAATACATTGCTTAAATGATTCATATATGATCCTTAAGGGGTCATATCATACTATTCATCATAACAACCTATGAATACTAAGTTAAGATTACAACTAAAGTAATAAAATGCAACGATTAATCCTGACCTATCTTATTCTTATCTATTCTTACTATGAGTATCATAGTAATACTTAACCTTAAACTCTTTAATGAGTTGGAGTTGGAAAGATACTAAGTCAGGATCATTCACTATATATCTTTCTTTATATAGCAATCTTTATGGAACTTATCTTAATATCTATTGTTCATCAATGTTGATTAATTCCCCATTGATTCACAAATTCTTTAACTATCAATCCTTGATCTACTATTTCTTGTTCTTATCATAACATCTACTTAAATCTTTTAAAGAGGGCATAGTCCATAAATAACCTTAATCCAGTATGAGTTACTAAGAAGATAATTTCAAGACAATTGAAAAGTAGGATCGATAAAGCCTTGCTTAGCCAACTAAGAACTTAAGCAATAAATGATTAAAGGATTATAATGGTGATGCTTTAGCCACCAATATTGAATGCTTATATTCAGTATAAGTGATACAGGTGGGTAGAACATGATTGAAACCCTAGTATAGATAAGTTATCCTAGAGTAGTCATTACAAGCCACATTAATATAATGAGATATTGGAGTGTGAGTTGTTAAAGTAAAGTAAATGTAGGATGATATGATTCAATTAAAGCTAGTATAACATAGAGTTATAGAAGTGGTGTTATTCACCTTAAAGGATAGTCAACTTTAGAGAAAGGTAGTTGGATGCATACAACTATTAGAGGTACATTAGTGATGAATGATTAAGGAAGATTATGAGTAGATTTTGAAGGAACTATTTGTTGGATGGAAGGCTATCAACAGTAGAGTAGTAGATACAACCAAGCAAGGATATGAGGAAGTTGTGAAATACTTTAGTATCAAACTCATTGGATTCATCCATGAGTTTAGAAGGTTAATCAGTTAATGTGAATATTTGTATGAAGTAAAACTCATCATGTTAATCATGATGATAGATAGAAAAAGGTAGTATATCTAGGAAAGGAATTCCTTAATAAGAAGTCTAGAATTATGAATTATGGAAGATAGTAATTCTTGGTAAACAATCAACTTTAAATCTTAAAACCAAGTATAATATCCATTTCATATTAAGAATTCCTCATCTTATATCTATATCACTTGATAGGAACATTACCCTATAACAAATCACATAAGCACATCTCTGCTAATTTCAACCATCATAATTAAATGTTCTTAGGAGTATCTTTATCAATTCCTTTCTATAAAACATTCAAGATATAACTTTCTAGTGCTAAAGGTGATGTCATCAAATATCCCAAATAGGGAACAACATGCTTAGTTATTAAATCTTTACTCATATCCACAAAGGAATATAAGTATGTTGAAAGAAAAAAACCTAAACCTAGTGAAAGGATACGGATGTCGCCTAGAGGGGGTGAATAGGCGATTAAACTTTTCCTAGAGTGGCTCAACAAAGGCGAATAAAACTAGTGTTTACTTTGTTAAGCACAACCTAGAAACAACTAAGGTTCACCTATGTGCACCAGAACTTATGCTAAGCAATACAAGCAACAAAGTGATAGCAAGATATATATTACTCAAGCACGAAGGCTATCATAATGTAAAGTACATAAGTAAAGAGATCGGGTATAGAGATAACCGAGGCACGCTGGGACAACGATATTTTACCGAGTTCCTCCCAACATGGATACCTCTCGCTTGGAGAGGTGGTATCAAACCACCAACGCCACAAAAGGCCTCCTTATTCTCCGGTGAATCTCACCCCAATGGGATCGATCCACGCCCCTTTCACGACAAATGTAGCAAGTTCTACTCTTGCCATCTTTATTTTTGGGTGTAGCAACAACTTGAGGAAGATCTTGAGTATTCTTGGGAGGAGGCCCATCTCTAACAAGATGTAGAGCTTGAGGCCACTTCCCTTGTTGCTTCTTGCCAAGGGACTTCTTCTTTAATGGGCAATGTTTGACATGATGCCCTTCTTCCTTGCACTTGAAGCAAACAATGTTGGCCGGATTCTTGACTTGATATTGGCCATTATTCTTGTTGTCCTTGTGCTTCAACTTGATAGTGGACTTGTTCTTGACATTGGAGTTGAATCCAAGCCCACTCTTGTCATTGGGGGATTTTTGCACACTCAAGATTTTGTTGAGTGCGACCTTCCCTTGATGACCCTTTTTCAAGTCATTCTTCAAAGAAGTGATTTGAGCCTTGAGCTTTTTGATTTCCTCTACATGGTTAGTTTCAACAAAGACACTAGAGGAAGTAGATGCTACATTGTTAGAGCAACAAGGCATGGAACGTAATTCATCACGAGATATAGCATGGTTGTGAGATGATGAATTGCAAGGACTAGCACATGGCAATATTACACTCGGAGTAGATATAGTGCTAATGTCCACATGAGGCCCACTCGATGTTACCTTTGACACAATGGCCTCATGAGCTAACTTTAGCCTACCATGGGATACTAGAAGATCCTCATGCGAGCTCGAGAGTTTAACATGACTTTCTTCTAATTTCCCATAGTTGCTTGTTAGCAAAGCAAGTTGAGCTTTTAGCTCAACGTTATCCTTTGAAATGGATGCTTCACAATAAATGGAGTTAGTAGCACAAGCATCATCATTATTATCAAGAGGTGAGGGCAACTTGGTAAGCTCTTTTGAATATGAAGCTTTAAGTTTCTCATGTGATTCGGTGAGTTTGATGAGCTCACCCTTGATGACCCTAGAGCCATTTTTGAGGTGCTCAAAATCCTCAAGGAGTTTAGCATAAGCACCTTCAAGTTTATCATTTTTAATATTGAAGGAGTTTGCCACCGCAAGTTCTCTATCATGGTATTCCTTTACTCTAGATAATTCTAGAGTAAAAGTCTCCTCAAGAGATTCTTTGGTGGTTTGTTCTTCTTCAAGGGAGTCCTTTAGTTGTGCAACTTCATTAGCATACTCACGCTCAAGACTACCCATTTTATCAAAGTTGTTATCATGCACCTCAATTTGTGTTTCTAACTTATCAATATGTTCTTTGCTCTTAATAGCAAAGTCCAAGATTTCAACAAAGTTAGAGCAAGCAATATCCTTTTTAACAAGAGCACGATAAACAATCTCACCCTTTTCATATAAATCATCAATATCAATATCTTCTTCCACATTATCCACATCCTCCTCATCACAAGAGGTAATGGGTTCCAAAGTAGGAGTTACCTTTGAATCCTAGCCATAAGGCATAAGTGGGTACAGGAAGAAGGTGAAGATGAGATTACATTTGTGGCTTCATTCAAGACCATGTCTAGGCCCATAGGTTCTTCATTTTCCTCTACATGGTTAGCAACACAAGCACTAGAGGAAATAGAAGCATTTTTATCATGGCAACAAGACAACATGAGCATATCATCCTGAGATTTATTCAAGTCATTTCTACATGATATGCAAGGACTATTAACACAAGCATGTAAGAAGTTTGTAGTGCTAGAAGTGTTAAGGTTCAAAGATAGATCATTGCAACTAGATGGATATGAGGGATTACAAATAGTAAGCACACTATCCAAATTGCAATTTTTATCACCACTCACCATATCATTACCTTGTTTAGGGTCACATGTTGGTGAAGTGGTAGAGGATGAGAACTCATATCGACCGGAAGTGGAAGCAACACAATCATCCTCAATAATGTTGGACACAACATATTTATCTTGAATTTTTGTCCATAACTCATGAGCGCTCCAAAAAGGAATGATTGAAGAGGTAACTACATAGCTCAAAGCATTAACAAGCACATTATAAGCTTGAGCATCGAGATATAAGTTTTTCTCATCCTCACAAGATAGATTTTTGAAATCCATAGGAGGAGAAAAACCCATATCTACAATACTCTCCAAATTTGGGTCCATGTCCCGAAAATGAATGAGCATGCATTTTTTCCATATATCATAATTTGTGCCATAGAATCTGAACATATCATTGTGCACTAATCCTCTAGCCGACATCTTTAATCTCAAGGCGGTGAAGCCTAAAACGAGAAACCGGGCTCTGATACCAATTGAAAGGATACGGATGTCGCCTAAAGGGGGGGTGAATAGGCGATTAAAACTTTTCCTAGAGTGGCTCAACAAAGGCGGAATAAAACTAGTGTTTACTTTGTTAAGCACAACCTAGAAACAACTAAGGTTCACCTATGTGCACCAACAACTTATGGTAAGCAATACAAGCAACAAAGTGATAGCAAGATATATATTACTTCAAGCACGAAGGCTATCACAATGTAAAGTGCATAAGTAAAGAGCTCGGGTATAGAGATAACCGAGGCACGCGGGGACAACGATATTTTACCGAGTTCCTCCCAACATGGAGAACGTCTCGTTTGGAGAGGGGGTGGTATCAAACCACCAACGCCACAAAAGGCCTCCCTTATTCTCCGGTGAATCTCACCCCAATTGGATCGATCCATGCTTCCACTATCGGTGCACTTGTCGGTGGCAACCGGAACCTCTCACAAGGTTAGGGCACTTCTCCACAACCTAATTGGAGGCTCCCAACAAATGCCACAAAAGGCCACAATGCCACCAAGGCCACAAAACCATCTAGGGTTCCAAGAACCCAAGAGGGACAAGCTCCAATGAATCACACGAACCAAATCCTCCGAGGAGAACTCAAACCGATGCACCAAATGCAAATGGCAAGAACACCACAAAGGTGTTCAAATCCTTCTCTCTCAAATTCCACCAAAGCTACAAAAGCTTATGGGGGAATAAGAGAGGAAGAACAATGGAGGAAATCCACAAAAGACTCCAAGATCTAGATCCCAATATGTTCCCCTCACTTAGAAGAGAGATTGATTGGTGGGATTGTAGATCTAGATCTCCTCTTTCAAATCCCTCAATAATATGCAAGAATCATCGGAGGGATTGAGAAAAAGCAAGCTCAAGAAGGTCAATAATGGAGGGGAAAACTTGCAAGAATGGTTAAGGAACCATTGGGGGAGAAGGCCCCTTATATAGGTCCCTCCAAAATCCAACCGTTGCAGCCCAAAACGCGATTCCCGGTACTACCGGACTTTTTTCCGGTACTACCGGACTTTCCCGGCACTACCAGACATTCCCTGGGATTCCTAGGGTGACAGATGCATTTTTATCTGTGCTCCCCGGTACCAAAATGCGGTACTACCGGACCCGGTACTACCGGATCCTGGTCCGGTACTACCGGTCATCACAGAACGAAAACAGCCATAACTTTTGCATCCGGACTCCGATTTCGATGATCTTGGGCTCGTTTCGAAGAGTACAACAACCTCTACAAGATCATGCAAAGAAACATCATAGTCCAGTAAGGGAGGATAGATCCAAATGACGAAGTCAAAAACCTTCTGTCATTCTAGGTACTAAAATGCGATACTACCGCTTTTTGGTACCTAGCTCGGAAGTGGCTTTTGGCAACTTGTCAAAACCTACTGCCACGTTAGGTACTAAAATATTTTGGTACCTAGGAAAATTCAAACTGCTATAACTTCTGATTGGTAACTCCGATCGACCTGATTCCAATTGCGTTGGAAAGAGGACGACATGAGCTACCCTATAAGAGGTGAAAATATTGGTTATCACCAAGTGAGAATGTATCATGTATAATAATGTGAGATACCTCACTTGGTGAGAAACCGAAAAGCCGCCAAGATCAAAATCGCAACAAGATACACACGGAAGATCCGATTTTGACGAACAAGAGCTTGTTATGGAGATTACCACAAGCTCTATATCCTCACATGGATAAGACCAAATAACAACCAAATATGATGATGCAAATATGCAAAGGATTGAGCTCTCTTCGAACGATGTGACTGAGTTACTCATTCGATATCCCCTCTTGATAGTACGGTTATCTATCCTAAACCCGGTCTCCCACACACAACATGAGACCGGCAAAAGAGAAAACCTCTCAAGACTATACCTTTGCCTTGAGCGTTCCACTTGAGCTTGATGTAGACGAACTTGACCTTCTCAAGATGGAACACTTTTCTTGATTTCTCATCATCGATCCATGATCATTGGGGATGGCAAGCATCAAACATGATATCTTCTATAGATGGCGCATTTTGAGCTTGCACATCACATCTTCTTCTCATTTCATCGACCTTGAAGCCAACACATGCTCCAAGCGATGCCAATGGACAATTCCTACAAGTACAACTTAATACACACATTAGTCCATAAAGATTGTCATTAATTACCAAAACCACACATGGGGGCCCAACATGTTCTTTCACCTAGGATGAATATTCACAATTCAAACCCTAAGCTTCTTTGTTTATCATCACGGAATGTATACATTGCCATTTTCCAAGTTAATGGAAGTAGCAATAACCATACTAATTTCTTTCAGATTTCATGAATCAAATAATGATATAGGATCATTATACATATAAAAATTACATTCAAACTCTGAGCCAACTAAAGTTAAGTCTTATAAACAAATAAGAATACATCATTCAAGAAATCCATAATTAAAAGAGGAGAGAAAAATAATAAGAAAACTTTCTACAAATTATTAAAAGGGGTACATATAGAAAATAAAAGAAATATAAAAATATTATATAATAAAAGTTCACAAATGATACTAAATATATTCTAGTATTATTGCAAGTATCCAGCAAATAAATCCTACAAAGAAAAGTTCAAAATATAAATCAAATTCAAATCTGAAAAGGAAAACAGAAAATAGAAAAAGGTAAATCAAATAAAACATTACCTGGTCGTGGCCCAACTTCTCTTTCCTTATCTAACGCCCATGTGCAGCCCACAAGAAGCCCAACTCGTTCTCACCTCTGGTTGGCAGGTGGGACCGAAGAGGGACTGCGGGTTGAGCTTACGAAAGTACCAGGGGGTTATCCGCAAAACCGCACGTCATCGTCTACCTCGCCTCGGAAGCGATCATTTGGCTAGGAGCTCATTGTCGATGGATTGTATTGTGATGCGTGATACCGCTCCTGGGTGGAAGGGATAAGAACGCCACGACGCCGTCTGCTCGTCCTCATCCCCATTTCCCCCTCTGCAGCTCTCTCTCTCAATTTCTTCTTCTGACCCGAGAACCCTAGCTCGGAGGTGAGATGGAGCCGGCGATTCCGTGCTCGTCTCGGCCATGTAAGACCACAGTGGAGACCGTCGTGCTCTTCTCGTCCTTTTGCCCCAACTCGCACTAGCGGAGAAGGCGTGAATCAACCCAATAGAACCCTCATTCCCGACGTTGTTCATCGACCTCGCCGGCGTCTCCGACCGCGCCTCGCCAAACCAAGCACACCATCGTGTTCCTGGTGAGTCACTGAATCTCCTAGTATGCGTAGATCTTTCGTTTGCTTCCTAAATCCACGCCACCGTGATCGACCGCAAGCACCGCCGCATGAGATCGTCGCCGGTTGATATCCGGTGACCAAAAAAGGGCGGCGCCACCACCAATAGGTTCGCCTCGATCTCCTCTTTCCAACGAACCTAGCCACAGCCTCGTGCATGCACCAGATCGATCGATTGATTCCCAACCAGTGAGGATCAACTCGAGTGATGTCATGCTCACCTCAGGTTCGAACCACGTCAGCGAGTTTGACCAGTCTTTGCCCGTGTGGCTGATGTCATGGCCTTGGGCCCATATGTCATTGTCTGGGGGTAAAGACGGGGTCGGTAACAAACACATTTATTAAATCTAAGAGATGAGGTGGACATAGGCCCACTGGTCAGTGACTGAGGCTAGCCTTAGGTGCGGGCGATTTTTTTTTAAATAATACGAATTAATTATTTAATTTGAGTTCTATACCACAAAAATTCAATCCAAATCCATTAGAGTGATTTAGTGTTGGTTTGTTGGAGAGGGAGCTGTGGTGAAGCAATGGCAATGGTGGTGGGCTGTGGTGGGAGGCGGTGTTGAAAGGGTTGGTTTGGTGACCTTCTCTCTCGCTTCAAGGTAAACTCTAATCCTCGATAATCAATGGATATTGTATATGGTTAGTCTATTAGAATATTTGGCTAGTTGATTAGTAAATTTTGAGGGTGGATTAGTAGCAATATTTAATATCATATTTTTAGAATATTTGCAAGCATTGCCCAAAGTTATCTGGCGTTGTCGATAAATAATTGATTAGGTTGTTTATTTAGATGACCAATTTAGTGAAGTTCGTGTTTTATTACGTCATGGGAATGTTCGAACAAATGACTTTGATCTTGGAGAGTTTATGTGTACACAATTAGATTATGTTTAGGCTATAACATCGAGCGTATACCCGTCCGGGCGTGTAAGATTATGGACAAAGTCAAGAAAACGCATTAGTGCTTTCTTGAAGGAGATCGATGGTGGAGATAGGAGGAGATGATGGAAGAGGAGGATTACATGGATGCGATGGAGAAGGCAATGATGGAGGAATCAAATGATGATGGTCATGATTCAACATTTGCAAGATGAAAACAACCGTGTCCTCTAAGAAATACTTGACAATGGAATGCATGGATATAAATTGTCCACGCAGGTGCATGCCTATGTCCCGCTGTATGACACAACTTGGTCACATGTAAGCTACACAATGTTCCTAAAGATCATCTTAACCTCTCTCCACACTTCTAGCTCTATTTGCTTTACGGACTTAGCCATTTTGTATGGCAAGGCTTGGAGGCAAAGCAAAGGGCTCTTGAGGGATAGAAACCTGTGCACCTATGTCGACATACAATATTATGTGATACAGGATCCATCCGTGAAGGTGCTTCATCAGTGTTCTTCTATGCATCCAAGATTTCACTTATATGTGATTGTCCTACTAAAACAAAGTTGGACATGGTTCTCTCAAAATAGTTTGTGAAAGACAAGCCCAATGTGTGCATCATTCATGATAGGCATGCGTATACTCAATAGGCTATCCACAAATCACTCGGTCCTTGAGGCATACATACTTGATGTTCACCGAGAACCATGTCACCACTATCACATCCCTATCGCATTGAGATTGCCAATGCAACTTACCGACATGATTATGGAGTTGGGGTTACGTTATGGTTGAGACGCCTTGCCTACTTCGATTTGGACACATCGCTAGGTATGTGCATAGTTACTTGTTACATTCATTATTTAGTTGACATAACCTATGCATGAAGCTAACAAATTATTATTCGCTTTTCTCACAATCGTGAGGGTCAGTGATTTACGATCGCTAGCGAGTTGATGATGTGGGAGCCCTACGGTAATGAAGCCGCTGCTAGATTCCAGAGGATGGGACAAATGTCTTTACTATGCGGCTCACAAAATCGAAGATCATCTTGACATGCAGAGGAGATGAGCCTACATAGTAATGAGGCGCCGGTGATCATCGTCCCGGAGAGCGCCATTCATGTTTCATTTACATTACTTCCATATTAACATGATTTATTGACATGACACTAACCATGTTAAATGTTAGGTTGTCGAGGAAGGAAGTAGCAAGACCGCCAAGTGGGACACCGCTAACCCCGATCTGGGACTCGACGAGGCATTTGACATGGAAGAGTTCAACATGTACTTGGATAGCTACATGAGCGCCATGACTCGCATCACGCAATCTCACCCGGAGGAGATGGGCGCCGCTACTTGGGATAGTTATCACAACCAGCGGTATGTTCTTCATCTCATGCACCTATTTATTACATAGTTTTCCATCTATATGAACCTTGTGGTGTATCTTGCGCTGTGTTGTTAGTCGATCTTGAGGGACCCTACTTATTCACCGGGGGTTATCACGACGCCTTTCCGGACATTGCTCACCAACTGTGTCCTCCGAAGCTTTCGACGCACCACCACCGACCTCCATCGCCGATCTTCTTCATTGTTGGCATCAACCTTTGCACGATGGAGGTCGCGTGGCAAGCACCAGCAACCAGAGCCTTGGGGTCACCCTCCCATGCCAAACTACGGGTTTCACCACCCCATGTACCACAGGGTATGTGTCTTACAAGATAAGCGTCGAGGCTCATTTCATGTCAAGTTCTTACATACTTTGTTTTTAACACGCAGGGTCTATGCACTGCTATCGATGCATGGTCCGGATCCGCTGGGGTGTCGGGACGTTGATCATAGCACTTGTGGATTTCATGAGGGTTAGTGAACATTTTCAGACTCGGTGATTCCTCCCCCGGCGTGGAGCGCGTCATTGAGACATATATTTATCTATGTATGAGACATATATTTATCTATGTACGAGACATGTCTATCTATGCATGAGACATCTACCTATATATGAGACATCATTCTATCATTTCACGATTTTTATTGCAACACAGTTCAACATAACTTCAACATAACTACATAAATAAGAGTCCTATCAATCCCTAGCATGATGCCTTTCCCTTTCCTTCGATGATGCCTCGCCTTCCCTTGACGATCCTCGCACTTGCTCTTGCTCTTTCTTCTTCTCGCCTCTTGTCCCACTCGCCTTGCTTCCAGGTGGCGGCATGAAGATATCATCCTCATCTTCGCTCTCTTCTATGCAGGCCTGGCCATGTCAACTTGACTCTTCTTTCTTCTTCGCCTCTTGTCCCACTCGGCTCTTTCCTTGCTTCCAACCGGTGGCGGCATGAAGATATCATCCTCATCTTCGCTATCTTCTATCCAGGACCAAGGTGCATTAACCACCTCCATCATGCGAGCTTCACTCTTGAAGGTGAGCTTGTCCCTGCCTTGATCCGAGAAGCGATTTGGGGTCTTGCCACCCTCTTAGATAAAGTGACTTACCAAGTGTAACGAGAGCATCATGGTTCGATACCAACGTATTGTCGGCTGGTTTATCGCCTATCTCAACGAGCCTGTTTATGAAGAAAACCCCAATGGACATATCTACGGGGGGGGAAGCGTCGGTCATAGTGGAGAGGAGGGAGGAAAATGCGAGAGGAGAGGAGGAAATGATAGAGTAAGAGGAGGAAGAGAAGAAGTAGGATACATCTCGTTGCGGATTTATAGAGGCGAATAAGCGGAAAAAAAGTAGTGGCGGAAAAAGGGAAAAAAAGGGAGGAAGTAGTGGCGAACAAAGGGAGGAAGTAGTGGGGAACAAAAGGATTGCGACAAAATCGGGCGGAAGATTAGGCATTGATCATGCGAGATTTTACGATTAACTAGATCGGCATTAAAAATGCATAATAGAACTCAAATTAAATAATTAATTCGTATTATTTAAAAAAAATCGCTAGGTGCGGTGTAAAAATTATTTCATGTTTAAGAAATAGATAAAATGTTATAAACTTAATTCTTAATATTCTAGAAATCAAATAAATGATTAAATCTTGTTTAATTAATAACTTTTGCTTTGTAATTCAGGAAAATGTGTATAATATATGAAAATTTTCAGAAAAATAAAATCTATAACTTAAAACTATTATCAAATATTATTGTGATAATTATCCAAATAAATATTATTTAATAAAGGTCTGATAAGTAATAAAAATTTAATAATTTATTTTTAAATAATGGTGAATACTAAAAATATAAATAGAATACCAAAAATATTAGCACAATAAGAATTATAATTTAAAATTATAATCATGCATTATTATTTCACTCAATTAAATATTTATTATTTATTAAGTAATTATAAAGTAATAAGAATTGTAAAAATCATATCTTATTTTTTATAAATCACAAAAAATAAATATAATATACCAAAATGATCACAAAAATAATACCTACATGTTAAAAATAAAATATTCCACTTCTGAGTTAAATAAATATTCAACTATTTTAATAACTCAAATTTAAACTTATTTACTTAGTTTAAAATTCATATAAGTGTAAATAACACTTATTAATATTTCTAAAATTAGTCAATTAAATTTAATACATAGTATTAGTATTGAGTATTAATAATATAATCCATAATGGTTTAAAACATTACAAGTACCTTTGTATTAAATTATCTTCTACTTTAAGTAAGAATTATATTCTAAAAGGACTTCCACTTATAAAATTAACCTTAAAGAACAACTTATAAATACACCAAATCCTTTCCATCTATGTTAACTACCAAATTACAAACTACCACAACACTATGGAAAGTTCAAAAGTAGTTAAGTGATAATATATCTTGGTTTATAAACTATACTCACTCATCTATAAAAGGTAAATGATACTACTCCATTATAGAATCAAGAAACCACTACACCAAGTAAAAGGATAAACAATCTTAAGTAACCTAAAGGAAACATTCCAGATACACGAGATACAAACGTTATAAGTATTATACTTTCAAAACTATCTATATTTTAAAGTTAACTTTAGTCTCAAAGAATCTAAATATAATATAATAAACATTACTATATGTTTTATAGTTAACTTTGGTCTGAAGTAGTTAAGTTATAAAAACATCTCAAACCCAAACCATTCGAGCAAACATAAATAACACCTACCCAACTCAACTAACCACAAAGCTTGTTTAGACCTTAAAAGAGAATCCTTTTCTTCGAAGGTTATTCTTTTTGCCACTTCAAACAAGAACTCTTATATAAGCAATCTTGACTAGCATTTCATAAGTATATATTTTATTGCTACATATGTGTTGCTCACAACCACTCATAAGCTCTAATAGAAGCACAAATGTGAAACTTATCGAAAAGGACCACACATTCCAAAGTAACCATTTCCGGAATCCAAACCCTAGGACAACGTTATCCCCGGGATTTGTGTTTAGAACGTGCATCACATTACTTATGCATAAAAGCATATTGCTTCTTTAAACACTAGTCCTTACCGGACCAATGATGCTGATTTCAGATTTTGGATCTTATACTGACTCGAAGACCGTGAGGGCATAATCTTGCAATCACAAAAGGCAAATTCACACTTGCTCATGTCCTTTGTTTATTTTCTGTAAAGTATTTTACAAATCTAGTGTTGTCATCACCTGCATTTGAAAAAGGTCAGAAAACACTATTTTTAATAATAATGTGAACTATTGGTTACTGATCCAGGATGATCAGTTAATCTATTAAATCTGACAGTTGGAATACCACTATTCAGAATTATATCACCTAGGACTTAACAACCAATGTCGCCAGTGATTCTTGCGCCGTATATTACGCGTTAACCATGAGATTTGGAATGGGACGGAGAAGTCAGCTGTATCTTCTTCCTCTCGCATGAAGCCGGATGTGCAGGTCGTGGTTGTTATCCTTGAAGCGTGCATATTAATTGGTAATTCTTAGAGGATATGCAGCATATGGGTGGGAACCCTCAACGTTCCACGATAGTTCTGACATCTAACGGTTTGTACAAACCATTGTCGTAATTCTTTATGTGGGCATGGTGTACACCAAGGAGACATGCGAGGTCATGAAGGGGGCAGTGATTGGCTTGGATCATCTTCTGGGCCCCACATCATGGAATTATGGACGGGAATAAGCTGCCCGGTTGTGCAACCAAGAGTTGATCTCTCATGGGTAAAGTAACGCATCTCTGCAAAGTGTAAGAACTGTAACTTGTTACTCCTGTTAGGGAAGGAAATGCAGCTGGGAAAGGAACTCCATGAAAGTTCTGGTAAACCCGTGAAGGCTGACGGACATAGCTTTCAGAATAAAAGCAACCTTTGAAGAAATTTTTATGAAAACTTGCATTGCCTACGACCTATGGTCTGTGGTTGTAGTTATAGTGCATCAAACACTCCTTTTCTAGTGAATTTGCTGAGTATGCTTGTACTTAAAGTATCTTCTTAACCCTTGCTAGATTCTAAAGCCAGAATAGACAACATCCGCATCAAGGTATGCTCCAGGACTCGTCATCCAAAGTCAAAGCTCTTCAATAAAGTCAAGGAAGTCAACTTATACATCAACTCAAGTAAAGACAAAGCTACTGATTAAATAGGAATATAATATCTAGCCAAAGAACCTAATTCTGTAGTGTATTTCAATAGCAGCAATGTCAATCCCTTAGTTAAAATACTAGTTTTAATAGTATAATAGTTCTTGCGTTGTTTATCTTTGATTCTTCTCCGAAAGAAGCTCTCTCTCTCTCTCTTTAACCTAGAGTGTTCTCTGGATCTTATGTAAAGAGTGAGTTGTAACCTTTAGCCATGTATTGGACCCGTTGAGTTTCTGTTGTGCCATTCTGAGGGATGTAATACTAGTGAACGGTGTTTCATAGGTGTTATGTCAACGACTATAGTATACTACATCATGCAGTGGTATGATGGGTCACCATAGACAACCTGAGGGGATGACTGTGATATGAGGATCACATCTGTTCATGGAGTGTTAATGCTTTGCTCCGGTGCTCTATTAAAAGGAGTGCCTTAATTGCCAGTAGATTCCCTTGAGGCCCCGCTGCAACGGGCTAGCAGGACAAAAGATGTTGTGCAAGTTCTCATTGCGAGAACGTATGACTATATATGGGACACATGCCTAGGATTGTTTGGTACTTGGATGCTTTATCTTATTTATCTGCAAATTCCCTAGATCTTGAAGTTATATGAATAGTCTCGTCCATGCAACGCCCGTCCATTCATCCCTATGCCTATCGCACTCATATCCTATTGTTTGCTACTATTCTTACTATTGCTCTTGTTTTACTTCAGCTGTTACTTTGCTATGGCTACTACAAAACTGTTGCTACTGATAAACCACTATGAGCAAGACTATTTCCAGGTGCAGCTGAATTGACAACTCGGTAGTTAAGGCTTATAAGTATTCTTTGGCTCCCCTTGTGTCGAATCAATAAATTGGGTAATACTACCCTCAAAGACTGTTGTGGTCCCCTATAATTGCGGGTCATCAATTCATAATGTTGATATTGCTTGCTCTTGACCTATTTGTATCTAGTCACCCTTATGAACTTTGAAGGTGCCTTATGCATTTATGTTTTTCTACTCCATGATCGACAAGTTGAATGCCACTATGCTATGTTTTCTATATGCTAAACAAACAAATGTCTTTCAATGCAATTTTATTCATGATCTTTGTTTGTATCCTTTCATGTTGCAACAATAGTTGCTTTGTATTATTGTTAAAACTTCATCTTTCATGCTCATGTTTAGAGTAATTTGACCTCAGCTTTCAATGCTTGCAAATGGTTTGATCTTGATTTTGATGGTGCATGTCACCTAAAAAATATTCTTTTTATCACTTGCCTACTCGAGGATGAGCAGGAGTTAAGCTTGGGAATGCTTGATACGTCGTAAATGTATCTATAACTTTTGATGTTCCATGCTTGTTTAGTATCAACTTTGTTTTGCTTTGCATGTTTTCTGGGACTAACCTGTTAACAAGATGCCATAGTGTCAATTGCATGTTTTCTTCTGTCTTTTGGTTCCAGAAAAGCCAGAAAATGAATTTTCTCGGAATTGGATAGGACAAAAGCCAAAGTCAATATTTCACTGAGGGGAACATGGATCCAGAAGACGAGACGGAGGAGGGCCTCGAGGGGGCCACACCAAATGGACACGTGGCCAGGCCTGACCCGCGCCTGGGGGGTGCAGCCGCCTAGGCACCCCCTCGGCCTCCCTCTTAGCCTATAAGAAGCCCTCGATACCTAAACCTTACAGACCCAATCAATCTTCCACGAAACAGTCTGTAGCTGCCGCCACCATCGTCCCTAGATCGAGGGAATCTGAAGCTCTTCCCGGCACCCTGCCAGAGTGGAGAGATCATCCCGGAGGCCTTCTTCATCACCATGCCAGTCTCCGGTATGATGCGTGAGTAGTTCCACCTTCGAGTATGGGTCCATACAGTAGCTATATGGTTGTATCTCCTCCTCTGTGCTATCATGTTTAGATCTTGTGAGCTCCGTTCATGATCAAGATCATCTATTTGTAATCATACATGTTGTGTTTGCGGGGATCCAATGGATATTGAGATTACTATGTCAAATTGATTAATGGTTCTATCTTATTGATTCTATCGTGTTTGTGTTGTTTGAAATCTTGCATGCTCTTCGTTTCTAGTAGCTATCTTGTCCAAGTAGATGCTAGTGACTCCAATAGAGAGTATTTATGCTCGATAGTGGGTTCATGCCTCTATTGAATCCGGGGAAGTGACAGAAATCTCTAAGGTTGTAGATGTGCTGTTGCTACTAGGGAGAAAACAACGATCTTTTGTTCATGGAACAATTGTATTGTTTACCTTACACACTTTGCTTAAAGCGGTAATCTGTTGCTTGCAACTTAGTACTGGAGGGGGTTCGGATGATAACCCGAAGGTTGATTACTAGTCATAGATGCAGTTGGATGGAGGTCTATGTATATTGTTGTATTGCCCAATCAAGTCTCATAGGATCATGAATGTCTAGTATTGCATTGTTATGCCTTGCTCTATCCTGTCAATTGCCCCGCTGTAATTTGTTTACCCAGCATGTTATGTTATCTATTTTAAGGAGAACGCCTCTAGTGAACCGTGGACCCCGGTCCAATCTTTACCACTGTTAAATCTCCATTATTACTGTTTACTTTCTGCAAGCTACCATTACCTTTCACACCATAAGTTTAACCCTTTGTTTTCAGCAAACCAGTGAGATTGACAACCTCACTATAAGTTGGGGCCAAATTGATACATCGGAAACGTATCTATAATTTTTGATGTTCCATGCTTGTTTAGTATCTACTTTGCTTTGCTTTGTCTACACTTTGAGGTGTTTTTATATGTTTTCTGGTACTAACCCGTTAACAAGATGCCACAGTGCCAGTTGCCTGTTTTCTTCTGTTTTTGGTTCTAGAAATACAGAAAATCAATATTCTCGGAATTGGACAGGACAAAAGTGAAAGTCAATATTTTACCGTGGGAACACGGAGCCAGAGTACGGGACGGAGGGGAGGCACCAGGGGCACACCCCCTGGCGGCGTGGGCTAGGGCTAGCCGCGCCTAGGGGGTGTGACCACCCTGGACGCCCCCCGCCTCGCCTCTTCGCCTATAAAGACCCCCCGATGCCAAAACCCTAAGTACCCAATCAATATTCCACGAAACCGTCTGTAGCCGCCGCCATCATCGTCCCTAGATCGGGGGGATCTGAAGCTCTTCCGGGCACCCTGCCAGAGGGGAGATCATCTCGGAGGCCTTCTTCTTCATCATGCCAGCCTCTGGTATGAAGCGTGAGTAGTTCCATCTTGGACTACGGGTCCATGTAGTAGCTAGATGGTTGTATCTCCTCCTTTGTGCTACCATGTTTAGATCTTGTGAGCTCCGTTCATGATCAAGATCATCTATTTGTAATCATGCATGTTGTGTTTGCGGGGATCTAGTGGATATTGAGATTACTATGTCAGATTGATTAATGGTTTTGTCTTATTGATTCTATCATGTCTGTGTTGTTCGTGATCTTGCATGCTCTCCGTCTCTAGTAGCTATCTTGGCCAAGTAGATGCTAGTGACTCCAAGAGGGGGTATTTATGCTCGATAGTGGGTTCATGCCTCTATTTAATCTAAGGGAAGTGACCGAAATCTTTAAGGTTGTAGATGTGATGTTGCCACTAGGGAGAAAACAACGGTCTCTTGTTCATGGAACAAGTGGATTGTTTACCTTACACACTTTGCTTAAAGCAGTTATCTGTTGCTTGCAACTTAATACTGGAGGGGGTTCGGATGATAACCTGATGGTGGATTTCTAGTCATAGATGCAGTTGGATGGTGGTCTATGTATCTTGTTATATTTCCCAATCGAATCTCATAGGATCATGAATGTCTAGTATTGCATTGTTATGCCTTGCTTAGTCCTGTCAATTGCCCTGCTGTAATTTGTTTACCCAACATGCCATGTTTGTTTATTTAAGGAGAACACATCTAGTGAACTATGGACCCTGGTCTAATCTTTATCATTGATACATCTTCCACTGTTACTATTTACTTGTTGCAAACCACTATTACCTTCCACATCATACAGTTAATCCTTTGTTATAGCAAACCGGTGAGATCGACAACCTCACTGTTCGTTGGGGCAAAGTCTTGAGTTTGTGTTGTGCAGGTCTCCAAGTTGCTAGCAACACCTTTGAGTCGTTTCCTTTCTCCTACTGGTTCGATACCTCGGTTTCTTACCGAGGGAAAACTTGCTACTGTGCTCGTCACACCTTGCTCTTGGGGTCTCCCAACGAGGCGTCGACACGCCATCAACAAGCTTTTCTAGCACCGTTGCCGGGGGGGCTAAGGACGTCTTCACAAGGGGAGTCCTTCAGAACCTTTCTCTTTACTTTGTTTTTGTTTTGCTTAGTTTCTTTTGCTTGGTTTTGTTTGCCTCTTGTTATAAAAAACTCCATAAAAAATAGTTTAGTTTGGTTTGCTTTCTCCTATAAAAAACACACAAAAAAATTAGTCCCTGCTCTAGTTGTTGTTGTTGTTGTTGGCTTGCTCCACTTTTGCCAAAATGAACTCTGCTAAGAACACCAAGTTGTGTGACTTCACTAGCACAAACAACAATGATTTCCTAAGTACTCCTATTTTTCCACCTGCTCCTGATGCTACCTTTTATAAATTAAGCCTGCTTTGTTGAATCTTGTGATGAGAGAGCAATTTTCTGGTGCTAGTTCTGATGCTGCTGCTGCCCACCTTAATGAATTTGTTGAAATTTGTGAGATGCAAAAGTATAAGGATGTAGATGGAGATATTATTAAGCTCAAGTTGTTTCCTTTCTCCTTGAGATGAAAAGCTAAAGAATGGTTGCTATCCTTTCCTATAAATAACATTGATTCTTGGATTAAGTGCAAAGATGCTTTTATTGGAAAATACTATCCTCCTGCTAAGTTTATATCTATGAGAAGTGATATTATGAAATTTAAACAACTTGATAATGAACATGTTGATCAAGATTGGGATAGAATGAAATCTTTGGTTAAGAATTGTCCCACTCATGGACTTACTGCTTGGATGATTATCCTTTTTATGCAGGTTTGAACTTCTATTCAAGAAACCTGTTGGATTCAGCTGCTGGAGGTACATTTATGACCATCACCTTGGGTGCTGCAACAAAACTCCTCGATAATATGATGGTTAATTATTCTGAATGGCACATTGAGAGAGCTCCACATGGTAAGAAGGTAAATTCTGTTGAAGAAACCTCTTCTTTGAGTGATAAGATTGATGTTATCATGGCTATGCTTGTTAATGGGAAAGCTCCTTTAGATCCAAATAATGTTCCCTTAGACTCTTTGGTTGCTAAAGAAGAGCAATTTGATGTGAACTTCATTAGAAACAACAATTTTAACAACAATGCCTATAGGAATAATTTTGGTAGTAACAACAATTATAAGTTCACAAAAAACAATTATAGGCCTTATCCTCCTAATGATGTCAAAACCTATGGAAACTCCTACAACAATACTAGAAGTGCCCCCTCTGAACTTGAAGTCATGCTTAAAGACTTTATTAGTAAACAAACCACTTTCAACAAGACTGTGGAGGAAAAGCTTTTGAATGTTGAGAAAAATATTTCCTCTTTGTCTGAAGCACAGTCCTCTTTGATTAATAAAATGGCTGCTAAACCTGAAACTTTGGGAAGTACCTTTGTTGCTACTCATGCCATACAAGTTACTATTGATGAAAATGTTAGACTATTATCCCAAATGTTGTGGATATACCAGATGGGTATACCTACGACATAGTCTCATACCGGCAAGCCTGGGTGGCCCATAGTTGGTGGTTAGGCCTATGGCATAACCGGGCGGCTCAGTTGCTGATAGACAAGACGGAGGTCTAGCAGGGATAAAGAAAGGCGACGTGCCACCGCCTTAGATGGAAGCCGGAGCCTTGGAGGACACGAAGACTACTTAGTGTTAGTCTAGGACTCTGTAACCGTATCCGGCTAGGACTCTCCATGTAACCCTAGGTCCTGGCGTCCTTATAAGTCGGCCTACGAGAGCCTTTAGGGCATAACCTTAACAATAGACAAGTGCATAGCACTACTCGCACACAACGAACCCCCAATCATGTAACTCGAGGTATTGCCATTATAGTGATTTATAGCAGGAGTAGGATCTCGCGACCGTCATGAGATCTGAACTTGGGTAAACTATGTCAGGCCGACCCGGACGCTCTCCGTCTTACCCCCACGTCTCTAAACTCGCCGTTGGGATCCCCCTATGGCGTACGTGTCGACAATACCACGACACCAACTACATTCTAAGCGGGAAAGAGAAGCTGAAATTGCTAGGAACAATAGTGTGTGCACTATCACCACCACCAATATGGATTCCACTAAACCACAATAAGTCCCTATTTCTCCTACCACAATGCCTAAATCCATTGAGCCTACTACTAGTGATGCTAAGTTTGATTTTGATCTTGATGGTTGCAATATTTCTGAAGTGATTATGTTCCTACAAAAGCTTGCTAGAAGTCCTCATGCTAGTGATATGAATGTAGCTTTCACCAAACACATTACTGATGCTCTTATTAAAATTAAGGAAGATAAGTTGAAACACAAAGCCTCTATTCCTAAGAAAGTAGAAGATAGTTTGGAACCCATTATTAATATGCAAGTGAATGACTTTGATATCAAAGCTTCATGCGACCTTGGTTCTAGTGTCTCTATTATGCCTAGAAATATTTATGAATGCTTGATTTGCCACCTTTGGAAGATTGTTATTTGGATGTCCCACTTAATGATAATGCTAAAAAGAAACTCATGGGGAGTGTTAATGATGTTCTTATTATGGTTAGCAATGCTTATGTCCCTGTTGATTTCTATGTTTTGGATGTTGAATACAATGCTTCTTGTCCTATTACTTTCGGAAGACCTTTTCTTATAAATGTTGGTGCCATCATTGACATGAAAGAAGGCACCATTAAATATCAATTTCCATTCAAGAACGGTATTGAACACTTCCCTATGAGGATATAGAAGTTGATTTTTTCTCCTCCTTTGAAAGCAAGGTTTGATGTTAATGCTTCTTCATTTAAAAAATACTTGATTCTTGCTTCTTATGCCTAACTTAAAGGCGTTAAAGAAAAGTACCTGTTGGGAGATAACCCAAGAATTTTCTTAAGTCTTGGAAGTTATTACTTCAGTAATGACCTCTCCTTATCCCTTTTGTTTGCTTTTTGTGCCAATAATGACCTCTAATGAGAGGGAAGTAAGATTTGGGGAGTTGCTGTCCCGAGACAGATTTTTGTGCTCCACCATAAAAATTCGTGAGGAAGCTCTGTAAGTCTGATTGAGCTGATATTTTGTGAATAAATCCCCCAGTATGTCAGCTAACTTTTGTTAGTCCAACAATTTTTGATTTGAGTAACAGAAGGTCTTCAAAAAATTGGTTTCTTCATGCTGGTCTGTTTTGACAGATTTCTGCCATTATTTGCATTTGCTTCTTATTGATTTCTTTTTGGGTTCTTTTTGGAAAATTGAGCTTTTTAAGGGAATTGCTACAGTAGATTGTGTTTTTAGTGAAAGTTTTGATGTTCTAAAGCTAAACTCAAGGGTCTATTTATCTTTTGAATAGACTAATGTTGCTAATGAAGATTGTGTGAAGTTTTGTATGAAGGGAAAAAATCAGGTGTAGAGAGAGAATGATGCAATGAGATGAAGATTGTGTGAAGTTTTGTATGAAGGAAAAAAAATCAGGTGTAGAGAGAGAATGATGCAATGAGATGAAGAATGTGCAAAATCTCAAGCTTGGGGATGCCACCCCGTGTTACCCTGACAAATATTCAAGAGGTGCAAGCGTCAAAGCTTGGGGATGCCCAAGGCATCCCCTTCTTCATCAATAAAAAGCTCAGGTCTTTCTAGACACTTTGTTTTTATTGTTTCATGCACTGTTGCGTTGTTCTTGGAGCGTCTTAGTTTTTGTTTTTGTTTGCTTGGTTTGCTTGAATAAAGTAGTTTGGACCTCCGTTCTCACTATGTTGTTTCAAATAAGTTGATTGGTGTGGAGTAGAAAGTTATTTCTTGAGTAGTACAAGAGGATCTTGCTTTGACTACGACTTAGACTTTAGCATGTCATGCTAGGTGTTTTTTTGACCTTATGCTTAGTGATTATTGATGTAGCATGACTTGTTCCAAACAATTGGGATTGCTTAGTGTATCTTGAAGGAATCATGCGTTGTTTTAGCATACAAAAGCATAGTATTGTGGTATTCTCCTTTTATGCTTTGTTTGGGTTGACTTGGCACATTCTCACACCTTGTTATGACTATGAACAAGTCACCATAGCCTCTATGATCATTTAGTCCTTGACTTGTAGTACCACTTTATGCTTTGATTAGTAATGTTTTGTCGCTCTGCATGATTATGGCCATTATTGCTCTCTTAGTTGGTCCCTACTAGTCTTTTGCTAGCCTCCACTTGTATGAGTAAGTTCTACTCATGCATCCAACTCCAAAGAAACCAAGTTATCCCAAAGTGTCCAATATAAATTCCTATGCATGGTGTGTTACACCATTCTAAGTATATTCTTGTTTTCATCTATCTTCCAATTAAAAAGTCTTTTTGTTATGTGAAAACTTAGTGATTAAAGCTCTCACGAACTTGATGACACACTTTATTTTTCTTGCCCCTAATAAACTTGAACCATTGTGTCATCTATGTTGTATATGCTTGCACTTATATGTTGGAATTAGCAGAACCATTCTGTCATGGGGAACGCTTTCGACATTGCACTTATACTTTGTACACAGTTGATATCATGCTCTTTTGTCTATGGATGTCGTCGGTGTGAAATGAAAGGGTAGCTTGTAAGTCCATGGAGTTATGTATGTGTGTTAGAGAAACGTCTAGGCCACTAGCTTAAGCTATGCCTAATCATGATGGAAACTTGCAGCATCACCATAGTGACATCTATGAAGCATTCTTCTTATGAAAAAAAAGATTGAGAAAAAAATATATGAGAAAAGAGGAAAGAGAGAAAAAGGCACCATATTCCCATGGTAAATAAGAAGAATGCTGATACGCTCATTGTTTGCTTGCCTTATCATTTTGATTATGGGATAGCTCATGTATCATATGCAAGGGGTACCCCGTTGGCGGTTCTCTATGATACACATGTACTTACTATGACAAGAACTTGCAAGTAACTAAACTTGAGTAACATGAGGAGCGGCCCTCATATTCAAGGGACATGAGATTGCCAACTTATACTTTGTCAAGCATATACTCCATAGTTTGTTCACTTTAACCTTAATCACTTCAAGATGCTTATGATAGGGGCAATGAGAGCTGAAAGATAACAAGTACCATAATTTTTGGAAGCTCTTTATGAAACTTGAAATCCCTTCTTCCCTTATGAAGGGCCTTTCTTCCACCATTATATTGAGTCTCCACCTTCTACCCTTAGGCACCACTTAAGAGAGCATAGTTGTCATTCTTAGTTCTATGTGCATTATCCTAAATCTTATTGATTGATGCATATTGTTGATATTACTTGTTCTTGTGCTATTTGTATATAGTCACTCTTACGAACGTTGAAGGTGTCCTATGCATCTATTTGCTACTCCATGAGGGACAAGCTGATTGCCACTATGCCATATTTTCCGTATATGAAACAAACAAATGTTTTCCAATGCATGTTATTCATGATCTTTGTTTGTAACCTTTCATGTTGCATGCATAGTTACTTTGTCTTACTGTTAGAACTCCATCTTTCATGCTCATGTTTAGAGTTATTTGATCTCATCTTTAAATGCTTACAAATGGTTTGATCTCGGTTTTGATGGTGCATGTCACCTCAAAAATTATTCTTTTTATTACTTACCTACTCGAGGACAAGCAGGAGTTAAGCTTGGGGATGCTTGATACGTCGGAAATGTATCTCTAATTTTTGATGTTCCATGATTGTTTAGTATCTACTCTGCTTTGCTTTGTCTACACTTTGAGGTGTTTTTATATATTTTCTGGTACTAACCTATTAACAAGATGCCACAGTGCCAGTTGCCTGTTTTCTTCTGTTTCTGGTTCTAGAAAGGCAGAAAATCAATATTATCGGAATTGTATGGGACAATAGCCAAAGTCAATATTTTACCGTGGGGAACACAGAGCCAGAGTACGAGACGTAGGGGAGGCACCAGGGGGGGCACACCCCCTGGCGTCGCGGGCTAGGGCTAACCGCGCCTGGGGGGTGTGACCACCCTGGCCGCCCCCTGCCTCGCCTCTTCGCCTATAAAGACCCCCCCCGATGCCAAAACCCTAAGTACCCGATCAATATTCCACGGAACTGTCTATAGCTGTCGCCACCATCGTCCCTAGATAGGGGGGGATCCGAAGCTCTTCCCGGCACCCTGCCGGAGGGGAGATCATCCCGGAGGCCTTATTCTTCATCATGCCAGCCTTCGTTATGAAGCGTGAGTAGTTCCACCTTGGACTACGGATCCATGTAGTAGCTAGATGGTTGTATCTCCTCCTTTGTGCTACCATGTTTAGATCTTGTGAGCTCCGTTCATGATCAAGATCATCTATTTATAATCATGCATGTTGTGTTTGTGGAGATCCGATGGATATTGAGATTACTATGTCAGGTTGATTAATGGTTTTGTCTTATTGATTCTATTATGTCTGTGTTGTTTGTGATCTTGCATGCTCTCCGTCTCTAGTAGCTATCTTGGCCAAGTAGATGCTAGTGACTCCAAGAGGGGGTATTTATGCTCGATAGTGGGTTCATGCCTCTATTTAATCTAAGGGAAGTGATAGAAATCTCTAAGGTTGTAGATGTGATGTTGCCACTAGGGAGAAAATACGTCTCTTGTTCATGGAACAAGTGGATTGTTTACCTTACACACTTTGCTTAAAGCAGTAATCTGTTGCTTGCAACTTAATACTGGAGGGGGTTCAGATGATAACTTGAAGGTGGATTTCTAGTCATAGATGCAGTTAGATGGCGGTCTATGTATCTTGTTGTATTGCCCAATCAAATCTCATAGGATCATGAATGTCTAGTATTGCATTGTTATGCCTTGCTTAGTCCTGTCAATTGCCCTGCTGTAATTTGTTTACCCAGCATGTCATGTTTGTTTATTTAAGGATAACACCTCTAGTGAACTATGGACCCCGGTTCAATCTTTACCATTGATACATCTTCCAATGTTACTGTTTACTTGCTGCAAACCACTATTACCTTCTATACCATATAGTTAATCCTTTGTTACAGCAAACCAGTGAGATTGACAACCTCACTGTTTGTTGGGGCAAAGTCCTGAGTTTGTGTCGTGCAGGTCTCCACGTTGCTAGAAACACCTTTGAGTCGTTTCCTTCCTCCTACTGGTTTGATAACCTTGGTTTCTTACTGAGGGAAACTTGTTGTTGTGCTCATCACACCTTGCTCTTGGGGTCTCCCAACGAGGCGTCAACACACCATCAACAAAAATCTTGAGTTTGTGTTGTACAAGATTCCAATTTGCTAGCAACACCTTTGAGTTGTTTTCTTCCTCCTACTGGTTCGATAACCTTGGTTTCATCACCGAGGGAAAACTTATTTTTGTGCTCATCATACCTTCCTCTTGGGGTTTCCCAACGAAGCTCTATAGTGATCTGAGCTCATCAATGGCTGTGATATGAGGATCACGTGTGTTCACGAAGTGTTAATGTTTTGCTTCGGTACTCTATTAAAAGGAGTACCTTAATTACCAGTAGATTCCCTTAAGTCTCCGCTGCAACGGGCTGGCAGGACAAAAGATGTTGTGCAAGTTCTCATTGCGAGCACGTATGACTATATATGGAACACATGTCTATGATTGTTTAGCACTTGGATGCTTTATCTTATTTATCTGCAAATGCCCTAGATCTTGATATTACATGAATAGTCTTGTCCATGCAACGCCCGTCCATCCATCTATATGCCTACCGCACTCGAATCCTACTGTTTGCTACTATTGTTACTACTGTCTTTACTTTACTGCTGCTGTTACTTTGATGTTGTTGCTACAAAACCGTTGCTACTGATAAACTACTGTGAGCAAGACTATTTCCAGATGCAGCTGAATTAACAACTAAGTTGTTAAGGCTTATAAGTATTCTTTGGCTCCCTTGTGTCAAATCAATAAATTGGGTTATACTACCCTCGAAGACTGTTACGATCTCCTATACTTGTGGGTCATCAGCGGCCCGAAAGTTCAGACGCCAAGGCAACACGGGGTTCAAGTTGCGTGTAATCTTGCGGAAGGGCTGTAGTAGCTTCTCTAATTGTCGAGAGGGGCAAATTTGGGTAAATACAAATCTAACGACCAAACGATTGTTTGAACCAGTCCTGCCCAGGGATTTACCCAGGTTCGGCCATCACCCAGGTTCGGCCATCCGGAGGGTAAAGACCTACTCCTGCTAGATTGTATTATCGAGTGATTACAATGGTGACGAGCTCGGCGGCTAGGCGGTGAGTCAATGGGGTGTATGATAGAACATAAGTACAAAGAGTACCCTAGGGAGGTTTATATAGAGGGTACCTCGCCAGGGTTAACAGATATACAACCAAATCAGTTAAGGACTCGGATAATTTGGCCTAATTCAACTAGGCCTAACTATGCTTCTGGACCTCCATATTTCAGTCGCTAGACTCCATCTTCAGTCTCATTCCAGTCACCGTCCTACAGGCTCACTCGCAAAAGGCTTGGCCCAGTCGGAAACGTCCTGCTGGGTATACGCCATCTAGCATATCCCCATCATTCGCCGTGTTTCTTCGTTGGGTTCATCTTAATCTATCTCTTGTGTTTCTTCGTATTTTGATCTTGGATATATGTATAGAAATTTCAATATATTAATGTAATACACACAAGCTATAGATAAATATACATACTTTTATTTGTGTAACAAAGCCGAAAGTGTGTTTAGCTCTCGAATTCAAGTGATCCTATTATATTAAAAACTTAAAAAGAATCATATTTATAAGTTTAAACAAAAATTGAAAGCAATTCTAAACTTCGTCAATGATATTTCCTACAAGTTTGCAAAATTGCAATACAAAATTCATTTTATTACAGCTACACAAAAATGATAAAGTCTGATAATTTTTGGAGATTTGAAAACGATACTCTGATATACCATTTTGTCATTTTTGCGTAGAAGTACAAATTATTTCTAACTGATAGTTTGCATGTTTGTGGTACCCATCATCGGCTACATCTTGATTTCTTTTCAGATTTGTTTGAAACTCAAAAAATATAATTTCTAAACATTTCTAAAGCCGGATCACTAGTGCCACGTGCACCGCCGAGTACTCATTACGCCCAATCTCACCTGCTGCTTCCCTCTCGCCCCATCGCGAATCCTTCCTCGGCGGTGTTGCCGTCGTCTCGCCAGCGTCGGCCGCTGGGAGGAGATGGCGTCGTCGCTGTACGCGCCCAACCTCGACGATTACCTCCCCTCGGACTCGCTCCCGCAGGAACCCCCCAGGACTCTCAACCTGTAATATAGCCCTAGCCCTATCTCTGCCTCTTCCTTGCTTTTCGATCTCGTAACTAGTGCAGCTTAATTCTCGATCCTACCTAGATTTTTGAGGTGTTTGGTTCTCTTATACACTATACAGGCGCGATCTGCTGGACATCTCGCCGGTGCTCACCGAGGCGGCAGGTGCCATTGTCGATGTGAGTGGTTTATTTGTTCTTTGACATCCTCTGTTTATGCATCTTCCGGGTTAGCAGATGAGGTGAGAAGGTACGAGGTCAGTATTCGTTTCAGGCTTAGGATCTGCAAGGTTTAGCATAAGGAGAAAACGAGCCAATTTTTCCGTTCTCTATTTGGTGGAAACATTTGTAAGCCTTACAGTTACAATTTATAATACATGATTAATTGTGTGGTTTTGGTGCCTTCTGTGCTTTGGTCTAAGAAACTGCGTAGGATTCTGGTGTATTTCAGTTAGCTGGATGCCCTGTAGATATCTCGCTTAATTTAAGGCCTCTTGACCTTGAGGGTTCACCTGTGGATTGTTTACTGTAATTTGGCTATTATATTCAATGCATTCCCAGCTGTATCTTATGTCTTATAGTAGCAAGTGATCCTGACGGCTAGATGGAAAACTATACTGCCAGTTATTAGGACCGTGGTTTTATTTTTCTTGTTTATCTAGTAAGGGGTTTTATTACATTTTGGGACAGTAGATACACAGTCTAAAGAGAACATCCTTATTTCATTACCCCATAGTGTAATGTTATTTCATACTTCTCAAAATTCGCTTACAAGTTGGCAATTGCAAGGTTAGTTTTCACCAATTAGGTAATGTTGAAAGATTTTTTATCAAGGCGTCGATCTGACTGAGTGACCCTCCTATCTAGGAATTAGTCACTATGTAATGACACTCATCCAGTTGAAAAGGCTAACACTGTAACACATCTCTCCTGCTAAAACTGGTGTTTAGTGACTGCATTGTAGATTGCAAAAGTTCCTCTCATTATTATTGAACTTACCTTTTGACCGGGATAAATATAATGGAGATTCTAGTTTTATCATTTTTATTTTGCTCGATACAGTCAACTTTCGAAGGAGTGATCATACACATTGGTTAAATAATTCAAAAGGAAAGTCTTATTTATATTGTCTACAAAGCTCCTTGGGCAACTCTCGCTTAATTGAGGAACGAGGCATAAAATAGAACATTGAACATGTGTTCTTTGTAATTTGGTTCCTGTCCTTCGTGGATATGAACTTGATCATATTTTGTGTAGCATTGAAATGCTTTGAATATGAATTATCTGTTGTTTGAGGTGCACATAATTTGAATGTGCAGCGCATTTCAAATTATGACATTACTTTATGACTTAATTTCAATGTATCTTCTGTTATGTGAGGCCAAACATATGCCGCCACAACAGTGGCCTAACTCCAGGAGCTGCAGCAGTGTAACAAGAACCCAAAGCTGCTTAGAGTCCGGGCAGGTTTTCAAATTAGGAAATAGTTCCTATTGATGAGGGGGCTATGTATTACTTTACTGGTCCAGTTTCTATTCAAATAGGTTAAAGAGTCCTATTCTTGTTCAGTTTGAGTCTAAATTGTAAGGCCACCCTTTATGTTATGAGGGAGTGACCCATGGTATGAGATCAGTAAAGATTAGAAGGAAATTATCCTTTACTTGCCTAGCCCTTTCTACATTCCTCTATCTCCTGATCACCAAATCCTCAACCTAGCCAAATCCTTGTTTCTGAAAGTTAAAAGTATAACATCTTTATGTCATGTCTCATGGATCACTGTGCATATGCGTCTTTAGTTGTTCTATGGGCTTAGCTTAAATCATCATCATCATATGATTATTTTTCATCTGTTCAAGTGTCTAGTTATGACATTGCTTGTGCTTGCACTTATGCAGGATTCATTCACACGTTGCTTTAAGTCGAATTCTCCAGAGCCATGGAACTGGAATATTTATTTGTTCCCATTATGGTGCTTGGGAGTAGTCATAAGATACGGACTACTGTTTCCTCTGAGGTACTTGAGTCTTATGGTCTGAACTTCACATTGAACTTCAGGGTATTGCTAATTCTTACCTGGAATGTTTGTATTCTTTTCCTTTTTTGATATGAGCACTTCTGTTGGTCTGCGTTGTTGATTTGTTGTCAATATGGATTGGAAAGCCCTTGAAGGCTTTTCCCAAAAATGGACATCACTTGTAGAGTTGTAGATGGTCATGGAAAGAATGTTCCCTTGGCGTGCTTAACTGGAACTGCTTTAAACCATTCCCATAATGGCTTGTCAGTAATTTGCAAATCAGCTCCCCCACCCCAACAAACCACTTTATACTAAAAAGATGTGATGTCCTTCTTTTGGGTTGACATGGCATAGCTTTTTCTATTGATGTTTCAGGGTTTGCATTTCTTTTCGGGGGTGTGGATTATATAATCTGCACTAAACCACTAGGCTTTACGCATCTTGAATCCTTCTACAAGTTTTTTTTTGGTATATGACAAAGCCGTTGGTCTAAATCTTTGCCGTGTTTTCTGTGCAATCACATTTGTTCTTTTGATGCCTATAACTTTTTTCATGTTTCCTTTGAGGCAATTTTCTTTTCCAACACTTCTAAAATACTTCAATACAAGCTATTTACTTGCAATAATAATTTGATTTTATGTCCAGTTGAGCAGAGAAACATTGGTCTTCTCTCTACTTTTGTATATATATGCTAGTAGCTTACTACTAACAATTAATTCATCCACTGCACCTCCTGCCTTCATTGACTTCTTTGTGATGTGAACATCAAATCTCAGTCATCTGATAACTCAATTATGTACCAGGACCTTAACACTTCTATTAGGATGGCTGGCCTTCTTTGCTGCCTTTTTCCCCGTGCATTTCCTAATGAAAGGGCAAAGTAAGCTAAAACGTAAAATAGAGGTGAGCTATTTTATTTTGATGTATCTGGGTCATCTTTGATTGTGGATGTGTGCATATTTTGTGTAATATTTCCCCATGACAGTTCTGGGACGGAGCTTTTACTGGACTCTTGGGGTTAGTGATGGTGACTATATGTGTTTGCGTGTATAAATGAGCAGTCATGTCCATGGTTCTTAGGGTTTGTGGGAGCATGTGGTAAATCAGTACACCTTTTTGTGCACCTCAAATCTCAATTGAATGATGAGATAACAACAAACTTTCACACGTTTTATCCAGCATTGGGTGATATGGGTTTTGGTGCTGAATTGTAGGGATTGAGACCGTTCCCTTTCCGTAATGAATACATAAGCATAACAATAATTAGCACTTTATCAGTTAATCACTTTCTCAGTGTCTTATAGGGATTTAGCTCCTACAAGTAACCAATATGGATCTATCTTATGCTTTTACAGTAAGTCAGCTTATTGTGGTTATATCCTGGAAGCCTAGTAAAGATAAAGCTAACTTCTGAGACAATCTTTAAAAGCTTTTTGAGTTCATAGGCTTCAAACTCAGTTGTTTGGTCCTGCCTGACACCGTTTTTCCTCTGGCCACTGTATCTTTTTGTAGTAACTTATGTCTCCTCGGCAACTTTTATGGTGCTATGTATTTTTCATAACTTACTCAGTTTTCGAGTCCCTGATAGTTTTTTGGCCAATTCTTTTAGTGTGATGTTTGTAAAAACTTCTTGGGTTTTGGGTTTAAATAAATTTATTTTGACTTTGTGCAGAGAAAGCTGGTTGAAATGATGTGCAGTGTTTTTGTTGCTTCTTGGACTGGAGTTATCAAGTACCATGGACCACGCCCAAGCTCTAGACCTTATCAGGTTACCTTTTTTCTTGTTCATTTACTCATGTCTAAGCTACTAGTATGGTTGTGTGGTTGTGCCTGCGTACAAACACTACAGATAAGTGTTACCACCCACACTTTTGAGGTGTGAAATAGCTGTTAAACTAAAGGCTTGTTCCCATGAATTTTCATATGGAAAGTTAGCACAAAGCCACAAAATATTATTTCTCTCACATTCTTCTGATTATGGAACATATGCGTGCTTCGTGACATTATTATCTTGAATTTTACTTTAGATGTTTTATAGTCCGAATGTGTACACAAACATTTATTTAGAACCATATCTGTAGGTTCACATTGTTCTTGCATACAAGTGTCAATGCTTCCTTTATCTTACTGTAAAATTCTGAATATGATTAATACCCTTGCAACAATTTTCTAATTCAACAGGTATTTGTTGCAAACCATACATCGATGATAGATTTCATTATTCTGGAGCAGATGACAGCATTTGCTGTCATCATGCAAAAGCATCCTGGATGGGTTGGTTAGTTTTCAATCTCGAATGTTCTAGTTTTTAGTTTAGTTTTCAATCTCGAATGTTTATTTATTTAATATTTCTCTCTCACTAATATGCAGGATTTATTCAGAAGACTATATTGGAAAGTGTGGGTTGCATCTGGTTTAACCGTAACGATCTCAAGGATCGTGAAGTAGTTGGAAGAAAGTAAGTTATTTGCTTTGGAACACTATTTTAGAAGATCTATTTGTTCAGTGATTTTTTCTTATCAGGTTACGTGAGCATGTGCAACATCCAGACAACAATCCGCTCTTGATTTTCCCAGAAGGAACTTGTGTCAATAATCAGTACACTGTGATGTTTAAGAAGGTATAGTGGTAGACCCGATCTTTTTTACCAGTGACCATATAAATGGCTTTGAATAGTGTATAATGAGAGAACTTGGAATTCCATTCTTTGTGGGGACCATACTGATTATACATACGGTATCAATATACCATCCCTTTTAGCTGTATATTTAGGTGATATTAGAGTTCTCTGCATATAAAGCAAATTGTGAAGGCTTGTCAGTGTGTTCAGAAAAAAGAAAATAAGAGAACGCACTTTTCTTTTCACTCTGTACACAAGATGGTTAAAGCAGATGTGGGAAATCAGCCATGTGTTGCATGTCACATACTTGCACATTTTTGATTGTTGACGATGCTAAGCATGAAATTGGGTTGTTCCTTTGTATTTTTCAGGGTGCTTTTGAGCTTGGCTCTGCTGTATGTCCAATAGCTATCAAATATAATAAAATATTTGTTGATGCCTTCTGGAATAGTAAGAAGTAAGGAATACAACACAACTAAATGCATTTGTTGTCATGCTTGTACCTTTGTTTTTTATTTTACTTATTACTCCGCATGATATGTTTACCAGGCAATCTTTTACAATGCACTTGGTCCGTCTTATGACATCTTGGGCTGTTGTTTGTGATGTCTGGTTCTTGGAACCTCAGTATCTCAGGGAAGGGGAGACATCGATAGAATTTACTGAAAGGTAGCATAAGTAATTTTCTACTGTATGATCATACCAAGGTTAAGAAAGTAATTTTTTATACTTAATGAAATGCTTTGCACAGAGTAAGGGACATGATAGCTGCTCGAGCTGGTCTTAAGAAGGTTCCGTGGGATGGCTATCTGAAACATAACCGCCCTAGCCCAAAACACACCGAGGAGAAGTGCGTCAAATCTCACGCTCTCTCAGTTGATTTTGTCAACCTAGCAGGTCAATCATTTTTGAGTGTTCATAGTTTCTCACAAGCTTTTAAATTTTCAGGCAGCGCATGTTTGCAGAATCTGTGTTGAGGCGACTGGAGGAAAACTAAATAGGTGCTACTGGTTAGTAGAGGGATTTACCCTTGTAATCCGTTTGGTCCCAAGTGAGATCTGAGGCATGTGGAAATGATTGCTGTAAATTTGTTCAGTTTGACAGAAATCAGTAGCGCGTGCTTGGCAACAAAGAACTATTGCATGCACTGCACGTGTGTGGCTATTAAATTTTTAGTATGTTGTCGTCGGTTAGTGTTAACACATAAGCATTGGTGTTCTATCAGGAGATGCTGTATTGATATTTGGCTTCTGCTTCGTGCAGACAGTCGGACCTGGTCATTTTTATCCAGTGCTTATTGGTTTGATCTGTTTTGTGTACTAAGCAAGATGCACAGCTGGACTAGACTATACTATACAGCTTACATATCTGAGAATTACAAGTGGTGAAAGGAGGTTAAGCAACATTTTTATAAACATATGGTTGCACTGAACTATGAGCCTACCCGTTTTAGTCCATGATGGTTAAGTATTTGGCCTGAAAATGTGAACTACTTAATCTGTTCTGTAATGTAGAACATTTTGGCAAACTAATTTAGTTTATACTAAATAAAAAGTTATACATTATGGAACGTAATGGAGGTAAGTAGTACATTTCTATAACATCTCTACCATCTTCCAAATGTCCTGCAGTGATCGATCACAGAGTTAATAAAATGTAGAGTCACCAGTACATATATGTGGAGAGCAGGGATAAAACAAAAGAGACGCCAATACCATCCCAAACCTAAAATTATATTTTTAAAGCAGGAGTAACTGTTATTGATGATCAGTCTTCTTTTTTACACAAAATGCTGGAACCAGAGGGAAAATAGGAGATAGGCTTTAGTGATCCCCTAGAAGGCGTATTCTTGTACTTGTGCAGGACATGAACAAGAAGTGACTGGCCTCGATGTTGGTGTAACAGAAAAACTCTGCAATCCAACCACCCTTGAAGCAGCTTTGACAGAGCAAACACTATTATTTTTCTTGAGCTCAACATAAAACCAACTGATATAAGCAGCCCACGAAGCTGGGTTGGCCAGTTTGGTCCGACACTAGAAAGGTACCCGTCCAACGGCATTGTTAATTTGGTGGGCGATTCCTGCCGTTTGATGGCAATTACCCATTGCATGACAACTGTCAAGAGACGCACGCAGCAGCAGCATCAAGGTCGGACGAGAAAAAGAAATTAAAGCTCCCTCGACAGAGACCTTAGCATAACATGGTTTCTTTTTCGTTGGCTGCGCGCGCAGTCTTGAGGTGGATGGAACTGTCGCAGCGTGGCGCCCATCATTCGGCAGGCACGTCTGTCTGTCTACGATCACGCCGCTGCCGCTGTGGTTTTTTGTAAACGGAATCATTGCCGACAGAAAGGGCGCGCGGACTCCAACCGCCTGAGTGCCGGCCCATGCATGGTCCATGGATATGCCTGTGATCGATGGCACTCCCAGCAACAAATGCCGGTCGAATTCCCCGTCCGCGCCGTGCCCATCAGCAACTGGCCAAGTAGTACGTAGTAGCACGGCCGCCCTTGCCGAGCCGTGCGGGCACTGACGCTGGACGATCTCCGGATCGGGCGTACAGATCAACAATGCACGCGCAGTACCGGCAGTACGATGCAACCACCATTTAACCGTAGTACGTACACGCGTGGCCGTGCGCCCGTGCCGTGGTCCGTGGATGCGCGTCGCGGCCGCGTTGATCCGACGAGGAAAATCGTGTCGACTCTCGAACGGGAGCAGCGTCGCGGGCGGCGACTGCCAGCGAGCCGGAGATTCTCCCCCACCGGCCAGCACCACCACCACCTCTCTGCCCCCCGCCCATGCGCGACCCACCTCCCTCCCACCCAAAAGACCTGCCCCCTGCATGCGCTTTGCAGTTGCACAGCAACACACCTCGACGAGGGGAGAGCCATGGGTCACACGCGCACACACCGGCGTGCCCCTTTTCCTAGTCGCGGCCGGTCCCGTTCCCGTTCCCGAGCGAGCGAAGCGAAGTGGCAGTTTGTCGTGGCGCCCGCACATTTACGCGCGCCACCCACCGCCACCTACTCACTCACTCGCTCACCGGCTAACCTCCCATGGACTATACTTAGTCACTGCCAGCCCAGCTAATGCCGCTGCTGCCGCTGTCGCCATGAGCCCGAGCCGGCGATCCCGCGCGCTGGCTCTCGCGGTGATCCTGGTGGCGCTGCATTGGGCCGCGCCGCCATCCGTGGGCGCGGCCACGGCGGCGGAGCGGCGCTTCCTGCTCGACTTCAAGGCGGCCATCACGGCGGACCCGGACGCCGTGCTCGCCTCCTGGACGCCCACCGGCGACCCCTGCGCGGACTACGCGGGGGTCACCTGCGACCCGGCCACGGGCGCCGTCCAGCGCCTCCGCCTCCACGGCGCCGGCCTGGCCGGCACGCTCTCCCCGTCCCTCGCGCGCCTGCCCGCGCTAGAGTCCGTCTCGCTCTTCGGGAACTCCCTCTCCGGCGGTCTCCCCGCCGCCTTCTCCGCCCTCTCCCCCACGCTCCACAAGCTCAACCTCAGCCGCAACGCCTTCTCCGGCGAGATCCCGTCCTTCCTCGGCGCCTTCCCCTGGCTCCGCCTCCTCGACCTCTCCTACAACGCCTTCTCCGGCGAGATCCCGCCGGGGCTCTTCGACCCCTGCCCCCGCCTCCGCTACGTCTCCCTCGCGCACAACGACCTCACGGGCCCCGTGCCGCGGGAAATCGGCAACTGCTCCAGGCTCGCCGGCTTCGACCTCTCCTACAACCGCCTCTCCGGCGACCTCCCGGACCAGCTCTGCGCGCCGCCCGAGATGAACTACATCTCCGTAAGAAACAACTCCCTCTCCGGCGCTATCGCCGACAAGCTCGCCGACTGCCGCAGCATCGACCTGTTCGACGTCGGCAGCAACCGCTTCTCCGGGGCCGCGCCCTTCGCCCTTCTCGGCCTCGTCAACATCACCTACTTCAACGTCTCCTCCAACGCCTTCGACGGCCAAATCCCCACCATCGCGACGTGCGGCAGCAAGTTTTCGTACTTCGATGCCTCGGGAAACAGGCTCGCCGGGACGGTTCCGGAGAGTGTGGTGAATTGCCGCGACCTGAGGGTACTGGATTTGGGGGCAAATGCCCTTACCGGAGACATACCACCGGTGCTTGGGACATTGCGGTCGCTTTCCATGCTCAGGCTAGCCGGCAATGCCGGCATTACTGGTTCAATCCCCGCCGAGCTTGGCGGAATCGAGATGCTTGTCACACTTGACCTTGCTGGTCTTGCTCTCACTGGAGACATTCCGGAGTCCCTGAGCAAATGCAAGTTCCTGCTTGAGCTGTGAGTGCTTGTTCAGTACTCGCTTTACTCCAATTCCTTTTCATGACAATGCTTTTATGTATGTATGACTAACTAAACTGAACAATTGCAGGAATTTGTCTGCCAACAAGTTGCAAGGAGTGATCCCAGACACCCTCAACAACATAACTTACCTGAAGATGCTCGATCTCCACAGGAACCAACTTGAGGGGGACATTCCGGTGTCGCTTGCGCAGCTCATAAACCTTGATCTCCTGGACCTCTCGGAGAATCGACTGACTGGACAAATCCCCTCAGATCTTGGGAACCTCTCTAACCTGACACATTTCAACGTGTCCTTCAACGGTCTCTCCGGCACCATCCCTTCTGCTCCAGTCTTGCAAAATTTCGGCCCCACGGCCTTCATGGGAAACCCATTGCTATGTGGATTGCCGTTGAACAATCTGTGTGATGGTGCACGGCGAGCACGGCGATTGTCTGTCGCTGTCATAATCGTCATTGTCGCCGCAGCCCTCATACTTATCGGGGTTTGCATTGTTTGCGCTATGAACATTAAGGCCTATACAAGGAGGAGTAAGGAAGAGCAGGAAGGGAAGGAGGAGGAGGCGGTGCTGGTCTCTGAGAGCACACCAACTGGATCTCCGCGCCAGAATGCCATCATTGGGAAGTTGGTACTTTTCACCAAGAGCTTGCCTTCAAGGTACGAAGATTGGGAGACAGGAACCAAGGCACTGGTTGACAAAGACTGCCTTGTTGGTGGAGGTTCAGTCGGTACGGTGTACAAGGCCACCTTTGAGAACGGTTCGTCCATTGCTGTGAAGAAACTGGAGACACTTGGAAGGGTGACAAACCAGGATGAGTTTGAGCATGAGATGGGCCAGCTTGGTAACCTCAACCACCCCAATCTGGTCATTTTCCAGGGCTACTACTGGTCCTCCTCGATGCAGTTGATTCTGTCAGAGTTCATGACCAAAGGGAGCCTGTATGACCACCTCCATGGGAACCGTCGTCGTGCATTTTCCGGAAGCAGCAGCAGAGGTGACGTAGGTGAGCTCTCCTGGGAGAGGAGATTCAAGATTGCACTTGGAACGGCGCGTGCACTTGCATATCTTCACCATGACTGCCGGCCACAAGTCTTGCATCTCAACATCAAGTCCTCCAACATTATGTTAGATGAAGAATATGAAGCCAAGTTGTCTGATTATGGATTTGGAAAGCTGTTGCCTATTCTAGGTAGCTTTGAACTGAGCAGATTTCATGCTGCCACTGGGTACATTGCCCCGGAGCTAGCATCCTCGAACTTGAGATACAACGATAAGAGCGATGTATTTAGCTTTGGGGTGGTATTGCTTGAGATCGTTACAGGGCGGAAGCCAGTGGACGACAGTCCTGGGGCTGCTACAGCGTTGGTTTTGCATGATTATGTTAGAGAGATACTGGAGGATGGAACCAAATCGGACTGCTTTGATCGGAGACTGAGGGGATTCATTGAAGCTGAGTTGGTCCAAGTGCTCAAGTTAGGCCTGGTATGCACTTCCAACACACCATCGAGCCGACCAAGCATGGCGGAGGTGGTGCAGTTCTTGGAATCTGTTAGAACTAATTCTTGATGTTCTGCTGTGTGGAACATAGTAGCAGAATAGGATGTTAAAACAGGAAAAGTGTTTTCTGATTTTTTTTAATAGATGAAGATCACACCTTCTTTATTCTTTATTCTGGCCCCAGTTTCGTTGTATATGTATTTAGATTTGTTTGCTCATTATCTACATATATTTTAGATTAATTTGCTGAATAAGTGGTTATATTGGTCAAATTACTAATCCCTCTTTGCACCTACCCTTTTTAAACTGTGCAAATCCAAGAGGGGACTGTTCTGACTGAGAACCTTTTTCTTCATGGTCTGAGCTACATACTCCTTTATTTGTGGGGCTAAAGAGGAGTTGTTACTGTCTAATGTTGTACTATGAAGCTTGTAGTTGCAGGTGTAGCAAAAGGAACAGTTGAACAAACATTTTGATGCAGGGGCAGCTCATCTAACCCACAATATTGCCTCCTACATATACCAGCATTGCTTGCAAGATTTCCAACAAGCCAGATATCATTCCTGAATCCCAATCCACAAATTCCAAATGGCCGAGGAGTTTGAACTGCCTGAATTCAACCCAAGGGAGCGCGCCAAGCAGCAGATTTCAGTCCCATTTCTCTGGGAGGTGAAGCCTGGCGCGCCGAAAAGGGACTGGGTTGTCTCCAAGCCAGCGCCACCAGTCTTCTCATCATGTCCATCCCCGCTCAAGCTTGTTGTCAGTGTGCCGTTCCAGTGGGAAGAGAAGCCCGGGAAGCCTTTACAAGACGCATCACCTCTTCATGTCCAGTCTGATCATCATGCCGGCTTCTCAACATCTCCCTACTCGCTGAACCCTTTTGTGGACGAAGGCGAGGAAGAGTACACGCTGGGTTTTGATCTGGAAGCGTTCGGGTTCCCTGACGACAACAAGGCGTCCGGTATCGCAGAATACATGGGCGGATCGAGTCACCATGGCACCTGGTACTCATTTTCTGACTCAGAAGACTACAGCAACTCCAGTGGGAACACTTCAGCCCGGGAGTCTCAGTTCCCCCGGGCGCCCTCTGAGCGGAGCTGGGAGGTGGCCAACGACGACGATCATCATCAACAGAGCAACTCGTGGAGCCCTCCGAGGAGCGCGTTCACGCTGGAGGAGCTCATGATGCTGAGCCGCAAGCTCGGCTGCGGACAAGGGTTTTCGACCGATGATGTCAGGAAGAAAAGCCTCTCCACGTCCTCGCTGTCCTCAGTGGTAATGCCTTCAGACACCTTACATTGAGCTTTTGTTTAGTACTAGTACGTCTGCACCAGTTTAATTTGGGCGCATTATAGTGTGTGCAAGTTGACAGTCACCAACTGCTCCCTGTTAATGACAGTGGTTTGCTTGTCGCTCTGCTGTTTGCAGGAACTCATCAAGAGGTTTTTAATTGTGTGTTCTTGAGTGCGCGGCTCCGTGGTGGTGGTGGTTGCGGCACATGGGCGAACTGTACCGTGTGCATGTGGTGTTGAGTCTTGAGTGAGATTTCCATTATTGAGGAAGCTTTGCTTGCTGGGAAGTAGAAGCCTAGCTGTCCTGCGTCCGGGCGTTTGTACTGTTGTGTTTCTGAAAGAATCTCTCCGGTGTTGTTTTAAGACAAACAAACACTTGGTGGTTTCTGTGTGTATCAGCCAGTCTGTTGTTACTTGTTTATGGATGGATCTTCTGTTTCTTGTTCGTTCTTGTATGTGTTTCTATCTGCTGGAACAGCTAGAATTTGATGTGATATCCGAGCCTTTTACAAGCAGCTCAAAATCAGCCTTTTTAAGCAGAATGCCATCCCTTGTGTGAGAAAAAGGAAGATGTTCCTCCTCAGTACTATAAAATCCTCCGAATAATGGTAAGCTATTTTTTCAATCAGGATCTATGCAAAACAATAATACTCCTTCCATCCAGGTTTATTGCGCTATTAGCCGTTTTGAAGTTGGACCCAAAAATTGGACTAATAGCAGTTTTAATTGCCGTCAATATAAAGGAAACATGGTAATAGACGAGCAGCTGAAGATAAGAGAAATAAAAAAACATTACAATATATAAAGTAAAAGAGGAACGCTAGGAGTAAATACACGAGCAGCTGAAGATAAGAGAAATAAAAAAATACAATATAAAGGAAAATAAAAAGGAACGTCACGAGCAGCTGAAGATAAGAGAAATAAAAAATTACAATATATAAAGGGAAAAAAGAACGCTAGAAGGAAAATAAAAAGGAACGTCACGAGCAGCTGAAGATAAGAGAAATAAAAAATTACAATATATAAAGGGAAAAAAGAACGCTAGAAGGAGGGCTCGAACCTCCGACCTTGTGGTTAACAGCCACACGCTCTGGCCAACTGAGCTATTCCAGCTTTATTGTGAAGAGCAGGATTTAGATCTATTTGAACAAATCATAGAACTGTCGAAGTTTGGAAGCTTGGACTAGTGGATGCAATCTACCTCATCGAGAGTTCAAATCTGCTTTGGAAGGTGATCACCCTAGCATCGCCGTCGCGTTTCGACTTGGCTCTCAACCTCTCGCCTCAATTACTATTGGCACGTACACGATGACGATCGTCCCTAAGAAAAACACTCCACGTGTTGACCACCAAACGCTTCCTTATTTCCGCGTCATGTCGACCGAACGAACATGCTGGAGATCGAAAACGCTGACAACGAAACCAACAATATTCTGCGAAATAAAAAGCGTTATCGTCACATGAAATGAGTCTTCTAAGTTATTTTTTTTAGATCAAAAGGGACCCGGTCCCATTTTCATTAACGAGAACGAAACCACCAAGTCCAAGTATCACAAAAGATTTAAAGATTAAAAACAGAAAAGGTCCTAAACCAAGGGCAACTAGATAGAACAGCCTACTACTACTGCAGACAACCTCAAGTACAAAGACCAGGCCATATCAGGCTATCACAGAAAAGATGAATCAGCGGACTAAAGCACCACATGAATAGACCCCTCCTCCCCAGGATGAGCCTGGAGGTACTCCAGCAATGCGCGTCCTCCATAGCTCGACTTCGCTGTGGAAAACCACTCGAAACCAGAGCAGATCAGTTCGCCACGATCGCCAGTGGATTTTTCAGTCTGCAGATCATTTTTTCTATGAAGAGGGCGATCTTCACTCCCTCCATGTCTTTGGACGTCATCTGCCACACCTTCAGATAAGAGAGAACCAGACGTCAAACCTGCTTCATATTAGTCCAATATGTCTTGTTAAAGACAAGGCTATTCCTATTATTTCAAATGCTCCAAAGAACATCCAAAGAAACATCGTTTAACCGTAAATGTTTTTTACTAGCAAGCCATTCAAAGCAAGAGATTCAAAATCTACAATCAAGACACCAAAAGTGTCATGTACATCCGTCCATAACATTCTAGAAACTATATATAATAAATGATAAACAGATTCTATTTGTTTACAAAGATTGTCTTCTGAGTTAATTACAATGAAAAAGACAAAGAGTAATGTACCAACGAAGCACGAGAGAGACACCAAGGTCGGTAAAAGCCATTGGATCACATATAAGTTTTGGGAATTCAGTAGGAAATTGTACCACTTTGCCGGTGACGCTAGTAAAAAAAAACTATCTGTTCGTGTCCCCTAACAGCATTAGTCCCGGTTGCGCCACGAACCGGAACTAATGCTAGCACGCGTCCCGGTTCGAGCGGGCACGATGGATGGAGGCATGCGTCCCGATTGGTAAGGGGTCATACGTCCCAATTTGTAACATAAACTGAGACTAAAGGTTAGGCGTGGCTGACGCCCGGTTTGTGTAACAAATGGGACGTATGATTCAGAGAAGGAGGAGAAATAGTTAACCCAAATAGCAAATCCGAAACACGGAGAGGGCAGAGACAGTCAGCCCATCCGTGACATCGGCGAGCCGAGCAGGGGCGCGGGACTCTTCGGCCTTCCTTCCCCGACGCCGGCGATGGCAACCGACACCGCTGCTTTGGAAGGTGATCACCCTAGCATCGCCGTCGCGTTTTGACTTGGCTCTCAACCTCTCACCTCAATTACTATTGGCACGTACACGATGACGATCGTCCCTAAGAAAAAACACTCCACGTGTTGACCACCAAACGCTTCCTTGTTTCCGCGTCATGTCGATCGAACGGACATGCTGAAGATCGGAAACGCTGACGACGAAACCAACAATGTTCTGCGAAATAAAAAACGTTATCGTCACGTGAAATGAGTCTTCTGAGTTAATTACCGGCAAAAAGACAAAGAGTAAGGGTGTGTTCAGTTCGGGACGAAGTGGAATGGAATGTCATGGTTCCATTCCACTGGAATGGGTTGGTTCCGTTCTTGTGTTTGGTTAGAACAAAAAATGTGTAATGAAATGGTTCCATCGTGTATTCAGTTGAGCCAAAAAAGTGGAATGAAATGGTTCCGTTCTATGTTTGGATGCATTTAGCAAAAAAGAGACAAGAGAATAGAGAGAGTGAGAACATTTGGGTGACTTTAGCATAGAGGAATGGGTAGATTCTACCAATTTGGTGGAATGACTGCATTCTGGATCTAGAGGGACTATTCTCTTTTGAGGAATCACCTCATTTCATTTCATTTCTCAACTGAACACTAGAACGGCTCTTAAGTGTGGAATCATTCCATTCCATTCTACTTCGTGACACCAACTGAACACACCCTAATATACCAACTAAGCGCGAGACAGGCACCAAGGTCGGTAAAGGCCATTGGATCACATATAAGCTTTGGGAATTCAGCAGGAAACTGTACCACTTTGCCGGTGATGGTAGGTCGAGTGAGCTCAAACACAAGGTAGCCTTTGACAGCACAATAGCCATCCTAGGTTCGAAACAGTAAACCGCCGCAACGCATACACATGTCCTTCCTTCAACCTTGCCCTAAGCTCGACGACGTTTTTTTTTGCCGATTTCAGCATAGATCCCATGACCCCGCAGATACCTTTATAGTCTGTCACAAGCTGAAAAAAGGTAAAATAGGTAACGATGCCATGTAAAGTTATCGAATCATGCTTCCTTTGACTCAACTAAGACCATTTCCAACCGCACGAATGGGCCATTGTCCGCTCCGTTGTGATGGTCCCAGCGTGAGACAACCTTAGTGTATCTCCACTGCCCCCGGTCGTATTTTTTTGCCAAATCTGCCCAAATCTGATAACTTAATTAGTCGATTTTTCGACGTAATTCGATCGGCCGGTTGGCGCTGATTTAAGCTGGCCGCCAAGTCGCAGCCAGGAAGCGAGGGAGGGTCGGCGCCATTTGATACGGCGCCGAGGTGAGTTCGGCGCCATATTAAATGGCGCCGACCCCTTTGGCCTGCTCCCCACCTGCTGCGACTTGGCGCCGAACTTCACAACTTCGGCGCCATTTAAATGGCGCCACCCCTGTCGATTCAATTAGTTTAAATGAGGGTCAGACGTGGAATTAGTTTCGCCAAAAGGTCAGATTTGGCAAAACATACGGCCCGGTCACATCATACGGTCCGTTTCTGTTCGTTTGGGTTAGGACCTGGTCGATTTGGGGTTGTGGTCCGGCCTGTCCGGCTGACCGCGCACAGCCGGCCGACCTTCCGTCTTTCTCCCGCTGTCACCGGTTGACATCCTCCCGATAGAACGTTAATGTCGACGTGACGTCGGCTGTCAGCGTCGGCGGCTTCCCGCCATCGTTTCTCGCGCGCACCTCGCTTCCCGTGGCAAGAAAACTTCCCGCGCATCCCAGTCCGTTTCCCGTCTCCGCCACGGTCTATAAAAGACAACAAGCCCCAAAGCAAGAGAAAACCAACAGCCGAAAAATCTCCAGCAGCCATGCCTCGCCGCAAGATCGCCACATGGTCCAAGATCCCGGGATATGTGCCACGCCCGCTACCCGGACGTGGAGGTCGACGAGGTCCACCTCGAGGCCACAGTGCTGGCCCGACGCATGGGCGAGGCGTAGGTGCTGGCCTTCGAGAAGGAAGGCGAGATCGTCGAGTGTGCGCTACAGCAGGTGGTGGAGGCGGCGGAAATGGTGGCCTCCCAATAGACGGTGACCGACGTGTACCACGTCGCCGCCAAGGAGGCGGTGTCCATGGATGCCGCAACAGCGGCTCTTCACGAGATCCGCCTCGAGGCGGCCATGACCATGTTGGAGGAGGTGCCAAGGAGGCCGCCAAGTCCGCCATCCGCAAGCTCCTCCATGCCGCCAAAGCGTGCAGCGACACGGAAGAGGCGCGACGCGAGCACATCGCTGACTCGGCGGCGAAGGAGGAGCGCGTGGCTCTGGACGCTGAGGCGGCGGTCGCGTGGGGTCTCATCGACGCCGACGACACGAAGGAGGCGGACAATGACGACGAGGAGGGGGAGGAGGTGGACCGGCTGGAAGCGCCGCTCGCCGTCCCCGTGCAGATAGCACAGGCGCTAGGCTGCGGCCCCAATGGTGCTCCGATCCCGGCTCCTCCGGCGGAGTTGCTCGCCCAGCAGGAGGCGAGGGACCACTGGGCCGTCGAGATGGACAAGGCCCTGGCGAACCGGGGGCAGAGGACAGGCAGAAGCTAGAGGGCAGGGCGGCGGCTCACATCCATTCTTGTGGCCGTCTCCGCGAACGCGTCCAGCAGCGGGCCATGTGGGCCGCTAGGGCGGTGCTCGACGGGGACGGCGCCCGCGACAACGGTGGCCGTGGCAACAACGACGAGTAGCCGCCACGCTGTCCTCCTCCAGCAGTAGCCGTAGCCGCAGGAGCAGCAGTCGCACCCTCCTAATTAGTTTGAATGGTCTTTTTATAACTGGCAGGGCTTAATCTAATGAAATGCTATCGTTAAGTACTTATGTCTCTCTTACATATGGGCCCGCGTCATCAACTCCCTCGCAACGCGTTCGGGCCGACGCAACCGAGCCCCAGATTAGATGCATGGATGGGTCGAGCCGAACACGTTTCGCCGGATGGGTCGCCCGCTTGGGCGCCGCGTACACCCCCCACGTCCGCGCGCACAGTTTTACATATGAAAAGGATACTATTCCCCTAGGGGATCGTTTCGTTCGATCCCCCGGGTCGTTGCAGCGACGGGCGACATGGGAGGCCCACCTCACGCCTTCTTCTCTGCCTTCTTCCTCCCGCAGACGCGCTACAGCTCCACCACGCTGGTGCACCCCAGCCTGGCCACGCCACACCCACCCTGCAGCTCCCGGCCGCCGCCATGGGCCTCCATCCTCCCCCGCTGCAAGGCTCGCGCCATGGGCCTCCTCCGCCGCCCGGCTCGGGCAGCTCCGACCGCCGCCGCCATGGGCCTCTCCTCCTCCCCTGCCGCTGCAAGGCTCGCCGCCTCGGGCAGCTCCGGCCGCCACGCCACGCACCCGCCCCCTCCCCTGCAGCTCCCCACCACTGCTCCGCCATGGGCCTCCACCCCCCGCCGGCCCTTACTGCCCTAGCACCATAGAGGCCGCCTGCTACGCCACCTCCCATGGTGTCCCCATGAATCTACACTCCTCCCTAACGTTGGTAGCATTGCTATGTGTGGACGGCAGCGATGCTACACACCATGACCGAATATGCTACATAGGACTTTTGGTGTTGCTACGGTCGTTGCTACCCTGCGGTGAGCGGCGGTGCTACCTTCGGCAAGAGGCCCTGCTACACATGGCGACCGGCCCTGCTACATACGGCTTCTGGTTTTGCTGCCTGCGGCGAGCGGCGCTGCTACATGTCATTTTTTCGTACAAGTTTTTGCTCCGGCGATGTCTCCGGCGAAGACGGCTTTTGCTACATTAGCATAATTATATTACTACATATGTTTTCTGATTTTGCTATAATAGCACAAACTTCTTGCTACGAGGTATCCGGCGAGGTCTCCGACGAGATCTCCCGGTGATTCTACGGCGAAGTCGATTTTGCTAATTTAGTTCACTTTTTTGCTATATGGTCTCCGGCGAACTCTCCGGCGAGATCTAGTCTGTCTATTATTTTTTTAATCGAACAGTTTTCTGCTACATGTAGCAAAAGCAGGATTATTTGTAACAAAAACAGATTGTTTTATAGTAAAAGCAGGTTTTAGGCATAAAAAGATGGACAAGTAGACTCGAAAACCATAGATCCCCGAAAGACTCGTAGTAGTATCCTGTACATATGCGCATATCATTTGAGTTGGCCCGATAAAGATATCCTTACGACCACATCCAAGTCTGTATCTCCCATCCGCAGCTCTGATAGAAAGCTGAACATAGGCATCTGCAACTGCAAGAAATAAACACGTACTCCGTAACACCATGGAAGAGAACTCGGCAAAAACCACCAACTGACCATTGCCAAGCAACACGACAACTGCAAGATATGTACCCGCAAACACATATTCCCTCCGTTTCAAGGAATAAGGCGCACACGTATTTCAAAGCAAAATTTGATAAAATAAATAGAGTAATTAAAATTTAATTATATTATGTGAAATTAGTATCGTTGGATTCATATTGAAACATACTTTCCAATGATACTAATTTTGTACCAATATTCTTTATATATTTAGAGTAAATCTTGGTAAAGAAAAAACATGCAAAACAAGGACGCCTTATTCTTTGGAATGGAGGTAGTAGTAAGGACGGTGCTTCCGAAAGGGCGGTCCCGTGCTGCATATCACAAAGAACGTGGCTAACCTATAAATACAAATATGTACTCTCTTCAATTCATATTAGTTGATTTGGATTTGTGTAGATTCGGATGTATCTAGACATGTTTTAGAGCTAGATACATCTAAATCTGGACAAATTTGAGTCAACTAATATGGGTCAGAGGGAGTAGAAGAAAGTCTGCTATTCGCTCGTCAGACATGCGCATCACACGAATCAGACCTAAGTGAGGTCCTAGGATGAGATGTGGGAGGCGGTACACGCCGGTGCCCGGGGCGCTTGGGTCGCCGGAGGCGACTGCGCCATCCCCGTCGTCGAGCTTGGGTTCGAGGTTCAAGTGTCTGGGCTCAGATTCTGACTCCGATGACGGCGAGTCCCTTGCTGCACGGGAAAAGCTTGACGCCCTAGACGATCCTACCGACGAGCTGGAATGGACTTCGGTTTGTCGCCGACGGAGGAGGACCGATGCAGAGTTGAAGCAGGAGTTTTGGGAGGAGATGGGGTTCCCTAAGCCGGCATCCCGGTTCTGGGAACATGGTTCGTCTTCATCGCCCCCGAGGAGTTCGCTGCAACCCTGCCATTCTATCTCGCCGCCAAAGGTCCATAGGGGTGCTGTGTCGTCGCCGGCGGGGTTGCTGGTGCGTCGGGGTCCGTTGGTTCGGCCGTGGAGGGCCCCCCTGTCTGTGAGGAGGGCGTCTACGCCGCCTCTGCTTGCGTCGTTCATCGAGGCGGCCTCCGCTGGTGCGGTTGTGGAGCGTCCTGATCCCGATTCTGCGCAGGCGGTTGAGCGGGCGGATGCTGCGGAGCGTCTCGCGGTTTCGGCGCATGCAGTAGCGCGAGCGGACGTCGCGATGTTGTGTTGTACGCGGGTGCGTGATCGGATTCCCTAGGCGATGTGGCCCCTGCGGGTGGGCCTCCAGGTGGGGAGGCTACCGTGGTGGGCACGCGCTGGACTCTGATTGCGATAAAAACAGGTATCGGACGCCGCCTCGCTAACCTGTACGACACCAGCGACTCAACCTTTCGTGTTTCTGGCTTCCGATCGTCTTTGTCACCGCCTTATTCGTCGAGATCCTTCGTCCAAGTCCTGCTCGGTGTCAATCCCATGGCCGTGCCGCCAGATCGCGGGCCGATCCGCCGGGGCTGCGCCTCGTCGACTGCATTCTCATCGCCCGCAGGCTCGCCCGCCCCATCAGCTGTAGCAGGCTGCCACGGCTCCGGCTCCCCCTTAGTCGGTGCTCTCCCGGGGCAGGGGTCTGGGTCGCGACTTTCGTATGCTTTGCCGCCTATGGCTGCGCCTACCTTTGGCCATGGGCCACCGCCGTTCTCCGGGCCGCCCAAGATGCCGCCTCCGGCTCGCTTCAGTTAGGGGATGGCGCTGCCGTTTCTATCGCCCCAGGGTGCTTACTGATGTGTGCACCCAATGTTGACGTGGGACACTTTGTTGGAACCCCAAGGGCAAGGTGTGATGAGCACAGCAACAAATTTCCCTCAGTAGAGACCGAGGTTATCGAACCAGAAGGAGGAAGGAAACGTCACACAAGTGTTGCAAACAACGTGGAGACCTGCACAACACAAACTCAAGACTTTGTCCCAACGAATCAGTGAGGTTGTCAAGCTCACCGGTTTACTGTAACAAAGGATTAACTGTATGGTATGGAAGGTAATGGTGGTTTGCAGCAAGTAAATAGTAACGGTGGAAGATGTATCAATGGTAAAGATTGGACCGGGGTCCATAGTTCACTAGAGGTGCTCTCCTTATATAAACAACATGGCATGAAGGGTAAACAAATTACAGCAGAGAATTGAAATGAACTGAGCAAGGCATATCAATGCAATACTAGTCAGAAAGATCCTATGAGATTCGATTGGGCGATACAACAAGATACATAGACCTCCATCCAACCGCATCTATGACTAGAAGTCTGAAAGAACATGTTGGGCCCCCATGTGTGGTTTTGGTAATTAATGACAATCTTTATGGACTAATGTGTGTATTAAGTTGTACTTGTAGGAATTTTCCATTGGTATTGCTTGGAGCATGTGTTGACTTCAAGATAGATGAAATGAGAAGAAGATGTGTTGTGCAAGCTCAAAATGCGCCATCTATATAAGATCTCATGTTTGATGCTTGCCATCCTCGGTGATCATGGATCGATGATAAGGAATCAAGAAAGGTGTCCATCTTGAGAAGGACAAGATCGTCTACATCGATCTCAAGTGGATTGCTCAAGGAAAAGGTATAATATTGATAGGTTTTCCCTTTTGCCGGTCTCATGTTTGTTGGGAGACCGGGTTTAGGATAGATAACCGTACTATCAAGAGGGGCTCTCGAATGAGTAACTCGGTCACATCGTTCGGAGAGAGATCAAACCTTTGCATACTTGCATCATCATATTTGGTTGTTATTTGGTCTTATCCATGTGAGGATATAGAGCTTGTGGTAATCTTCATAACAAGCTCTAGTCCATCAAAAACGGATTTCCCTTTTATATCTTATTGCATTTTGATCTTGGAGGTTTTACCGGTTTGTATTTTAGAGATAGGTAAAACCTTCCATTATTTGGTTCTTACTCATGTGAGGATTTAGAGCTTGTGTTAATCTCCATGACAAGCTCTCGTTCATCGAAAACGGATTTAATATGCATTTTCTATTACGTTTTTGATGTTGGAGGTTTTATCGTTCATCTTTTTGATAGAGGTTAAACCTTTCGTCATTTGGATCTATCCTACCTTGCTGTACTATAATGTTTCTTTGCATGATATTTTAGAGCTTGTTGTCCTCTTCGAAACGAGCCCAAGATCATCAAAATCCGAGTCCGGATGCAAAAGTTATGGCCGTTTTCGTTCAGGGATGACCAGTAGTACCGGACCAGGGTCCGGTAGTACCGGAGGTCCGGTAGTACCGCCCCGTAGTACCGGTCGGTACTGAATAAGGTGCGTTTGGCGACCTGGGATCCCCAGGGAATGTCCGGTAGTACCGGGAATGTCCGGTAGTACCGGGATTCGCGTTTTTTTGGCTTCAACGGTTGGATTTTCGGGGAACCTATTTAAGGGGCCTTCTTCCCCAATGGTTCCCTAACCATTCTTGCAAGTTTTCCCCTCCATTGTTGACCTTCTTGAGCTTGCTTTCTCTCAATCCCTCCAATGATTCTTGCATATTCTTGAGGGATTTGAAAGAGGAGATCTAGATCTACAATCCCACCAATCAATCTCTCCTCTAAGTGAGGGGAACATATTGGGATCTAGATCTTGGAGTCTTTTGTGGATTTTCTCCATTGTTCTTCTTCTCTTATTCCCCCATAAGCTTTGGTAGCTTTGGTGGAATTTGGGAGAGAGGGATTTGAGCACCTTTGTGGTGTTCTTGCCATTTGCATTTGGTGCATCGGTTTGAGTTCTCTTTGGAGGATTTGATTTGAGTTACTCATTGGAGCTTGTCCCTCTTGGGTTCTTGGAACCCTAGACGGTTTGTGGCCTTGGTGGCATTTTGGCCTTGGTGACGTTAGTTGGGAGCCTCCAATTAAGTTGTGGAGAAGTGCCCCAACCTTGTGAGAGGTTCCGGTTGCCACCGACAAGTGCACCGATAGAGGAAGCGTGGATCGATCCCGTTGGGGTGAGATTCACCGGAGAATAAGGGAGGCCTTTTGTGGCGTTGGTGGTTTGATACCACCCCCTCTCCAAACGAGACGTACTCCATGTTGGGAGGAACTCTGTAAAAAATATCGGTCTCCCCGTGTGCCTCGGTTATCTCTATACCCGAGCTCTTTACTTATGCACTCTACATTGTGATAGCCTTCATGCTTGAAGTATTATATATCTTGCTATCACTTTGTTGCTTGTATTGCTTAGCATAAGTTGTTGGTGCACATAGGTGAACCTTAGTTGTTCTAGGTTGTGCTTAACAAAGTAAACACTAGTTTTATTCCGCCTTTGTTGAGCCACTCTAGGAAAAGTTTTAATCGCCTATTCACCCCCCCTCTAGGCGACATCCGTATCCTTTCAAAGTCCACCTTCAAGTTATCATCCGAACCCCCTCCAGCATTAAGTTGCAAGTAACAGACAACTTCTTTAAGCAAAGTGTGTAAGGTAAACAATCCACTTGTTCCATGAACAAGAGACCGTTGTTGTCTCCCTAGTAGCAACAACACATCTACAACCGAAGAGATTTCTGTCACTTCCCTTGGAAACTAGAGGCATGAACCCACTATCGAGCATAAATACCCCCTATTGGAGTCACTAGCAACTACTTGGCCAAGATAGCTACTAACAACGAAGAGCATGCAAGATCACAAACAACACAGACATGATAGAATCATAAAGACAAAACCATTAATCAATATGACATAGTAATCTCAATATCCATCGGATCCCCGCAAACACAACATGCATGATTACAAATAGATTAGATCTTGATCATGAACGGAGCTCTCAAGATCTATACATGAAAGCACAAGGAGGAGATACAACCATGTAGATACTATATGGACCCGTAGTCCAAGGTGGAACTACTCACGCATCATACCGGAGAAGAAGGCCTACGGAATGATCTCCCCTCTGGCAGGGTGCTTGCAAGAACTTCAGATCCCCCAATCTAGGGACGACGGTGGCGGCGGCTACAGAAGGTTTCGTGGAGTTTTGATCGGGTACTTAGGGTTTATGCATCAGGGGCTTCTTATAGGCGAAGGGGCGAGGCCGGGAGGCGACCAGGGGGGCCACATCCTACCTAGGCGCGGGCCCACCCCTGGCCGCGCCTAGGGGGTTTGGCCGCGCTGGTTCGCGTCTCCGTATCGTCTTCTGGATTCGTGTCCCTCACGGTAAAATATTGAATTTGGCTTTTGTCTCGTCCAATTCCGAGAATATTGATTTTCTGCCTTTCTGGAACCAAAAACAGAAGAAAACAGGCAACTGGCACTATGGCAACTTGTTAATAGGTTAGTTCCAGAAAAGATATAAAAACACCTCAAAGTGTAGACAAAGCAAAGCAAAGTAGATACTAAACAAGCATGGAGCATCAAAAATTATAGATACATTTCCGACGTATCACTTACTTCCCAGCGCCGAAGCCTTAGTTTTCCTTGCAGCCACTCCAGCCGCCGTATCGCAGCCATCCGTCGGGTGTGGCACCAATGATCCAGCAGGGGGTGCCGCCGCAGCAGTTTGCGGTCGGGGTCGAAAATGTAAGTGCGCATGTGCCGAAGTGGAAGAAGAAGAAGAAGAAGAAGCAGGATCAGTTGCAGGTGGGTCTTGAGCCAGGTTTGCAGCCGCTCCAGCAGTCGTCACGACTTCGGCAATATGGGTATCCCGCTAGTCAGGCGGGGACGTCTTCTCAGGTTTTGGGACAGCAGCCGCAATATCAGTATGGGCCACAGGGGACTGTTGCCAATGTTCCTCAGGATGAGGCAGCTTTGGAGACTGTTGTTGCTGCACCGGTGCCTGCTGCCGCGGGTAAGAAGAACCAGGAATCTGTTCGTTGCTGGAAGTGGGCGGTCAATACGCATGCAACTAAAGATTGTAAGGCGGTTCATAATTGCTATATTTGTGACAATTCTGCTCATCCCACTTTGAGATGTCCCATTCTTAAGAAGCCAAGGTCTACCCCGGTGATGTCTGGTATTGGCAATGAGTTGACTTTGTTTTCTCAGATTCTTGATTCTGTGGTGCGGGACCATCTTGGGGACAACTTGACCCCCATAACTCTTGTTCAGGTCACTGGGCCGATGGTCCCTGCAGATGTGGTTCAGCGACAGATTGCCAGGAGATGCTCGGTTCGTAGTCAGTGGAAGTGGGAAGCGATGCCCTATGGAGAATCTGCCTTTCTTGTGAGTTTTCTGTCGATGGAGGATTTGGACAGGGTGGATGGGATCTAGGTGCCAGTGCCGCTGAGCACCTCTCAACTCTCGTTTTCTGTTTACCGGACACAGGAGATGCCCCACAAGCTTGAGATGCGGCAGGTTTGGCTGCATGTCGAGGGGGCGCCACATTGTTTGCGGTCTTTCTTGGGTTTATGGGCGGTCGGTGGTCTCATGGGCACTACTTTGGATGTGGACATTTTCAGTTTGAGGAGACATGGTGTCGTTCAGATTCTTGTTGCTATGACGGATACTAGTGTTTTCTTGAGGCTACATGATTCGCTAAGACATTACATTATGACTGATGACGTGGTGGGTCTGAAGTCTTATGAGCTTCGTTTTCGTTTGGAGCCGGAGGGTTATGTACCTAAGCCTGAGTTTACACCTTACTTATGGAGGGAAGAGGGATGATGATCAATATGATGATGCGAATGAGAAGCCTTCTGATGATGCTATGGATACATCTGACACGGGGGTGGCTCATAGGCTGTTCGGGCTGGCTCTTCCTCGACCACTACTAGGCAGGGTGGCTCGGTGGAGCCGCCTACCAGGCAGGGTTCTCGGCTGGACTGTTCAGTGCCTTCGGATCCTGTGCTACTGTTTGTTATTACTCCTTTTAATGCTAACCCTGCCACTCCCCACGGTAAGGAACTTTTGGAGGCACTTTCGTTGGACTCTCCCCTGTGCAGTTCTGGACCGATTTTGTGCTCTCCTCGTGTCTCTCCTTCATAGCTTCAGGAGGCTTTGCATGTGGCTTGTGGTTCTTTTGAGACGACTTGTGTTTCGTCGCTTCCGGCTTCTCCCACGCGTGGGAGACCTAACACGATGGGTCGTTCTATTCCCACGCGAGCGGATCCAGTGCTACAGGATGTGGTACCGGTCGTGCAGGAGGTCGTCTTTGGGTCTTCGGCGCGGAGGCAGGCCCAGGTGGGGCTCGCCGTGCAGGGTTGTTGGGTTGGCTGTCAGGGCGCAGGGTGCTTCACCTATGCCCCTGGCGGTACAACCCCCTTTGACTCTGACGCGGGATGCTGGAGGCCCCTCCCATGGTGCTGTCCGACAGACATGGAGGGGCGCTCTAGCTCGGATGGTGGACCTGTGACCGGGGGGATTGACCTGACCCAGGAGGGGTTGGGTTTGTCCCCAGCCGCATATGGTCCTAACTTCGTAGCCGGGACCCCGAATCGCAGGAGCTCTCGTCATGGTGTCCACGCTCTGGGGGCCTCAGCCACGGATGAGGACTCCTTGGGCAAGGCCATGCAGAGGAAGGCTGAAAAGAATTTGGACACCCTGGATATATCTTCTAAATCCTTTCTTTCTTTCTTTCTTTCTTTCTTTCTCCAACAACTCTATTATGGATAAGTTGGCTAACGTTGGTGTTAGTTTGGGGAGATCTGTAAGTGAAATTAATCTTTCTAGTTCTGTTTTGAGACATATGGAGGTTGACCGTCTAACAGTTAGTCCTAAAATCTCCATTGTTCCTAACTCCTCACCAATGGAGGAGGAGGAGGAGTTGCATGCCATGATAGATGATCAACTTTATCTCACTTAGTTGGTGAAGTATCAGAAGTGGGATTTGATGAGACTGGGCTGAATTCATTATATGATCTTACAGCCTCTAGTCAGAAATTAAAGAGCCAAAGGTCCCGTAAGAGGTCACGTGTATCCAAATCTCCAATTGTTTCTCAATGAATGGCATGTTCTCAAATAGAAGAGGTCTTCGTGACTTGGCTAAATATTTGTTCTTTGCCGATTGTGTGAGATATTATAAGTTGGATTTTTTGGGTATTTCTGAGACCGGTATATGTGATTTCTCACAAAGTCAACTCAATCGCCTTTCTGGTGAAGTGGATTTTACATGGGTATTACATCCGCCATGGGGAGATCCGGGGGAATCTTGTTAGGCGTCAGAGATGAGAATATGGAAATCTTAGCCAGTTCGGTTGGAGATTTTTTTATTAAACTCCATATCCGAAACAAGGCTGATGATTTCATTTGGTCTCTATTCGCCGTATACGGGGCTATCCAGGATGTTTATAAAGCTGACTTTTTACATGAGTTGGTAAATCTAGCTAAGGACAATCCATATCCTATCTTTATAGGTGGGGATTTCAATTTGCTAAGACTCCCTCATGAGAAAAATCAGGGCAGGTTTGATGAACATTTGCCTTTTATGTTTAATGCTATCATTGACAGCTTGGACTTAAGAGATGTTACAATGTTAGGAAGACAATTTACTTGGGCTAATAGTCTTACGGAGCCTACATACGAAAAATTAGATAGGGTACTTATGGATACCGAATGGGAAGATAAATTTCCTATGGTAACTGTTCGCGCTCTAGAGCGTATTGAGGCTTGTTCCATTACTGTTATCTGTCGGAACACCACCATAAAAATCCAAAAACAGTTTCAAGTTTGAACTGGATGGATTGATCGTGATGGTTTTTATGACCTGGTGAAGGCTATTTGGTAAAAACCAGTTAATGGTCGTACACCTATACAACGTTGGAACAACAAAATGCGCGCCTTGTGCAAATTCCTCCGTGGTTGGGCTAGACATACTACTGGTATTCTTAAAAAGGAAAAAAAATATGCCTTTCTGCTATTATTAATGACTTGGAGGCTTCAGCAGAGGTTAGGTTATTGACTGCACAAGAGATTGAGCTTAAAAACCAATCAAATGCAGAAATTTCCAGACTTCTGCGTGAGGAAGAACTCAAGTGGTACCAACATTCTAAATCTAAATTCATCCTTGAAGGAGACGCGGATACAAGATACTTCCATGTTGTTGCAAATGGCAAGCATAAGAAGAAATATATTCACTCTCTAATTCAGGATGAAGGGACGATTGAAGGACAACAACATCTTAAATCTTATATTACCAACTACTATAAATCCTTGTTTGGGGCACCACCAGAAAATTCCTTTTCGTTGGATGAGTCCCGGACGGAGGATATTCCGTAGGTTTCTATTAAGGAAAACAATTTTCTGACTGCTCCTTATACTGAGGAGGAGGTTAAGAAGGTTGTCTTCCAAATGGAACATAACAAAGCGCCAGGGCCTGATGGCTTTCCAGCAGAGTTTTATAAAAAATTCTGGAAAGTTATCAAGGTGGATTTGATGCGCTTGTTTGAGTTTTTGCAAGTTGGTCAGCTGGACCTCTTCAAGTTAAATTTTGGCAACATAATTGTACTACCTAAGGTTAATAACACAAAACGTATACAGCAGTATCATCCAATCTGTCTCCTTAACGTTAGTTTTAATTTTTTTACAAAGGTTGCTACGACTAGACTAAATTCAGTGGCTGATCATGTTGTTCGTCCTTCTCAAACTGCTTTCATGCAAGGGAGAAACATCTTAGATGGAGTTGTAATCCTGCATGAAACGATACATGAACTGCACTAAAAAACTAAATGGTGTATTGTTCAAGATTGATTTTGAGAAGGCATATTATAAAGTTAATTGGTCTTTCCTACAGCAAATACTCCGTATCAAAGGTTTTTTTTGGAAGAGTGGTGTGTTCTCATACAGTCTTTTGTGTCTGGTGGAAGTGTTGCCATAAATGTCAACGATGACACAGGTAATTACTTCCAAACCAAAAAAGGGTTGCGACAAGGGGATCCACTATCGCCTATACTATTTAATATAGTGGCAGATATGCTGGCTATCCTTATTGAGAAAGCAAAGGCTGATGGCCAAATTGAAGGATTGGTTCCACATCTTGTTGATGGTGTACTATCTATTCTTCAATACGCCGATGATACAATACTATTTATGGAACATGATCTGGAGAAAGCCAAGAATCTGAAATTAATACCATCAGCATTTGAGCAGCTCTGTGGATTGAAAATTAACTTCCATAAGAGTGACTTGTATTGTTTTGGCGAGGCTAAAGACGAGGCCCACCTATATGCCGATCTCTTTGGTTGTGGTCAGGGGCAATTTCCAATAAATTATCTGGGAATACTGATACATTATCGGCGTCTCACGATTGCTGAATGGAAACTCGTTGATGAGATACTTCAGAAACGTCTTAATAGTTGGAAAGGTAAATTGCTATCCCTCGGTGGAAGACTGGTACGCATTAATTCAGTACAAACCAATATGGTACTATATATGATCTCATTCTTCCAGTTACCAAAAGGTGTCTTGTCAAAAGTGGACTATTTCCGATCAAGATTCTTTTGGCAGGGGGATAGTAAGAAAAAGAAATTTCGACTGGCCAAATGGAATGTCGTTTGCCGACCCAAAGAATATGGTGGATTGGGCATACATGATTTAAAAGTCAAAAACACCGTATTACTGGATAAATGGTTATTCAAACCTCTTACCGAAGAAGGGGTCTGGCAAACCATTCTATGGAAGAAATATGTTGGCTCAAAAGCGGTGTCTAAACTGGTTTGGAAACCAGGTGATTCACACTTTTTGGCCGGGCTAATGGCTTCCAAAATGCATTTCTTCTGGTTTGGCAATTTTAATATTAAGGATGGTTCACAGATTAGGTTCTGGGAAGATAAATGAGTTGGCTAAAATTCTCTTTGTGAACAATATCCAGCTCTATATTCGATCGTTAGGCACAAAGGGGATACTCTCGCTGAGGTAATGGAAACCAATCCTCCTAATATGTCTTTCAGAAGAAGCCTCTTAGATCCTAGACTGGTGTCTTGGAATAATCTTTTAGTAAGATTATCCAGGATACAACTATCCGAGGGCATGGATGAATTCAAATGGAAATTACTACATAGTGGTAAATTTTCCGTTGATTCATTTTATAGAGCTTTGATCTAACCTAATATTTCAGTCGATGACAATAGTAAAATTTGGAAGATGAGGATACCCCTTAAAACAAAGATATTCGCCTGGTATCTCCGTAAAGGGATGATTCTCACAAAATATAATCTTGTTAGGAGGAATTGGCATGGTAGCACTGAATGCGTATTTTGTCACCATAATGAGACAATACGCCATTTATTCTTCCATTGTAAATTTTCTCGTGCTATATGGTCAATCATCCAAATAGCCTCTGGTTTATCTCCTCCTTGATCAGTAGTCAATGTATTTGGCAACTGGATGAATGTGATTGAGGATAAATATGAGACTTTATTTAGGGTAGGAGCGTTTGCTATTTTTTAGTCGCTTTGGCTATGTAGAAATGACAACATTTTTAATAACGTTGTATCTTCTCCCTTGCAGATTATCTATCGGGCCACGGCTGTCCTCCGATCATGGATTTATCTATAATGTAAGGAGTTCCGCGACTTGTTTGCGAAGGGCTGTAGGCGGTTGAAGGATACGGCACAAGATATATTCTCCCGACATAGATGGCAGCAAGCGCTGCGGATAGATCTTCCTTAGCTAGTTTGGAGAACTATGTTTTGATTTACATTATTTTGTAATTCTGTTTTTATTGCTTTCGTTCGAGACTGTGTGGTTGATCGGCTGTGTGCATCCTAGCTATACAGAGGCCGGGTGTAAACTTACGGTTAAGTAATAAAGCACCCATTTCCAAAAAAAGTGAGGTCCTAGGAACAGTGCGCACATATCTTCGAAGAACAATGCATGTAAACACAACATGAAAAAGAAACATGGAAACCTCGATTTGTCCAAAAGTGTCTTCACCCGAGGTTTTTCCTCCACATGAGCCTCTGCCGCCTCTTCCTTCCCACGTCACTGCGGCTGGGGAACAACTTTCCATTTTTCATTGAGGCAAGATGGATTCTCCTCTCTCGGCTTGGATTGGTCAAGACTGTCAACTTCTTTTCTTTTGTCTCACAAAGATTGGTTTTGGTGGTGGCACGTGTGGCATGGATCATGGAGCACAATCTAATTTGGTGGCACTTATTTCCTTCCATGTCGGCCCTGCACTTATGTAATATGCGGCTCAGTTCTAATTGAGATCGATCAATTCAACGAATGATTTCTTGTGGTTTTGCTAGTTCTGCCCAACCACCCACCGAGCAAGTACTGATACATACGGCTTTGCCGTCCAATTACCAGTTCCTAGCCAAGTTCTATTCTCTCTACCCTCTGCCTTATATCCTAATGCAACACGTGATCAGCCAACCAGCGTGGAGGATGCGTCGCCCTCTTGGGCCGTTCCCTATGTTGCACCGTTGATGGGCCTGGGCCACTGACACCCCCTGCTTTGATTCTTGCTTGCCCCCAAGAAGGTGAACGAGGGAATTGCTGCTGCAACGAGTCCAGATCCTTCCAGGTAGCTTCGGCCACAGAAGAACCGCTCCACTGCACCAATACCTGCACCACGGTAGCAAGGCCCCGAGACCGAACCCGCCTCTGCAACACGGCAACAGGAATCTGGTGATTAGCATCTGGGTGAGGCATGTGGGAAAGTACATGTTGTCCCGCTCCCAGGCATTTCTTCAGCTGCGAGACATGGAAGACCGGATGAACCCTGCTTGCTGCCGGGAGGTCGAGCTTATAGGACACTTGTCCAATACGCTGCACAATAGTGAACGGGCCGAAGAACTTGAACGCTAGATTATGGTTAGCCCGCCGCACTACTGACGACTGCATATATAGCTGGAGCTTGAGAAAAACCCGATCCCCCATAGAGAACACTCGTTCTGACCGCTTCTTATCAGCCTGGTGTTTCATCCTTTGCTGCATACGGAGCAGATGTTGCCTGACAAACGCCAAAACCAATTGTCGCTCAGCCAACCACTCCTGAACATCCATAGGAGAATCCGATCAGAAGCAGTGATACCAAAATACCGTGATGGTCTCCCATAGAGAACCTCAAATGGAGACTTGCCCAATGAAGAATGCCAGTTTGTGTTGTACCAAAATTCACACAGAGATAATCACTGCGACCATTTACTCAGGTGAGCACTGATAAAGCAACACAAAAAAAATTCAATCGACTGATTCACACGCTCGGTCTGGCCATCCGTCTCTGGATGATGAGCATTACTCAAACGTAGTTGCGTGCCTGTTGCCCTAAACCGTGCTTGCCAGAACTGACTTGTAAATATGGGATCCCTGACAGAGACCACTGATTGAGGCATACTATGGAGCTTGTACACATTGTTGACAAAAAGCTCTACAACTTTGCTTGCTGTATAAGGATGACAAAGTGGAAAAAATGTGCATACTTTGTGAGCTTGTCAACGACCACAAGAATGCAATTGAATTGCCTAGACTGGGGTAGACCGTCAATGAAATCCATGGTTGCCATTTCCCATGGTTGAGACGGAATGGGCATAGGCTGTAGCAAGCCCGGTTGAAGCACCCGTTCTGGCTTAGCTTGTTGACATACATGACAGTCATGCACAAACTCTTGCACAGCCTTCTTCATACCATGCCACTTGAATAGCGATACCAAACGGCGATATGTAACAGGGAATCCTGAATGCCCCCCTACTGGACTGTCATGGAAGGCTGGAATAATTTGCCGGCGCGGCGCCGCGTCTGGGCCAACGATTATTCTGCCTTGAGAACGAAGGATCCCAGCACTTAACGTATGTGTCTTGTCAGCCGTAGGATCAACTGACAATTTTTGGATCAGGTGCTGCGCACTAGGGTTAGGACCATAACTTGCTGCCACTTATTCCAACCATGCCGGTTGTACATTAGATACTGCAAACAGGTGGACCTCATCATATACCTTGCGGGATAAAGCGTCGGCCGCGCCATTGTGAATCCCTTTTTTTTAAACCACTTTAAATTGTAAACCCATCATTTTTGTTAAAGATTTTTGCTGCCAGTCAGTGTGTAACCGTTGATCAGTTAAATGTGTCAGAATCTTGTGATCTATACGAATGAGGAACTCGCCCAGCTGCAAATACTGATGCCACTGTTGTACTGCCAATAGGATAGCCAAATACTCCTTCTCATATACTAACAACCCTCTGTTGCGCGGCCCCAAGGAACGACTGACATAAGCCAACAGATGAACACATTGTGACAACACTGCACCAATTCCAGAATCTGAAGCATCAGTCTCAATCACAAATTGGGTTGATAAATCCGGTAAAGCGAAAACTGGTGCTAACATCAGGGCGTCCTTCAATGTCTGGAAGGCCACTTACTCCACTATTGTCCAAACAAAAATAGTTCCCTTCTTTAGCAAAGCTGTCAAAGGTTGGATAATGACGGCGTAGTGCCTGATGAATTTCCGGTAATAGCCAGTGATTCCCAAAAAAAATCTCAGCTCCTTCAAATTTGTCGGAACCTTCCAATTCTTAATTGTGGTAATCTTGGACTCAATAGTAGAAACTCCATTACCAGAAATGACATGTCCTAGGTAAGCTATATGTTGTTGGGAAAAAAGCACATTTAGAAGGCTTTACCTGCCACTTGTCCTTATGCAGAATTTCCAACATAGCAGCAATATGCGTCAAATGTTCCTCATAAGTGGGGATGTAGATCAAAAGTGTCATCAAAAAACATCAGAGCAAACTTCCTGAGAACAGGTGCTAATGAAGCGTTCATGGCATGCTAGAATGTCGTTGGTGCTCCTGTGAGCCCAAATGCCATCACTTTAAACTCAAAATGACCATTGTGCGTCTGAAAGGCTATCTTGAACTCCTCCCCATGTGCCAGACGGATCGGGTGGTAGCCTGCCCGCAAATCAAGTTTAGAAAACCAGCGTGCGTCCGCTAACTCATCCAACATTTCATCAATAACAGGCACCTGATACTTCCCCTTAACAATCAACGCATCCAAGTGGCGGTAGTCAACCACCAACCTCCACGAAGTGGTCTCCATCTCTCCATCTGTCTGCCCAGCTCCCTCTTCCTTCTTCTTGACCAAGATGACCGGTGACGCAAATGTACTGTTGCTATGAGTGATGACCCCCTGTGCTAGCATCTCTTTGATTTGTCGCTCAATTTCAGTCTTCATTGCTGGTTCTACTCAATAAGGTCGCATAGAGACCGGTCGAGCTCCTTGGATAAGAGGAATATGGTGGTCATATTGTCGTCACGGTGGCAGGCCTTGTGGTTCAGCAAACACAACAGGAAATCTCGACAAGAGCCCCTGGATGTCACTGCGCTCATTGATGTTGGCAGCACTGCACTCAGGTTGTACCAGATGAACCTCAACTATAGTGTGGGTTATTTACAATGTACCTTCCCCGTACAACACAACCAGCTCGCCCTGATGCTCAAACGCCACCCACTTCTGAGCCCAATGTGTCATCGCAGGACTGTGCTGAGCTAGCCAATCAAGCCCGATGACCCCATCGTAGCTGTTAATCTCCAACACTCTGAAGGAATCAGAGAACACATGCCCTTGGCATTTCCACTCGAGGCATGGAAAATATTGAGCGCACCCTAGAAATTTTCCACCCGCAACCTTAACTTGAACAGGACTGGGTAATGATTGAATTCCAGTAATTGCATGCGCTCTATGTTTGTCAATAAAGCATGCTGAGCTTCCCGAATCAATCAAAAATGTCAACAACTTCCCTTGAATCTCCACCTGCACTTGTATTGACTTGGTTGTTACAGGAATAGTTGTGTGCGCCTGCGGCGACAGCAGAAACAAACGATGTGAATCAGGCTATATCTGGTTGATGTCCTCCACTGAATTAGGTTCTTCCATTTGATCCTTATCCTGCAGGCAATCGATCATCTCTTGGACTACATGTAGTTGGATGGATTTGCTGCAAACATGCTCCCTGCCCCATCGTTCTCCACATTTATAACACAGACCCTTCGAGCGCCTGTAAGCTTTGAGGCTACTCCACCTGTCATCGCTCCCTTGTCGGCTGGTTTCCAATTGTTTCTTTTCCTCGACAGACTTTGACACCCATATCGCCGGCGGTTGGGGTGGAGGAGGTGGTAACTGCAAATTTGGTGGAGCATATACTGGTGGCATCCTATGGCCTCCAGCAGAAAAATTCTGCTTGAGAGGAACCAGTTCCATTCCATCCGCCAATTCCTCATACAGGAGCGCCAATGAGAACGTTGTTTCCAGGTCGTCAGGTTGTTGTATCACTACCAATACTCGCACACCAGGTTTCAGACCATCTAGGAACCGATTCATGTAATGAAGAGGGTCCGGGTGAGAGTCATATGCTGAGATCCTGTCGATCAAATCCGAGAACCGCTGCACGTAGTCGTCCATCGAACCTGTTTGCTGGATGTAGTACAATCTTCTCAACAAAATATGATGTTGATTCCTCATGAAACGAGCTTGGACAACACTCACGAACTCTGCCCATGTTGATTTTGGGTACTTGATGACGCCCAACACTGTCGTGGGACACTTCATTGAAAACCCCAAGAGCAAGTTGTGATGAGCATAGCAGCAAGTTTTCCCTCAGTAGAAACCAAGGTTATCGAACCATTAGGAGGAAGGAAATGTCTCAAAGGTGTTGTAAGCAACATGGAAACCTGCACAACACAAACTCAAGACTTTTCCCCAACGAATCAGTGAGGTTTTCAAGCTCACCGATTTGCTGTAACAAAGGATTAAACATATGGTGTGGAAGGAAATTGTTTGCAGCAAGTAAACAGGTAACAGTGGAAGAAGTATCAATGGTAAAGATTGGACCGGGGTCCATAGTTCACTAGATATGCTCTCCTTAGATAAATAACATGGCATGAAGGGTAAAAAAAATACAGCAGGGCAATTGACAGGATCTGAGCAAGGCATAACAATGCAATACCAGACAAAAAGATCCTATGAGATTCGATTGGGCAATACAACAATATACATAGAACGCTATCCAACTGCATCTATGACTAGAAGTCCACCTTCAAGTTATCATCCGAACCCCCTCCAGTATTAAGTTGCAAGCAACAGACAACTGCTTTAAGCAAAGTGTGTAAGGTAAACAATCCACTTGCTCCATGAACAAGAGACCATTGTTTTCTCCCTATTAGCAACAACACAACTACAACCGAAGAGATTTCTGTCACGTTCCCTTGGAAACTAGAGGCATGAACCCACTATCGAGCATAAATACCCCCTCTTGGAGTCACTAGCAACTACTTGGCTAAGATAGCTACTAACAACGGAGAGCATGCAAGATCACGAACAACACAGACATGATAGAATCATAAAGACAAAATCATTAATCAATTTGACATAGTAATCTCAATATCCATCGAATCCCAGCAAACACAACATGCATGATTACAAATAGATTAGATCTTGATCATGAACGGAGCTCACAAGATCTATACATGAAAACACAAGGAGGAGATACAACCATCTAGCTACTACATGGACCCGTAGTCCAAGGTGGAAATACTCACGCTTCATACCAGAGAGAAGGCCTCCGAGATGATCTCCCTTCTCGCAGGGTGCCGGGAAGAACTTCGGATCCCCCCGATCTAGGGACGATGGTGGCGACGTCTACAAAAGGTTTTGTGGAGTTTTGATCGGGTGCATAGGGTTTCTGCATCTGGGGCTTCTTATAGGCGAAGAGGCGAGGCTGGGAGGCGTCCAGGGGCCACACACCCTACCCAGGCGCGAGGTGGGCCCACCCGCGCCTAGGGGGGTCTGGCCGCCCTGGTTTTCTTCTTCGTCTTGTCTTCTGGCTTCGTGTCCCCCACGATAAAATATTGACTTTGGCTTTTGTCCTGTCCAATTCCGAGAATATTGATTTTCTGCCTTTCTAGAACCAAAAACAGAAGAATACAGGCAAATGGCACTGTGGCAACTTCTTAATAGGTTAGTTCCAAAAAATATATAAAAACACCTCAAAGTGTAGACAAAGCAAAGCAAAGTATATACTAAACACACATGGAGCATCAAAAATTATAGATACGTTTCCAACGTATCAAGCATCCCCAAGCTTAACTCCTGCTCGTCCTCGAGTAGGTAAGTGATAAAAAGAATAATTTTTGAGGTGACATGCACCATCAAAACCAAGATCAAACCATTTGCAAACATTGAAACTGGGAACAAAGAACTCTAAACATGTGCATGAAAGATGAAGTTCTAACAATAGGACAAAGTAACTATGCATGCAACATGAAAGGCTACAAACAGAGATCATGAATAACATGCATTAAAAAATGTTTGTTTATTTCACATACAGAAAACATGGCATAGTGGCAATCAGCTTGTCCCTCATAGAGTAGCAAATAGATGCATAGGACACCTTCAAAGTTCACAAGGGTGACTAGAAACAAGTAGCACAAGAACAAGTAATATCACAATATGCATCAATCAATAAGTTTTGGGACACTGCACATAGAATGACAACTATGCTCTCTTAATGTTGCCTAAAGGTAGAAGATACAGACTCAACATAATAGTGGAAGAAAGGCCCTTCACAAAGGGAAGCAGGAATTTCAAGTTTCAAAAAGAGCTTCCAAAAATTATGGTACTTGTTAGCTTTTAGCCCTCATTGCCCCTATCATAAGCATCTTGAAGTGATTAATGTTAAAGTGAACAAACTACAGAGTATATGCTTGACAAAGTATAAGTTGGCGATCTCAAGTCCCTTGAATACGAGGGCCACACCTCATGCTACTCAACTTAAGTCACCTGTAAGTTCTTGTCATTATAAGTACATGCGTATCATAGAGAACCGCCAACGGGGTACCCCTTGCACATGGTACAGGAGCTATCACATAACCAAAATGACAAGACAAGCAGACAATGAGCATCTCAGCTATCTTTTTATTTACTATGTGCATAGCTTTTTATTGAGGATGCTTCATAGATAGCTCACTATGGTGATGCTGCAAGTTTCCACCATGATTAGGCATGGCTTAGGCTAGAGGCATAGGCGTTTCTCTAACACAAAATACATACTCCATGGACTTACAAGCTCCCTCTTTATTTCACACCGGTGACATCCATAAGCAAAAGAGCATGATATCAACTGTGTACAGAGTACAAGTGCAATGTTGAAAATGTTCCCCATGATGGCATTGTTCTGCTAATTCCAACGTATAAGTGCAAGCATATACAACATAGATGACACAATGGTTCAAGTTTATTAGGGGCAAAGAATATAAAGTGTGCCATCAAGTTCGTGAGAGCTTTAATCACTAAGTTTTCACATAACAAAACAGTTTTTAATTGGCAGATAGCTGAAAACAAGAGTATACTTGGAATGGTGTAACACACCATGCATAGGAATTTATAGTGGACACTTTGGAATAACTTGGTTTCTTGGGAGTTGGAAGCATGAGTAGAGCTTACTCATACAAGTGGAGGCTAGCAAAAGACCGGGAGCAACCAACTAAGTGAGCAGTAATGGCCATAATCATGCAGAGCAACAAAACATTACTAATCAAAGCATAGAGTGGTACTACAATTCAAATACTAAATGATCATAGAGGATATGGTGACTTGTCATGGTCATAACATGGTGTGAGCATGTGCCAAGTCAACCCAAACAAAGCATCAAAGGAGAATACCACAATACTATGCTTTTGCATGCTATAACAACGCATAATGTCTTCAAGGCACACTAAGCAATCCCAATTGTTTGAAACAAGACATGCTACAACAATAATCACTAAGCATAAGGTAAAAAAACACCTAGAATGTCATGCTAAAGTCTAAGTCACAGTCAATGCAAGCTCCTCTTGCACTTTCAAGCAGGAACTTCCTACTCATTTCCAACACCAAGCAACTTATTTGCAACAACACAACAAGAAAGGGGGTCCAAACTACTTTATTCAAGCAAACTAAACAAACTAAGCAAAGAAAACAAAAACTAATACGCTCCAAGAATAACACAATAGTGCATGAAACAATAAAAACGAAGTGTCTAGACAGACATGAGCTTTTTATTGATGAAGAAGGGGATACCTTGGGCATCCCCAAGCTTTTATGCTTGTACCTCTTGGATATTTCTTGGGGTGACACCAGGGTGGAATCTCCAAGCTTGAGCTTTTGTCCATTCTTCATCTCATTACATCATTCTCTCTTTACACCTGAAATTTTTCCTTCATACAAAACTTCACACATTCTTCATTAGCAACATTAGTGTATTCAAAGATAATAGACCTTTAGGTAAAGCTTTGGAATAGCAAGACTTTTCACTAAAAACACAAGCTATTGTAGCAACTCCTTCAAAAAGCTCAATTCCCAAAAAGAGAACTAAAAAGGGAATTAATAAGAAGCAAATGCAAATAATGGCAGAAATCTGTCAAAACAGACCAGCAGGTAGAAACCGATTTTTTCGAAGATCTTCTGTTGCTCAAATCAAAAAGTGTTGAACTAACTAAAGTTAGCTAACATACTGGAGGATTTTTTTGTAAATGTTCAGCTCAATCCAAGTTACAAAGACTCCTCACAATTTTTTTGGTGGAGGACAGAAATCTGTTTCGGGACAACAACTCCCCAAATCTTACTTTCCTCTCATTAGAGGTCATTATTGGCACAAAAGGCAAACAAAAAGGATAAGGAGAGGTCATTACTGAATTAATAACTCCAAGACTCAAAGAAACTCTTGGTTTATCTCCCAACAAGTACTTTTCTTTAACGCCTTTAAGTTAGGCACAAGAAGCAAGAAGAATCAAGTATTTTCAAATGAAGAATTTAGATCAATACTTGCAAAATCTTCAACTATGAGAGGTATCTCATCCAAATACCCTTATTGGAGGATCCCTTCTCATTTATCTTTGGTTTACTACTTTCATCAAAAGGATTTTTAGGGACAATCCAACCAAAATTCTTTTCAAAAGCCTCATGCATTCCAACAAGCTTAAAGGGTATGGGTATCTTAAATTCCTCTATAGGCTTGGTTTTCTCTAAAGTACCCACAACATCTACACATGAGCCTAGCATATTGAAATGCTCAAATACCTTTTTGGCTTCCCTAGCAACATCATGGAACTCTTTTAGTAAAGTTTCAAAAATAAGTTCTCTCTTTTCAACATTCTTTTCTTTCTTTAGTTTTAGGAACAAAATTTTCATCATGGGGTTAAGGCTAACAAACCTAGCCTCCAACATATGAACTAAAGAAGATGCAGCAATCTCATAATTAGGAGCAAGATCTGCTATAGATTTATCCTCAATATCTTCATGCTTGCTAACATGATTAAAGAATTCTTCAATATTATCTTTCCCAATTATGGAGCCACTACCTATTGAAAGGTTTTTCAGGGTGAACTTGGGGAGCAACAAGGTGTTCTAAGCAGAGTCCATTTTGGCAAAGGTGGGCAAGCCAAAAATAGCAGCAGCAGCTAGAGCAGGAACTGATTTTTTTGTGTTTTTGAAAGAAAAAAAACCAAACCAAATTAATTTTTTTTGGAGTTTTTGAAAAGAGGCAAACAAAACCAAGCAAAATAAACTAAGCAAACTAAAAACAATGTAAAGAGAAATGAAGTGAAGGACTCCCTTGTGAAGACGTCCTTTGTTGGGGAGGTAACCCCGGATAGGGTAAAGACGGGGAAAGACAGAAGGGTGTTCCCCGTCTAGTTTCCGAGTTAAAATCTGAGTCGGCCGAATCCTGTAGAGGTCAGCCAAGATAGGAAAGGGCAGTACCCTTATAGTAATGGCAAGGCATTACCCGGCCGAGATACTGTGTAAGTCGGCGGGGTTAGCCCAAGTAATCTTGATGCAGGTAAAGGACAAGCCGAGTTACGGGAGGCAGGGCCGAGTAATACGAAGCTTGCAGGAGAAGGAGAAGCCTGAAGTCAAACTCTAGCTGCAGGCTAGGGAGAATCTGAGCGGAGCCAAGCGCTACGGACAAGGGCGCAGAGCGACAGAGAGGCAGAAGGAGGTCACGGAGGTGACAGTCCTGAAGCCCGAGGCGCACAGGAGGGGCCCTCTGGAACCTTGTCGTCATTAGGGGAGCGACAGGGAAAGGGGACGCCGAACTACTATATTGGGACAAGCATATTCCATGAATATGCTTGCCGCGTCAGCCCTAAAGAAACCCAAGGCTCTCCTTTATAAGGGGAGGCTTGGACCCTGAGGAGGGGATCGGCTCATTTTGGTAGTACCGTTAGGATGGTATAGTTCTTCCTTCTCGAACACAGCTCAAGGAGCACTTGTAGCCCAAGGAAGCAGAAATAAGATCTTTACCTTTGCCTTCTGTGTGTAGAATCAACTGCATCTTCCCTCCCCAGATCCCTCTAGCATCCATTGGCCCCATACTTTAGCCTACCCATGGCATCTGCCGTGCCACCACCACGACAGTTGGCGCCATAGTGGGGCCAAAGAACGGCTAGCTGGAGTTGTGAGTTATTGTCATTTGTAGACGCCAGACTGGTTTTCCAGATACCGTTAAATCCGGCTGATCAAATAAATACTGCGTTTATTACCCCGTACGGGGCTTATTGCTATCGCACAATGCCATTCGGCCTGCGAAACGCAGGAGCAACGTATCAGAGATGCATGCAAAAATGTCTACACGACCAGATAGGAAAAAATGTACAAGTATATGTAGATGACGTGGTCATCAAAACCAAGGAAAGCAAAACGCTACTAGATGATATACGGCAGACTTTCGCGAACCTAAGGAGGTTCCGAATGAAGCTTAACCCGGAAAAATGCACATTTGGCGTGCCAGCAGGAAAATTACTCGGTTTTCTTGTATCTAGCCGAGGTATAGAGGCCAACCCAACGAAGATAAAGGCAGTAGAAAGAATGGAGTTGCCAAGGTGTCTGAATGACGTACAAAACTTCACGGGATGTTTATTTCGCCGACCGATTTGTATAATTTGGGAGAAAAGGCACTACCACTCTATCAACTGATGAAGAAATCAGATAAGTTCATTTGGACTCCACAAGCAGACAGTGCATTTCATGAGCTGAAAAAGATGTTGACCACAGCACCCATTAAAGCTTCCATTATCGAAAGAGCCTATGTTACTCTATAGCGGCTACCAAGAATAGTGAGTGTTGTGATGTAGTCGCCGAGAACGACGAAGATGATAAGTCAAGCAGAGGCCGGTGTATTATTTGAGCGAGGTGTTATCCGCTACAAAGAAAAATTACCCACATTATCAGAAGATGGCTTATGGAGTGTATATGTCGGCAAAGAAACTTAAACATTACTTCGAGGAACACCCCATCAAAGTGATCTACGAAGCACCCATAGCCAACATATTGAGCAACAAAGATGCGAGTGGCCGAATAGCAAAATGGGCAATTGAGTTGTCACCATATGCTCCACAATTCGATAGAGATGCAATCAAATCTCAGTGCAATGCGACTTCTTCAGATTGGGCCGAGGTGCAATATGAGCCACCATTACCGGACCAAAATTATTGGACGATGCATTTGACGGTTCCAAACTAAGAAATGGTTTGAAGGTGAATAGTGTTAACTACCAAAAGAGATCAGCTGAAATATGTGTTGCAAATACATTTTGCTGCGTCAAACAATGTAGCCGAATATGAAGCACTGGTCCATGGATTGAAAGTAGCAAAAGAAATTGGTATACGCCGAATCTTGTGCTATGGGGACTCGGATCTAGTGGTACAGCAAGTCTCGGCAATTGGGACGCATTAGATGATAATATGGCTTTGTATAGATTTCATGTGCAAAAGATCAGTGGATACTTTGAAGGGTGAATTTCACCACATACCTCAAGAGAATGATGCCAAGACACGTTGTCAAAGCTAGGATCAACCAGGCGATCAATTCTGTGTATTGGCCTAGAGCACCTCAGGAAACCATCAATAACTCCATCACCAGAGTCCGAATCCATCTTTATTCCGGCAAATTCCTCAGAAGATAATGTGCCGATGGAACTAGACCAGAAATATAACCCGGAACTCCCCGAGAGGAGGGCAGCAGAGGTAAGCATAGCTATGGAGAAAGCCGAGGTAGTTATGTCGGCAGAAAACATGGAAATAGACAGTGAGACCACACCAGAGAAAATCACACTGGTATGGGCGCAACCCATATTCTCCTTCCTTAGAGATGCGATTTTGCTGAATAATGAAGTGTTAGCAAGACAGATAACAAGGAGAGCTAAAGCTTATACAATCATAAATAATGAGCTATATAAAAGAAGCGTCACAAGTGTATTGCAAAGGTGTGTGAGTTCGGCAGAAGGCCAGGAGGTCCTCCTCGATATACATCAAGGAGAATGTGGACACCACGCCTCATCTCGTGCCTTAGTGGCCAAAGCATTCAGGCATGGATTTTATTGGCCAACGACGTTGAAGGAAGCCAAAGAGCTGGTTGAAAATTGCAATGGTTGTCAGAGATATGCAACCAAGATACACATGCCATCGTCCGAGTTAAAACGATACTCATTACTAGGCCATTTTCTGTGTGGTGCTTCGATATGGTGGGACCATTTAAGCCGGCCCGAGGGGGGATGACCCACATATTGGTTATGGTGGACAAGTTCACAAAATGGATTGAAGTGAAACCAATAAAAAATGTGATGGGCCCACAGCAGTGAAATTCCTCAAAGATATTATCTTAAGATATGGGTACCCGCACAGTGTTATTACAGATAATGGCACAAACTTTGCAGAAGGAGCTTTCGCTAGGTTTTGCCAAGAGAAACACATAAGATTAGATGTTGCATTTGTGGCTCACCCAGCATCTAATGGGCAAGTGGAAAGGTCTAATGGACTAGTGTTGTCCGGAATAAAACCACGACTAGTCGAACCATTGCAAAGGTCGGCAGGATGTTGGATTGAGGAATTACCAGCAGTATTATGGAGCCTCAGGACTACTCCGAGCATATCAACAGGTTATACACCATTCTTTCTGGTATACGGGGCAGAAGCCGTGCTTCCAGCCGACATAATACATGACTCGCCAAGAGTTACTCAATATACAACTTCAGAAATAAATGAAATAGCTCGGCAAGATTGTTGACCGCTAGAAGAAGCGAGAGCTATCACGATCAGCTATTTATCGCCAGAACTTGGCGATATCATAGCAAGAAGGTGAATCCAAGAGTATTCAAAGAAGGAGATTTAGTTCTCTGACTGGTGCAACGCACGGCCGGCAATGCACAAACTATCACCTCCATGGGAAGGACCATTCATCGTGAGCAAAGCATTGCACAATGATGCCTATTATTTAATCGATGCTCAATCCTCGAAAGAACAGGCGCATAAGGCCGAAGAAAGCGGCCATGGAACGTAGCTTTACCGCCCATTTTACTCGTAGCATAGTATCTCAAGGTCAAGAACCAATTATGTATTAAACCTCGGCATCCAGAGCGGTGACTCGGGATCGCCATATGTTATTCGATTTCATCTTATGTATTAAACCTCGGCATCCGAAGCAGTTGACTGGGGACGCCATATGTTATTTCAATTTCATCTTATGTACTAAACCTCGGCATCGAGCAGTGACTGGGACTGCCATATGTTATTTCAATTTCATCTTGTGTATTAAACCTCGGCATCCAGAAAGGTGACTGACCGCCATATATTGCTCCAATTTTATGTTACACTAAACCTTGGCAACTTGAGCAGCGACTCAACCGTCCTATATTATTTCTGAAATTTGGTTTACACTAGACTCTGGCGCTATAGGCGTGACTCGACTGCCATATATTGTTCAAGTAGTGGTTAGCCTTTGATACAAGGAAGGTATCAAACTCGACACTCGAGTAAGAACATCTCAATCTCATATGATACCAAGCTCACACCTGCATTAATTGGCTAGATCACGGGGATACAAAGGCAAAGATATATCCTAAAATCAAGAAATCGCAGGCCATCAAAGCAAGGATCCGGGCGAATAAAACCACTTAAACAAAGTGATAACAACTACAAACATATATGTCGCAGTAGAACACGGCAAAAGAAATTCACGTCATACAGAAGACGGACAAATGTTCCACGTACATCGTACGCCCGGCATACCAGGGATAAGAAATAACTTAAAGGTTTTCAACTGGAGAGGCAATAACTTGGTCAGGCTGGGTGCTCGAGGTAGTGAGCCTCGGCCGAGGTGCCTCGCCTCCACTGCACTCCAGTGCCTGGCCGAAGCCCGAGGCTGCCGAGGAGCATCGGTTTGCGATGGAATGCCCAAGATTTTGGAGGAGGATCGCGCGTCGCTATTTCCATCCGAGCTCGAACTGGAATCACCAGAAGAAGCCGAGTCATCTTCATCTTCCCCTTGTTCAGCTGAGTTGTTATCCGATGCATCCTCGACTACGACCTCGTCGTCCGGATTCGGAAGGAAACTCGGACCTTCATTCTAGGTATGCACGTCGGCATACTCAACGAGCTGGAAGGCGCGAGCTTGCCGAAGAGCGACGAAACTTAAACATTACTTCGAGGAACACCCCATCAAAGTGATCTGCGAAGCACCCATAGCCAACATATTGAGCAACAAAGATGCGAGTGGCCGAATAGCAAAATGGGCAATTGAGTTGTCACCGTATGCTCCACAATTCGATAGGAGAGATGCAATCAAATCTCAGGCAGTCGCCGACTTCTTCGTAGATTGGGCCGAGGTGCAATATGAGCCACCATTACCGGACCAAAATTATTGGACGATGCATTTCGACGGTTCCAAACTAAGAAATGGTTTGGGGGCAGGAATAGTGTTAACCTCGCCCAAAAGAGATCAGCTGAAATATGTGTTGCAAATACATTTTGCTGCGTCAAACAATGTAGCCGAATATGAAGCACTGGTCCATGGATTGAAAGTAGCAAAAGAAATTGGTATACGCCGAATCTTGTGCTATGGGGACTCGGATCTAGTGGTACAGCAAGTCTCGGGCAATTGGGACGCATTAGATGATAATATGGCTTTGTATAGATTTCATGTGCAAAAGATCAGTGGATACTTTGAAGGGTGTGAATTTCACCACATACCTCGGGCAGAGAATGATGCCGCAGACACGTTGTCAAAGCTAGGATCAACCAGGCAGTCAATTCCCCCAGGTATTGCCCTAGAGCACCTCAGGAAACCATCAATAACTCCATCACCAGAGTCCGAATCCATCTTTATTCCGGCAAATTCCTCAGAAGATAATGTGCCGATGGAACTAGACCAGAAATATAACCCGGAACTCCCCGAGAGGAGGGCAGCAGAGGTAAGCATAGCTATGGAGAAAGCCGAGGTAGTTATGTCGGCAGAAAACATGGAAATAGACAGTGAGACCACACCAGAGAAAATCACACCGGTATGGGCGCAACCCATATTCTCCTTCCTTAGAGATGCGATTTTGCTGAATAATGAAGTGTTAGCAAGACAGATAACAAGGAGAGATAAAGCTTATACAATCATAAATAATGAGCTATATAAAAGAAGCGTCACAAGTGTATTGCAAAGGTGTGTGAGTTCGGTAGAAGGCCAGGAGGTCCTCCTCGATATACATCAAGGAGAATGTGGACACCACGCCTCATCTCGTGCCTTAGTGGCCAAAGCATTCAGGCATGGATTTTATTGGCCAACGGCGTTGAAGGAAGCCAAAGACCTGGTTGAAAATTGCAATGGTTGTCAGAGATATGCAACCAAGATACACATGCCATCGTCCGAGTTAAAACGATACCCATTACTTGGCCATTTTATGTGTGGTGCTTCGATATGGTGGGACCATTTAAGCCGGCCCGAGGGGGGATGACCCACATATTGGTTATGGTGGACAAGTTCACAAAATGGATTGAAGTGAAACCAATAAAAAAATGTGATGGGCCCACAGCAGTGAAATTCCTCAAAGATATTATCTTAAGATATGGGTACCCGCACAGTGTTATTACAGATAATGGCACAAACTTTGCAGAAGGAGCTTTCGCTAGGTTTTGCCAAGAGAAACACATAAGATTAGATGTTGCATTTGTGGCTCACCCAGCATCTAATGGGCAAGTGGAAAGGTTTAATGGACTAGTGTTGTCCGAAATAAAACCACGACTAGTCGAACCATTGCAAAGGTCGGCAGGATGTTGGATTGAGGAATTACCAGCAATATTATGGAGCCTCAGGACTACTCCGAACATATCAACAGGTTATACACCATTCTTTCTGGTATACGGGGCAGAAGCCGTGCTTCCAGCCGACATAATACATGACTCGCCAAGAGTTACTCAATATACAACTTCAGAAATAAATGAAATAGCTCGGCAAGATACTGTTGACCTGCTAGAAGAAGCCAGAGAGCTAGAGCTATCACGATCAGCTATTTATCAGCAGAACTTGCGACGATATCATAGCAAGAAGGTGAATCCAAGAGTATTCAAAGAAGGAGATTTAGTTCTCTGACTGGTGCAACGCACGGCCGGCATGCACAAACTATCACCTCCATGGGAAGGACCATTCATCGTGAGCAAAGCATTGCACAATGATGCCTATTATTTAATCGATGCTCAATCCCCTGGAAAGAACAGGGCAGACAAGGCCGGCGAAGAAACGAAGCGGCCATGGAACGTAGCTTTACTTCGTCCATTTTACTCGTAGCATAGTATCTCAAGGTCAAGAACCAATTATGTATTAAACCTCGGCATCCAGAGCAGTGACTCGGGGACTGCCATATGTTATTTCGATTTCATCTTATGTATTAAACCTCGGCATCCAGAGCAGTGACTCGGGGACTGCCATATGTTATTTCAATTTCATCTTATGTACTAAACCTCGGCATCCAGAGCAGTGACTCGGGGACTGCCATATGTTATTTCAATTTCATCTTGTGTATTAAACCTCGGCATCCAGAGCAGTGACTCGGGGACTGCCATATATTGCTCCAATTTTATGTTACGCACTAAACCTTGGCAACTTGAGCAGCGACTCGGCAACCGTCCTATATTATTTCTGAAATTTGGTTTACACACTAGACTCTGGCGCTATAGGCAGCGACTCGGGACTGCCATATATTGTTCCGAAGTAGTGGTTAGCCTTTGATACAAGGAAGGTATCAAACTTCGACACTCAGAGTAAGAACAGCTCAATCTCATATGATACTCGAAGCTCACACCCAGATTAATTGGCTAGATCACGGGGATACAAAGGCAAAGATATATCCTAAAATCAAGAAATCGCAGGCCATCAAAGCAAGGATCCGGGCGAATAAAACCACTTAAACAAAGTGATAACAACTACAAACATATATGTCGCAGCAGAACACGGCAAAAGAAATTCACGTCATACAGAAGACGGACAAATGTTCCACGTACATCGTACGCCCGGCATACCAGGGATAAGAAATAACTTAAAGGTTTTCAGCTGGAGAGGCAATAACTTGGTCAGGGGCTGGGTGCTCCGAGGTAGGCGGAGCCTCGGCCGAGGTTGCCTCGCCTCCACTGCACCCAGTGCGACTGGTAGGCCCGAGGCTGCTGAGGAGCATCAGTTTGTGCAGTGGAATGCCCAGTACCTTTGGAGGAGGATCGCGCGTCGCTGTTTCCATCCGAGCTCGAACTGGAATCACCAGAAGAAGCCGAGTCATCTTCATCTCCCCCTTGTTCAGCTGAGTTGTTATCCGATGCATCCTCGACTATGACCTCGTCGTCCGGATTCAGAAGGAAACTCGGACCTTCATTCTAGGTATGCACGTCGGCATACTCAATGAGCTGGAAGGCGCGAGCTTGCCGAAGAGCGACGAAGGTGGGGTCCTCAACCCAACGGGAACCAGTGCGCAAATTTCTTCATACCATGACATAATAATAGTGAGAGCCATATCAGCGCCAGCTCGTCCGGCTGATTCCCTCCAAAGACTTAGTTGCCTCTCGGACGCCATTAATCTTTTCACCAGCAATTGGACCTCATTGATATCAGGAGTCCCAGAAGTATTCGGCCAGAGAACATGGTACGCTCGGATAGCTACCTACACCAAATCCCTGCCCATAATCTTCATCGGACCAACTGCACACGACAAGAACTGTGAAATCTTCCATCGAGTACTCGAGTCCGGCCAACAGGACACCTCGGCGCACGCAGCAAGAACCGCTTTAGAGATCACGGCTTAGCTTCGAAAATGATCTGCGAAAACACGAATGCGTGGGAGCAGGAAAAAGAAAAGATAATCCGGCATTGCTAAGAAGCTACGATGAATATAACTCATCATTATCTGGAGATCTTTAGCCCACAATCTTGCTCTTCTCAAAGCGGCGATATCCTCGCTCATTCCCGAAGTTTTCATTGCGGCCTCGAGGAGCTCTTTATTTTTCTGCAATTGCAGAGCTAGCCGATTTTTCTCCTCGGAGAACTCCTGGTCGACCTTTTCTAGTTCGGACTTCTGAGAGAGCTTAAGGGCCTCCACCTCGGCGCGCATGCGAGCTATTTCATCATCCTTGTCCTTTAGCTGCGCCGAATGAGTAGCGCTTTGTTCTAAAAAATGCAGCATCACATCAGTCATGGGCGTGCAATCTTGGTGAGATGCTGCAAAGGTTTGTAACTCGGCTTTACCAAAGCCAAATGAGATAAAAGAAACTTAGCGCACATTTTAAAGAGGGAAGGGTATAAAGTAAAAGGGAAACTAACCTTCCAGGCTCTTGACTTTCTTCTCAAGACGGATGTTGAGATTATTAATGTTACCTGTTCACCAACAAAGTGAGCCGACATCTCGCATACAGGACAATAGGAATGTCGGAGATAATGAAAAGAATTGGCGACTTACCAGCTTTTTTCACCACAGGAATAACTTTCTCATATTTTTCTTCCAGTTTTCTATGCGAAAAAGCAGTCTTTGAAATTCAGCAGTCCGCCGGTCATGTGCAATCTGAGCAATAGAGCAAACGATGAGTGGATATTCAAAGCCAAAACAGATCCGAGTCAAGCAAAACTTAACCCGGATCTAGGTGGCTGGATATTGAAAGCCAAAACAGATCTGAGTCAAGCAAAACTTAACCCGGATCTAGGTGGCTGGATATTGAAAGCCAAAACAGATCCGAGTCAAGCAAAACTTAACCCGGATCTAGGTGGCTGGATATTGAAAGTCAGAACAGATCCGAGTTAAGCAAAACTCAACCCGGATCTAGGTGGCTGGATATTGAAAACCAAAACAGATCCTAGTTAAGCAAAACTTAACCCGGATCTAGATGGCTGGATATTCAAAGCCAAAACCAGATCCAAGTCAAGCAAAACTTAACCTGGATCTAGGAGGCCGGATATTCAAAGATCAGCTAGACAAAAATCAAGCAAAGTATAAGGCAGATCTAGTCGGATATAGATTCGGACCCTAAAGTTAAATCGAATTAAGTAGAGCATCATAAAACTTTCAAGCAAATAACAAGTTATTCGCTTGCAAGTTTCGGGGACTAGAGTATATATAGTAGCATCTGGCGAATTAATCAAAACTCCGTAAAACAACAATTACCCCATTCATCATGTTACTATCAAGGACGATCTTGGCGGCTTGATCCAAGCGGCTGCTAATGTCGGAAAGCTGGAACGGCTGACTATTGGGATTACCCTCAAATTGATCGGCAGCATTCCAGTTGTTAGCATACTCCACCAATGAGCCGAGGCTGTTCCCACTTGCCGTCCGAGTTAGGACTTTACCCCGGACGTGCTGCGTAACCACCGCGGCCGCAGGGCTTGTATGAAGAGCAAGCTGGGTACCGGCGTCCGGAGTAACGGAGGTTTTGGTGGAGGCAGTTCTTTTGCGCAGCACATCGGCGATACTCGGCTGAGAAGAACCAACAAGACCTTTCTAGGAAGTGGAGGCCTTGACGGCGACATCTTTACTTGCTTTAGAGGCATCAGCAGGAGCTAATACCTCGGCAATGGGAACGATGTCTTTAGGATCCAGAGAGATCACGGTCGCAGAGGGCGCCGGGATATTAACGTCCTCGGCCGGGGCTGGAGCTACTATAGAAACTGCGGGGGTAGAAAGAGGCTCGGTAGAGACGCTCAGATTCACAGAGGAGACAACTAGTTCAGTGGAAATCTCAGAGGGTCGAGTGGAATCAACGTCAACAAGAGGAATCTCAGGTACATCATGGTGAGGGGGCGATCGATTCGGAACTGGAGGAGATGCAGCACGAGCAGGACTGGGAACCCTGGTATCTTCGGCAGGCGGAGGAGACGGCTGCCGAGTCACACGGCTAGTCATGCTAGGACCGCCGGGCTTAACAGAAAGTGGAGCACTGCGAAAATAGAAAAGAAAGAAGGGCGTCAGGTTGAAAAACAGAAAGAGAGAAACAAGAAATACGAGCAAAAGGAACTTACCCTGCGACTCCAGGCATGGTCTTGCGCCGGGGAGGATTCGGTGCGGATTTCTTCGTCCGTTTCTTGGGGGCCGCCTCTGAGGCACCAGCAGGAGCCCCACGTTTTCCCGAGGTAACAGGGGGCCGGGAAGCAATAGGCTCGGCGTGGTGAACCTGACCGGCCAGATTAGCTGGGAAAGCAGAAGCCGGAAATGCATAAGAAATAGGCATTGCGGTAACTACCTCTAGAACTTGGACCTCGTCTGAATCACCTTCCTCCTCGTGGGCCGGAGTCTTGCCACGAGCACGAGCCGGGGCGGGATCCGACTTAGGGACGAACTCTTCCGAGTCCGGCTCCCCAGTGTCCGGAGTATTCTGGTCCGCGGGCCACGGAAGCGACAAAACTTCGGCATCCTCGTCCTTCTGCTCCGCGAACCTCTGTAAGACAAGAAAAAGGAAAATTAGCGAAAACAGTTACGAAAACAATTGGAAAACAGAGCGTTAGTAGTTAGGCTTACTTCGGGAGGGGGACGCTCGCGGGTGAATGGCTTCAATCCCCAAGTCCAGTCCTCAGGCATCTCCGTCTTAAAGATAGCTCAGACACGCTTAAAGATGAGATAGTTGTCCAGCTCCACGGTCGAGACTCGGTTGGGGTCAAGAGGACCGCTCATGTAGCAGAGTTTGTGCGTCCGTTTCTGGAATGGGCAGATTCGGCTACTAATAAAGGTAGCCATCAAATCCTCGCCGCGTAACCCGGCGTGGATCAGCTCTTTAAGCCGAATCTCAAAAGCCTCGGCCAAGGCGTGACTCTTCCTCGGATTATAAGTCTAATTCACCTTGGAGGGTGTACCAATGGAGAATGCAGGGAGCCAAATCTGGTCCTCCGTTCCCGTGTTCTTGACATAGAAGAAGGACTTGTGCCACTTCTTGCACGACTCTAGCCCTGTAACACGAGGAAATACGGACTTCCTCCGAGGTGTAATGGACGCTGCTCCACATTGAGTAAGCAGTTTCTCGGAAGGTGCAGAGACTTGTCAGGGACAACGTTAGAACGAATCTGGAAGAACTTCGACCAGACGTGCACGGACGGCCATAGGCCGAAGTATCCCTCCGAGGCAGAGATAAAAGCAGAGAGAGAGGCGATGGCATTTGCAGGAAGATGATGCAGCTGAAGGCCGAAGTAGTCGAGAAATTCCCTAGCAAAGTCGCTAAGAGGGAGACCAAAGCCGCGCGAGAAATGCGACATGAAAACTACATACTCGCCCTCCCTAAGATCCGGAGAGGACTCGCTGCCGGGTAAGCGACAGGAAACCTCGGCGGGAATCCTCCGAGTTCGGATAAGCCACTCGATCTCGCGACGAGTAACGGAGGAGCCCTGCCACGAGCCTCGCCGCCCGAGCCAAGATCGTCATCCTCTATCAGGGCACCACTAAAGGAGCTAGACATGGGCTCGCCGGAGAAATCAGCGGAGGAAGAACTAGCGGCGGAGGAAAGTTTAGAACTACAGGGCCCCGTCGTGATTGTACACAGAAACGGCGGCGGAACAGCAAAGGAACCACCGCACGAAAACGAAATGGAGACAGATAAATCTAGAGGAAAGCCAGGGCGACGGGGCCGGAAAGAGCTCACCGGCAACGACGTCGAAGCTAGCGAATAAGGACGAGGCAGATGGAGCACCGCGGCGGAGTCCTCGCCGTCGGAGGTTCAGATGAACGCGCGGCGGTGGAACTGCGAACGGGCGCGGAGGCGAGAGGAAGAAGAAGGGCGCGGGCGAGCGAAAAGGGGAAAGTGAATCCCCCAGCGCCGCGCCCCTCTTTATAGCCGAGCCGCAAGCGAGGTAGTGGGATCGTGGGTGTGGCGGTTGTCCGTGTAGATCGTGTGCGCCGCACGACCGCACGTCGTTGAGCGGAACGGCACCAAAGGCCACACGGTAGCAAAGAAGGTCACGATCCCCAACGGAACGCGACACGAGGCGTCAAGAAGCGCCGACAGCGCAGAGTAATCAGAGCTGTCAAGAATCTTGTAGAGGAACAAAAAACTAGAGAAACAGTGATGGGGATGACACGTAAGACGAGGCGACGCGAAGATACGATGATACCTCGAACGAGAAAGAAATAACTCTAAACAATACGAGCGAATGTCGTGAACGATCACGACCCGACCGAGGTTATCGGTAGCCGCCATACCAGCCGGGACTAATGTTGGGAGGTAACCCGGATAGGGTAAAGACGGGAAAGATGTAAAGGTGTTCCCTGCCTAGTTTCGAGATTCTGATTTGAGTCGGCCGAATCCTGTAGAGGTCGACCAAGATAGGAAAGGGCAGGACCCTTATAGTAATGGCAAGGCATTACCCGGCCGAGATACTGTGTAAGTCGGCGGGGTTATCCCAAGTAATCTTGATGCAGGTACAGGACAAGCCGAGTTACGGGAGGCAGGGCCGAGTAATACGAAGCTTGCAGGAGAAGGAGAAGCCTGAAGTCAAACTCTAGCCACAGGCTAGGGAGAATCTGAGCGGAGCCAAGCGCTACGGACAAGGGCGCAGAGCGACAGAGAGGCAGAAGGAGGTCACGGAGGTGACAGTCCTGAAGCCCGAGGCACACAGGAGGGGCCCTCTGGAACCTTTCCGTCATTAGGGGAGCGACAGGGAAAGGGGGGCGCCGAACTACTATATTGGGACAAGCATATTCCTCAGCCCTAAAGAAACCCAAGGCTCTCCTTTATAAGGGGAGGCTTGGACCCTGAGGAGGGGATCGGCTCATTTTGGTAGTACCGTTAGGCTGGTATAGTTCTTCCTTCTCGAACACAGCTCAAGGAGCAATTGTAGCCCAAGGAAGCAGAAATAAGATCTTTACCTTTGCCTTCTGTGTGTAGAATCAACTGCATCTTCCCTCCCCAGATCACTCTAGCATCCATTGGCCCCATACTTTAGCCTACCCATGGCATCTGCCGTGCCACCACCACGACATCCTTAGACTCCCCGGCAACGACGCCAGATAAGCTTGATGACGCCCAGCACTGTCGTGGGACACTTTATTGGAAACCCCAAGAGCAAGGTGTGATGAGCACAACAACAAGTTTTCCCTCAGTAGAAACCGAGGTTATCGAACCAGTAGGAGGAAGGAAACGTCTCAAAGGTGTTGCAAGCAACATGGAAACCTGCACAACACAAACTCAAGACTTCGGCCCAACGAATCAGTGAGGTTGTCAAGCTTACCAGTTTGTTGTAACAAAGTATTAAACATATGGTGTGGAAGGTAATGGTTTGCAGCAAGTAAACACGTAACAGTGGAAGATGTATCAATGGTAAAGATTGGACCGGGGTCCATAGTTCAATAGAGGTGCTCTCCTTAGATAAACACTTCATTGGAAACCCCAAGAGCAAGGTGTGATGAGCACAACAACAAGTTTTCCCTCAGTAGAAACCGAGGTTATCGAACCAGTAGGAGGAAGGAAACGTCTCAAAGGTGTTGCAAGCAACATGGAAACCTGCACAACACAAACTCAAGACTTTGGCCCAACGAATCAGTGAGGTTGTCAAGCTTACCAGTTTGTTGTAACAAAGTATTAAACATATGGTGTGGAAGGTAATGGTTTGCAGCAAGTAAACACGTAACAGTGGAAGATGTATCAATGGTAAAGATTGGACCGGGGTCCATAGTTCACTAGAGGTGCTCTCCTTAGATAAACAACATGGCATGAAGGGTAAAAAAATTATAGCAGGGCAATTGACAGAAACTGAGCAAGTCATAACAATGTAATACCAGACAAAAAGATCCTATGAGATTCGATTGGGCTAGAAGTCCACCTACATCTATGACTAGAAGTCCACCTTCAAATTATCATCCGAACCCCCTCCAGTATTAAGTTGCAAGCAACAGACAACTGCTTTAAGCAAAGTGTGTAAGGTAAACAATCCACTTGTTCCATGAACAAGAGACCGTTGTTTTCTCCCTAGTAGCAACAACACATCTACAACCGAAGAGACTTCTGTCACTTCCCTTGGGAACTAGAGGCATGAACCCACTATCGAGCATAAATACCCCCTCTTGGAGTCACTAGCAACTACTTGGCCAAGATAGCTACTAACAACGGAGAGCATGCAAGTTCACAAATAACACAGACATGATAGAATCAATAAGACAAAACTATTAATCAATCTAACATAGTAATCTCAATATCCATCGGATCCCGTAAACACAACATGCATGATTACAAATAGATTAGATCTTGATCATGAATGGAGCTCACAAGATCTATACATGAAAGCACAAGGAGGAGATACAACCATCTAGCTACTACATGGACCCATAGTCCAAGGTGGAACTACTCACGCTTCATACCAGAGAGAAGGCCTTCGGGATGATCTCCCCTCCGGCAGGGTGCCGGGAAGAACTTCAGATCCCCTCGATCTAGGGACGACGGTGGCGGCTACAAAAGGTTTCGTGGAGTTTTGATCGGGTGCCTAGGGTTTCTGCATCGGGGGCTTCTTATAGGCGAAGAGGCGAGGCTGGGTAGTGGCCAGGGGCCCCACACCCTACCCAGGCACGAGGTGGGACCACCCGCTCCTAGGCGGTCTGGCCGTCTTGGTTTGCTTCTCTGTCTCGTCTTCTGGCTTCGTGTCCCCCACGGTAAAATATTGACTTTGGCTTTTGTCCCGTCCAATTCCGAGAATATTGATTTTCTGCCTTTCTAGAACCAAAAACAGAAGAAAACAGGCAACTGGCACTATGTCACTTGTTAATAGGTTAGTTCCACAAAAGATATAAAAACACCTCAAAGTGTAGACAAATCAAAACAAAGTAGGTACTAAACAAGAATGAAGCATAAAAAAGTATAGATACGTTTCCGGCGTATCAGTACTTGTTCAGGTAAGCTTCCAACCATGTAGCAGCAGCTCCAGTGAACTGGTTCGATCCGTATGAAACCCAAAGTGCCTCCAGTGTCTCCCAGCGCTGGAAGTACTCCTCACAGCGGCGTTGCCAGAGTCGAGGGTTGGAGCCCTCAAACGCAGGCAATTCCACGCGTGGAGTCGAAACAGATGCATCGGAATTTGGGTAGGATCGAACAGTGGCCGACATTGATTTGGTTTTGAACGCGGATTCCTTACCTCCTCCCGGAGGAGGCGTGTGGAAACCACAGGCTCGTCCCGAGTATGTCATTGCAGAGCGGTGCCCAACTGGGCCGGTAGCGTTGATTCCTTGCTGCCCAGCAGCCATGGCCGCCGTGTCGCGGCGCGGCATGTCCAGAATCACGCGATCCAGAGTCGCGGACAGGCCCGCTATCTCCGTGTTGATCTACCGCTTTACCGCCTCCAGATCTGCGCCGATGCTCGATTTGGCCTCCGCGATCTCCGCGCCCACATCAGCATGGACGATGTCGATGTTGTCGTTGAGCTTGGCGAACCGCCTCCCGGCGTCCTCCAAAGAAGCACGGACGACGTCCATGACTTCCTTCTTGTGATCGAGGAAGCGAATCTCGTACGCCTCGCAAGATTCGGCCCTGATGATCTCGTAGAGGGCCCTTGATTCAGCCGACATGTCCTCCATGGCAACGGCGTGGCGGCAGACGGAGAACCGTGTGCGAAAGTGGTGGCTAGGTAAATCCAGATTGGGGATCTACTGTCTCTGATACCACATGTAAGATGTCGCTCAGTTCTAATCGAGATTGATAAATTCAACAAAGTATTTTTTGTGGTTTTTCTCGTTCCGCCCAACCACCCACCGAGCAAGTACAGATACATACGGCTATGCCGTCCAATTGCCAGTTCCTAGCCAAGTTCTATTCTCATCTACCCTCTGTCTTATATCCTAATGCAGCACATGATCAGCCAGCCAACGTGGAGGATGCGTCGCCCTCTTGGGCCGTTCCCTGTCATGCGCTGTTGATGGGCCTGGGCCGCTGACAACTTCCTGCCTGGATCACGAGCATGTCAGAGGTGCACAAGGGTGCAAATACCTCGCTTGACCGGTATTCATATTCGAAGTGGGGATGTAGAACGCCTCCGTCTGCTTGACAAGACGCGCCTCTTCCACAAGACCGACCAACAATGAACTGTCAATCCTTTTTTTAGATAAACGGGAGCTTATATTAACATGGCCTCATGAGGCCTCAGGTATTGTGATACAATGTCTAGAATGGGGTCAGGGAAATGATTAAGCCAAATGCAACTGCCCGACGATCTGGCGAGCTTAGCCAGACAGCCGGCTGCCATGTTGCTATCTCTTTTAACATGACCAATGCGGTGGTCATTCAGTTTCTTCAGCAGGTCTTTGGTCTCCTCGTACGTAGCCCAGAGTTCGGATCTATCAAGCGAGCACGATTGCAGCCCCACAACCACCATGGAGGAGTCAGTTTCTAGAATGATCTTGTCATGCCCGTGGCCCAAGGCCACTCTGACGCAAAGCAGAGCAGCCTTGGCTTTAGCCTCGACAACATCGTTACAACTGGGCAATGGGGAGCAGGCAGCCATGACAATTCTGCCTTGGTGATCTCTAGCGATAGCGCCAGAACTTCTTGGGATCTTCTTGCTAGAGAAAGCGGCGTCGGTGTTGAGTTTGATCCAACCTTCCGGGGGATGGGTCCAACCGCATATGGTTGTTTGTTTTCTGGTCACTGACGTTGTCGGTTCAGGGTCCGTGAGCGTGTTTTTTCTTTTCCTGTCTTCGCTTGTGTAGTGGTCGTCGGCGGTGATACGGAGTAGGGATTGCAGGTAGGCCACCGAGTGGACGATGGTTTCCTTCCCTTTCCGATGAACCAAATCGTTTCTGATATGCCAGGCTCTCCATATAAGTAGGAGAGTCTTGGCTTTGGTCTCGTCATCTAGTTGGTCCAGAAGCAAAATGAGTCAATCTTCCCTAGAGAATCTGAAGAGCTCCTCAGCAGGAAGATCCCAGCAGTCACGTAGAGCGTGTCGCAGGCTGGCTGCTTTCGGGCACATCACCGTGGCGTGTAAACCATCCTCATAGGCCACCCCACAGATTTCGCACCTGCTGTGTCGGACGATGTTTCTTCTGAACTTGTTGTTCATGGTTGGGAGAGTGTCTATTGCAAGCCTCCAACCGAACATCCGAACCTTCAGAGGCACATTAGATTTCCAAATGCAGTTCCAGATCGAGCGCTGGCCGTCAGGCTTGGTGCTGCTACTACTGGAGTCATTGTTTTGTTGTTTCAAGCTTATGGCCAGTCTGTAGGCGCTCTTAACCGTGAACTGGCCATTTCTTTCATAGTGCCAGGCTATACGGTCATTAAGCTCATTCTGCGGAGGTCTGATTTGCATGATTGCCTCAACATCATTGCGTAGAAAAGCTCACGGAGAAGTGGTTCATTACATGATCAGGACTCTCTGTTTATCAACTGGTTGACCCAACACATGCGTGAATTCTTCTTTGTAGCCGTGATCTTCAAACCGCTTTGTCTCGGCAGCCACTGGTCACGGATAAACTCAATCCTATTCCTATGCATTCAAAATTAACTGACTGGTTAATTTCCAATAGCATTTAAGAACTCTCGCCATGTCACTTGCTCGGTTATCAATGAACGAATCGTCCTGTAATTCCAAACAAAAAAAAGACTCGTCTTGTGTACTCTAGTTGGAAGTAGGAGTAGCCAAAAGAGTCACACTGGCACATGCGCATCTTCCGCACCTCTACATGAAAGCCAAATTCTTTAAGAATTATACCCGAAACTTTATATGTGCGGGCATAAAAACGTGGACAAAAATACCGAAATCAAATTCACCGAGATGAACTAACCTATACTAATTTTGATGTCTAAGAACGTGTTTGGTTCGCCTAGCTTGCTCCGGTACCCGATACCGGTGGAATCCGGTACCCTTAAACGTGTTTGTTTGACTTTCTCCGTAAACAGGTACTCCATAATCGAGTCCCACCTCATTGCAATATCGATACCACCCTCCCCCCGCGATAACAAAATCGTTACCAACGACGGATTGCGTCGCGACCTTCCACTCCCGGCCGGTCGCCCCTCAGCCATGTCCGGCAGCCATCTCCCCTCAGCGCCTCCACCAAGTCCGACATCGTCTTTCACCCCAATCCCCTGACCGACCTCATCCTCCCCTCATCCCCTACCTCCAATCTTCTCCGCCCACCCTCCTCCGGCGAGGAGCAGCACAGCGCAGGAATTTTTTGCTGATCCATGGATTGGCTATGAAATTTGTCCAGATTCGATCAATTTGTGACTAGTTTCCAGATTTGGATAGATGATTTGATGCGTAATTTTTTTGCTGCATCATCCCTGCAAATTGGAAAGGTTTGGGATGTTTGAACAAATATCGATACCATTGTTGAACCAAACAGTTTTCTGTTTTTGCCGATTCCGTTAACAATACCAGAGTAATCTGATTATGTTTACGTTAACATTACTGTTTCTGAACCAAACACGTTCTAAGAATGATTAACCAAAATTAATATGGTGAATTCAGCTTTAGTCATCAGCTCACTGCATAAAACGAATGATACTGACACCGAACTTGATGTATGTTTGGTCATATTAGTTGAAACCGAACACCCGAATTGTAGAAAACCCAAAAAAAAATCATACCATAATTAACCTAATGTCCAGGCTTGCCCTTTCAAATCCAAAAAAATCATATCATAACTAAGAATCAGTGAGTTAACAACAATTAGTACATGCCAACTTCCGCAGACCATATGGCAATGGCATGCACTTAAATTTCCATAAGAACATTAGATAGCTGCATCTAGAAAAAATATCAGATATTTTTTGTGAATAGGGATACCAGATATTCACATACCCTTCAATCTAGGTGTTGTGTTGTCACACGACATGAAAATGGGATGAACAACATGTGGTGATACTCACATGGTGCTATCTAGAAAACAATACCCATACCACATGATAAGGATGAACACAGACGAATAAATCCATATAAGGTTGATAGCTTGATGTTATGAGAATTATGCGGTGGAATAATCATCTGTAAAACGACTAACAACGAAAATCACGTGCTTCAAGGCAATATGTAATTAGGATCTTCCCTTGCCAAATTATTTTAGTTCTTTAGTGACCAACACCATTTACAGATAATTTTAATGTCTAAGATCACATCAGATAATATGGTGGTTATTAGGTTTTCAAAAAACTTTGGTTAAATAGATGGAAAATAAAAGATGTATACTGAAATATTTATCTTGCGAAGAAAGTAGTTTTAATATTTAATCGATAAGAAACATTTTATGGTACACAAATAAATAATATTGTTTAGAGCTTACTTCTCCCTCTTTTTGGTGTTGAAGTGAGAATTTACAATGAAGGATTTTCTAGTGAGAGTATGCATATACATGTTTGTTTGTGTGATCATTTGTTGTAGATGAGAGCTCTAATGTTGTGCTTAACAGCCACACACTTTGGCCAACTGAAATATTCTTGATTGGCTTGTTCTAGTTGTCCATTGTGACCAATACCTCGGATGATGCTTTGAGCATCAAAGTGTTTCAACCGAATCACAACTATGCCTCTCACCAATATTGCTAGATAAAGTACTTCATAACAAAGCTTTAGTTTCCACAAGAGGTATTTATCAAGATGTTAGAATGATGTGCAAGGAAACATTATGCTAGTTGTTGATAAGAATCTGGTGCATTGTGTATTTAGATAGGATAGCCAATGTCACCACTATAATTCTCCCCATCAACATTCTTGTGTCCGATCAGGAAGCAGCTAGGAAAAACCTTTTTTGGGGATTTTTCGGGAATGATTATCTCTACATAGTACTTGAGGATATATATATATACACCAACAATGTCTATGAACATAATTTTAACTAACATATGATATATGTTCTAGATAACCAGCATCTTCGTCTTGTTTCAGCAAGAATTTTGTAGTCGTTTCATGTGTTGTTTTGAGACACACAAATACTAGATTTCTTCGAGTCTGAATCTCCGTGTCTTATTAATTTGTGTATTTTGTAGAAGTAGACGGCCGGAACAAAAATTAAGTTGTAGTTCCTCATTAGTATAAATTGTGTGACAATGGATAATTTTCGGAAAAAGGGCACCCAACTCTATTTTTTTAAGAAACAACAAGCATAAAAACGAGAAAACCAAAAAAGAAAGATCATATAAAAAGTATTCAAATGCAAAGATTACCATGGTGCAAGACGGGGCGGGAGAACATGATCGCAAAAGACTACCATGCCACCCGTTCTAATTGTATATGGATTTATTGAATTCCCAAAATAAAAAATTTACACATGGTTCGGTTCTGCCGGGTGTGTCTTCAATGTGTTTTCACCTTAAGATAAAATTTTAGTCATTTTTGTTTGTACATCACCAGAGCTAAAATGCTTAGTCAGGAGAATACACCATTAAATCAGCTAAGAAAAAATTTAATCATATATACATGAATACAAATTGGTTTCACCATTTGGTCAAATCCAAATATTTACTATTTTCAGAGATTTCCCTATATTCAAATATGGATAGCACATCGATATTTCCAAAATCTCATAATTCGAGGTATCAGTTCGTTATATAGGTGGGGAAAAGCCCTCATGTGGCAACACAAAGATATGTACGTATACATAACCCTCTTCCTAGACCTGGGAGAGATTTAGATTACGCTTAAACTCATCTAGCTTCTTGGTACATAAAACTTTGGTGAAGCCATCTACAACCTGATCCTTACTAGATATAAACCAAACATCAAGTTTCTTGCTAGCAATTCATTCTCGAACAAAGAAAAAATCAATCTTAATATTCTTGGTATGAGCATAAAAAATTGGATTAGCAGACAAGTAGGTGGCACCAAGATTTTCACACCATAGACATGGTTTTAGTGTCACACCAAGTTCTTTGACAAGACCTACAACCCAAATAAGCTCAGCACTGGCATTTGCAAATGATTTGTATTCTACCTTTATGCTAGAACGGGACACGGCATGTTGTTTTCGAGCACTCCAAGAAATGAGATTGGGGCTAAAAACTATAGCAAAACCTCATGTAGAGCGTCTGTCATCTAAGTCACCTGTCCAGCCTGCATCTGAATAGGCACTAAGAAGGGTGGAAGAGGACCTCTGAAAAGTAAGACCAACCATTCTTGTGTCATGAATGTACCTGAGAATTCTCTTGACAACGGTCCAATGTGCAGTTATGGGAGCATGAAGATATTAACAAACCTTGTTTACTGGAAAAAAAATCAGTTCTTGTTAGTGTTAAATACTAAAGCACGCCTACAATACTCTTGTAACGAGTAATATTCTCAGAGCCAAGAGGGGAGCCATCTGCCAATGTCAATGCATCAATGGAAGAAAGAGGCTAGGGAGAATATGTATATTCAACACCCCCTTGCATCTAGGATATTTAGTCCTTAGCGTGGGATAAAAATAGGCCATAGATTTTTTCCCTTTAATTCGGCCTGAGCAGGGTCTTGAACTCAACACCTCTTGGATCTGATACCAAGTGAAAAGTTTTTGGTGGAACGATTGCCTCTTTCGAGATATCGGTGTCATGTTATATAGGTGAGGAAAAGCCCCCCCCTCCCCCACCCCACATGGCAACACAAAGATAGGTACGTCTACGATTGGTGTACTACACCATATTTATATGGTACATATATTACATGTCTAATATCTATTACAAATCTCAAAATTTGGATATGCAGTTCTTGGATATTTTCATTTAAAATATATGAATATTTACCATTTTTCGGATTCCATAGTCTCAAAAGGTGGGATATTCAAAATTTCACATCCATTGATTCAAATTTGGATTTTAGACACGCAAAAGTTTAAGATTCCGAACGCTTATGAATTTCCAAAATATATTTTTAATAATATGTCATACATATTGTATCATATTTAAAATGAGATTTATTTTTTACATAATCGAGACATTTTCCTTTTTGAAAGACACACAATTACATTTGATTCACCACTTTTTTTCGAAATTTATAAACCACATTAGCAAAATCAATAACAAGTAATATTGGGTAAATAATACAAATTTAAAGAAATTATTGTTTATCAAGCCACATACTAAGAACTTTGTACTTCCTTCTTTCGGATATTCCTTATTCTTTCGTGAATCCTTGTTGAGCTTAAGTGAATGGTTTGAGTCATAGCCTAATCATATGCGGGAGATGATAATCATAAATATGGTGTTCTTATTGTTATTTCCACATATACCAAATTAGTAGCTTAATTTGTCTCCTTCTAACAACTAGATCAACAAAAAGGGGTGAGTTTTTTGTACACAAATGTTCTTGTAACTGACGGGGTTTTGCATAAAACACCAAGCAAATATTGAGGGGATAGAAGCAAAGAGTTGGGAAGACAGAGAAAATAAAACACAACAAATTAATATTAGGGCAAAAGAGTTGTTCCCGAATTGTAGTACTCAAAATATTTATACTACACAAGTGTACTTCTAAGAACACAACACTAGTTCAAATTCACAAATTAACAAGCACGAATTGAATTCAAGATTACAATAACAATACCTAAGAGGGGACTGGGAAAGAAAAAGGTTCATGGTAGAATTTTGGCCATTATCTCTACGCAGTCCAAGTAGCTGAAGCAAAGGAAGAAGAGGAGTTGGACTAGAAAAGAATTCACAATTCCTTCTTCCTTCCCATCCTTGTTTCTTGAGCTCCAATGGCGGCAAAGATGAACCCTATCCCCCCTCCCCTCGTCTCTCTTGGGCTTTGTGGTTGTCGTGTATGATGACGATCTGATTTTCCCATGTGGTTTCCTCCTTATCTTATCTTATTATTTTGGCTCTTGGGAGTAGGTGAGATGCTATTTTGATCTCGTCACAATCTCGCGTGACAATGTCCTTTTTCTACTTTCCCCCTCAGCTTTTTTCCTTCAATGCATGCATTGTCCTTTTGCGGTTTGCACTCAATTCCTCTGAGGCAGTTGAAAGATTACGGATGACGCCTAGAGGGGAGGGTGAATAGGCGATTAAAAACTTTTACGAGATGGAATAAAATTAGCTTTTCTTTTGTCAAGCAAAAAGCTATATAAACTATGGTTCACCTATGTGCACCAACAACTTATGCTAAGCAAGACAAGCAACAAAGTGATAGCAAGATAGATTACTTCAAGCATGAAGTCTATCACAATGTAAAGTGCATAAGTAAAGGGCCCGGGTATAGAGATAACCGAGGCACGCGGAGGCGGCGATGTTTTGTCGAGTTCCTCCCAACAAAGAAGTACGTCTCGTTGGAGGGGTGGGCAGTACTAAGACCACCAACGCCACAAGAGGTTTCACCCTATTCTCCCGAGCACCCACCGCGCGGCAAGAACCCGATCCACTATGTAACACTTTGAGAGAGGTCACCAAACCCGTACAAGCTTGGGGCAATCTCCACAACTTAATTGGAGGATCCCAATAATCACCATCAAGACCACTAACTTGAGGATTGCTCCACAACTTAACTGGAGGCCCAAAGAACTCACCACAAAGGTCACACAACCGTCTAGGGTTCCAAGAACCCAAGAATAACAAGCTTCTTGATTTCACCAACCAAATCCTCCGAGGAGAACTCAAATTGATGCACCTAATGCAATGGCAAGTCCTTCACTCCCAAATTCCACCAAAACTACAAAAGCTATTGGGGAAATGAGAGAGGAAGAATACAATAGGAAATCCATAGAAGTCTCCAAGATCTAGATCCTAATATATTCCCCTCACTTAGAGGAGAGGTAGATTGGTAGGATTGTGGATCTAGATCTCCTCTCTCTTTTCCCTCAAAAGGATGCAAGAATCATAGGAGGGAGAGGGAGGGGCAAGCTCAAGAGATTCAACAATGGAGGGGAGAAGGAGCTCAAAAAGGATAAGTCCAATGGAGAAGAAGGGCCCCTTTTATAGGGGGGCCCGAAATCTGATCGTTAGAGCCTGATACGACCGCTACTACTGGAACCAGAAGCGATAGTACCGGAAGTGACCGGTACTACCAGACTGGTAACGGAAGTGGTACCGGGCCAAAAATGAGTCGAGAATGAAACACTTCAGACACCACCGGTAGGACACGCTACACAATACGGTACTACCGCCAAGCGGTACTACCGGAAAATAATGCGGTACTATCGGACGCTGCGATAGTGCTGGGCTGGTGGTACCGCCTGGGCCTGAGAGGGATCCTTAGCTCGCCAATGCGCTGCACCCCGTCACGGGCGGATCCGGTACTACTGGTTGGTACAAACAACACATGTAGCAGCAGTAAAACGCAAATAACTTGAGCGACCGAACTTCGAATGGGATGGAACAAATTTTGTTGGAAAGATAGCGACGAGTAGAAATATTGCATACCATCAAGTGAGAAAATATCAAGTATTATTATGTGTGATACCTCCCTTGGTGAGGAGCCAAAAAACCTCCAAAATCAAAAACACAATAAGATATTAAAGGAAAGTCCATTTTTGATGAACTAGAGCTTGTTATGAAGATTACCACAAGCTCTAGAATCTCACATGGATAAGATCCAAATAACAACCAAGAAAGATGATGCTAAGTATGAAAAGGTTTGAACTCTCTCTGAAGGATATGATCGAGTTACTCACTCGAGAGACCCTCTTGATAGTACGGCTATCTATCCTAAACCTGGTCTCCCAACTAACAACATGAGACCGGAAAAAGGAAAAACCTATCAATATTATACCTTTTCCTTGAGCATTCCACTTGAGCTCGATATAGACGATCTTGACCCCCTCAAGATGGAACACCTTTCTTAATTGCTCTGGCTCGTGCTCGTTTGATAAAGACTTGCAACTTGCCCCCTCCCCATACACCATGGGGAAATCTCTTCTTTGAACTTGTCTTCATCAATCCATGATCACCGAGGTTGGCAAGCATCAAGCATGAGATCTTATAGAGATGGCGCATCTTGAGCTTGCACTTCATTTCTTCTAACTCCATATGGATGATGTCTTAAAGATACACATCAGGAACTCCATCTTATTCTTCAAGACACTCTTGATCTTATTTTCTTTATTCTTCTTTTTCTTCTACATGATTCCAAAAGTCCTAAAACCCTTGGACATTGCTTCTTCCTCTTCATTTCTTCTACCTTGAAGCCAACACATGCTCCAAGCGATGCCAATGAATAATTACTACAAGTGCATCTTAATGCAAACATTAGTCCATAGAGATTATCATTAATTATCAAGACCACACATGGGGGTCAACATGCTCTTTGAGCAGTGTGCTTGCTTGTGGTGGTTCAGGCCAATTCACTAGATTTCCATGAACAAAACACTTATGCACTGCTAGCCCTTTTGTACACGTTCCAAGTCCTTTTGAATAATGTGACACCTTGGCATGCCAATCATACGAAAGAGTATATATCCACTGTAAATTTTATTTTATGAGTAAATCAATGGTAGGAGTTGATCCAACAAAGGTAAGAAAGGTTATAAAAATGATGCAAAGATGTGGCTGCAAGCTCCATGCATGCCCAATTTCATCTCGACGATCTTATTTCAAAGGCAACCTAGACATTAAAGCATGCCAAATCAAAAATGGAAAACAAAGGTAGATTAAAAAAGAATCAAACACGTGCACATATTTATGATCTTATTTTAGAAGTATGCTCCGTTTATGGTCGTGACATGTGGAGAATCGAGGCATGTTTACAGAGGTATCTACACAGTATATATAGGGTTGGAGGACCGTCTATATACCTCCATCACCTTAGGCGGTCTACAGTTTTTTTAGATTATTTGTATTTTGCCTTTTTATCCTTTTATCTTTTGTTTTAGATTGTTGCGGCTACCGATTGTGTGCATCTTAATTATGCATATGTTGGTGTGTAATGCTTAAAACTTTTAATTAATAAAGCGCCCTTTATAAAAAAAATGCCCATATTTATTTTAAGAATCAATATATACAGAAAACAGAAAGTTGTAAACTTTTCTAAAATGAGTAAAGGAGAAGGTATTCTATAGAAAAGTAAGTTGAAATCAGGAAACAATTTCAAAAAGGCATATTTAATGAAACGTATGATATCTTAAAAATTGATAATAAATAAACAATGCTAAAGAAAGGGGAAATCATAAGAGTTCTAGTTAGTTTTGAAAAAATCAAGAAGTCATGGGCATTTTAGAAAACAATTAATAAAATTTAGTGATTTTTATGAATACCTACAGCTTTTAAAACCTTTCTTGTTGATACATACTTGGCACACCACAACACTCCATGCTCAAGTTTTCTATTTTCCCATTCATCAGTTTCCTCATTTTTTCCACGGCACAACATCTATGCTTTAGTTTTGGGAGTTTGACTTGCCCTCATCAAATTGACAAAGCAAAGGCTCCTCATGTGATCTAGGGAAAACCTAGGGTTGTTCCTCCAGTCGAGCCCCCGACACCTCTTCCACCACGCCATGGTTGGGGTAGCCTAGCCGGTGCGCCACATGGAGCCCAAGCGAACCACGTTGGGCACCTCCATCAACACCATGTCGATGAGCAGAACCCGCCAACTCTGTTTATTCAAAATTTACTAGTAGCCTATTTCCACTAGCATTTAGCAATCTTCTACGGAGTAACAAAATCAGATGGAGTACTTGACAACACATAATGCCTTGAGATGAGACCATCACGGACAGAGAGTAACAAGTTCAGAACAATGAGAGGACAAGGCCGTAAGTCAAGCATAAGGCTACTGACAATATACAGCATAGAGCTTTCCCACCTTAATTCTGATGGGAAAATAGTACATGTCACTTGTCCGGTACATCTGAGGCGCAGCATACAAAATCCCTATCTAGCTCCTAAGATTCAGATGAGAAGAATGGTACAAAACCAAGGCCCTATAGGACCTTACTGTGTAAAGAATATGTTATGTCCACAACATGTACAGTATGTACAAACTCCGTTCTTCAGTTTAACCACTCCCCGGCTGTTCAAACTGTTATATGCAGTCACCCCGTCATGCCCTTAGCTAGTATGCTGCCGTGGAATAAAATGATGGAACCGTTTCTGCAGCGTTCCACGGCATGTGCAAAGAGTCGATGCACACAAAAAATCGTCGTCAGTGGAATGAATGTCTTGGCTTCACAATGTTAAAGCGTTCTGTTGTAAACATCAAGCATGGTTGCTTTTTCCTGTAAAGGTAGCTGGAATATGATCACATACAGAACTAGAAAGGACGAAACCGAATTGGCATTTGATACTAGTAGTAACTTAATGATTGAAGTCTCTGACAGGCATTTAACCAATCAGATTTCACGGGAACACTTTTATATTGCAGATTCAAGTATGAAGCAAGAAAAGAAAGACCAGAACCATATTACAAGACAGGCAAAGCTATGTAGAAGAGAATAAACCAACTCTGTGAAACTGAACATTACTTTGTTTCATTCAATATATTGATCATGAACTCAGGAAAAATGCATGGCCACTCAAGCCCCTATCACGACAACTTTGTCATGAATATGTTGGGAATAAAACCATGTTCTAGTATGTGGCACGAAAAAATATATTTATATGCATTATTAACAGAAGTATAGCTGTTACGTCCATCAGCAAAGATGATGGCATAGTGATAAATAGTGTTATATTCAATAGTTGCACCGTCAGAGGAGAGCTAAGAAAGCATACCTCATTCTGTACACCGCTTTCTGAGGGGAACCAACGCATAAGGATGCCAAGGTGCATTACCACAGGAATCAGTTTAAAAATGAGGGGAGTTGTTACCTGCAGCAAGAAAGGAAAAGTAAGTGACTAGACATGTATGTACATAAGAAGAGGCGGAGCGTAGTGTAGGCGAAAGTGGGCGGTAGCCCCCCGAGCTTTTAGATAATTAGTGAAGAATTTTTTTTTACAAGGTATAGATTAGAAAATTTAGAGCATTTTGCCCCCCCTGAAATTCAAGTTTTGTGTTTTGCCCCCCAGATTTTCTTGTCACGCTCCGCCACTGTACATAAGGCCCATCAAAAATAGCTTACCAAGCTAAGAGCAGTTGTTCCCAGTAATAACAGATACATTTTCCCCTACAAAACAGAATTTGGTAAGAACTTGGCATCATGCATGTATTATAGTGATACATAAGAATTTGAATGAGAACTTATGAATAAGATGGGAATAATTTACCCCAATAAGATGAAGATGTGAAGCACGACTCAGAAGCACAAAAGCAAATTCTCCAATCTGAGCTAATGATAGGCCAACCTTGGTAAGAGAAAAAATAAGAGTGAGAACATATTTCACTATTGCATAGATATTCATGGAATTACACTAAGAGAGAGGTACTTACGACGAAAGCTGTTCTGATGCTGTATCCAAATGCTTTTATGACAGCAGTTATGACTATACTCTTAACTATTATAACCAGTATAACAGCTGCGAGTAATATGTCAACATGATGCCACAAAAATTTAAAATGTATGAGCATGCCGATGCTTGCAAGGAAGAGTGCCGCAAATAAGTTACGTATTGCTTCCACCTTAAATAAAAGAAAATACATGAGAAAGAATGAGAGTTCAGGTGGACATTATGTCCAGCTTCAATTATTACAACGCAATACTATGCAAGATACTGCAGCAGTTCCACTATGAGCAAACTGGTAGGTCCACCCAAAGTGATCTAAGTTGTTAAATTGACAACACAAGTAAAGAAACAAAACAAAATTAAAGCCCAGTAAAGTCGGATCATGGCATAAAGTAGCAACATGATGCAGAATAGCACCTGCTCCATAGTATGCTGAGCAAAATCTGTGGTGGATATCATAACACCAGCAAGAAATGAGCCCAGTTCAAGACTCAATCCAAGATAATCACTGCACTGGCAAATACAAAGACATAACATCAGTCTATTTACAGAACTGATGTTGCAGGTAATAGTATGAATGTTGGTGAAAGTGAAATCGGTGCCAACAAAAACTAGTGAGAGGTCGTTATCCCACATGACAACACATCGTACACCATGGGCTTGTTCACCATATTTTCCATACTCTCATCATCTCGTACAATCAAGTACTCCCTCCGTCTCGAATTAGATGTCGGAGATTTGTCTAAATCCACATGTATCTATAAACTAAAATTCATTATGATACATGCGAATCTAGACAAATCTCAGACATAATTCGAGACGAGGGAGTATAACGTTTAAATAGTTCTTGAAGACAATACTGTACATAAAATGCTTGCCCCCTAAAAACTGCAAATATTGTTTAATGCCCAGCGCATGAGCTGTCCTGTATGTCAACTATGAACAAAACTACCAACACTATTGAGTGTTGACACCAAACATGATAATACCAGGCATTCCAGGTGCATTTTCACTGCTAATGAAAAAGAAATGCTTGAGCAAAAGCCACTGCTCCTGTTTGTTTCTCAAGAAAAATAAATGCTTTTAGAAAAAATGTACTACTGCTACTACTATAGCACAGGCAAGAATTTGATACTAATAACATTTTTCATACTGCATTGATAAGAGCATACTAAAGCCAATAATATAATGTGATGTAAGACATGAGGTAAAATAACCTTACCCAGGCTAGCAGCAAGCAAAAAGCGACAGCAGCCAACTGATACAGTTCATTTGTCTACATAGGTTAAAAAAACAAATTAGCAAGTGAGGTTAAACACTGAAATAACATCATAAAAATACTAAAATAATGTTTTGATTATATCATGACATCCTTGCAGAATAGAACATATAGTGTCTGCAATGTCGATTGTTCGGAATAAAAATAAATACTCGCTACATCATACAATACATACATTAATAACACTGTAATAGGGTCAATTTCTGTCATTTTAGTAAGCCTAGTCAAGTAGTGTGCCATGTCCCAAATGTGCATACATTCTTAACAGGTAGAAGGGTAAAAAAAGGCGGCACCAGACTGGTCAGGAATATGAAAAATCTATGCATATAAATAACAAAATAAGTGCCGGAACAGAAGAGGAACAACCCAGTTCACCTAACCTGTGATGATAACTGAACCATCAGTTTTAAGAATCGAGGGACAATTGACCAAGTCATCATATATGCAACTGTTACAAATATGGATAGCACGAGCAACCTGCACAAGAAAACATTATGCATTGCTCAAGGCACTGATATAACATTCCAATCACATAATTCGGATTTCTGCAAACTAGATATTCTGACAATAGTCTTACAATCTCCCCATTGATATCATTCCTCCAAATATGCCACTTGAACCACCCAGAACTGGAATGAGAGCAAACAGCAGGCCAACTGCACAATCCTGGAGAAAAGGGAACATGATACTCGTATATCAACTGAGCACAATTATATGATTAGCACATAACACCTACTTTTCATAAATCCTAAGAAATAACTGGCCGTTGAGTTGCGTAAATCCTACTAAAAGAGAAACAAAACTAATTTGATGCCTATCAATGCTTGGTTCACACGAGGATGAGGTAAGGTCTGTATATGAGAATGGTCCAACCCTTTCAGTTTCAACAGTCAGTGTCTATCTCCTCTCCCTTTCTACTTGAAACATTGAAATAAACAGCACTTCAGGCTTGCTGCTTGTAATCGGTGTGGTCCACCAATATGAAAGACCATAGTTACACAGTGCATACCAAGTTACCAGACATAAACTCACTTATAGCATGATAGAACAGACTCGTATGCAAGAAGGGCTACTAGCAGTGAAGGTTAGCTATATATATATCAGAAGCTCCTAACCTTGCAACTGAAATAAAGGTTTGTAGTGATTACTGATTTTTCTTTATCAAAATTCCTAGTGACATTTCCAAGTTCGTGACATTCAATACCAGTTATAGACCATAAAAAGTAGATAAATGAAATAATTGGACAAAGACCAAACCTGAAGGATAAGGGTACCAATAGTAACTTGACCATGGAGCGCATTTGTGCTACCCTTTTCCACTAAGAACTTGGAAACCTGCAAATTTTAGCAGTTCGAAGATTCACATTATTTAAGGTTAACAGATATAAGAATGAAAATCACTTATTGTAAGCACTGGTTCATATAATTGGGCCAAGCCCAACAAGTCATCCACATTTCCCCTAACTCTAGGTCGAATGCAGATACAACATCCCAAAAGTGAAAAAAGAAAGTGGAAACTGTGAAAGTCACGAATTGAACAATAGCCATCTTGAACAAACATAATTACCACTGCAGTAGACGACATTGACAAGAAAGTGCCAACAAATACTCCCTCGGATAATTTAGCACCACACAACTGGAAAACAATGGAAAATTTCACATTTAGTTAAGTGGCTTCTCCCACAGCACACTATAGATTAAAACATAGACTATTAAGAAATTGATAGTTAATGCAATACCGCAGCAGTTAGGCCACACAAGAACATGAACAAAGTAATCTGAAGTAGACCACCAAACACAGCAACATGACCAACCGCTTTCAACTGATGTAAATGAAAAACATGGTCAGAACTAAAACATGGTATACATTTATGAAAAATATACTAAAAAATGTAAGCCTTAGACCAAAACCATTAGCCATGTAATTCTCAAGTACCTTTGGCAATGAAAACTCAAGGCCAAGAGCGAAAAGAAGAAACACCACACCAAACTGTGCAAAGGTCTCCACCTGAGTTGGAAAAAAGAATTTAGGATATATGCAGTACTCATTTCAATAGCATACTTACGAGGTGAAAGGACAATACTCTTCTGATGTAATTGCTAAACAAGATAATGCTTCATTTATAATATTTTAATTTTTAAGGGGAATTTATGCTATTTTCAAGCATGAAACATAAGACAGGGAATAAATTTGGAAAATTCTTCATTTATATCAATCAAATAACTAATCTGGACTCTTGAGTGAACAAAATGTGTTTTTTTGACAGTGCCTGCTATGTTTTTTGGTGGACGTGATTAAGAAAATACGCACCAAAACTATAGAATAAAGATTTATATCGGAAGTCAGAGATACTTAGACTAATGATAAGATAGGAGTGTGATCCATAGGCTGTTAGTCACCATTTACCTGCACCATTTCGCTGATCAAGTTCAAGCCTCCAGGTCCAATAAGAGAACCAGCAAGTAGATAGCCAACAATAACCTGGAAAACAAACTCATAAATCAGGCCTCCTTAGGTAAGCCGTCTTAGCACTAAAGTATCGCAGATCTACTCACCGGCTGCCCCAAACAAGAGAATATGATACCACCGGCAGTCGCTGAAACAATTATAACCACTAGATCTTTAATCAATCTGCAATGCCAAAATTTTATGGATGGATTACTGGCAAGCAGAAGATTACAGATGCCACATAAATGTCAAGTATGAATAAACACTGACCTTAAATCTAACTGAAGGGTTGGATACTTTGTTTTCCGATTTGACATCACAAATACATTATCCTGAACAAAGTTACAGTTAGCAAAAAAACAAACTAATCAAACTGACTTAAACAGAAAGAAATAAGGATCCAGTTCTTAAGGGAATTCTACACACCTCTTTATCTATCACAGTCTCGGTGTCATCCACATTCTCATTCTGGCCCCCAAACATGTCACCTATTTGGAAAGGTCTTGAGGAACTGCAAAAGAACCCTTGTTTAAGTCAGAAACTTAAAACAGTAAGATGATACAGATTGAACAATTCTAACAGCTAATCATGTTCATATTCTAGCCATACTTTGCCTGCTGTGAATCATTTTTCTTGTCGTGTGTGATAACTGCTACAGTCTCCAGAACAGCCTGAACAAACACAAAAGATAAGGTTACCATCTTGCAAACTACTTTGGCAGAAAAAGAATCAGATAAAAACAAATTATCAGTTCCTATCTCAGAAGGAACATCATGTGTAGATCGATTTCCTCGGAATGCCAAATTAGATACTGAGAGCAAATGGACAAGGAACTAACAGAAACACGTAGCAGGGATACACCACACTAACATCATGGGAGTCTAGGTGCATTTCCAACAGAGTTTCATAAGTAGAACCCCAAATTTACAAAGTATATTGGTCCCATAGCATAAACATTGACTTGGTAACATTTGTTATACACCCTACAGAAACAGAAAACGTGCCTATGTAATATTTTGACTACAGGTCTGCTTAAGTACTTATGACTACCAGGGCCATTCATGTAGACATAACTGTTTCTGGATGTTCTTTTAATTTATTTCGAAGAGAAATATCACCTCACTGGAGCTCTTTCCTTTCAATTTTCATAGGTAACAATCTGATGCAATAGTGCTTGTTGTACCAAACAACCAGCGTTGCTATGTCCAGTCAGTTTGCACTATATATCTTACAGAGTACAGATAATGGCTTTTTGGCAAGCATCCATCATTCTTGGAGGAAAAGAGAGTTTTTAAAAGGGAAAAAAGCAACGTGTACGCAAGAGGGAAGTCACACCTACTTGATGATCTGAGATGCTGTTGTTGAAGCTATTCTTGTCTGGTACTGAAAAATGAAGAAAAAAGCAATTCATCAACATAACAGAAAAAGGTGCAGTGTGGTCGTATTATGCTAACTACCAAAAATAGTTGAAACTACCAGACCATGAGCGCATAGTATATCAAGTATATGCGGAGAACGCAATACAGGCATTAGGAGGTGTTAAACCCCGAATTCTCATGGCCTGGCAGGAATCCGCTGACGAGCCACTGGCCATTACCATCAGATTCAAAACTCACCTAGGAAAAAAATGTCTCCTAGCTAGTACCACCTCCACATGATGGTTCGACAGAAAAGAGTATCCCCTAAGGCAGTGCAGATCTAGACGAGCAAGGCGAGGCGGCGGGGATCGGTATCGTACCCTCCTGTGTGTCGCTGTCGGAGAACTCCTTGTCGAGCACGCGGCCGAACATGTCAGCGATGCTGTTGTCCGCCGCGGAGGCGTTGTGTGTGCCGTTGGCGACGAGGCTCCCGTAGAACTTCTCCCGCGTCTCCTTGTCGGGCCTCCCCGCGGCGAGCGGCGCGAGGACGAGCGCCACCGCGAAGGCGAATAGGGCGGCCGTGAAGCGCCGGCGGGACCGGGGTCCCGCGGCGTGGGGCGCCATCCGGATCGAGCGCGAGGCCAGGCGAGGCGAGGCGAGGCGAGGGGTAGGAGGTGGGAGGGAGGGAAGGAGAGGGGGGGCTGTGCGGGTGCGGGTGGCGCGTCGGGGTCGGGGACTTTGATTCCGCGGGAAGGCTGGCAGGCAGGTCGGTTGGCGTGGTGGCGCCGTCGTCGTCGGAGCACGAGGCGAGGCGTCGCTGCGTATGACGACGGTGTGGTGCGGCGCGGTGAGGTGGGTTATGCTATACTTTGGTCTTTGGGGGAGTTGGTTCACCGGCGCGCGGTCGCTGGCACCTGAGCCTGGCGCGGCGGTGGAGGGGCCCACGGGCCAGCGGGTCGTTCCAGCAGAAATTCTCCAAGATTGTCCTCTGACTTTGCACGAGCGTGTCTACACCTTTAAGATAGATCAAGCTTGCTCTTAGCTTTAGTTGTGAATTTAGATTTTTTTACAGGAATTTAGATTTTTTATTTAAAATGAGACGGTTGTTTTATTTATTTTGCCACGACACGGGAAGGGTTTGTTGGCTGAATATTCTACGGAGTTGAAAATGTCAGACATGGCAGCTTCGCCACATGACGCATCCTTGAGCGTGATAGCTTCACATGTCATGATCCAAAAGAAAAAAGAAACATAACTAATAATCCATGTGGCGTCAGTGCGTTAGTCACGTCCCTCCCCTCCACGTAAACAGCAGACGGGAAGGTAAAGGTTGATCAACACCGTTTACCTGGTAAAACGGATTTAACCATTTGAAATCGCAACATCTATGCATTATCGTCAAAGACTTTATTTTTGGGGCAGCACTACGCGTTCCTCGGAGATCGGCGGTTTTTATCCCCGGGTCCCAGTCAACCACATGCCCACTTTTTTATGTCTAAAAGGCTGCTTTTGCTATAAAATAGCCCGTTTTTGTAAAAAAAAGGTTCGGGTCAAAAAAAGAACAGACATGCCAAACTTCGCCAGAGAGTTCGCTGGAGACCTCACCGGCGACCTTGTAGCAAAAACAAATTCTAATATAGCAAAATAGACTTCGCCGAAAAATATCACCGGAGACCCTCGCCAGAAAAACTCGTCGGAGACCTTGTAGCATAAAATTTATGCTATTGTAGCAAAACCATAAAACTTTTGTAGCAAAATATTTCTTCTAATATAGCAAAGGGGACGTTGCCGGAGACTTCGCCGGAGACACCGTAGCTAAACCATAGAGACTAGTTGTAGCAAAAAATATATGCGAAAGTAGCAAAAAATATATAAATACATAGCAAAAAAATATAATAAGATAGCAAAACGCTCGTAGACAAAAACAAAAGTAGCGACACCGGTTAACTAGAGTAGCAAGCACTCTAATCTGTGATAGCAACATCAGACGCCGTGTGTAGCAAAATCGTCTGTCATCGGTAGCATCTTAGGCATCTCCTAGCACAACCATCTGCGCGGCAGCACAACCCCATGGACAGCCCGAAGCTCCACATTGAAGGGTTTCGCAACATAGTAAAACAATAAATTTCTATGGATGCGAACGGGAAAGCCAAGATCTAATCTAGGATATGCAATCAACGAGAGGGATGGATGAGATCATACCCTTGAAGAAATCGCACAGCGGAACGTTCAACAGAATGTGGTTGATGTAGTCGTACTAGCCTTCTCCTCCTCGCGATCCGATCTGATCCAACGCCGCAAGTGGCAACGCCTCCGAGAGATGCACACGTACGGCACCGCGACGTCTCCTCCTTCCTCGGTCCAGCAAGTGGGGTGGAGAGATAGATTGGATCTACAACACGACGGCGTGGTGCAAAGGTGGAGAGTTTCTGCGGCAGGCTTAAACGCTGCAATCGGAAGAGAGAGATCGGAGGCTGCTGGGTGGCTAGGGTTCAAGGAGGGGTGGTAGGAGGTGCGCCTGCCCTCTTTATATAGAGGATGGCGGCCCTTGCCCCTCCTCCAAGCCCTAGGGGCGGCCACATGAGGTGGAGTGGAAAGTCTCCCCCCCCCCTTCTAGAAGATCCCCTAGGGTTTTGGCCGGCTGGGCCTATGGGGCCTTGTGCCCCTGGACCAATGCGGCCAGGGCACTCCCTCGTAGGCCCACGCCCCCTCTGACAAGTGGGTCCACGTTGGTCCCACTCCGGAAGCTTCTAGAACCTTCCGATACAATACCGAACATTCCGAAACAATTCCGAAATCCAAAAACTGCTTTCCTTTATATGAATTTATTCTCCGAACCATTCCGGAACCTCTCGTGATGTCCTGGATCTCATCCGAGACTATGAACAAAAACTCATAAACCAATTATCCATTCTATCCTAGCGTCGAGGCACGTTAAGTGTGTGACCATACGGGTTCGAGAATATGCAGACATGATCTACTATCAATAATCAACAGCGGGATCTGTAAACCCATATTGACTCCCACATATTCATCGATGATCATATTGAATGAACCACGATGCTAGGATTCAATTAATCCCATATTTATATTCCCTTTGTCACGCGATATTTTACTTGCCTGAGATTCGATCGTTGGTATCGGCATACCTAGTTCAATCTTGTTCACAGCAAGTACTTTACTCGTTCCGTAATCCGATATCACTTTATGACTAACTCCTTAACCACATGCTTGCAAGCGGTGTTGATATCGATTACCGAGTGGGCCCGAAGTATATCTCTCCGACTTGGGAGGAACAAATCCCATCTCGATACATACAACCCAACAAGTACTTTCCGATCACCTGAGAGACACCTTTATGATCACCCTCTCATAGGATGACGTTTGATGACCTCAAAGCTTTCTTAGATACCGGGAGTTGCATTATCTCATGGTCTAAGGAATACAATATTTAACATAAGAAAAAGCTTCGCAAAGATGAACACGATGACACGATCTAATTGCTCTGCTTGATTTGGGTCTGTCCATCATATCATTCTCCTAATGATATGATCTCATTATTAATCGACAACTCATGTTTATGGTTAGGAAACCTTAACCATCATTAATCAATGAGCTAGTCCATAGAGGCGTACTAGGGACACGGTGTTGTTCATAAACCACACAAGTATCAAAGTTTCCGCTTAATACAATTCTAGCATGGAATATAAACTTTATCATGAACAAGAATTATAACAATAACATATTTATTATTGCCTCTAGGGCATAATTCCAACAGTCTCCCACTTGCACTAGAGTTAATAATCTAGTTTACATCTCGCAACAATCTAACATCCATGGCATTGAGGTGCTGATCATGTTTTGCTCGTGGAAGAGGTTTAGTCAATGGATCTGTGACATTCAGATTAGTATGTACTTTGCTAATCTCCAGATCTCCATCTGTTATATAATCTCGAATTATATGAAATCGGCGGTTGATATGCTTGGTCTTTGGACGATATCTTGGTTCCTTAGCCAATGCCATGGCGCCAGTGTTGTCGCACAATATCTCCAGTGGGTCCAAGGCACTTGGAACCACACCAAGCTCAGTGATGAAGTTCCTGATCCAAACTCCTTCACTTGACGCTTCTGCAGCAGCCATGTATTCCGATTCTATTGTAGATCCTGCGATCACGCTTTGCTTGCAGCTTCTCCATCTCACAGCTCCTCCATTCAAAATATAAACGTAGTCTGTCTGAGATTTCGAATCATCCGGGTCGGTGTCTAAACTAGCGTCGACGTAACCTTTTACGACGAGCTGCTCATCACCTCCATAGACCAAGAACATTTCTTTAGTCCTATTTAAATACTTTAGGATGTTCTTTACGGCTGTCCAGTGTTCCACTCTTGGATCACTTTGGAATCTGCTCGTCAAACTAAGAGCATTGGACACATCTGGTCTAGTACACAGCATGGGATGCATGATAGAACCTATGGCCGAGGCATATGGCACTTTGTTCATGGTTTCTCTATCGTTTACCGTAGCTGGACACTGAGCCTTGCTCAATATCTTACCTGACAACATGGGCACTGAACCTTTCTTTGCATTATCTGTTCTGAACCTTTTCAGAATTTGTCTAGGTATGTACTTTGGCTTAAAGCTATTAGGCGTCTTTGTCTATCTCTATAGATTTTGATGCCTAATATATAAGCAGCTTCTCCTAGGTCTTTCATTGAAAAACATTTATTCAAATAACTCTTCACATCGTTAAGCATACCAATGTCATTTCCAATAATCAATATGCCATCCACATATAGTACTAGAAATGTCACTGAGCTCCCACTCACTTTCTTGTAGATACAAGCTTCGTAGCAATTTGGAACAAATCCAAAGCTCTTGATCACTTGATCAAAACGAAGTTTCCAACTCCGAGATGCTTGCTTCGGTCCATAAATGGAACGCTCAAGTTTGCACACCTTATCAGCATCCTTAGGATCGACAAAACCTTCGGGCTGCATCATATACAACTCTTCATCAATGTTTCCATTGAGGAACGCAGTCTTGACATCCATCTGCCATATTTCATAATCATGCAACGCAGCAATTGCTAATAAAATCCGAATGGACTTAAACATCGCTATGGGAGAGAAAGTCTCATCGTAGTCAACACCTTGAACTTGTCGAAAACCTTTCGCGACAAGTCGATCTTTATAAACAGTAACATTACCATCCGCGTCTGTTTTCTTCTTGAAAATCCATTTGCACTCAACGGCCTTACGGTCGCTAGGAGGGTCCACCAAAGTCCATACTTGGTTTTCGCTTATGGATCCCAATTCAGATTTCATGGCCTCTAGCCATTTCTCAAAGTTTGGGCTCATCATTGCCTCCTCATAGTTCGCAGGTTCACTGTTGTCTACCAACAAGACAGTTAAGACAGGGTTACCGTACCACTCAGGAGGGGCACGTGACCTTGTCGACCTGCGACGTTCAGTAGTAGCATCGTCCGAAGCTTCATGATCCTCGTCATTGTAGGGTTTCGTAGCATGGAAAACAAAAAAATTCTACCGCATACAAACAAACAAGCCAAGATCTATCTACTAGATTGTAGCAACGAGTCGATAGAATAACTCACCCTCGAAGATTCCAAAGTGTTTAACGAGAGCGGATTCTCATGGGTGATGTAGTCGTACTCTTACCGATCTCAAGATCGCATAGACGATCCTTCCTGCGTTCAAAGGCGCTCCTTGATCGGTCACCGCGTTCGGTGACTGACGAAGACCTTCCTCTCCTTTTTCCAAAGAAAATGGAGGTTGTAGCACTCTCCTCGCATTCGGCAACTGGCGTGGTACAGGAAGTAGAGGGAGATCTCGCAGGCTTCGCCTTGCGGAGTGAGTATGGTGGAGTATGAGAGAGTCCTCGACGATCTAGGGTTTAGACACGAGGATGGGCAAGCGGCTGACTGGGGTTTAGCTAGGCGGTGGCGGTTTGCCCTAGGCGCGGCTATGGAGGCGGCGGCGGCTTGGTACTAGGGTTTAGAGGTAGGAACTTGTGTGTTCTAGGAGGGGAGCCCTGCCCCTCCTTATATAGGTGGAGGGGGCCGGCCAAGGGAAGAGGAGTCCCTCCCCAACTCGTCTTGGTGGTGCACCGGCGGTGGGAGGAGGAACTCCTCCCCCAAGTCGGTTTCCACCTCCCTCTCCACTTCCCAAAACTAGCCGTTTGACTTTCAAACTTGGCGTTTGACTTTTCAAACTAGGATTTGAATAAACCCTCTATTTTGTTGAGCGATGACACCGAGTATATGATGCAATTATACCAACTTTATATAACACATTCATGTACCCTTCCCCTCCGGAGTGCCGGACATTCCGGAACCTTCTAGAACATTCCCGATGAAAACACCGGAACCATTCTCCAACTCCGAAACAAGACTTTCCTTATATGAATCTTATTCTTCGGACCATTCCGGATCTCCTCGTGATATCTCGAATCCTATTCGAGACTCTGAACAACATTCGGACTTTTCTCATCATTCCATAACTACTCAAACAACGTCGAATCCTTAAGTGTGTCTCCCTACGGTTCGTGAATTATGCGGACATGATCGAGACACTTCGCCGAACAATAACCAATAGAAGAATCTGGAAATTCATATGGCTCTCACATATTTCTACGATTACTTTGCGATCGAATGAACCACTTACATACGATATCAATTTCCCTTTGTCTCACGATAGTTTACTTATCCGAGGTTATGATCGTCAGATCTACGCATACCTAGTTCAACCTCGTTCGATAAGTACTCTTTTCTCATTCCCGTGATATGTGATCCCTTGTGAGCCAGTCACATGCTTGCAAGCTAATTGGATGATATTTCACCGAGAGGGCCCAGAGTATATCTATCATCATATGGATGGACAAATCCCACTCTTGATCCATGTGTCTCAACCAATACTTTCCAAACACTCAATGCCACCTTTATAGCCACCCAGTTACGGTGTGGTGTTTGATGTCATCAAAGCATCCATCCGGTAAAGGTGATATGCATGATCTCATGGTCGAAGGAATTAGATTACTATGTATCAGAAAGCATATAGCAATTGAACTATTAAAATGACTTGATCTTTATGCTACGCTTATCTATAGGAGTATGTCCACCATATCATCCTCCTAACGATATGATCTTGTTGTTAATAACATCTCAATGTTCATGATAGGGAAACCACAATCATCTGTTAACCAACAAGCTAGTATTATATAGAGGATTTACTAGGGACTCTTATTTTAGTCTACAAATCACACAAGTATTAATGTTTCCTTGTTAATACTATTATAGCATGAATGTAAACATTTATCATAAACACAAAGATATAATAATAACTATATTTATTATTGCTTCTAGGGCATATCTCCAACAGTCATTAGCTTCCTCTATTGTTGGTGCAGACGGCACTGGAACAATTTCAGGTGTTGCGCTACTCTCCAACTCAAGAGAAGGTTCAATAACCTCGTCTAGCTCTACTTTCCTTCCACTCACTTCTTTCGAGAGAAACTCCTTCTCAAGAAAGGATTTGTTCTTTGCGACAAACACTTTGCCTTCGGATCTGTGGTAGAAGGTATACCCAATCGTTTCCTTAGGGTATCCTATGAAGACGAATTTCTCCACTTTGGGTTCGAGCTTGTCCGACATCAACTTCTTGACGTAAGCTTCACATCCCCAAACTTTAAGAAATGACAACTTAGGTTTAGCACCAAACCACAGTTCATGCGGTGTCGTCTCAACGGATTTAGATGGTGCCCTATTTAAAGTGAATGCAGCGGTTTCTAATGCATAACCCCAAAATGATAACGGCAAATCTATAAAAGACATCATTGATCGTACCATATCTAATAGAGTTCGATTTCGGCGTTCAGACACATTGCGCTGTGGTGTTTCGGGTGGCGTGAATTGCAAAATGATTCCACTTGATTTAAGATGCGTGAGAAAATCATAACTCAAATATTCACCTCCACGATCGGATCGTAGAAATTTAATTTTCCTGTTACGATGGTTTTCCACTTTGTTCTGAAATTCTTTGAACTTTTCAAACGTTTAAGATTTATGTTTCATTAAATAGATATACCCATATCTACTTAAGTCATCAGTAAAAGTGGGAACGATATCCACCGCGCGTCGAAACACTCATTGGTCCGCATACATCGATATGTATGATTTCCAACAAGTCCGTTGCTCACTCCATCATTCCGGAGAGCGGGGTTTTGATCATCTTGCCCATGAGGCACGACTCGCACGTGTCAAATGATTCAAAATCAAGAGACTCCAAAAGTCCATCAGAATGGAGTTTCTTCATACGTTTTACACCAATATGACCTAGACGGCAGTGCCACAAATAAGTCGAATTATCACTATCTACTTTGCATCTCTTAGTCTCAATGTTATGGATGTGTGTTTCATGTCTTTCGAGATTCAGAAGAAATAAACCATTCATAGCAGGTGCATGACCATAAAAGATGTTACTCATATAAATAGAACAACCATTATTCTTCGATTTAAATGAATAACCGTCTTGCAATAAACACGATCCAGATATGATGTTCATGCTCAACGCAGGCACATAATAACATTTATTAAGGTTTAAAACTAATCCCGAGGGTAAAACTAAGGAGAGCGTGTCGACGGCCATCACATCAACTCTTGATCTGTTGCCAACGCGCATCGTCACCTCATCCCTTGCTAGCCGCCGTCTATTCCGTAGCTCCTGTTTCGAGTTACAAATATTAGCAATCAACCAAAGATCAAATACCTAGGCACTACAACGGCTAGTAAGGTAAACATCAATAACATGTATATAAAATATACCTTTAATGGTGCCACCTTCTTGTCCGCTAAGTACTTGAACGATAGCTTCAAGGACCCTTGTCCTTGCAATAGAAGCACTCAAAGGTCCGCTTAGGTCCAGACTTGAGCTTCTTCTCGGCAGGGCAACGCTTCTCAGCCGCCTTCCTTGAAGGACTTCTTTGCCCCTTACCTTTCTTAAACGGGGGCTTGTTGACCATCAACGCATGATTATCTTTCTTGATGTCCACCTCATGACCTTGACTTAGTGAAGAGCTCAATGATCGTATCGGTGGAACCAATCGATTATGAGTAACTACAAAACCTTTGTAGCTAGGAGGAGTGATTGCAGACTCCGTCAATCTTGAGCTCTTCCGAATCTTGCATCCAGCTTGCTCAAGACGTTGAGTGTAGCACATCTTAATGGCGTGCTCACTAACGGAACTCACTTCCTCCATCTTGCTTAAAGAATTTCTCGAGAGATCTCATATATCTCGAACGCATGAGTCTCAAACATGGTTTCGCCCTCAAGAATCTCAAAGGGCGGCGAACTTCTCAAACGATTTTGAAGGTCCGATTCCATAGCAAACAACATGGTGCTCTTAATCACACCATAATCATCTTTGCGCCGATCGATAAACCTTTTTCATCACCAGGCGCATCTATAGCAGGCGTCACCTAGCGCTTTCAAGGACATAGTCCTTTTGTCCGCCATGAGAATGATTCTCGATCATGGAACCAGTTGGTGAAGTTAGACCCATTGTTCTTAAGCTTTTCTTTCAAAGAAAAGCGTTGAAGTTGAAGTTGGACTTAGCCATTTGATCTACAAAATTTGCAAGTACAATTTAGACTATGTTCATGATAACTAGTTCAACTTAATCAAATTACTAGATGAACTCCCACTAAATTCAACATCCCTCAAGTTGTTTAGTGAACACGATTCAAATTCACCACACCTAATCCGATCTTCACGAGAAGTGATGTGGTTTCAATGGTGGACAACAAAGTGTCAATCATATCATTCATATGACTCATGCTTAACCTTTCGGTTCATGTGTTCCGAGGCCATGTCTATACATGCTAGGCTCGTCAAGTCAACCCCAAGTATTTCTGCGTGTGCAAAACTGGCTTGCACCCGTTGTATGTGAACGTAGAGTTTATAGCACCCGATCATCACGAGATGCTTGAACACAACGAACTTTCGCAACGGTGCATACATGGGGAGAACACAATTTTATCTTGATCTTTAAGTGAGGAATCATCTTATAATGCTACCGTCGCGATCTAAGCATAATAAGATACATAAAAGGATAAACATCACATGTATATAATTTTATCTAACATGGTATAGCCAATCTCCACGCAATGATCTCCATCTTGTGTGTGCCAGCATGATATCCATCACTCCACCATGATTGCCTCCACCACGAATAGCAAGTACAACTATTGCTAACTACTTAGCGATAAAGTAAAGCTGTTACATGGCGTATAAGAAGTTGACACACAGGTCATACACAATTATAAAGACAACCATATGGATCCTACCGGTTGTGTACTCATCGACATGCAAGTCGTGAAATATTACAAAACATGATCATTGCATACAACATACACATCATATCTTGGGCCATACCATATCACAGAAACACTCCTTGCAAAAACAAGTTAGACGCCTCTACTTTGTTGTTGCATGTTTTACGTGGCTTATGGGAATAGCAAGATAAGAACGATTCTTACCTACGGAAAGCCACAATGGTGATATTATGGTTGCCAACATCCGGTGTAAATCCCATGACAACTATAGTGAGAGAAACTGGCATCCACCAGGCGCATGTGTGGAACAAGCCACACGTCAAGTGCGGAGCCGGTCTCGCGAACGAGGTCGCGTAAGTTGGCACGACCGCTTCGATCTCACTACCCCGCGTCATAACAAGTACACAACAAGAGGCTTGCAACAGAAAACATCAACGCCCGCAACAAGCATGTTGCGTTCTACTCGTGAAACACATCTACGCATAGATCTAGCTCTCATACCACTGAAGGGTTTCGCAATATAGTAAATCAAAAACTTTCTACGGATGCGAACGGTAAAACCAAGATCTAATCTAGGAGATGCAATCGACGAGAGGGATAGATGATATCTTCATACCCTTGAAGAAATCGCAGATAAATGAACGCTCAGCGAACGTGGTTGATGTAGTCGTACTAGCCTTCTCCTCCTCGCGATCCGATCCGATCCAACGCTGCAAGTGGCAACGCCTCCGAGAGATGCACACATACGGCACCGCGACGTATCCTCCTTCCTCGGTCCAGCAAGTGGGGTGGAGAGATATATTGGATCTACAACACGACAGCGTGGTGCAAAGGTGGAGAGTTTCTGCGGCAGGGCTTCGCCTACGCGCGGTCGGAAGAGAGAGAGAGAGAGAGAGAGAGAGAGAGAGAGAGAGAGAGAGATCTAGAGGGCAGCAGGTAGGCGGCTAGGGTTCAAGGAGGGGTGGTAGGAGGGTGCGCCCCTGCCCTCTTTATATAGAGGGATGGCCGGCCCCCTTGCCCCCTCCTCCAAGCCCTAGGGCCGGCGGCCACAAGGGTGGAGTGGGGGGGGCAAGTCTCCCCCCTTCTAGAAGATCCCCTAGGGTTTCCCCTAGGGTTTTGGCCGTCTGGGCCTATGGGGCCTTGTGCCCCTGGCCCAATGCGTCCAGGGCACTCCCTCGTAGGCCCAAGCCCCCCTCCGACAAGTGGGGCCACGTTGGTCCCACTCCGGAAGCTTCTAGAACCTTCGCACAATACAACATTCTCAAACAATTTCAAATACAAAAGCTTCCTTTATATGAATCTTATTCTCCGGACCATTCCGGAACCTCTCGTGATGTCCTGGATCTCATCCGAGACTCTAAACAAAAACTCATAAACCAATTATCCATTCTATCCTAGCGTCGAGGCATGTTAAGTGTGTGACCCTATGGGTTCGAGAATATACAGACATGATCTACTATCAATAATCAACGGGGATCTCGAAACCCATATTGACTCACATATTCATCGATGATCATATCGGATGAACCACGATGCCGGATTCAATTAATACCATATTTATATTCCTTCACACGCGATATTTTACTTGCCCGAGATTCGATCGTTAGTATCGGCATACCTAGTTCAATCTCGTCACAAGAAGTACTTTACTCGTTCCGTAATCCGATATCACTTTGTGACTAACTCCTTAACCACGTGCTAAAGCGGCGGTGTTGATATCGACACCGAGTGAGCCCAAGTATATCTCTCCGACTTGAGGGACAAATCCCATCTCGATACATACCCAACAAGTACTTTCCGATCACTGAGAGACACCTTTATGATCACCTCTCATAGGATGACGTTGATGACCTCAAAGCTTTCTTCGACCAGGAGTTGCATTATCTCATGGTCTAAGGAATACAATATTTAACATAAGAAAAAGCTTCGCAAAGATGAACACGATGACACGATCTAATTGCTCTGCTTGATTTGGGTCTGTCCATCATATCATTCTCCCAATGAAATGATCTTATTATTAATCGACAACTCATGTCTATGGTTAGGAAACCTTAACCATCATTAATCAATGAGCTAGTCCATAGAGGCGTATTAGGGACACGGTGTTGTTCATAAACCACACAAGTATCAAAGTTTCCGCTTAATACAATTCTAGCATGAAATATAAACTTTATCATGAACAATAATTATAACAATAACATATTTATTATTGCCTCTAGGGCATAATTCCAACACAAATGGCCACCATGAGACACACGGGCGGAGCTGTAGGGCAGGTGGTGTTGGAGATATGCCCTAGAGGCAATAATAAATATAGTTATTATTATATCTTTGTGTTTATGATAAATGTTTACATTCATGCTATAATAGTATTAACAAGGAAACATTAATACTTGTGTGATTTGTAGACTAAAATAAGAGTCCCTAGTAAAGCCTTTATATAATACTAGCTTGTTGGTTAATAGATGATTGTGGTTTCCCTATCATGAACATTGATATGTTATTAACAACAAGATCATATTGTTAGGAGAATGATATGGTGGACATACTCCTATAGATAAGCGTAGCATAAAGATCAAGTCATTTTAATAGTTCAATTGCTATATGCTTTCTGATACATAGTAATCTAATTCCTTCGACCATGAGATCATGCATATCACCTTTACCGGATGGATGCTTTGATGACATCAAACACCACACCGTAACTGGGTGGCAATAAAGGAGGCATTGAGTGTTTGGAAAGTATTGGTTGAGACAATGGTCATTGTGGGCGTTGATGCTTTTATTGTTGATTGCTTCTTGTGTACTTTGCATCTTGCGGTATGTTGGGATGAAGCGGCCCAGGCTAACCTTACATGACATCGTTCATGAGACTTGCTCCACGCTTGACATGGAACTTGTATTGCATAAGTGGCTTTGCGGGTGCCTGTTTCTCCTAGCATAGTTAAGATCCAATTTACAACGGGTGATTAACAATACTAGTATCAGTGTTGTGGTTCATGTTCGTAAGTTAGAACGACACTTATTGAAAGCCCAAAAACCACGTAAAATATGCAAAGAAAGTAGAGGCGTCTAACTTTGTTTTGCAGGGGTGTGCTGTGATGTGATATGGCCATGATTGTGATTATATTTGATGTATGCAATGTTCCATATTGTAAGTTGGCAACCGGCAGGAGCCATATGTTGTCTTTAATTTATGTTAAGACCCGCATGTCTATTCAAAGTAGTTGTAATATTTGAAGCCGGTGGACGACAACCATGGAGAAGCGTCATTGACCTTGATGCAATGCCGGTGATGATGGAGATCATGTTCGTGCTAGAAGATGGACATCGGAAGCACAAAGAAGATAGGCCATATCATATCACATATTATGAATTGCATGTGATGTTAATCCTTTATGCATCTTGTATTGCTTAGTAGACGACGATAGCATTATAAGATGATCCCTCATGCACATGAATTTCAAGTCATAAAGTGTTCACCCTTAGCTAGCACCGTTGCTAAAGCTTGTTGTTTCGAAGCACCACGTGATGATCGGGTGTGTTAGATTCCGCAAGTGTATACAACGTGAGCAATCCAGATTTGCTCATGCGGAAACTAAGGTTTGATCTTGACGAGCCTAGCATGTACAGACATGGTCTCGGAACACGGATCACCGAAAGGTAAAGCATGAATCATATAGTAGATATGATGAACATGTCGATTGTTCGCCATTGAAGTTACATCAACTCTCGTGATGATCGGTGTTGATGTGGTGGATTTGGTTCGTGTGATCACTAAAACAATGTGAGGGATATTGTTTTGAGTGGGAGTTCACCTAGATTAATTTTATTATTAATTTGAACTCAATTTGTCATAAACTTAGTCTAAACTATTGCAAATATATTGAAGATAAGTTGAAAAACAATCGAAGCAACTTCGCGGATTGGTTCCGCAATTTGAGGATTGTCCTCACAGCTGGTAATTTGACCTATGTCTTTGGATGCACATGGTGACCCACGCAAATGATCTGCCGATGAAGTAAAGAATGTTTACCTCACTCGGAAGACTCAAGACTCCACAATCCAAAGGTGCTATCTTGTATGGTTTAGAATCGAGCTTGTAAAAGGTTTGAGAATTTAGACCCATATGATATTGTCGAGGATCTCAAATTGATCTTTGAGACTCATGCGGCAATTGAAAGCTATGAGGCTTCTGAAAAGTTCTTTAACTGCAAGATGGAAGAGGGCAGCTCCATCAGTGAGCATGTGCTTAAGATGTCTGGGCACGCAAACAAACTTCAAAGCTTGGGTATAGTGATTCCTAATGCTTTGGGGATTTACCGCGTCCTCCAATCACTACCACCAAGTTACAAGAACTTTGTGATGAACTACAACATGCAAAACATGAACAAGACGTTGCCAGAACTCTTTGCCATGTTGAAATCTGCAGAAGTGGAGATCAAGAAAGAGCACCAAGTGTTGTTGGTCAATAAGACCACCAAATTCAAGAAAGGCAAGTCTAAGCAGAAGGGACACTTCAATAAGGGTGGTGAGAAAGTTACCACGCCAACGAAGAAGACCAAGGCTGGACCTAAGCCTGATACTGAGTGCTTTTACTGCAAGGGAGAAGGTCACTGGAAGCGGAATTGCCCAAAAGTACTTGGCGGATTTGAAGAACGGCAACATCAAGGAGAAAGGTATATCTGATATACATGTTATTGATGTGTATCTCACTAGTACTCGTAGTAGTGCCTGGGTATTTGATACTGGTTCGGTTGCTCATATTTGTAACTCAAAGCGGTCTTTGCAGAATAAGCGGAAGCTAGCGAAGAACGAGGTGACGATGCGTGGAAATGGATCAAAGGTTGATGTGATCGCGGTCGGCACGCTACCCCTTCATCTACCATCGGATTAGTTTTATACATAAATAATTGTTATTTGGTGCCTCGTTAAGCATGAACATTATATCGGGATCTTGTTTATTGCGAGGCGGTTACTTGTTTAAGTCCGAGAATAATGGTTGTTCGATTTATATGAGTAATATGTTTTATGCACATGCACCTTTGATAGATGGTCTATTCTTATTGAATCTCGATAGTGGAAATACACATATTAATAACATTGAGGCTAAGCGTTTGAAATCGGCGATAACTCGACCTATATGTGGCAATCGCTGTCTTGGTCACATTGGAGTGAAGCGTATGAAGAAACTCCATTCCGATGGACTTCTTGAATCACTTGATTTCGAATCACTTGAAAGATGCGAAGCATGTCTGATGGGTAAAATGACTAAGACTCCATTTTCTGGTATGATGGAGCGAGCTACGAACTTATTGGAAATCATACATACCGATGTGTGTTGTCCAATGAGTGTAGCATCGCGCGGTGGTTATCGTTATGTTCTTATCTTCACGGATGACTTGAGTAGATATGGGTATATCTATTTCATGAAACATAAGTCCGAAACTTTCGATAAGTTTAAGGAATTTCAAAGTGAGGTAGAGAATCAACGTAACAAGAAGATTAAATTTCTACGTTCTGATCGTGGAGGTGAATATCTAAGTTACGAGTTTGGCGAGCATTTGAAGAAATGCGGAATACTTTCACAATTGACACCGCCGGGAACACCACAGCGTAATGGTGTGTCCGAACGTCGTAATCGAACTCTCTTAGATATGGTTCGTTCTATGATGTCACTTACAGATTTACCGCTATCATTTTGGAGTTATGCATTAGAAACAGCCGCATTCACTTTAAATAGGGCACCATCTAAATCCGTTGAAACGACGCCGTATGAATTATGGTTTGGGAAGAAACCTAGATTGTCGTTCCTTAAAGTTTGGGGTTGCGAAGCCTATGTAAAGAAGTTACAGCCGGACAAGCTTGAACCCAAAGCGGAAAAATGCGTCTTCATAGGATACCCGAAGAAAACTATTGGGTATACCTTCTATCATAGATCCAAAGGCAAAATCTTCGTTGCCAAGAATGCATCCTTTCTATAGAAGGAATTTCTCTCGAAAGAAGTGACTGGAAGGAAAGTACAACTCGACGAGGTTGTCGAACCTTCTCTCGAAATTGCGAGTAGCGCAGCACCGGAAGAAGTTCCTGTGGTGCCTGCACTAGTTAGGAGGAAGCTAATGATAATGATCATGAAACTTCGGTTGAAGTTGCTACAGAGCCTCGCAGGTCAAGGAGAACTCGTACCACTCCAGATTGGTATGATCCCGTTATGAGTGTCATGTTGGTGGACAACACCGATGACCCTGAGACATATGAGGAAGCAATGATGAGCCCAGATTCCAATAAATGGCAAGAAGCCATGAAATCCGAGATTGGATCCATGTACGAAAACCAAGTATGGACTTTGGTGGACTTCTGGGATGGCGGAAGGTATCGAGAACAAATGGATTTTCAAGAAGAAAACAAATCTTGATGGTAATGTTACTATCTATAAAGCTCGACTTGTAAAGGGTTTCGACAAATTCAAGGAGTTGACTACGATGAGACTTTCTCACGATGCGAAGCTAAAGTCTGTGAGGATTATGTTAACAATCGCTGCATATTATGATTATGAGATATGGCAGATGGATGTCAAAACAGCATTCCTCAATGGAGACATTGATGAAGAGTTGTATATGATGCAACCCAAAGGTTTTGTCGATCCTAAAGATGCTAACAAGGTATGCAAACTTCAATGGTCCATCTATGGATTGAAGCAAGCATCCCGAAGTTGGAATCAACGTTTTGATAAGGTGATCAAAAGTTTTGGTTTTATACAAACTTATGGAGAAGCTTGTATTTACAAGAAAGTGAGTGGGAGCTCTGTAGCGTTCTTAATACTATATGTAGATGACATATTGTTGATTGGGAATGATGTAGACCTTCTTAATAGTGTCAAGGAATATTTGAATAATAGTTTTTCAATGAAGGATCTTGGCGAAGCAGCTTACATATTAGGCATAAATATTTATAGAGATAGATCGATACGCCAAATATCATTGTCACAAAGTACATATTTGGACAAAGTTCTAAAGAGGTTTGGAATGGAAGATAGCAAGAAAGCGTTCTTGCCCATGTTGCCCAATACGACCTTGAGTAAAACTCAAAGTCCGACATCGGCAGAAGATAGAGAAAGGATGAGTAAGACTCTCTATGCCTCAGCCATAGGATCTCTGATGTATGCCATGCTATGTACTAGACCCGACATCGCATATGCTGTTAGTTTAACTAGCAGATATCAAAGTGATCCAAGAGTGGATCATTGGACAGCGGTCAAAAACATCCTCAAGTACTTAAGAAGAACTAAGGATATGGTTCTTTCTTATGAAGGTGATGAACAACTCGTTGTAAATGGTTACACCGATGCTAGTTGGAACACCGATCCGAATGATTCTAAATCACAATCTGGATACGTATTTATTTTGAATGGTGCGTGATTATGGAGGAGTGCAAAGCAAAGCGTTGTGGAGAGATCTTCAATGAATCGGAATACATGGCTGCGAGGCTTCACAAGAAGCGATATGGATGAAAGAGTTCATTACAGCTGGGTGTGGTTCCTAGTCTTGTTGGACCCAATGTCTATCTCTTGTGATAACATGGGCGCCATAGCCAATCGCAGAACCAAGGTCACACAAGAAGCTGAAGCACACCAAGCTACATTTTCACACTATTCGAGAACATATCCAAGATGGGGATATAAAGATTTGCAAAGTACACACAGATCTGAATGTGGCGGATCCGTTGACTAAACCTCTCCCGAGGGCAAAACATGACCAACACCAAACTGCCATGGGTGTTCGGTATATTACCATGTAATCTAGATTAGATGACTCTAGTGCAAGTGGGAGACTATTGGAGATATGCCCTAGAGGCAATAATAAATATAGTTATTATTATATCTTTGTGTTTATGATAAATGTTTACATTCATGCTATAAAAGTATTAACAAGGAAACATTAATACTTGTGTGATTTGTAGACTAAAATAAGAGTCCCTAGTAAAGCCTCTATATAATACTAGCTTGTTGGTTAATAGATGATTGTGGTTTCCCTATCATGAACATTGAGATGTTATTAACAACAAGATCATATCGTTAGGAGAATGATATGGTGGACATACTCCTATAGATAAGCGTAGCATAAAGATCAAGTCATTTTAATAGTTCAATTGCTATATGCTTTCTGATACATAGTAATCTAATTCCTTCGACCATGAGATCATGCATATCACCTTTACCGGATGGATGCTTTGATGACATCAAACACCACACCGTAACTAGGTGGCTATAAAGGTGGCATTGAGTGTTCGGAAAGTATTGGTTGAGACACATGGATCAAGAGTGGGATTTGTCCATCCATATGACGGATAGATATACTCTGGGCCCTCTCGGTGAAATGTCATCCAATTAGCTTGCAAGCATGTGACTGGCTCACAAGGGATCACATATCACGGGAGCGAAAAGAGTACTTATCGATGTGAGGTTGAACTAGGTATGCAGAGATACCGACGATCATAACCTTGGATAAGTAAACTATCGTGAGACAAAGGGAAATTGATATCGTATGTAAGTGGTTCATTCGATCGCAAAGTAATCGTAGAAATATGTGGGTGACATATGAATTTCCAGATTCCTCTATTGGTTATTGTTCGGAGAAGTGTCTCGATCATGTCCGCATAATTCACGAACCGTAGGGAGACACACTTAAGGATTCGACGTTGTTTGAGTAGTTATGGAATGATGAGAAAGAGACCGAATGTTGTTTGGAGTCTCGAATAGGATTCAGGATATCACGAGGAGATCCGGAATGGTCCGGAGAATAAGATTCCTATAAGGAAAGTCCCGTTTCGGAGTTGGAGAATGGTTCCGGTGTTTTCATTGGAAATCTTCTAGAAGGTTCCGGAATGTCCGGCACTCCGGAGGGGAAGTGTACATGAATGTGTTATATCAAGTTGGTATGATTGCATTATGTACTCGGTGTCATCGCTGAATAAAATAGAGGGATTAATCAAATCCTAGTTTGAAAAGTCAAACGCCAAGTTTGAAAGTCAAACGGCTAGTTTTGGGAAGTGGAGGGAGGTGGAAACCGACTTGGGGAGAGTTCCTCCTCCCACCGCGGCACCAAGCCGAGTTGGGGAGGACTCCCTCCTTGGCCCTCCACCTATATAAGGAGGCGGGGGCCTCCTGACACACAAGTTCCTACCTCTAAACCCTAGTACCAAGCCGGCATGGCACCCCTAGGGCAAACCGCCACCGCCTAGCTAAACCCTAGCCACGGCTTGCCTCCTCGGCGTGTCTAAACCCTAGATCGTCGAGGACTCTCTCATACTCCACCATACTCGCTCGGCAGGCGAAGCCTGCGAGATCTCCTCTACTTAGGTACCACCGTTGTCTTTGCGGGAATCGCGAGAGTGCTACAACCTCATTTTCTTTGGAACAAGGAGAAAGGTTTTCGTCACCTAGAACTTGTGACCGATCATGGGAGGCTGAACGGAGCAATGGGAAGGATCGTCTACGCGATCTTGAGATCGGGAAGAGTACGACTACATCACCCACGAGAATCCGCTCTCGTTAAACACTTTGGAATCTTCAAGGGTGAGTTATTGTATCGACTTGTTGCTACAATCTAGTAGATAGATCTTGGCTTGTTTGTTTGTATGAGGTAGCAATTTTTTGTTTTCCATGCTACGAAACCCTACAGGTGGCGGCGCGTCGGTGGGAGCTGCAGCGGCAGGCGGCTGCAGGAGCTATAGGCAGAGCTCGTGACTGCGGGGCGGTGCGGCGGGGCGTGCTCCGGGAGCAGCGCCTGAGCCATGCTTGGCGTGGCGAGCGAGGCGCAGCGAGCTTCCTCCATGGCTCTGGAGATGTGAAGACGGGAGAGCCATGGCGGGCGGTAGGAGCAGCGAGGTGGTGCCACGTGTTGGAGAAGATAAACAGTACGCACGCAGGGAGAAGATAAGGATAGAATCAGAGACGTGGGGTCAGAGAAAGTAACGTTCCGCGCGTGATGTACGACCCGGGGGATGGAAAACAGAAATCGGGCCAGAGAAAGTAACGTTCCGCTCGTGATGTACGACATGGGAATGGAAAGCAGAAATCTCCGAGAGAGTAGTATCATTTTTCTTATTTTTGAAAGAGAGATTGGCGGTATTGCTCTTTTATCTTTTTCTTGAAATGCACGCGGTTGGGTTGGTCGGCCCTGTCTCTGTAGCATGCTACTAATACAAAAAAATATATTTATTCTTCCCTGCAGGCCGCGAGAGAGGGACAAAATTAATCCAGCGAGCTCTGTTGGAACGAGCCCTTGGCGCGAATCTGGATGGACGGTTGCGAAACATTTGGATCGATGTGGACATGTGACCCTAGCTTCGAGTTAGCCGGAGGACACTATTTTGCATGTATTGCCTATGTTTAATAAAATATAAAACGTTTTAATACTACTCCATGTCCATGGTATGAGATAGCAGCCTGCTGAAAGATCTAGCTCAACTAGCTGAACGGCTCGATCAGCGACATATATTGGTTAAATATAAGCAGGTGGATGCGTCATGTAGAGCAATCACTGCTAATTAGTGGTCCTTTAACGAAATTTATTGCTAGAACACCGAGTTAACCATGTAACAACGCACTCGCATCCCAGTACCGGGTAGGGGACGATCCACCATGCTATCCATAAACTGTACTCCGTTTTAGAGGTAGAGGTAGATAGAGGTAGGGACCAATGAAGGAGTTCCGGCTGTGTAGATTTAGGTTTAGGCCCTGCTTGGCTGGCTGTTTTTTAGCCCAAAACGGGTATAACTTACTGTTCCTAATTTTTTATGGATCATATCTAAAACGGCGCTTGGTTGGCTGTTTAGATTTCCCCTTGTGCCAGGTTTCCGGCTGATTCCTCCCGTTAAAAACACGGACCATCGATGGTCATGCAAAAAATCCGCCGGTTCTGCCCATGCAATTCCCCCGGAGATAATTATGTGGGTATAAAATTAACAAAGTTTCCAAGCGGGGCCTAAGCTTAAGCTAATGATCCTCACAGGAAAAAAAAGTTGTCTGTGCATGGCTTTTTTTAGCAGCTGGATCTGTAGTCAGGCTCATAGCCCATCGTGAAAACAGAATCGACTGTCATTCATATGTAGGCAGGCAATCCCTATTTGCCGCCCAACGCGTGTTAATACCCTCCGCTCACCCAGGCGTGTGTGTTGGGCCGCTGGCCTATCTCGTTTTTTTTTGTTTCTTTTCATATTCTTTTTTTTTCTAGTTTCAGAGTTGAAAAATGTCAAATCTGAAAACGTATAGATTCAATAATATGTAGATTTAAATTTATTCAAATTTGAAACTATTTAGATTTTAACAAATGTTTTGAATTTGGAAATTGTTTAAATTCAAAATAGTCAAATTTGAAAATTATTCGAATTCAAAAAATATCAGATATGAAAATTATTCAGATTTAAGAATAAATAAAAATAGAAAAAAACCCAAAACCTGTGCCGGTTATTTTGGGCCCCATTTGCGCAGCCATGAAGGGACCCACGTGCATCACGTCTAGAGTCAAATGATTTTTTTGTCGAGCAGGGGAGTTATTGCTTTTTTTGTCTACGAGTTTCAACGCCCATGCTCTAAGGGGCCAAGTTTAGCTTATTATGGTCTTTCGTAAAGTTCGGAAGTTAATTGTCGAGAGAGACCATTTCACGACAAACTCGTCTTAATCAAATTTTTCTGTGACTTCTCCCATTTAGCTGGTTGGGTCCTTAATAGGGGTTAAACCCTTGGGTGGCCCGATCTTTACGGATCTCGTGATTAAATTGATGAGAAAAAGGATAATTTAAATAAAAATAATCTAAAAGTCAAATAAATTTAAATAATAAATCTTCTGGCAAACTATTTTACACACTAATCCTTTTCTGCAACTCTCGCCCGCGCGGCGCCGCACACATGGGTGCAACTCCACGACACACGGTGCTGCAGACTTGCCTAGCTGGCAAGATGCCACGCTGGCGCGCACTTGCGGCGTCAGGTTGCACGGCGCCGCAACCACTGCATCACCGCCTTGCACACACTGGCGTGGTGGGTCCTGACATCGCAAGTGTGGCGACATGGTAGGCGGTGCCGCACCCTTAGCTGCAGCGCCGTGGTGGATGGCGTTGCACGTCGAGCACGACTTAGCCGCGCCAATAGACGGAGACCACGACCCTCTTCGGCACCTCCATGCAGCCGGTCGTCGCCTAGGCCATGTCGGCATGCATGGCTCGTCAACTCCCGACTGCATGAGTTTCTCACGCAAGCTCCTGAACTTGAAGTCCTCGGTCTTGCGCCGCCCTTGATATATTGTGGATCTCCAGCGGCATTGCTGCTCCACGACGTCGCTCGAGTTGTCCTCGCTGTAGCTCGCGTCAAGCGAGTCGAAGAGGGCCGAGTAGTAGTGGATGGTCTCCAAAACGGGCAAGGAAAGATCCAGTGGGTGAGGTCCCGCTCACCATTGTCACCACCTTGGCTCCAACCTATGTATGATCCATGGTCCATATAGCAAGATCAGTACATCAAATTAAGGTGATTTTGTTGAGAACTAGGACAAACTCGAACATTTAGCATTGCCAAGCAAATGATATTTTGGTTAATTTACTTGGCTCCCTATACAATGCAAGCACGTTACCTTGGGCCGGATCAACTTTAGAGCTTAGCCTGGTCAACTGATTACTAGACAAGATGATAGTCATTTCAGTTTAATAATCGACCTTTGTGGCACTTGGAACAAAGAAAGTTGAAAAGCTTTTTTTGCATGAAAAGCTAGTCATGATGATAAGAACGTTTAGCTTGATCTAGTAACTTTCTTCTCGGATCAAACGGAGTATACTTGCAGTAGAGTAGTTTATATATTTCTTCTAGGATCACCAAAGATCACGGAAGAACATAGAAAGTTAGTCATAATGACGAACTTTTAGAGCTCCTAAATTAACGCCATCTTTTCATGTTAGTCATTAGATCAATCAATGGCGTACTTAGAATAGTACCATCGGTGCTTGATGCTTGACGCCAAGATGACTTGACACTTGTGAAGTGAAAAGTCTGAAGATTCATTTTACAATGGAAGGCGGAAGAAGCATAGCATAGTACAGTACCTTTGGATGAGTCAGAGAGTGTTGGCGTCGTTTCCAGTGACGTCGTAGAGCGAGTGGTGGAGCCAATGGACGGCGACGGCCTCTCGCCGGCGCGTGTCAACGCCCAGCTTCTCCGGTCAAGGTTCCCTGCCTTGTCCGCCATGGGGCAGAACTCGATCAAAGAGCAGGCCCAACGTTTCCACGAAGTCCGACAGCCACTTCCCGGTGGCCCCGAGCACCTCCATGGACGCGGTCCTCCCCCTCGAACACGCCTCTCGGATGTGCTCCGGTATTCTGCCTGAGCCGGTCCTTGGCCGACTAAACAAGTCTGCAGCGTCGTCGTGGAGGTGCACCCATGTGCACGGCCTTGTGGCGGAGTTCAAAAAGGGTTAGTCTATGTGAAATTGTTTGCCGGAAGGTTTATTATTTAAATTTGTTTGATTTTTGGGTTATTTTTATTTAAATTGCTGGGAAAAGCGAGGGAAAGGGAGAAGGTAGCGGAAACGGACATATACCTCTCGAACAACATGATGAACACACAAACACAAACACGATACAAGGCCCATTACTCACTTCGACGGCCACTGGTCTCATAGAATCCTCGCAAGGAAAGATCGGTCAACATGCTCCCGTCAATCCACATCGAAGAGGAAAGAACACATTGGAGAGGGTCTTGATAACTTTACTAGAGCCAACACAAAGTAAATATCTTGTACAACTAAGGGTGCTAGAATGCCAAATCCATAGAGGTTGGTGACGATAGTCGGTCCCCTTGTAAGGGGAGGAGGTAAAACTAGAGAGATTTCACAAGGGAGGTGTCTTCTATTCTATCATCTATGCCTCAAATTTACAAATGAAGGGGTGGGCTATTTATAGGCCAGTCACTAAACAAGGGGTGGTTTGGGGATAAAACTATGGTTTGTACGGATGATAGGGGTACATGGGTCATGGCCCAGCCGCTAGGCGCGCAGGACCGTCACTTAGGCCAGAGACTCCGGTGTAGTTAGGTCGAAGACTCCGGTCGGGGTGGAGACTTCGGCTGGGGATAAAACTCCGGTCCAGATGGAGTCTAGGGGCTTGCAGCCAGGCTTCGACTGAGGGAGGCCAGAGACTCCAGGGCCTAGGTGACGGAAACTTTGGTCCTAGAGTCGGCTGCTTCTTGCGTCTCCTCTTCCAAGTCACCGTATTGTCGGGATTGATGCTCTGAACTTGTTCCCTTGACTTCGTACTTATCAGGGTGAACCTATCATGGTCATGAGACAGAATATGGAGTAGTATACAATTCAATAGGATAGGAAATGGACTCGTATAGACAATAGTATTCACCATTGGAGTACACGATGACTTGACATAAGTGAAAGTGCTTGATATGGCAACGACCGTAGGTTGGGTCATATCAGTCCCGCTTGTCAACACTTATCTAGTATGCGAGTGCCAACATGCCAAGCCGCATGACAAATCAATTAAGCCCATTGACGATGTGTTGTATGTCCGAATTCACAAATCCACTACCCCTTTTCATGAACACTAGCACGATGACGCGAAAATCCTTCTCCAAGCTCGTTTTCATGGTTGCGAGGAGGTACATTTACTTCTGCCACCGAGCTCACGTGCCCTCTCACTGATATTGCATGTCAAGCTGTCTTTGCAAGGAGTTAGCAGACTAGATGAAGAACACATAGTATGAAAGGACCTTCTACTCAAGAATCTGGTGTGACCCGAAGCATGTAGAGGTGAGCTTGTCTTGTCTTTTCTGATTAACCAAACTCTAGCGGCTAGCTAGACTACAAATAGAAGCAAGATAGATCAAATCGATAATTTTTGGGTAGTCGGACGTTGATAAACAGTTCTTATTGTTGCCTAATTTCTATCAAGTAAGATTTATCCAGCGACTTAATACCTCGTACAAGTATAATTTGAAAGCTACACTTCGAAACTAGATGATGGGCTCGTGAGGGCTACGAAGGATGAGATAGTTCCGCTGGTGGTGGAACCAACTGAGATCAGGTCTATTTTTTAACTAGTTGATGCTCTTCGTCACCATGTTTCAATGGGATCCAAGCAGATTGTAAAATTCAGGTGGCTCTAAAAAGAGGTGTCGTTTCTAGATCAGCATGAACATCGCCTGCTCGAGATTTTAAACAATTGTCAAATTGTTTGTCAGTTTTATGTGATGGATAAGATAAAAGATGTTGTCTGTCATGCTAGGTGTCATGTTATTGCTACTTTTATTCAAGTTGTTGCTACCAGTCGCAGTTCTCATCCAGCTGGTATTGTTCGAGTTGCTGCTATTGTTCCTAGCCATGCCCGTCAAACTAGTATCGTTTAACATGCTCCTATTAGCCCTCGCCCTGCTCGCCAAGATGATGTTGCTTCGTTCTTTGAACCTACTGTTGCTTCTTGCTGATGTTGTTCAATATTCTCCTCCTACTGTAGTTAATATAGTGGTTCGTAGCATGGAAAACAAAAACATTCTATCGCATGAACACACACAAGCCAAGATCTAATCTACTAGATTGGTGCAACACGTTGATAGAGTACTAACCCTTGAAGATTCCAAAGCGGTTAACGAGATCAGATTCTCGCGGTTGATGTAGTCGTTCACTTGTCGATCTCAATATCGCGAAGACGATCCTTCTGGCGTCGCGTTCGGATGCTTCATGATCGGTCACACGTTCAGACTCGATGAAGACCTTCCTCTCCCTTGTTCCAAGAAAGCGGAGGTTGCAGATCTCCTGCGATTCCAGTGACGCCCGGCGTGGTGGTGGAAGTAGAGAAATCCTTGAGGATTCGCCTAAGTCGGAGCGGGTATGGTGGAGTAGAAGAGGGCCTCGACGATCTAGGGTTTAGAGGGCCAAGGGGAGGCGGTGTCCGGCGGCTAGGAGAGGGCCTAGGCGGCAGTGACTTGGGAGATCCCTAGGGCGGCGGCGACTTGGGGTGGTGGCGGCCGAGCTAGGGTTTATGGTGAGGGGTAGGGGTGCCCTACCCCTCCTTATATGGGTGGGAGAGGCGATTGGGGGAAGGGGTGTCCTCCCCCGACTCCTCTTCTAGGCCGGTGGTAAGGGGAGGGAGAATCCTTCCCTAAGTGGGATTCCTTCCCTCCATCCACTAGGCAACCATATTGGAATTTGACTTCTTCAAATTGGCGTTTGACTTTTAAACTAGAGTTTGGTTTCTCTCTTCCCATTGCCCAGCCAAGTGACCTAGGACATGATGCAACCATTCCACTTTGTTATGACACGTCCATGTACCCTTACCACTCCGGATCGGTGGACCTTCTAGACCCTTCTAAAACATTCCGGTGAAAACACCGAAACCATTTCTGAACTCTGGAATTGGACTTTCCTTATATGAATCTTATTCTCTGGACCATTCTGTATCTCCTTGTGATGTACTGGATCCAATCCGAGACTCCAAACAATGTTCGGTCTCTAACTCACATTCCATATCTACTAAACAACATTGAATCCTTAAGTGTGTCTCCCTACGGTTCGTGAATTATGCAAACATGATTGAGACTCTTCTCCAATCAATAACCAATAGAGAAATCTGGAAATTCATATGGCTCCCACATATTTCTACAATTACTTGATTGAATGAACCATTTACATATGATACCAATTTTCCTTTGTCCCGTGATACTTTACTTATCCGAGGTTTGATCGTCGGTATCTCTGCATACCTGGTTCAATCTCGTTACCAATAAGTACTATTTACTCATTCATGTGATATGTGATCCCTTGTGAGCCAGTCACATGCTTGCAAGCCAATTGGATGACATTCCACCGAGAGGGCCTAGAGTATATCTATCTGTCATATGGATGGACAAATCCCACTCTTGATCCAAGTGACTCAACACATACTTTCTGAAAACTCAATGCCACCTTTGTAACCACCTAGTTACGAAGTGGTGTTTGATGTCATCAAAGCATCCATCCGGTGATGGTGATTAACATGATCTTATGGTCGAAGGATTTAGGTTACTATGTATCCGAAAGCTTATAGCAAACAAACTATTGAAATGACTTGATCTTATGATACGTTTAACTATAGGAGTATGTCCATCACACCATTATCCTAATGATATGATCTTGTTATTAATAATATCCAATGTTCATGATTAGGAAACCATAATCATCTATTAATCAACAAGCTAGTATTACAAAGAAGCTTTACTAGGGACTCTTATATGTTTACAAATCACACAAGTATTAATGTTTCCGGTTAATACAATTATAGAATGAATGTAAACATTTATCATAAACACAAAGATATAATAATAACTACTTTTATTATTGCCTCTTGGGCATATCTCCAACAGTTAAACCCACTTATGTTGTTGTTGATGTTGATGAACCTGCTGTAGAAACTATTGTTAAACCTGTTGTTGCTATTGTTCAACCTATTGTTGATGTTGTTCAAATCATCTTTGCTAATGTTGTTCCACGTGATGCTAGTATTGAATCTACAATAGTCAATGTTACTTGTTGTGTCCATGAGTTCAATGCAAAACTCGATGATGGTTCAGAAACCACCATTAAAAAAACAAGATATCAGGATGAATGTCAATCCTAATGTGATAGAAGTATCTGAGATATTTGCAATGGTCCATGTGAAAGTTTCCCAGGCCCTGGCCAGATTGCATGGTTATTGTGGCATTTCCAAAAGACACATGATATGTCTATTTTATGATTGTCTCCATGAATGAGTAGTTTCCTTTATTCTTGCGGAGATGGCAAAACAGTAGCAATACCATGAACTAAAATAAAGATAATTTATGCCTCTAATTGTATTAGTGTGTATTTAATCTTCTTTCTTGATATTATTTGAGTGTTGAATGCATAATATTTACCAATGGGACAAGAGCGAAGATTGGAGTAGGTGTATGACTGATGTTAGTGGTGTTAAGTGAGATATCACGTTTCTCTCAAAGGACGTGCATCAATAGGGGATCATGGAGATCCAAGAGACTATATCCATAGCCATGGGGAACCCTTAAATGTTGGTGAAATCAAACGAGCTTGTTATAGATGACTAGTTGTGGTTATGAGGGGTGAGATGACGAAGAATTTTTAAATGCCTTGTTTGTATGAATGAATGCACGTACAAATCCACATTAGGGTTTGGAATTACAACAAGATGAATAAGGAATGGTTGTTGGATATGCCATTGTTGATGATGTGATGGAGATGTACCATTTGATGATGAAGATCGACGCCCAAGCCTCCAAAATCTGAGTAGCAATCGAGATGGATGTCCTTCCGCGAGTTTCCCCTCTAGATACCTTTCAGAGATGAGGTTTCAGTGGTTTTGGTGTCCCTGTAGGCCCGATCACCAATATGATCGCATGGGATAAATGTATTTGATGAGGCAGACCCATACATCCATGGTATGGTTGCACGGTATGGTCACCCCTGATCTTACCAGCTCTCGTTAAAGCCTTAGTAACCCTTGTTCCACGTATCTTGTCCTTGGATTTTCTCCCAATTGTGTGGATAATTGCATGGAAGGTGCTTAGGGTGTCCAATCATCGTATTTATGTATGAAATTGATATCTCTAATTGATTTATCCATTAACCTCTTTAAAAACTGGGATCCTAGGAAAACAAGCATAAAAGGTTATAAAAGGTGTGCACAAGCGCGGTAAAATAACAAAATCCTAACACTATTAATGCAAAAACACAAGGTAAAACATGATGTGCACACATCAGTGAGGAGGACATTTATTTGGTGAAAGGAAAAGCAATAAGAATCATCAATAACATGGAATTGGAGGACATTTGTTTGGTGAAGGAATGTGAGGCGGTGTCGCTTGATGAGGTAGCTCACAATGATTACAATAAATATTGACAAAGTACTGATGATAAGTTTCATCGGATCATGCCAACCTCATTGCCATTTTGAAATGTAGGATCGTGTTGCTCAAGAAAGGTACCAACAAATGTTGGCTTCCAAAAAGTAACCATTATTGAAAGGGTTAATTGGATTCATGCCACTACAACTTCCACAACATGGAAATATACCATTACAAAATATGAAGTTATAAAAATGCCAGTACAACTTTCTCATGCCTCTACATATGCCATTTTCTCTAATACCATACCATATACTACCCTTATACTCTCATATGTACCTTTATACGTGACTTACCAAACTCGAACAATTCCCTACCCGATTCACAAAGCAGGAACCGCGTCCATCCCTCGTCGTCACTCACACGTATGAACCCTAGAGCGGCGGCGACAGGAAGCACGCCTGACGTGGAGGCAGCACACGGAGGCGGGTGTCCTGGCTCAACGTGTATGCCATGGCTAGAGGGAGCCCCTTCACGGATGAGCAAGCTGCTGATTCCCGTGGATGGAGTACTAGCTAGGGAAGTGGATGACCTGGCATGTAAAATGTACGCCTCCTCTGTGTGCTACTTCGTCCTCCCTGAACTTGATCTAAGCATGCTGTCTTGCTGTGGAGCGAGCAGTGTAGCAGCGTCAACAACAAGCAGTGGAGCAGCAACACTGCAGAGCATTGAGCTTGGTTAAGCTAATTAAATTGGATCGAGTAGCTAGTTTTAAGAGATGGAGAAGAAGTATGTTGGGGCAAAGTCATGATTGGAGATGGCTTGAGAGGCTACCTGTGATAAGGACCGATACACATTATTAACCAATGTTTGATTTTGTTTTGCATCTAGATGAGATGACTAGTAGTGCCAAAATTGGTCACGAGGCTAGTATGGTCAATAGGAAAATACACAGTGAAATACATGCGTTTGTTGAATCGTTTTCCTTCAAAGTGATGAAAATGGCATATGTAGAGGTATGGAAAAGTTGTAATGGCATATTTCCAACTTTAGTTTTTGTGATGGCATTTTTCCAACTTGCGAAAGTGTAGTGGCATGAATTCAATTAACCCTTGAAAGAAATGTCCGGAACACTGTGAGAAGTGAGAGTTGAGGGATCAAGAAGCTCCACCCAAGAAAGGAGCATTCGTTACTTTGGATGATGATCAAGATGATGAAGCTCCGCAAGGTAGAAGAAACAATGGGAAGCCCGATGTAAGGTAGATGGACAAGGACAAGCTCAAGAAGAAAGCGGAGCAAGCAAGTTTGGAAGAGAAAATTGGTGACCTGATGAATTCAAAGGTAACAATCATGGCCGAACACATGGAAACCAAGATTTCCATGTCCTAGAAGAAACATCAACTTAAATAAACAAAGTGGGAAGCTGTCCGAGAACATCATAGGCGCAAGGCCGTCGCCGAATAGCGAAGACTCCAGCTCAAGGAGATCTGTCCGAGAAGATCATAGGCGCAAGGCCGCCGCCGAATAGCGAAGACTCCAACTTAAGGAGATCAAAGCAAGGGCCCTGACAAACAAGGTGAAGGCCAATATGATCGTTGAGAAGAACCAGATAATGATGATGGATCCAAAGAATTTTGAGAAATGCAAAGAACGTCAATCATGCACCGGAGAATGCAGAAGTTTTTTGCTACTATGGTCGATGGTTCTAGGGGTGGTGGTCGTGATGGCTCTATGGTCGAAGCTGATCATGGCATTATAGCTGGTGGTTATGAAGATTGTCCTGGAGATATGTTGACAACAATGGTGTTGCTTGATCATCGTCTAGTTGATTGATTGCGCATTCTTTTAGACACGTTTGATTGGCACTTGTGTTGATACACACATTTTATTTGACACGAGAACGATAAGCAATAATTTGTATTATAAATTACTAGCTAAATGCCCGTGCGTTGCTACGGCATAAAAAAATTTGATCGATCTCTGTCGTGATATTTTAATTTTCTAGTTTGCATTATTGTTCATCAATATTTTATGGTATGCAATACAAAATTGTTGAACACCACCATATTCTAGTATTTATGTGTAATATATATTTCTATTATTTTCAAGTGTACACCTTGTGAGCCGTATTTATCTTTATTTTTTCTGTAGAACATGCTCCTAATCCATCAGATCAATTACTTTATATGGTAAAAAAAATATCTATCAAATCACGTTAGTCTGAATAATAATCATCTTTTTAAAGAACATCTTCAACCCCTCATAACTCATATGTCACTATCTGCTAACTGGTCGTTCTTTTGTTAACTTTTTTGGTACGTGTATTTTGCCTAACAACCTTTTTTTTTTCACTTTTTTGTTCCTTGGGCCAAGTAAAAACCAAGTCCAAATAGTTAATGGAAAACTGTGTCGTTATGTGTAATTGGTCAGAGTTTAATTCTCTAGCCACCAATTTGTACTTGTCTGTCCTTTGAACAGCCATAGAGCCACCTAAATAGGATATCCTTGCCTGTAGTGTCCGAACTGAAGATCCACTTTCTTCTCTGTTCCCGCGAGCTTGCCCTACCAAATCAAGTGTTCTGTCCCTCAAGAACAACGATGAGTAATTGTTTTCAAGCATCCACAGAAAATTCCAGCAGGGCAATCTCATGTGGTTTATTAGGAGAGCGGAGAGATACCTTACTCTCATGTCTCAAGCCCACAATAGTATCTCATGGAACCAGTCAGACTATACCAGAGAAATATTAGCAATATCCCAAGAAACATTAAGATCAAGTAACATGATGTACTTATTGGATAAGTACAAATTGATCTGTTGCACAAGGCTAACCAAATACAATTCTTTCACAATATACATTCCACTGATAACTACGGATTATGGGCAGCTAGTCTGTCTCCTTACGTCTATTCCCCTCTAGATTCCATACTTATGCTGATACAATAGAACATAATATGTGAAGCATATCTGAATTAGGCTAAAATAGGCATGCAAGATTTGGTCGTTTAAGGGTTTTTCTGGGAAATGTCTGTGCGAATTACTACGGGTTGTACCAGTATTGAGTTTATCAGCACTCCGTTCGGTATCTCAAGGTAATTTTCTTCTTCTAACATCTTCCTCGGATTCTATGCCATGAGAAAAACCACATGGCACATCCAAGTTTAAGATCTCTGACATGAGATCAGTCACTGTGCCTGAAGATATGAACTTAATTGGTGTCCACGACAGTGTGTTAATTAATAAATTACGATGTAGTAGTACCGTGTATTTCTTGTTGTACCGGTCATTATGAAGATGGTGATGCCGGCGTCGAAAAGGCTGAAAGGCATGGCAGTCCCATTGCAGTTGTTGACAATGCTGCAGTGAAGCAGCCACCCACACGCTGCATACCAATGGAGGGGAAGTACAAGAATGTTGCCTGGTCCCCTTGACCTAGAACTGGTACGTGAGCTGAGAAGCAGACTGGAAACTCCAACAAACACTGGGAATAATTACCTATAAGGACAGTGTAAAATTAGTTAAGAGACATTCCAGATGAAATGAATGTGTTTCTTATTCCGTCTCCAATAAAAGGTCGTATCTGATGTTCTTCAGCCCAGAAGAGTAGGAAGCACGCGCATAGAATTTTAAGGATGATAAAACTGATCGAGTTTCACACTTTCGATGGATATAGATAATAGAGAAGACAATCAATGTTGTCAGCTAAATAGAGAAGAGAACCAATGTCTCGGTTGTCGTGAGCGAAGGGCTGGACTCTGAAACCTGATAGAGAGGGCGCCTCAGCGAGGTAGTGAGAAGCAATCAAACAATTAGTGATCATATATAAAACTCACGTGGATTCAGAAACTCATGTAGATGATAATAGAGAAGACAATCAATGTTGTCAGCTAAATAGAGAAGAGAACCAATGTCTCGGTTGTCGTGAGCGAAGGGCCTTTGGACTACAAAACCTGATAGAGGCGCCTCGCGAGGTAGTGAGAAGCAATCAAACAATTAGTGATCATATATAAAACTCACGTGGATTCGTAAACTCATGTAGATGATAATAGAAGACAATCAATGTTGTCACTAAATAGAGAAGAACCAATGTCTCGGTTGTCGTGAGCGAAGGGCTGCTGGACTACGAAACCGATAGAGGCGCCTCGGCGAGGTAGTGAGAAGCAATCAAACAATTAGTGATCATATATAAAACTCACGTGGATTCAGAAACTCATGTAGATGAGCTGTGCTTAGTCTGCCAATACATCTTGTCGGAATTCAAGGCTATAGAGAACATGGTGCCATATACGCTCGTGTATGTGCGAACCTGTTCTAGTTCTTTGATTTATTAGGCTTAAACTGAACTTCTTGCAGTAGAGGATAAAGTTAGCAGCCGTGTCGATACTCCCGTGACACCTGCAGGTCCTGAACAATATCAACAATCTTAAGCATGAGAGTTCTTCCAAAACACTGAACCATGGGAAAAAATAGGACCCCTCGTGATTTAGAAATTAAACACATCACAAGATCTTGTGTTGCTTTTCTCCACAACATATGCAGCAAAGATATCCTTTGATAGTGAGCAGAAATTTAATTTAGATGCACCGATTTATGTCTTCTATATAAGAGATTGGACACAAAATGTTGCAGGTAGAGGCTCCTTTCATCAAGCAATTTGATAGCACAATACCTGATTCTTGTGATTCATCACCCATTTGAGCTAACAAAAAGTATTGTCGAGTTGAGCCGCCTTGTGTCTTGTATTGCAAGCCTTGTCGTCGAGCTACGGACTCTACGGAAGATGACGTCGACCTCGGGAGTCCACGGCGTCACCGCCGAGCTCAGCCACTCCTCTAAGCAGACAAACTCCGGAGGTGGAGTAGGTGTGCACGAGCAAGACTGCTCTGTGGCGAATAGCTCATGATCGGAGTGCCCACGGCTGGCGTCCACGTAGGCGTCGTTACGCTTCTTGGAGGGTTGGTGGAGGACGCGCCGGTGGCGGAGATCGTCAGCGTGAATTGCACGTAGGGGCGGTGGCCTCTTGAGATGGGATTGAGATTGGTATCGTCCAGGAGGCATCGGCGGCGGACACGACCTAGTCGACGCTGCGCCAAAGATCCGAAGACACGATGGATCTTACTCAAGCTCTTGTAGGGTCGGAAGAGTTTGAGATTGTTGGGCGGAACTCGGCCTTCGCCGCCGCCACGCAGTTGTGGTGAAGGGGTCAGGCGACGACGCGGCTCGGGAGGCTGCGGCCGGAGATCCTTCGGATGGAGAAGCGGGCAAGGGGGCACGGGTGGGGATTTTGTGCGTGGAGGTCTCGCGGAAGCCGCCGTCACGACGCGGGCCACCAGTGCGAACTGTTTACTTCTTCACTTGGCGGTGGCAGATGTGATAATTGTTTCAAACGGCCAAGGGCAAAATCGTCCAACGAAAAGGCGGACGGAAATTCTGAGGACGTACCTACCTCTAGATAAATTAGTAGATAGATAGATAGATAGAATAGATAGATAGATAGATAGAAGATCAAACTTCGTATTTTACTCTATCACTATGTTAATCCACATGGAATATATACGAATTTGCGGTAGCACGCGGTCTCGGGCCAGAATAGATCTCAAGATAAACCGAACTTGGATTTTCTGGTACTGAGTTTTAGGGAGTTGTTCGCGTGGCACGGAGTCCAGCTTCCTAGTATCGCTTTATCAACATCTGTTGGATACGCTCTACAGTCTACTCCATCTGTCAAAAAGAAGATGCGTAGAATTTTTTAGATTTACATAGATGTTTTAATGTACAGATGTATACGAATTTAGACAGACTTGTATCATCGTTTTAGGACCGAGGGAGTAATTGATGGAAGTGCCACTGAACCCTGCCTGCAGCTAAACATTTTCCCAGACCTATGTGACAGAGATGCAAAACGGAGCTGTAAGCAAAGTCGTAGGAACTAGGAACCGATGATGAAAAAGCAATGAACGCGAGCACGTGCGGCGCCTGCGCTTTCACAAGTGCAAGTTGCAGGGCAGAGAGAAAAAAAACAGAGCCGCCTCGGATTCTTCTACCACGTTGTCACTACTAGTATAATCGTGGGATCGCTCATCGATGCCTCCACTCTCGTTCAGAGTCCACTCCCCCCCATCGGTCGGTGGTTCTGCACGGCCGTGCCATTTCTCAGAGACCGGAGCCACGCCGAGCTAGTATCGTCGGCGCCTTCACATAGCTGTTCCTGCGCTCGCCCTGCAAATTTGCGAACCTCACCTCACCAACCATGGATAACCATACATAATTAGTCAGTTGCCCAGAAAACCGTTGCTCCGTCCTCCTCAATCCTGACACTGTGACAGCTCAACCCATCTTACCCAGTAGCTCCACGATCCACTTCAGTGCGTCACACCCGCGCTGCCACCTAGCTACCTAGCTAGCCGCACAGCAGAGTCCAGACCGACGCATTGCTCCGTCTCGCTCGCCAGCTCGGCCATGGCGGGGGTGCAACTGCAACGCGCCGTGGCCGCCGCGGCGGTGCTCCTCCTGGCCTGCAGCCTGGCGCGGACGGCGACGGCGTGGGTGAGCGCGCACAACATCACGGCCTTCCTCAACGGGCACCCGGCGTACAAGCTCTACAACAGGTACCTGACGGAGACGCGGGTGTGCGACGAGATCAACACGCGCGCGGCCGTGACCTGCCTCGTGCTGACCGACGCCACCATGGCCACGCTCGTCTCCGACGCCGGGGCCGAGCTGGGCGCCATCAAGAACGCGCTGCGCCTCCACTCGCTGCTCGACTACTGGGACACCAAGAAGCTGCGCGCGCTCCCGGAAGGCGACACGCTCACCGACACCTTCTACCAGGCCGCCGGCAACGCGCGCAGCGACCACGTGGGCGGCGTCAAGATGGCCAAGCTCGACGGCGGCGGCTTCGGGTTCAAGGCCGCCGCCAGCAACGCCGACACCTACGACGCCACCATGACCAAGGCCCTCAAGCAGACGCCCTACGACTTCGCGGTCCTGGAGATCTCGGCCCCCATCGAGTTCGACGGCCTCTTCGACCTGCCCGACGTCGCCAACCTCACCAAGCTGCTGGAGAAGGCCGGATGCAAGCGCTTCGCGGCGCTCGTCGCGGGAACCCCCGGCGTGCTCGCCGCGTACCAGGGGGCCATGGAGAAAGGGCTCACACTCTTCGCGCCCAACGACGACGCGTTCATGGCCAAAGGCGCGCCCGACGTCGCCAAGATGGCCCGCGCAGACCTCCTCGCGCTGCTGCTCTACCACGCCGTGCCTTCCTACATCCCCAGGGCGTCGCTCAAGCTGCTCAAGTCGGCCGCCCGCCCGCTCCGCACGCTCGCATCCACGGCCTCCGGGCAGTACAACATGTCCGTGGTGGCGCGCGGCGACGACGTCTCGCTCAACACCGGCGTCCGCAAGTGCCGCCTGACCGACACGGTCCTGGACGACACGCCGGTGTGCATGTTCACGGTGGACAAGCTCCTGTTGCCCGTCGAGCTCTTCGCCGGCGCGCCGGCTGAGGCACCAGAGCCCGCGTCGGCACCGGCCCCCGCGGATGCGGCGGCGTTGAGTTCTCCTCCGGCGCCGCCACCGGCCGACGAAGAGGACTCGGCGGAGCCCGCGGACCACAAGCACAAGGACCTCAAGGCGTCGTCCGCCACCGCCGCCGCATTGCGGTCGATTGGCGCGCTCGCCGCGGCCGGCTGCTACCTCCTCCTCCTCGTCTGAGTCGTCTCGTCTCCTCAATGTTTTTCTGTTGTCTTGCTGTTTCGGCCATTGCTGATTCACGATCACGAGTCGCTGCCAGTTCCCTGTTTCGGCCATTGCTGATTCACGGGTCGCTGCCAGTTCCCTGTGTAATTTCCATGAATGTACATTTTGTTCTTCTCTTGCTGGATTCAAAAGCATTTCGCCATTTCGTGCGCGACTCAAATTGAGATCGTGCTCCGTGTAAAACAACTACTATACCGGACGTTACGGAACCATGGCGACTTTAGGCTGTACAATACAGAATTGTAAAATGGATGGAACGGATCATGCATGTGACTGCCGAGTTGTTTTTGTTTCTTCTCCGAGGCAGCCCCCACCCAACCCAACCCAAGGCACTGAATGCAACAAGTGCCCATTTGCCGGGTGCTTAAAAAGCAGGGTCAGACAATCGCCAGTGCGGATGGTGCCATTCCACTGTGGCCAGATCCGGCCGGTTGAGCTGGCGCTGTCAGTTCCTACGGATTTCGATCAATTCTGCCGGGGCCAGACGATTCATCACTCGGTACCAACTTTCTTTCATCATATAATAACGGTAAGTAGGCCCAAATAACAAAGTTCATGTGAGAAGAACACATAACATGCATAGGGTAGATAATAATCTTCAGCAGGTAAACTCAGATCATGCTGGAGCTATTTATTTACACCCAGAAAGGCAGGACTCTCCTCTCCGATGAGCCGAGACATCTCGTACTCACAGAGTCGACATAAATGAATGGTTATGATAATGGGATACGGTAAAAGGTTTACAAAGCTCGAAAAGGTAACACGGTACTGCATCGCATGACCAAAGTAAACAAGGACCAATGTTCTGAAGTCTCCTGATCACTGGCAAAATGTCCATATTAATACTTGTAGCATTTACACAAGAAATCGGTGTATGCCAAAATGACACAAATTAAGAAGACACATTCACAACTCACATGAAGCTGTAATAATCGCAAGAAATATATACTATATATACCCCGAGAGTATGTACAACCTAAGTATTCTGAAGTACTACTAGGCGGCAACTGAGCACAAGACCCAAGTTAGTCTTTGGTGCTAGCGGCCCGCTCCTTCTGGCCACCAAGGATCCGGGAGATCTGAAGTCCTCTGCTGAACGCTTGATTGAACAGCATTCGCGTCTGGAACTCGGAGACGAAGGGAAACCATGACAGAACCGTGATGGGTGTAAAGAGCAGCACCCCCATGATTACCTCGTACGCCCGTGCCAGGGCACGCACAGATCCCCATAGCCCTGCTACCCGAAGAACAGGCCTGCAAGCTTGTGCGATCTGGGAAGTGAAGAAGCAGCGGTGAGAAACCAGCAGAAGGTAAGCCAGATACTAGGAGAAAGCATACTCTTAGACAACACAGGCAAGAAGGAGAAAGACGGACCAGCAGTATTCCCCATCCGGTGGGCAAGAACGCCAGGATGCAGACAAATATATCTCGTATAGTCATGTGAAGAATGAGTATCAACACAACCAGCACAGCAGCGAATGCAACAAATATCATGAACTTTATCAGTCGGAAGAATAGCTGAAAACTCGCGCCAAATCTCCGGCGTCCGACAGATATAACCTGAAAAGAGAGGAATCTATATATTTAGGAGATGAAATTTAGCAAACATAACTTTTAGAAATATATGGTGTTAACACGATATGGTGCTACTATGCTAAAATTCATATGATGGTGACAAAACAAACACTCTTTCTCACCTTCATAATAAACAACGCCCCCAGAATTACGAGCCATGAAAATAAGTATACCTGGAAGTAACAAAATTGAAAATGTTAGAGACCCACCAAACCACCTAGTAGCAGGCTAACACAATCCAAATACTCTTTGAACAGAAGCATACCAAGATACTTTTGTCATCTGTGATATTTAAGTGGTAAACAAGGCCATACTGATAAAGGAAAAACCGCAGGGACAAAATTATCTCAAACAAGTTTCCAAGCACTCCTGAATGCTTCAGATGCTCCTGCTCTTTCTCCCACCAGGATTCCCAGCTCTTTTCTGGTGACACACCAATCCCACCACTATTGCTGATCCACTTATTCCAGTCTGACCAATCATCCAAAATTTTCGCCCACTCAAATCCCGAGGGGTTGAACAAAAGGCGAATAGCCATGTCAACACTAGGAACCACATGGAGAACATAACAAATATGTAGGCAATTGTGGAGTGGGAAGATTGACCAAATATTTCATAGATGATGAGCAGAATCATCAACTCAATGCCTTTAACAAAGTGGCTGAGAATATAGCCTATAGTTCTCTGCAAACTTAGCATGAAAGACAACAAAGCCCTACCGGTACTTCTGTACTGAGCACCTCCATGAAGCAGCATGCGTCCATAATAGTGAGTCTTAGTGCCAAGTGAAAATGTAAAAAATACAGCTGCCAATTGCAGGTTCATCATTATAAATTCACTTAGTGCCTGGCCAAATCCTTTTTCAAGGCCAATTTCCATCATCATAGGCAGGGCCATCAGAAAACCAAGCTGAACAAGAGACTGAGAGGCAAGAGCAACCTGAAGAGCATGATTATGACTAAATTTCCGTTGTGTTGAAAGACCTGCTTCAAGTCCACTGAGAGCAAGATACATGCGCCCATACAGAAATACATAAACTGTGACAACTGTCAACTGAGAAGAGTAAAAGGTGTTAGAAAAAAATGTAGTTCATTTTGCCGATATGCTCCAGTTGCTAATACAAGTCGTTTTAGCTTTGGCAAATGAACTTATTGTTGGGAATATCAACATGAATCACAAGTGTATAATATCAATAAGGAAAATATGTCACGAAATGTTGGTTTTGGGGGACAATTTCTGGATGGGCTTAGTCCCTTGGACCTCCACACCCTCTTATATATAGCACAATCTAGCCTTACATCTTCACTCGTACACTGGAATGATCTAGACTCTAGTAGGACATTACTACTATACTAACACTCCCTAGAATACTCTAGACTCTACAAGAGTAGTACTACCTACACTAACTCAGACTCCAACACTCACTGGAATACTCTAGACTCTCCTAGGACAATACTACTATGCTAACCTAGACTCCAACACTCCCCCTCAAGATGAGCATGGGTCAGTCACCATGACCATCTTGCTACAACTCCATGACACTTACTAGGACCACTACACCTCTAGCTTGCAAGCATAAAAATCTACATGAGAGCGTTTTACTCTAGCTCTTGCTCTAGTGGTCGTCAAGCAACCAATCAACTCCGACCATCCAGCTCCGCTCATGGGAGCCATCACCATCACCGGACACCTACTCTGCATCAAGCTAGCCTCCTCCCATCCTTCTTGTGTTGGTCCACCGTTGCCTCTCCAACCATGCATCTTCTCACACCGGTGCATACAACGGTGGCACCACACGCCTTCCCTCATTAGCTTGAGCATCATCATTGTCTCTTCATTAACTTTGGTTCCCACAGAACCACGGCTGCCTCACCTCAACAACAGCTCCTACAGAGCCACAACCACCTCACCGTCAACATCACCATGCACAAACTTTGCATCAAGCTGGCCACCTCCAATCCTTCTCGTGTTGGTCCACCGTTGCCTCTCCAACCATGCGCCTTCTCACACCGGCGCCTACAATGGCGGCACCACACGCCTTCCGTCATCAGCTTGAGCATCGTCATTGCCTCTTCATCAACTCGGTTCCGCAGACCAGTGCCTCGCCTCAACAACAACTCCTAGAGAGCCACAACTGCTCTCACCGGTCACCTATCTACCATTCACACTCTCCCGACCTCCACATGACTTCCACCTATCCAGCGGTGACAACCTTGACCTCTACCACCTCTCCATCAACCCTCCGGCCATCTTGCCTCAACCATCTTTGCCTCGGTCACCACATCCTCTACCTCTCTCGGATCCATTCCATTCTCTCCTCTTCTCCTAGCACCAAGCTCTGTTCACTTTGCTCCTCACAGCCGCCCAAATCAACTCCAGCTACCTCTGGACTCCTCTTCTCAGCTCACACTCAAAGGCGTCCACCTTGCAGCTCTGCAGCTCGCCTCTTCCGGAGCCAAGAACGACCAAACTGGAGACCTCACCCGCTTGTCTCCTTCCACGACCACGGCACCACCACTCCAGCCATCACCATCACCATCACCTCTGCATCGCCCATCTCCAACGGATCGGAGGTCCTCCTCCACCTCCGGTTCTCTTGGTCCCCAAATCCATTAACTTATTTTCCTCCTATCAACATCTCAATTGCACCATTCTAACTAGCTCACTAAGCAACCTCCGACAGAGCAGCAACCAAGCCTCACACAACACATCGTGCAACATAAGGTGGTTCTGCTGTGAGAAACAACGAGATGCGACCTCCGCCGCTTAGGTGACTACAATGTGCGTGGTGTTGTTGACAACAAGAGTCGGGATGGGTGTTGCAGTGGTGGAATGGTGGTAGCTAGGGTTAGGAGGAGGAGCCTAGCTCTGATACCATGTAGGTTTCAGGAGAAATTTTTGGATGGGCTTAGTCCCTTGGACCTCCGCACCCTCTTATATATAGCACAATCTAGCCTTACATCTTCACTCGTACACTGGAATGATCTAGACTCTAGTAGGACATTACTACTATACTAACACTCCCTAGAATACTCTAGACTCTACAAGAGTAGTACTACCTACACTAACTCAGACTCCAACACTCACTGGAATACTCTAGACTCTCCTAGGACAATACTACTATGCTAACCTAGACTCCAACACGAAATCGTAAAACAGTTTATATTTTGAGAGAAGTTTATAAGGAAAAAACAACATTTGGAATCGGCAGATAAACTTTTGTGGATTAGAATCAAGACAATTGATCATACCAGTGTACTGAAATAAAATCCCACTGTGGTGAAGTAGCATGAAAGCATCCTGAAGAAATCGAACCGGTGCCCAAGCCGGTAGATATCACGGCTAAGGGTCTGTTCACCATTTCCATTTGCCACCTTAGCCTCAAACTTGGAGATCTGATTTAGCCCTACATCTCTCCCCTTACCAACTTGCATATATTCATGATGTGTTACATTACCTCCACGGAGAGTTGAGTTGTAACCTGAAATATTGAAGACAAGAGGAATTAATATATACTACTGATATTGAAGAAAATACCAAATTACTCCCTAAACGCCACAGGGAACTTGCTCTTAAGAAAACCACTGACCACTACATTAAATCATGAAACAAACCTGCGAAAATATCTTCACTTAAGTTGATACTCCTTGATGCCTTACTGACACCACCCCTTGTTAGATGGAAAAGCCTATCAAATACATCAGGGTGGCCATAGTGGAACCGAACCCTAGACAAATCCAGCAATCGACTTAGATGCAGTCCAAAAAGGTATTCCTTATTTGAACACTAGATTATGAAACTTAGTACATAATAGGAAAGTATGCAATATATGAAGCCAGTATGTGAGCCATGTAATTGTTTTGCAGTCATGTCATTGTGAAAAGAAATGCAAACCAGACATGCTATGGAAAATCCAGATTAATGAAGTTACCGACAGAGTCTTTATTACTTCTAATTAGGTCTTCCGTTGCTTGAAGATTGTTAGAATGTATGTATATCATGTATATGTATAGCTTAGGCCCATAGCAGAGTAAGACCATGTGGCCCATGTATTCTTGGTATATCTCTCTCTCAGTGATGCAATCGACTAACTGATTTGGTCATCTGACATGGTACCAGAGAAAAGACCATCTCCACCGTAACCTAGCTTTCCCTTGCATCACCGCCACTGGCGAGTCGCCAGAAGCTGTCCCCATCGCGTCAACGCGAGTCCAGGTCGGTCGCGAGTTGGGTCATACTCAGCTGCCGTCGCGCAGCTGTGAGATTCCAGGTCGGACACCATCAGCCCCATCACGCTCCTCCATCTCTCCGCCACCCACTTCACGCCCTGGGTCTGCCCTGCTGCTCTTGGTGTTTTGTTTCCAAAGCTGAGCGGCTGCTCCTATTGGCCTTGTAAGCGCCTACTGCCCTGTTTCCTGTTAAAGCTTGCGTGGCTGAAGCTGCTCTTACAGAAGTGTGCCACTGCTCTGCAATTTGTGAATTGCTTCTTACTGCTGAGTTGGTGGCTGCCCCTTTGTGTGTTGTCCCTTTGGTGCAAATTGTTAATTCATGGCCAACGACAACTCAATTCTCTCCAGTGACATCAAGCTTGATAAATCTCAAAGATTCCATGAAATTAAGGTAAACAACTAAGTAGACGTTTTTCCTTATATATAAAATTTACTGCCGGGGCCTTTCCTACAGTTTTCCGATAAAAAAAACTAGTAAGAAACACGGGAGTAGCAATTCCATCAACAAGTAGCAGCAGACCACCAAAGCTAACCTAAGCCGTGATCATCACAACATTGGGGTGAGATAGGCAAAAGAAGGCGCGATAAGATTGAGAAACACTAGATAAGACGCTCGACCTCTGGGTGAGCCCGGTTGCCGTTCGGCGAGCAATTGTGGGTTGCGACAGAGGGAGCTCTGGGGCATGGTGCTGGGAGGGGGGTTGTCATGCCCTTGTGACGCTTATGGCTCTGCCCCACTCCTCCATGGTGGCGTAAGCTGCCAGGTCCGCATGGGCAAAGTGTTTGCTGTGGCATTCAGTTGCGGCCGAATCGGCCATATAAGGCAAAGCCCTGTTCCATGGGAGAGGAAATGGGTAGTGTCCGGACGGTCAGCTCAGTCCCGGCGAGGAATGGTGCGAAGACTGCAAGCGAGAGGCAGGGGAGACATCCTGGGGGACGTGATCATGTCACCCATATGTCATCGAGGGAGAGCGAGAAGGTGGCCAGTTTGATGTCGCTCACACTATTTTATTCTCATTCATGTTTCATTAAAGATGAATCACTATTTTTATTGTAAAAGATTGACAATATGCTGATAAAGTAGACCGTGATATGGCCTATTCCTTATGAAATCTATGATGTGCTTCCTTAGCATTCTTTCTTGTGTGATTGATAACATTGTCAGAACAAACATTGCAAAATATCTTCTATCATTCAAATGTATAAGAAACAAGTGCGATAGTGTTGCAGAATATATTCTGTCATTCAAAGGTATAAGAAGCGAGTGCGATAGTGTTGCAGAATATCTTCTGTCATTCAAATGTACAAGAAGCAAGTGTGATAGTGAAATACTCCCTCTGTTCCATAATATAAGCCTTTTTAGCAAGCCAAAATAGCTTGCTCAAAAGGCTTATATTGTGAAACAGAGGGAGTACTTAATAGGAAAAGATCTTACTTCAGAGGGTTTGCGAGCAGTCGTTGCCCAATAGTCACAAAACTGTGCTCCTGATTAGACATAAACCATGCAAGGGAGGAGACACTGCATCATTGAAAAAATGAGAGGTGTAAGATGAATAAAGAACAGAAAAGAAAATCTCAACTGTGTACTAGTCTAGTAATTGACCTGCCAGTAAAGATGTGCTCCCTAACTCCAAGTATAGATGGATTCCGGACTCCATGTACTGTAAGGAACTCTTGAAGCAAGTTTCTCATTTTAAGTGCTTCTTCCATATAGTTATCCTACGGAATTATCAGCACAAGGACAGTAAATGAGTTTGACTAAAAGCATTAGCATAATTTCACAAAAAAACACCATAATGATGGTGGGAGATACCTGGTTCATGTCTATAGTTTGCAGGCCTTCGCCACGGGTAAAAATTATTGCATGATTTTGATTTTCAGGCTTTCCTTCTCCCAACAGTGCAGGGCCTGGCAGTTTTATTCGGTAGATAACCTTGGAAACATAAATATGTGTTCACATGAGCAATGTTACAGCCTTGACATTTTTGATAACTAGACTAAGTTTCAAAAAACAAGTTTAGGCTAAGAAAGACTACTGCCACCATTTTCAGCACCTAGAAGATAGTTGAAAACACCTCTTTCCGTTCCCTAGTTTCTTTCTTTGCTCAAACTTAAATTGTACTACCCCCATTCCAAATTATAAGAAAATCACTTTGGAGGATGGGCTCACTGGAGACCGTTTTCGAATTTTTCAAAAAGCATCAAATATTTTCAAAAAAATACCTGCGTACAGCCAACAATACAAAATACAAGTCTGCAAATTTTCAATGGAAAACAGAGGCCCATTCAAAATTGCACTGTTCACACCCAGATCTGAAAATTTCTCTTTTTTGCTGAGGCCAGATTACAAAGTATTTTCACATGATTTTTTGCACCCGCGTTTTATAAATCATTAACTATATTTTTTGAATCAATTTGAACTTTTCAAAAACAAAAATAAGGTCCTCCAGGGAGGACGGGCTCCAAATCGACGCTCTCATGTTTTGGTAGGATAAAGTAGCCTACTAGTTTCATAATAATTTTCATTAACTAGATTTTTTGAATCTTTAAATTTGAACTTTTCAAAAACAAAAATAAGGTCCTCCAGGGAGGACGGGCTCCAAATCGACGCTCTCATGTTTTGGTAGGCTAAAGTAGCCTACTAGTTTCATAATAATTTTCAGACGAATCATTTTTGTATCTTCCATCACTTGTTTTAGACCCACACTAGTTTCAGAAAACAAAATTGTGGATATTTTTGTTCTGCGCTGCACTTCGCATTAGTAAAATCTATGTTCTCTGGATATCATGATTTTACAAATTCCGCTTTCATAGCCTGATCAAATTGGGCTATTGTTACCTGATCAAGATTTTGTACTGGATCTGCAGATTCAGAGTCCTTAGTTAGAGCAACCTTTACCAAAGTAGAGTAATATGCTGTCTCTATTTTCTTCTCTCCTACTCTATCTTCCACCTGATCAATATAGGCTACACGAAGAGAAGGGTACCTGCGAGAAATGTAACTCCAGCAATTAGTTTACACTTCAATGGCAAACTCTAAACACTGATGGCATGCATTTTGTTTTTTGGAAAGGTGCATATGTTATCAAATTATAAAAAAGGTAAATATCAAGTGTACACTTATGTGAAAAAGAAAGACCAGCGGGGGGAGGAGCTCCTCCGGCACACCCGCGGAGCCAAGGCTAACCTGGGGTGGTTGGCTAGGCGCGCAGCTGGCCACGCACCACAAGCCAACTGCTTGATGCCCAGTTCCCTAGTGTACACTTTATGTGAAGTTGTGAACTTTGTGCGGTACACCATGCACGTAGGGGAAAGTTTATGCTTGAGTGATTTCATGATCAAATGATATTGGATCAGGGAGAAATAGCGGAAATTTAAGTTTCCACAGTGGTACTGTTGCAGGCTTTTGGCACTATTTCCATTGATCTGCTTCTATATTTTTTGTTTCTGCCAAATGCAATCTAGTTCGATCATGATATTATCAGGGACATATTCTATCTATTTCATCTGTGCTCACCAATATTTCGGGACCTTTTAAAAACTTATAAGAGAGTTTCATGCAAGGTACATCAAGATATGCAGCATTGAATGGTATTCCACTAAATTTATATCCACTACTGTATTCAGGTATATGCAAAAGGATCATTTACGTTCTCATTAGCTGTAATATGTCTTGAGCATTAGGAAGAGCAGAACGCTTGTCATTTCCATATTGCTGGCATGACACCACATAGGTGAACTTCATATCAGCCAATGCTTCACATTGAGCAAGTAAGGACTTCCACTCTTCATCCGATATTGACTCGGCTGCTTTATATCCTTCCATGAGATCTGCATAAAACCCATGTTACAATCATTAAACCATGCACTCGTAACGGTGCACTGCTAATGGCATCACAACTTCTCTTCTTTCCATTTGAGTTTGGCTGGGGAGATAATGGAGCCCATAAGTACAACAAGCTGTTAAGAAAGTATAATAAGAAAACAACTATAGCATATTACCTTCATGTTTGGCCATATCTAGAAATGCTTCAAGAACTAAAGCTTTTCGATAGTACATCATGCCTCTAACTGTTTCAGATCATTGAAATGATTTATTAGGCATTATCAGGTAAAATTGAGAAATTGTACCATTTATTTGTAAAAAGGGCGATAATGTAGCTGAATTGAACAAATAAATTTTAACCAGTAGTACCTGTCCGAGTTAGCGTTTGACCTCTGTATGAAGCCCATAAACGAAGCTCTTCCTTCAGTTCTTCATTCTCTTTAGATTCTTCGTCCCAACAAACCCTTTCCTGAAAGTTCTTCCATTCATCTGTAAACATAAGCATAACCAATTACCGTAAACGCCCGACTATTCCAGAATATACTTTATTATTTGTGACGGGATAAGGAGAAAATATTCTTCCTCTTCCTTCTAACCTGGGTAAATTTTCTGTAGGTAGAACAGAGTGGAAACTCCGTCTTCATTTTCCTCTTCAAGCTCTTTTTTGGAAAAAAGAACATGCTCGTTGTAATACGGGGTTAATGCACTACAGAAAAAAGTGAAACCCTATCATTAATAACAGAAAGTATCCGACACTGTGAAACAAAAAGTTGCAACTTACCGAGAGAAATAACTAAATTAGATCTATATAATTGACCACAGTTTGACAAAAAGATGATGCATGCAAGGTCAAATGAGATTAGTAGAAGTAATATGCAAGTTACATATAACGACTTACGAGAATGAGAGTGTGTTTCGGACTTTAGGAGCAACAGGCATATTCATAAACAAAGAATTGGTGAAAAACGTAAGACGCCTTCTGGCTTCAAGATTTGAAGGAACGTCCATAGCAGACTCTTTCACAGTGAGCAGTAGTTCCAGCCTTTTTACCTGGATCAAGAATTATATCTTTAGACAACAGGAAAACACCCGGCTTCCTTAGAACGCCCAGAAATGGGAACGAGAAGAATTTTGTTATCAGCAAGAATTTAGAATGGGGCAACTTGGTCAGGTACACCTCATAAAAACAACAGGCATTAACGATTTTTGAATTTCAAATACTTCTTCCATAAACCTTTTCTGTCCAAGCGTCCGAGACTGGCAGGGGAAACTTGATAGCTCCAGATGGTTGGAATAGCTGATATTCTTGATCCCATGTTGTCATGCCCTCAGGTCTTCGATATGAACCCCCATGACTTGACTCCAAAATACTGCCACATTGTAAAAGAAGCGATGACAAACCACAAAAAGAAGTTGCTCACGGGATGAACCCTCAACAGTAAGATATCATGGTACAGTACTTCGCGTCAGTGATATTTGCACGATTAAAACAACATTTGTACCTAGGAAGTTGGTCCTCCATTATATCTCTCGTTACAACCTCCAGCATATCTTGAAAAATCTTTATGACAGCAACCCTGTCTTTATCATCATTCCTTTTCTGATATCAACAACAAAAGAAAGATGGATGAAAAAAATAATGAACATGACGAGGCAAACCAGCAAAATCTTGTTGCACAAACATGTGAAATGGAGACTACATTTATGCTATTATTACTAATAAGCATTATATAATGGAAGATATCCAAAAGGATAGTGTGAGATTTTAGAAAATGGAAGCTTACTACCCCGAGTATCTGCAACATAGATGCATCTAGCCTCAAATAATGTTAGTTTACCTACCAACATCCGTAAAAATGGGAAACTTTGTATCTAGATAATTTCCTTAATGCAACATGCATGAAATGTTCTATTGTTAGGTAAACTGCACACTGGCCGTGACTATAGTATGTCTGCAAGTGCAACTATGCATTGTCTGAAAAACACAAGGTATCATGTAGTGGCACAAAATATGTCATACATACCAAGTATTCTACCAGTTCAACAAACTTATCATAGAGATCTGGCAGCGATTGCATATTTAAATCTGTAATAACTTTGTCCTCATCAATAAACTTTTCAACTTCCACGAATATATCATTTATGACCCTGAAAGCAGCATGAATAAAACAGCATCAAGTACACCGTGGATCAAATATCCTATTTCTCCCAACTTCAACAATAAAGCCTAGGACTCATAACACAGGTACAGGAGAGATACCTTTTCTCCTGTTCACCTTGTACAAGATCATTGATGATATTTTTGCATGATGTATAGCATTCTTCAATTGCACAAGAAAAATAGTAATCATTTTCAATCCTCTTTTTCAGGTCACGGTCTTTGCCATTGCTATCTTTAGCCATATCAACAGCTATAGGGACCTGTCAATTCACAGTATTCAAAACAAGATAAATAGAAAGTAATAAAGACTGCATCTCATAAACTAGAAATAAAAAATAAAAATAGAACAAAGTAAAAGAAGAGAGGAACCATGCTGGCAAGCAAAAATGGAGGCCACTGCACAACACGAAGACCCTTATCAGCCACATATGGAACAAGTAGTAGCTCCTTCTCCCTATGTTAAAAATGGAGCACTTATGGTCAGAAAAATAAGTGCTGTTGAAGACTTATTGCCCATACAATATAATCACCTGTTGTCTATAAGGTCTTCATCTCGAAAACTAGTGACAATTTCATTCCACATCTGTGCAAATCTTGCAGCTACCTTCTCCTTGTCTTCGTGTTTCATCTAAAATGTTGTACCATTAACAATATATTTCACAAAAGTTAGAGCTTTAACAACAAAGTGCAAGAATGACGCAAGAAAATGTAAACGAAGTGTAGGAATACCTCCTTAAAACGTTTTTGTAAATTAGACTTTAGACCTTTCTTCCTTCTTGCATCAGATGTTTCAGACGGAACTAGACAATCATGCACAGCTAAAGGTATTGAATCAAAGCGAGATCGCAGCATTCCAAGGGTGCGGATCTGTCTCATCCAGAAAGGGAAGGTATCTGTAAGTAATTTCTTTTGAGAAACTACAATCATTCATATTAAACTCGGAGACAATAGTTAAGTAACCAGGAAGAAATCTTATTTGGGGGTTACTGTATCACTTTCAACTCAAGATCCTTTTGGGCTACGTCTGTAGTTTAATGAGCATTTTTTTCCATTTACCACAAACAGTTCATTTGATCAACACAAAAAATCATGTCATGTAGATCCTGCACAAGCAGTGCTGTGCAGGAATCCAGTCAAGTTTGGCTTAGTGATAGCAAGCAGAAGAGCTATGACCTGTCATGTAATGACGTAAGATTAGGAGATCTAGGGCCTATCTCCCTATCCCCAGCACCTTTTTGTATGTGCATTCCCTTGTAGAGTTCTAGTTGCCCAATAGCAACCTCACCACCCCCTCCAGCACATGGCGGAGGTTCAAGTCTAAGACACCCGTTGAGCAGTGCAGCATGAAAATAATTAATTAGGAAATGCTGACAGATGATAAATTCAATTAGCAGCTCAAGTAGTACGTGAAGTCTAAGCCACCCATTGAGCAAGAGCACTATCTACAACCACACAAGTACAGACAAGTTACTGACACTGATCTAGTAAATTTCTGCAGCAATTTCTCTCTAATCTCTATAACAATTAGCCCAAGTTTTCTGTGAAAAGATTTCCCTTTTTCGCAGGAAAATGGCAGCAAGAAAAAGATACACCACACTGCATGTACAAAATGTGTATAAATCGTTCTTGAAATGAACAATGTTGAGAGATTACTCAAGAAACAACAGTAGAAAACCATTTCTAAGAATATAATCAATTTGAAGAAATATAAACACATATGACTGAACAATTAATAAACAACCTCTCCAAGCCGTTGGAAAGCACCATAAATTCCACCAAATAGAGTGGAGAAGATTGTATACCAAATTTGCATGTCCATGAAATACACCTAGAAGACATAGAAAAAATGAGCATAATCATTGCAGTGCTCCCTTGTACTGCACAAGTGCAACTGCCATATGGGCTGCCTCGTACTTTTCATAAGCAATTATATGGTTATAAGTAGATATTCAAATTTACGGCAAAACAAAGGAAAGGGATCTACCAGAATGATTGGGATCCAAAGTGCAATCACGACACCAATGTTGCCCTTCGCTGCATAATGTAATTTAGCAATGTTACAGACAAAAGAAGAACAAATAACCTATGCATGAGATAAATACCTCTGGGAAAAAACTCATGCCACTGGAAATGATTTATAGGGAATTTCATGATATCCTTGGTAGGGTCAACAAGAGGCTTGATCTACAATAATAAGCACAAAAAAGTGAGTCAGAGATACAGTTGTTCAAAGTAAACAGATTATTTACACAAATATTAAAATTTATGTAGCTTAAAATCAATTATGTTCAAGTACTCCCCCGACTTCAAATTGTAACCACCATTTCATTGGGATATGTTGCTTCGAGGTATCAGATCATCATGGTTTCTTTCGTGTTTAGCAAATAAATTTATGAAAAATTGCACTAGATACTCCTTAACCTGTATTTGTAGAAAAGTGTGGCTTCTGTTGCTAAACTTGGAAGATCTCTTGACTTGCCCTGAGATTTCACTTAGGTTCATGGACTTGCAAATTGTTTCACTTAGGTCATTGCGACTTCTTATTTACATAAATAGTGCTAGCATGGGAACATGAGAACTTGCTGGAGGTGCAAAACTAATGTCGACCCTTAAACTGGATGATCAATGCAAAAATCCAGTGGCGTTAATGCATTATAACTATTAGTTGACCATAGTGCAGTAGCAACTGAAAATTGAGGTTCAATATTGCTATGAAATATTTAGATGGATGATCAAAACAGGCCTTTTGGCTATTTTAAAATGCAATATCCACGTTAAGGTGGGCTTTTTAGCAGCACTTGAAAGTTATGTCATGATCGTTAATCCTATACTCTATTCAATGCCCATGGTGCAAACAATTCTCTGGGAAGCAAGGATCTATGCAAATTTTGAAGTTTAAGGACCTACCTGAAGTATATAGAACTGTTATATTAGCCTCAACAGTACTTTATGATTGACTAATTATGTAGCCTCCTATTTCCTCAAACCTAGCCAAATATGTTGTACTTGGGCTGTTCCAACAATTTATCATAAAACTATAGAAAGTTCACCCAAAATTCGTTACTGGTGTAGGGAAAGAATTGCCTCACATATTGCAATACAGTAGACTCAGTTGTGCTCAGTAAGATAATATTCCAAAAACATGGTAAATAATAAATCTAAAATAACTACCAATGACCCGCTGTGGACAGCACAACTAGTTTGACCCTGAAACATGAAAAATGTTTCACTACTTTGGCTGAATGTTATTGACATAAACAAGGATAAAATGGTAGTGTACCTCGACATAGTAGCTAAATACAAACTTTGTCAAAAGAAGAACAACCCAAAACATGGTGTACCTAGAAATACCCAAACATGAGCATGTTAATGTGTGACCTTGCAATCATATATGTAATTATCGTCGATCCAATATGTAGTGAGAAACAACATATGCGGTCTTACATGAAAAGTGAAAAGGGGCTTTCATGCATTCCCCTACCAACAAAAAGGCGAGGCTGCAAAAATGCACACAACATAAGTTCAAAATATTCAACTAGATATTAGTAAATGAGCTGTAATACTTGTACTGAAATTATAGGAAAATATTCAATATGTGCATCAGCATCAGAATAGTAAATTACACGAGGTATCTTAGAAACTAGTACTCCCTCCGGTCCAAATTAATTGAATCAGATTTGTCTAGATTCGGATGTATCTAGCACTTAGTCGAGGTACAATAAGATAATTCAAAACCAAAAGTAAAAATAAATCAGAAGGTCAATATTTTCGAATATATTGCATCTTTCTACACATTATATACTTTATATAATTTCTGTATGCTTACTTTATATCTTCCTTGTGCATTTTCAACATTCATTACTATATAGTATATATTTAGTTTTAATTTCTCTACCTTTTCTTAATATTAGTTACTTTACCAGAACAATTTGAATCTTAGTAAAAGTAAAGTCGTATCCAATCTATAGTTAATATTTTCACATGTTCCCGTTGGGACACACTTTACTACTCATTATATAAGCAATCGAGAGAAATATAGAAAATAGAGGGATTTTAAAAATAATTATGTTTTTGATGGTTTAAGGTAATGTTGTTTACAAACTAAAGTGAAATAGCAGCACAAAATTAAAGGGCATTAGCACAGTTCACTTAAATGTATATTACCTGAGACCACCACATGATCAATCTCATGAACTTGTAATCAGAACCTTCAAGTATCCGGCGCAGAGATGGAAAAGCAAAAAGTACAGCTCCAAGCATATTGGGCAGCAAGTATATGACTGCTGCAATGGCAAAGAGTGATGGTTGATTTCGACCATTTCCAAACCAGTTTTTTATGGCCCTAATAATTCCCGCTGGGTTGTTAAACAAGTATGCATACGTAACCGGCAGTAATATCACCCAAACAGCTGCCAATACAAACTTCAGGACATATCTCAGCTTGACTGCAAATTCCATCGTTCTCCTGGCCCTCCAATTAAAGATTATGTCAAGTGTAGCTGTAAATACCAAGAAGTATTCAAATCACAGATGAACTTGACCAAAGTACATAAAAATCATGGAGGGGGTGTTATGACAGCTTTATGCTCACTGAAAGACTTATTGCTACACAATTATAAGTTTGGGTGACCCTAAGGAGAACTTCCTTCCATAGCAAGTCTTCATGTGTAAAGCTTCTGCCATGATACATTCCTTTCCAAACTTACTAAAATTAATCAAACCTATGCCCAATGGCAAGAGCATATAGGCAGAGTTTGCTCTGTTTCATATACAGAAGTGATATTCCACGGCCAACCCTAGTCATATCTAGTCTCAAGGGAGATTCAATAAGAACGCATGCGAGCATTTTCCAAAACCAAAACTTCAGCACCTTGCCCACCCGTGATTTTAACCCATACCAAAGATGAGGCAACTAAACTGTCGTGCTAAGTACCTACGAACTCTTATATCGGGAGGATATGCTTGGCCTGTTCTGGTTGTTTGTTCATAAACTCCTGTTTATGTAATGAAATTAGACAAATTAAATGGCAAATTACCTATAAGGATACTTGAGGTTGAAGCATCTATAAGAGGGAGAAGAAGCATGCACGTGCTAGCACTCATTGAGAAAAGAGTGTGGAAAGCCCATCCCTCCTTTTTGGAGGATATATGTGTACCCTAAACCCTAGACACAAAGTCTTTTTGCGTTTTCACGGAAAAATAGAGATACTGTAGCAGGTTGGTGTCAAGATTGCATACCTTGTCCAAGATTTAGTATGGCAGAAGTAATAAAGATGCTCAAGATCCTCTTGAAAACCAGAGGATCAAAAATATTACCCAGTGAACCTCCTTCACTCCAAGCAAGAATTACCATAATCTGGAATTAAAAAACCAACAGGTATATTAACCTGAAAATAATATTTCAGATATCTAACAGATCACAGGCTGTTCAAGTAAGTGCCTTCCATACAAATCATTTCTGAACTTAATGCATTTGACTCTTCAAAGGTATGAAGGAAATGATGGTCATGAAATCTGCGAGAGTAGGAAATTAACACCAAAATAGTAAATACCTGAAGAGCTATAATAAAGAAGTTCCACATTCTATCAAAACTCCTGAATATGTGCCAAAATGACCTCAGCTCGACAAAATTGATCTTCCCTTTCTGCTTGTCAGCTCTTACTGTGCTCTGAAAATGAACAGTTACACTAGCTATTGATGTACTTCAATGAAATAAGAACATAACATGGTAACACTAAGACAGATCCTAAAAGGGAATTTATTTTGCCCTTGCCACTGCTAAACCTTTTCAAATATTTATATGCCATTGCAAAGGTTGTCTTATACTGCAAAAGGACTCATTTTGATTTGTTTTTATGTCACTACCATTACACTCACCGAGTACTTTCATTTATATTTTAAATTTTTTGGAGCATGTGTCAAAATCCCTTGAACTGTAAAAACCCCAATCCAGCTAGAGGCCACAGAAACCTACATATACAGGCACCCAAGACTAGAGGGATACAAAGGATGCGGTAGAGTTCACCTCAACTCAAGGCACCTATCTCCCCTTACCTAAACCTCTCACCCATGCGCCCCTCCCTATAAATAAACATGCACACACCTGTCTCCATGCATCTCTATTATCCTCACATACGAAGATCAACGCATCACAGCACAGACACAGCAGGCTAGGGCACACCTGTCTTCAAAACTATGGTACCATCGGTCAATTCAACGAATTTTCTTTTACTGGAAAGATCACTTCGCTGTATTGCGGTGGCAGGGCCAAATTTGACCACCCTGTGCAAGTGATCATCTAGAGCAGCAACAGCTGTCGGAATAGTGTCGAAGGCTCAATCATTGGTGGTTTAACCCACAAGGCTTACAACCCCTTGTTGGTTAACACACTGTGGAGTTCCCAAAAAATCGCGAAATCTTTTGGAGTAGAGCGTGTAATAAACTTATAATATGGGGACCTAAGAACACATGCAAAAATATGAACATCTGTGTCCTGTAAAAGAAAGGATAGATGAATACTGGGACCCTATCCATTTATCTCTCGTTTTTTACATGACACGGTCATAATTTTTTAACAAAGTGCAGTATGTTACAGCAGTTTCTACATACAAGAGGTTAATGATTTCTCGAAACTCCAAGTGTCTCTTGTTGCAGACAAAAACTCCAACTATCACTTGTTGCAGACAAAAACTAACTGTCTCTTTTGCAAAGACCATGACATGCTGCTATCTGAGTTGGAGGGGTACCACAGTTTTCTCATGAAAAAAGTAACACTGCCAGAGGAAAAATTGACGGCATTGCATACAGAAGAAGGAAGTTTTGCAAAGGCATAAAACTAAGTCAGCCTTTGCAATGGCAGGTACAATATTTCGAGGTTTAGCAACATCTCATACAAAAAATTGGGCTTACTTCATTTCTTTCATCAGGTGGGTTTATGGGTTGGCAAAAAAAATCAGCATCAGCTCGCATAGGCCAACCTAGCTGAAAGCAGTCTGCAGACCTGCAACTCAACAGATATAAAATCTACAAAGCAGAGGTATAAACTATAAAGTCAAGAAAAACTAATACCAAAAATATTCATTAAGATCATCATAGTTTCTCCACTGAGAATGATTTCCTTTTTCTTTTTTGCTCCTTTCAGCTTCCTGAAAATGATGGTGAAATACTTAAAATTCTAGCAAATGAAAAAGCACGAAACACAAGTGAGACAGTCAGATGATGGTTGAGAGCAAAGCCAAAGTGTATACCTTCGCAATGGTAGAGTAAATTGGAGTGACAACCTTTTTTAGAAAGGCTTCTTTCTCACCGCCATAGGCTGGCTTCACATATTCACCCGTCAATGCACTCACATTTCCAGCTAGCATACCATACATTTCAAATGCCATCTATGAAAATGTAAGCGCAAGAATTGTTAGCCCTTTGCCAGGCTATCATACTTAAAGATCAACATTTTTTAGGGCACACTAGAAGAAAAGGTGCACAGCTGACTACATTCTTAAAATATGAAAAACATTGCAGTATTTCATTATTCAAGTACATAACTCTGCAAACAATCCATTAAATCACTTAGTAAGGTTGCAAAATCAGAATTCTACACGAGCAATGGTATCCTAGCAGAACAGGCCATAAAACTGAACTGTAGATTGCACTTTTGTTTTAAATTATCCGAGAACAAAAATGTAAGCGCAAAAATTGTTAGCCCCTTGCCAAGCTATCATACTTAAAGATCAACATTTTTTAGGGCACACTAGAAGAAAGGGTGCGCAGCTGACTACATCTTGAAATAGGAAAAACATTGTAGTATTTCATGATTCAAGCACAGAACTCTGCAAACAATCCATTAAATCACTTAGTAAAGTTGCAAAATCAGAATTCTACACGAGCAATGGTATCCTAGCAGAACAGGACATAAAACAGAACTGTAGATTGCACCTTTGTTTTAAATTATCCAAGAACAAAAATATCACATTAACACAGAGATGACACTGGACTCAAAATCACACATTCACAGCCATTAGATTATGCATCCGATAAGCTCTACTGTACAATTAATCCAATGTACCCCCTAAGGTTATTAGATTTAGTGTTCCCTCGATAATATCAAGTAGGATATAGCACAAATAGTGAAAATATGCCCAAAGTGTTTACACTACTATCTTTCTCTTGCACTAACCCAGAATATGCCGTTCACAAGTCAAATGCAGATGTGCATAAGAATATGGGAGTTGGTCAATTCTTAGGAAAAGGCACCGCTAACGCTCTAACTACCAAGTATCAACACAAACAAGTTCATTGGCAGCATGCTGCACCGGTTATATCAAAGAACTTCATTACTTATTGATATTCATGAGAAAGGTTAAGGATGTTTTCCATATAGTCTGTATCAGTCCTACAAAGAGATGACAAATATGAACCAGTTGATGACCATGAATGCGAAAATAAAGAGTAACCTTATTGAATAAAGATATAAGTAAAGTGCATCTGACAGCTAACTATACAGAAACATTTGAGGGAAAATGAGAACTTAAGATGAAGAAAGTTATTATTTGTCCACACCATACATGATGATATATGTAGCAAACACATTCTGGCATAAATCAAATTTGCAGCTTCGCCCCAGATAAGAAGATACAGACCCATATACAGTAATTTTCGTTGTTGCACTTCTTGCTGAATTGTTGGCAACCTATTGTTGAGAAAGACACAACAGAGAATCAGAGGTGAGTAGCTGTGGAGCACAGCAGGAATATTCTCCCTTCTTGAGACAAATCCAATGCTGTTTTCCAACATAGGAATCTGGTGTATGTTAGGGAAAAACATTTCAAGGCAGATTTTAGTTCGATTAAAATCATTACAGAAGGAAACAATAAATTACCAACAACAGTTAATATCTTTTAATTCACACAAGATACGTCCCCAGCATGTAATTGTAATAGTTAATCAAATTGAGTGTGTACTCTAAGACTGATGTCCAATCCAGACACACCCAATGGAATTCCATGAACAGGTAGTGTTTCACCCTAATACTTTTGGTATCTGCTAGATTCCTTGAAGAAGGTGACAGACAATGTCTTACTTGAACAGGTTTGGTGGGCCAGCGACCACCTGTGGTTAGGAACTGTTGGCTGGTATAAAAAGTATCACAGTTGTAACCACGTTCAGATATTCTCTACATGTGTCTCACAGTTTCCACCTCCGCGTTTAATATGCTTTACAATGAGTGAACTTTTGCAAATTTTGAGTACCAGAGGAAAAACTAAAGATGGCAGTTTGGTCGGTTTGATGCATAAAATGGCATTTATCTAAAAGATTTGTGTGTGATTTTCTTAACAATTTTACCAACTTCCTAATGATTTGCTGGTGACGTAGATTCAGTCCATTAAGCAGACATAAGGAACCATGACAGAAGAGTCTATCTCCAAACAAAAAAAATTGATACAAACATTCAGAGCAGAACAAATAAAAAATAAGATAATAAAATAGGGATTTGAGGAAGTCACCAAAGGCTACTCTTGCGACCAAGATATTTGCACCACTTTTTGTAGTTCTTAAACAACTTTTTCATCACATCATTCAGCGCATTATCATCCAACTGCGGCGGGAGTTGTGAAAAATCAGATCTCACAGAAAATAAAAAGGCATGTCACCAGGAGTAAAAGTCAAATGTTATGAAAGCATAAGAAAGAAAAGAAATAAATGTTCAGTCTAGGGTATGAATGTACACAGACAAGAAAAAACCTTTGAATGTTCATCAGTCTTTGGATTTTTCCGTATATGTATGTTAGCAAGAAGTAAAATGAGATGCTCCCTCTGATTAGAGACATTATCTGTCTGCATGTCGAAACATCACAAACAAGAAAACAAATTGGTCAAAAGTCAACATAATAAATAATATAAAGCCTAAAGTTATACAAGAAAAAAAATAATTTAGACTGCCTTTCCTGAAAACCAAACATAGCTTGTAGCCAATCCAAGAGGTCCTCGTTAACCTTACGCTCATAATTTTTGGGCAGTGGAAGACCTCTAGTATTGCGAAGAGCAGTAGCAGCAGCTTGGATCTTAAAGGCAGAGAAAACACCAGAAAATACTTTACTTGGCCAAGTCAACAGGATTACTTCGATAAAAAGAAAGGGAAGAAAAAAGAAACCTCCGGAAGTTTCATGACTGCCTGATTGCCACTGTCTGGATCAAGAGGGAGAATGTTGAAAGGAAGATAGATTTTTGTCTTCTCTTTAACCTTATCAGCAGTTTCCAAGATCTAAGGAGATAATAAAATTTAGCCGGTAAGTGCTACCACTTATTAAAGGAGTATTATCCATACAAAATCTAATTGGTCACCAAAGCGCGGCAGGGTCAAAGGAAGTGAATAACTCATTAGGCTATACCTCATCGTCAACTTTAACAGAATGTTGTTGAGTAACTGCTTTTAAAACCTCAAATAGAACATTAGCGGTCTGGTAGGCTTTGATAAGTTGACCACTGCATGCATGAAGAAAATCTGTAAGCGGCAACATCAACTAACAAGGAGAGTTACCAAATATAACACAGTAATATACCGATCGACTTGGTCAGAAGCATTTTGAAGTGCCTGGATATATTTTTTGTAGTAGTGTTGATAGAAGGTCTGTATCTCCCGTGCATCGCTCTTTTGGGCCCTTCCTGTCAAGGTGGGCACGTTCTCCTAATGGGAAAAAAAGTCAGAAGCTTATGGAATGTGTAATCTCAAAACATGGCTGGGCTTTAAATTCGAGCAAGACATCTTTCTGATTCACCTATAAGTACTCCATGTTATATGATGAACACTAATCTCATATACTCTTCTCAAGCACAATGAAAATCACACTTACAAGATCATGTGAACTGATGCAATTATCAGCACATGTAGAAAATTTTACAAAAACATAGAACAAGCTGGTACAGAAAAATGGAGTGTGTGAGAGATGGTATGGAGGCATATGAAAACCAAAGTTAGCGGTAGATGGGTAGGATATCTATAAGTGGGGGACTAGCTGCAACAACTAGTAAATGCTAGAATTACTGAAAACTCATACCCTTTCAAGCCTTTGTAAGAGAGCAGTCTTGAATTGTCGGACACCTCGACCGCTTGAAGTTGGATCTAGTCTGTGAGCCTTTTCAAATGCATAGAATCGACCTATCCATTATGGTAGCAAACATACACATCAATCAATGCGGAGCAGAATGAGAATGGACCATTACAGCCTATAAGTGGAAGGATGTGACAAGTATTATTGTAGCATCCCATATTACCATCCCATGATTAGGCAACACAATTTTTCAGGTGTGTACACCCAATTTACTGAAAACAGAATAGCATTAACTAACTTTTACACTAGGAGACAGTGTAAGTAGTGCTGTGTTGACTGTATCTGTTCAGTACTGTCGAAAAGCAGAGGGGGAGAGCTTACAGAGGTATGCAACACGGGGGTTGGCCGCCTCGACCTCGTTGGCAACACGGAGGATGGGCGCGATCTCCACAAGCGACGAGGGCACGACCTCACTGTCGAAGCTGGGCTCGCCGAGGTTCACAGCAGTCTGCGTCCTCAGAATCCTGCGAGGCGCCGGCTGCTGCATCGGCCCGGCCCGGGAGAGCGTCCGCGACAGGGACGCCATCGCGGGTCGCTTCCCGTCACCGCCTTAACCTGCCTGGACACGCGAACAGACTGAGGCGGAAGCTGAGCATCGAGACGGTTCCAGAACGCGCCAGGAGGTTCTAGAAGGCGGGGGACGTAAAGCATTACCTTGGCTGCTCACGTCACGCCAGTCCCACCAACCGGCGGTTCGGGCATGAGAGGAATCTCGCCAATCAACTGGAAACCGAGCTCTGGACCTTAGCCCTTGCTCGGGGATTCTCGAAATTCCGGTAGTCCTGGCCCCTTTCGTGGCGCGCGCTGCGCTCAGGGACCTGCCATGGCACGAGACGAGGAGCTCAACTCTTCTAGAACGTTCTAGAAGATTCTGCGGCGGTAAGAGACGAGGCGGGTCACCGGAGCGAGCGATTACGCACCTTACAGTCTCGCAGCCCCGCGCGCGGAAAAACCCCCACCCAGTGCGCCGCCTCCGGAGGCCGTCCACAGCGACGTCCTTCCGTGCCCGACGCACGAGAGCGGAGCCCCGGAACTTGTAGAGACCGCCGCTGGAAGCTTCGGGAGGGGCGAGCAACCGGGGGACAGCTTTTGGCGGGCGAGGTGATCGTCGGGGGGAGCGGAGGAGAGGGGATTTGGGAGGAGTTTTTGAGTTGGCAGTTGGGAGGGAGGGGAGACTGACTGGAGAGCTTCGGGAGAAGTGGGAAGAGGACACCACTGGTGGGGGAGGAGCCGCGTTCGGGGTAGAATCTTGGGGCTATTTACGGAGCCCTGCCACTGGGGCCGTGGGGCGTGGACGGCTGGGGGTCGTCGGGTGCGGTCGCGGAAAAGGCGCAGCGTTTCGCGTCGCCAGCAAGCACGGCAGGAGGCCTTCGCTTCCCACGGAGTCCACCAAGGTCGTCCCGCACGATGCGTCTGTACCTGTACTGTACGGGCCAGTGTACGTCATCAATGTGTATGCTGTACTACTACATCCCAAAAAAACTCATCGATTTGACTAAATTAAAACTATTAATGAACTCATCAATTTTCAACTAGTAAATGGTACTAGTACTATTAAATGGCCTAAATAAATGCATCTACTACTCCATCGATCTTGAGGAGTATCGTAGATTTGGGCAAAAGCAAGTTTGTCCTTACTAGCTAAGCTAGCTTGGCTTGTGCGGAGTTTAGGTAGGTCTATCATATGATTGGCAACTGGCTTCGACTCGAGTAACCAGGGTGTGCCGTGCCTACACTACTTTCTGCCTCCGCTCGATAGAAAAAGATCGACCGGCAAACAGGACAGGTCTGAAAACGAAAGGAGGACGCACGGTGTCCATGCTTCCAAGGGAGCAAATCTCGCTACACTCGCGATGCATGATGCCCCATCATTCCTAGCACAAGTGTCGAGCGTGGGCGAGCGACCGAGATGCGACAGCACCGTACAAAGTTGACACGCCAGCTTCTACACGCCATATATGTGTGCCCCTGCACCCACCCAGAAATGGCCAAAGCTGTACTGTCCTGTTGGCTAGCCAAAGCCATTGTCTCACCAAAACAGAAAATGTGAGACAATTTGATGTCCGTGGCCTTAACTCTTATATTTATTGAAGTTTACTGGTATTGGTTGTTTCTTGTCTTTGTAGCGACTTGGAAGGGCCTACGTACTTGATGCCTTAACTCCATATACTCTACTACTGCCTCCTCCGTTTCAAAACTTATGGCTTATATTTTTTTCAAAAGTCAAACTATGTCAATTTTGCAAATGTTTTTTGAAAAACATGAACCACCTAATAACGACTACGAACGATAGAACGAGGCGATGACATGCCGCCAATTCTTGGTATTCCATCATCGAAGTCGGACAAAGTTTATCGTAGTAGAGATTGTTGTTGCAGACAAACGGAAAATCACCGTGAAGGCAACCATCAGCAATTGGGAGATCCACTAGACAAACGACTTCACTCACCCTTTATTGGCGCTTGACGCACCACCGGAGCGATGATAGGCGGGGACGACCTTACTTTTACTTTTGGATGTACCGATTGTATACTCATCTCGAAAAGACGTGAAAAAACAACCTAAACAAAAAAAAAGGCCCAGCGACAGGCCAACTACATCGGTAACGGTAGTTTTGATCAAAACATAAGTGCACACTACTCCCTCTAAACCATAAATAAGTGTCACTGATTTAGTATAAACGTTTATGGGAATCGAATCCAATGGAGTATTATATTTGTAGCCTAAACCATTTGCAAGAATTCACTGATTTAGTATAAACGTTTAATGGGAATCGAATCCAATGCAGTATTAGAGCATTTCTAGCAGATACTGCAAACATGTGCAAACCATGTTTACAGTTAGGAAAATTGTTAGCGTAGAACAGATACACTAAATCGAAACTGCATATTTAAAAAACATCACATTGGCACCACATTCATACATAGCGAGGCTTTAATAATCGAGATCAACATATGTACGGAAAAATTAATGTTGCACCCTGCATCCAGACTAGTCCTAGCATCTATCAGCGATACCTACTCACCGGAGCATATACGGCAGCGTTGTCGCACGCCTACTAATTTTCTTGAGTCGGTGTTGTCAGAGTAGTCGACGACGAAGAAGCCGAGGCGCGCTTGGTGCTCGCGTGCAGAGCGGCTGCAGACGCGGCGCAGCTCCCGCTGCTCGGTGACTTGCTCGTCGTGGCGGCGCTTCGCGCTATCCCATATGTCGGAAACGAGGGTCCCCAACGAGTTGAACATCACCTGACGGACGGCGAGGTCCTTACTTTGCTCGTCGGAGTTGTATGAATGTGACACAGAAGCGAGCGACCGAAGGACAAGGCTGGCCCTTGCCGTGATGAGCTACTCCGCCGAGATCATTGGCGCGCCGAGGTTGAACGGCAGCCCGCCATGCTGGCAAAGTCATCTTGGCGCGAGGCGCGCACTGCGTGCCTTCAGAAGCGGCGACGCGCGGCCTCCTCCGATCATGCAGTAAGACGAGCTCACCCGGAGAAAGCGTTCGCGACCAGCCAAATTCCGGCACGATTGGCCAGCCATGGGTAGGTAGGGGTCGGTGCAGCGGTGGGCGGCGGCGGGCATGACCGAAAACAAAAGCGACGGCGTGCGGCGGCAAGGGTTTCTGTGCGTGTGGAGGAAGAGGAAGGATGCGTAAAATCCAGTCCCCTCCCGCCCGCATCCAATATATACGGAGAGGATGGGCCTCGATACGGGAAAACGCAATATTTTTGCGGTTTTTGCCCGTTTACGATATTTGAAAAGACCATTTCTAAGATTTGTAATTCTAGCACGGTGTCGGCATTTGAATAGCCAACCAGTCATGTCGGCTTCTGAATAGCCGACCAGTCATGTCGGTTTTTGAAAAGCCGACTAGTCTCGCCTATTCTTCAGACTGACCGGTCGTCTTTTCAAATGCAGACATAACTGGTTGGCATTTCAAATGCCGATCCCACGTTAGAATTGTAAATCTTTCAATTCGTGTATTATTCATGAAAATTATTAAAAACATATTAATTTAAAAAAATAGCAATAAAGTGGTCATTTTCTGGAAACAAGCTCAGACACGGATTATTTTGTTCCAAAGCTTTCAAAAGGCGTCAGCTTTATCAATTTCACACACATTTGGTAATCAAAACACGCCGTTGGATACGACTATTCCAGCATCAGATGCCGACATCAACCACTGCGCGCTAGCTAGGGTCGCCATCGGGTCGCTTTCTCCTGTGTGCCGGAGAATGTGTGCATCTTTCTCCACAGTACTATTTCACCTCGTGCAGTGCAGATAAATATTTGTGCTCTCCGGAGGCGCATCTCGACTCCACCTCATGCATGTGCTCCATGTAAGTAATCCACTGTGGAACGCTCGGGCTTCTGTTACTTTCTTGGTCAACCGTGTCTTGGATCGCTGTTCACGCTCTCCGAGTCCGAGAAAAACGCGCGGGGTTCCGTTACTTTCTTCGGATCGCTGTTCTTGTTCACGCTCTCCGAGTCCGAGAATCCGCATCTCGGAACATACACAACACGTCACCGGACGGGCGCGCGGGTACGGGAAGCTTGGAAGTTCGCGGCCTGTTGCAGTGTACAGTACCACTGACGACTGGCTTGTGCACATGTCTCAATTCCCAAAGCCCCTGGGAACCGAAGCCCCTTGAAAAATAAAAGCTCATCGATCCCAATAAATATCTTATCCACCGCAGAGCAACCGACGGGATCACGCCACGCCAGACTGCAGTCGATCGCCTATCGCTTTCGGGCGAAACGTCAGTGCTGCTGCTGCTGAGTAGGACACTTTTGTACATGCTGCACGCCGGACAGGTGGACTACCGGCAGTCGATCCACGGAAGGTGATGATATCGTCACGGTGATGGACTCGCCCTGACCCACCCGTTCTCCCCGCCAAACTCTATCTGCTCGTACACATTAATTAATTAATATAATACAGTTGTAACTCTACACGATCACATTAGTCAGTGAGTCAACAGTTCCGGGGAGGAGCAAAGCAGAAAGCAGGCGCATGAAACTATTCTGCCCCCACTGGTATGCCATCCCTTTTGGCGGATTCCTTTGGTAATAAAGGGGTCGAGAAAAGGGCGATGGCTGATGAGAAGATGCCCCGGTGATGTGATGATGATCCGCACGGAAGAAAGAAAAGGCCAAGGGAAAGGCGGTTCCGCAAAGATCAGTCGACTAGCTACGAGCAGGCAAGGCCGTCGCTGAACCCACGGCTCTTTTCTGATCTCGACGTCCATAGTCCAGGAGAGGCCGTGCACGTTCCTGAACCTAGTATTTTGAATTGAAGAATTGCGAGGATGCTATTGATTGGGGTGTTCGAGGTTCACTGTCTCGCTTCTAGTAAAAGTGATTCAGATTGTTCTATTGTCACTTTGTCAGGCATGTGGGACAGTCCGCCTACATCCCTAATTGTCAGGCATGTGCCTTGCTTCTTGCCAATGAGCGAGCGTCCACCGGAACCTGCCCATTGGCTGATCATCCATGCATCCGACGCAAAGAGACCACACTCACATAGCAGTATACTTAGAAAAAGGACGACAAAGAGGACAAGGCGGCTCGACTTGATCGAGGTCATGTTTTCTACTTTTCTTAGCGAAGGGGGTTTGCTGGGTGCGGCCGGGTATGCATATTTCCATAGTCGAAAAATCGGTGGGAAAGATCAGCTTATCCTCTCCGGCCGCGGCCCTTTTACCTTTCGGAACTGGCCATGTTTATATACTCATTCATGCAGGGGAAGCTTTGCGTACCAGGTGCTACTAGAGATAAGAAAGCAGGGTCCTCAAAGAAGCTTTGCCACTAGAGTCTGAGCCTTAAGTGCCGGTGATCGAGCTTTATCTTTACGGTGCACACTTTGGAGCAGTGGCAGCCAGGTTAATCTACGAGGTCTATGCGTACGCGAGGTGTGTTGTGAGTGAGTGTGCTATGAACTTCGGAAGAGATGATTTACACTTTTAGTACCACGTCTTGCACTCAGACTGTGTTTTAGTCTCACATCTTGCAAACTAGACAATGTTAGGTACCACAACTTGATAACCTAGAACGAATTTGGTCCGAAGCGTTGTGGTATCGACACGTGTGCGCCACGCTGGCTAATTGTGTATAGTAATTTTGCATAGAACCCCCAAAATTATTAACCACCACAAAAAAAACCCAGCCATTGTTTCTTTGAAAACCATAGATTCTCTCCTCGTCGCTGCGTTCAGATAGTTGCCCCTAGCATCCCCAAATCCCGCGTGTTGGCGAGGATGACAATGATATGGCGGAGCACTCGTCGGAGGATCCCCTGGAGAGCACGGGGAAGGTCACTCATGCATTCGCTTGCTTGCAGTGTGCCACGATGGAAGGGCATGCATGTGCCCCCTACTGCTCGTTGTCGATCTTAGTGGGTGTGGGAGGTCGGGGTTCAGGGGATGGAGAAGGAGGCGAGGTTTGCGGAATGAGGCGCTCTACAACAAGGTGATGATGTTGTATTGTGTCCTTGCGTTGAAGGGAGAGAGCGCACGCATGGCAGAGCCAATCGGCTGGCGACCATTTCTCCCCATAGACGAGACATGGAGGAGCACATTGGCATCCTCCAGGTGTGGATCAACAGAAGGTTCCCGTAGTCTCCCCCACTGCCACCATACCCATCGGCATCGTGAAGCTCGAATTGGATCTCACTGATGGTGGTGGGAGCATGTGGAAGGAGGGTGATGCCTGGGTGACGGGAGAGTACTACTGGAAGGGGCAGGACGGCTGGTCGACGATGACAGCATGAAAACAATCTACTGTTGCTCCACGGGTAGTTCTAAATTTGCTATGTTCTTCTTTCTACCCTACAGCTAAAATTTCCTTATGCTTCCCATTTTTAGGTAGGCAATTGCAGAAGCACGGAGAAGAAGAATCATATCCAGGGAGAAGAAGCAATTGCAGATTTGGAAGATGACAGAAAAAAGATGTTGATGAAAATCTCCGAACTGCATGTTTAGGTGCAATTACAAAATATAGAGAAGAAAAAAATGAAGAAAAAACATCTGGAGAAGCCAAGAAGGAGAGATAAAAAAAATAATTCATAGTTGTGTTGCATTTGCATCATATGCAGTGATCTATGCATGTGTGCTGCATGTAATGATGTTTCTTTACTTTCTCCTCAGGTGCATTCTTCCTATTTTTCTTAGCCTACCTATAACTTTGGTGAACAAAGGTAGATAAATGGGTTGTCCATTCATTTTTTTCTAGAAGGCTCTCTCTCTCATTGGTATCAAGTTGAATGCATATGCTTTATTGAATGAGTGAACAGTGTAGCAGCTGTGCACTAGATTTTCTAGATTTATGTTATCTTCTCTATAGCAAGAAATGACATGGTGACATGGAATTCCACTAAGTTGCCACCTCTTACGATCATAAGTTCATGCTTTGAAATCTACACTATAGTCTTTCTCCAGCTCATGGCTATTGATAGAGTACAAATAATTACCTGCATGAGTCACTCTACACTCATTGCTCCACTAGGTGGATTTGTCTAATTTCTTCTTAATCTTGGGGGAAAATCTTCATTTCATCTTCTCAAACTTTCTTTGTTTGCTTTATTCTTTGGATAATCTTGTAGAATAGGGTTTCAAGCATGGATAAAAATGTTATTTATTTTGCTTCTAGAATGGCGATTGTTCAAAAGGATATCACACTTTGGAAATTCATTGAAAAAATCCTTAATCCAAGTGTTAGGCACTAGCTGCTCTGTTTGCTACCACTTGGGAACACATGTTGACCTGGCAATAGCCCAAATGTCATATTTCAATACCTCACCTCTATGCACTGTCCTCTTAAAGTTTTGAATTAAATGACTCACACAAAATCTATGTTCTACATCTGAAAACACCTTGTCAAAACATTTATTAGGTCCTGCAAAAAAGTGAAGGAATGGCTTGTCACACTTTTATCTTGTCACATTGTTTAAGATTCTTTAATTTAAAATGGTTGGTCAAACTATTATAAACAATTCTTGTATTGCCTAGCTTATCATTATATTGAGGTTCTAATCATCCGTTAGCAAGAACAAGAATGGATATTAAGCAAGAACATTGTGTACATAAGAATATCTTCATTGGAGAAGAAACAAAGATATGCAATGGAAGGCCCGCAAGAGATTAAGGAACCCAAGGTAGATGGGAGATGGATGAGATCTGCTGAAAGTGTGATGCAGATACATGAGCTTCGAAGGTATGTTCCTCTTGAGATCTGATGGCTACGGGTGGAGCATGTTGGGAACCCCAAGAGCACGGTAAAGATTGGACCGGGGTCCATAGTTCACTAGAGGTGCTCTCCTTCGATAAACAACATGGCATGAAGGGTAAACAAAATTACAGCAGGACAATTGACAGGAACTGAGAAAGGCATAACAATGCAATACCAGACAAAAAGATCCTATGAGATTCGATTGGGCAATACAATAAGATACATAGACCGCCATCCAACTGCATCTATGACTAGTAGTCCACCTTTGGGTTATCATCTGAACCCCCTCTAGTACTAAGTTGCAAGCAATGCATACAATCGCTAAGCAAAGTGTGTAAGGTAAACAATCCACTTGTTCTATGAACAAGAGACCGTTGTTTTCTCCTAGTAGCAACATCACATCTACAACAAGAGATTTGTCACTTCCCTTGGAAACTAGAGGCATGAACCCACTATCGAGCATAAATACCCCCTCTTGGAGTCACTAGCAACTACTTGGCCAAGATAGCTACTAACAACAGAGAGCATGCAAGATCACAAACAACACAGACATGGTAGAATAAAATAGACAAAACCATTAATCAATCTGACATAGTAATCGGTATATCCATCGGATCCCCGCAAACACAACATGCATGATTACAAATATATTAGATCTTGATCATGAACGAAGCTCACAAGATCTATACATGAAAGCACAAGGAAAGCACAAGGAGGAGATACAACCATCTAGCTACTACATGGACCTGTAGTCCAAGGTAGAACTACTCACGCATCATACCGGAGAAGAAGGCCTCTAGGATGATCTCCCCTCCGGCAGGGTGCCGGGAAGAACTTCAGATCCCCCCGATCTAGGGACGAGGGTGGCGGCTACAGACGGATTCGTGGGGTTTTGATCGGGTGCCTAGGATTTCTGTATCGGGGGCTTCTTATAGGCGAGGAGGCGAGGTAGGGGGTGCCCGGGGGGGCCACACCCTGCCCAAGCGTGGGCCAGGCTTGGCCGCGCCTGGGGGTGTGGCCACCCCGTGACTCCCCTCCGTCCCGTCTTCTGGATTCGTGTCGCCCATGTTAAAATATTGACTTTGGCTTTTGTCCCGTTCAATTCCGAGAATATTGATTTTTTGCCTTCGAACCAAAATGTAAGAAAAGCATAACCGCACTGACAACTTGTTAATAGATTAGTTTCAGAAAAGATATAAAAACACCTCAGAGTGTAGATAAAGCAAAGCAAAGTAGATACTAAACAAGCATGGAACATTAAAAATTATAGATACGTTTCCAGCGTATCAAGATCAAAGTTGTAAGTGTTTTGTGTAGGCTTAAAAAAGGTATCCAGTTTGTGATCAAGAAGCTTCATAGGAAACAAAGAAGTAGAAGATTTGTGAGGACAAACTTAGAACGAGGCTTGCTCTTCCTGGGCTCTTGACCTTAGCTTCCGATTGTCCCTAAACTCATGCATGACCTTGTTAACAAGAATTTTTGAAGTGATTGCTTCTGTTGGCCATCTTCCCTCGCATGTGTGTGCCTTCATATGCACTGATCACAAACCCACGAGTCCTTCTAGCATCATTAATGGTTGTACAACCTGGAGCACACACTTCGTCAAGCCTCCTCCTGTCATTCTTGTTCTTCTTAATTTGCTTTCTATTTATCTTGGTGTATGTTGTTAAAGCCTTTCTCAACTCCTCAACACCACTGAACTTCATCCCAGGCCTAAATACAGGATTTACAATGTCAACCTTTGGATTAAATGCCTTAATCTTGTTCTTCAAGAGTAGTCTGTCTCCTTCTCCCAGATCAAGATGATCATTCTATAGGGCATCTTCACCTTCTTTCTCATCACAAATTTACTTCTCATTATGATCATTGACTGATTTGTCAATATTTTCTCCAAAAATATCATCATCACCTGATTAATCATTGTAATCGCTGTCACAGAATTCATTGTCCTCACTATTACCACTTTCACTCTGACCTACTTGCATATTTTGATCACTTCCCATCTCTGCAACTTCAACAATAGATGAATGTGAATGCTCAGCTTCTCTATCATTTATTTGACTAATGATGAAAGAACTTGAATACTCAACATATGTAGAGGGAGATGGAGTTGGATCATGATTAGCTGGATCAAATGGGTTTGGAAGCATCACAGTGACTTCTTCTCTTAAGCATTCAAAAAGTTTGTGTGATCTACAAACACCACTAGTGTCTTAAATATCTGCTAGCATGGATCATTTGTATGATGTCAGACTACTTCTCAATTAGCACCAATCCTTCATTTAACTCCTTCTCTGGTAACAACCAATACACCGAGAACCTCTCATTTCTAGCGTAGCCCAAAATTCCGATAAGCTCATTAATTCATTCAATAGACCATGTGTCACCAGTGCAATTATTAAAAGAACCGGTAGATGCAATTTCATAGGTCATATTGCCTCTTAACCCACATAAGAAACCGTTGTGCACTGCTTCAAGTGTAAACATGCCATTGTCCTATGCTCGAAATATAATTGCACAAGAAAATAAAAATAGCAGCAAAAATTTAGTATATTCACTTAAGTCACACTAAGATTCAGTTAACTGAACCTGATAGTGATCATCACGAACCATGAGCAAATCAAAATTTTAGACTCAATTAGCAACCATTGATGCAAAAAAATCGTACACTAGCCATTGTAGTGAAAAGGCAAACCTTGTTATCCTAAATTGATGGAAATCAAAGCCTCTGGCATGGACTCGGCATTAGCAAACAATAGAACATGGACTCGGCGGATACCGAGCATAAATCCCACCTTTACCCTACTAAAACGATGCACTGGTTCTCCTTAACCTATTTCCCATGAATTCCAGCCTCTAAAAACATCTAAATCATTGGCGATCACGTGCCCACCTCCATCTCACTGACGAGCACGCAACGAGAAGAAAAAGATGACATTGTGGGGAGAAATCGGTCGTACCATAATGTGGCGGGTATTCGTGGTGCTTGCGAAGTGCATGGTCACGGATCCGACGAACGCCGCCAAGACCTTGACGCCGCCAACTACTACAGCTCTGTGGCTGAAACGCGCGTTGTGTATGTTCTTTCCAAATAGGTAAGTAGGAAAAAGAGGGGTCTTTCTCCAATTATGTCGTCCAGAGCGCGTGGAAGGACTTACGTGTGAAGTATCGTCATTTCCTGGGTTTTAGCCCGAACCAATCTTTTTCGGACAACGCCGACATGGCAGGTTTGGACCAAATTCATTCCGGGTTAGCAAGTTGTAGTACCTACACTGTCTAATTTGAAAGACGTGAGACTAAAACACAATCTGAGTGTAAGATTTGATACTAAAAGTGAAATTACCTCACTTTCGAGCTCGTTTGGTTTTCCTACTTCTGCACCTTCAGAGTTCAGAAGTTCAGACGTCACGGAAGAAACGAAGCATGCAGCATGCGCACACGAAGAGCCTCATCCCGCAACAAACCATGTGCAGCGTCATACATCGGGCATTCAGGCGAGCATGTCAGGTAGGATTGCACACCCGCAGCATGATATAGTTTTTTTTCTCTTTCAGGTAGATGGTGATGTTGGGTTCACGTCCTTGCGAAAACTTGTTGTAGTAGAAAAGAAGAAAAAAACGCTGCGTGGCCCTCCAGGCCCACCTAGCAACACCATGATGGCCCAAGATACAATGTCTAAGGCCTAATCACATTCACACTTCGCAATAGCGCCGTTACCCTGCAAAACAAGGTAAAACACTCTAAAACAAAGCACTGTCGCCACAGCTCACCTGTCGCCGTCTCCTCTAGACTCTTGTTCAGTTTGCACATCAGGAAAAATTGCACAAGCACTGGTACGAAATTGCACAAGCACATCAGGAGAAAAAATTGCACAAGCAGGAAAGCTGGATGTAAACTGCATTACAGTTGAAGATGGAAGTTCAGTTATCACAAGCAACTGGTAAGAAATTTTGCAAACTTGAATTTACAATGTAGTGTCACTTAGGACAAGGAACGAACGAACACAAGCAAACACACACACTGGGAACGGCAAGAAAGAAGCTGAGCCGCCCGGAGAAACATGGCTGGTTCAGTTGACTCCGCTCTTGTGTACTCCCATTTTATTCCGCTAAATTCTACTGTAGTATTACCAATCAATAAATAAATAAATACGAATTCAATTCGCACGCAGTAAGTATCATCATCCCTCTGCAGATGAGCCGGATCGTTGAGAAGATGATGGAAGGAGCTTGGCCGCCTGGCGGGCAGGGTGAGTGGTCAGACCATGTCGCTGATGAGCTGCACGTGGCTGCTCCGGTGCCTCTCCACGAACATCTTGGACGCGCCCGCCACCGTCTTCCTCCACGTCTGAGCATTTGAGCAAGCAGAGACAACCAAATGCAGCATTAGACAATGATGCAATCAATCGGAGAAGACAAGGAACTATGAACTCGATCGGTAGCTAGCTGTTAGCTTACCCGCTCCAGCGCGGCGAGGAAGTGCGCGATGCCGGCCTCGTCGAGCCGCCCAGCACCGCCACCCCGTCGCGCGGCGCCACCGCCGGCACCCTTGCGCGCGGACGACGCCCCAGTCGACGTGGGCAGCAGCAGCCCTGCCCTCCAGTCCGTGGACCCGCCGATGCTGCGCCGGCGCTTGGGCGCGGCGAGGTCCGTGCCCGTCGCGTCGGAGTCTCTGGCGGAGAGCCCCGACGCCACGCGCCGGGACGAGCGCTTGCGGCGCAGCGTGAGGCTGCGGCGCGGCGGGGTGAGCTGCTGCGGGTTCTTGGCGTCGTCGTCCGGGTCGGCGAACTTGCGGAGGAGCTGGTCCGAGGAGGCCTTGGCCACGTGCTGCACCGACACCGCGGTCCCGGCGCCGCCGCTCTGCGATTGCCGCGCCGGCGTCGTCGCCATCAGAGGGAGATTGGGGGGTTGAATGGCACAGTAGCCGTTGGGCGACAGGAGGGTCAGGACCGATCGAGTGGAGTGGGAGTGGGAGACCGGGAGGAGGAATGGGGGCGGGGGATTTAAGCGCGGGGAAGGCGAGGCGGGGAGAGCGGAATATAGCCGTTGCGGAGCGCGGGCGGGTAGGTGGGATCCCACCCCGGTCTGGTGCGGTCGTGGTCGGCACCTGTGGCCTCTCACTGCTTGCCTGCCTGGCTGGCCGCATGGGAGTGAGCGCTTTAACCCGGATTTGATCGTGTGGTCGCCGTGACGACGAGGGGAATTTACTCCGCCCGTGACCGTGAGCGAAACGGCAGAGAATCTCGTCGATCTGTTGTCATCAGGATTCATGATTCAGGCCGTTATAGGGGCCTAGGTCTGCTGGCTACAGTGATGTCATAATAAATGGGTGCTGACGCACGGTCAGGGCTCATGAGAGTACTTTGGTCGTGTACCGGAGATGGAGATGCTCTCTGACGGCGGATCCAAGCGAGTAACTCTGTTTCCTGTGCATCCGAGTACAAACGTTGCGCGTACATAGTGTCCTGTGCAGCACTCATGCTCGCGCAGTGTTGTGCAGCAGCAAGCAGACCGAACTTCTCCCGAGATTCGCGCCAGGTATCATCCCTTCACTGCTCCATGCTACTATCTGCCAAGACCAAGTAGCCACTGTAATGTTTTGCACGGATTGCAGGACGACATCACTGAGAACACACAAGTAGTAGTAACACGCTTAGCATCTTCACAAAATAAAATCGACCGGACTAAAAAACAACGATCCAAACGAGGGCTCGAGCATTTGAGCAAGAGCATCTCCACTCGCCTACCCAGGAGGCCGATTCGGATGCCGAATTTTGGTCCGGACACCGAAAATCGGCCCAGTCGCGTATCCAGGGACCTGTTTTTGTCCGGATTTCGACGTGTTTTGGTCCGGCCTACCCAGACCGCACCAGATCCGGATACCGAACGCCGGACTCGGCGAAACGGACGTGGGCAGCTCATCGGCGAGGAAGGCACCACTCCCGCCAATTCGAGCTCCGCCTTTTCTTCCTCCGCCTTTCTTCCCCATTCCCCACCTCGAAGCTCCGCCGATCACCGCTCGACATGCCGTCAAGAGTTTCGTCCCAACCGGATCGATTCTCGGCGAGTGCAGCGAAGAAGACGAGAAGCCGAGAGCGCCGACCAAGCCGGGAGGCATGTCCTCACCGAGTGGGAGAAGAGGAGCACGCCAGCATCTCGTCGGCGGCGGAAGGACAGAAAGAGAGGCGAAGCTCGGCGGCAGAAAGCGGAGGAGAAAGCGATGGTGAAGGCGGCGGCGGAAGAACAGGTGATGGTGAAGGCGAAGCAGGCTACGGCGACGTCAACGTTGATGGCCGCACCATACCCACCGCACTATGGGAGCCAGGCTAGCGTCGGCTCGCCCGCCGGCTTCTCGCTGATCTCTCCGCCAACTTTCAGGAGAGCCAGGCGGCTGCTCGGCAGAGGTACTCCCCTTCGCAGGAGTTCGACGGCGGCTTCAACCCGAACGTGCTCTTCCCCGGCGCCGCCACCGGCCTTCGGGCGTGGACATCAACATCCCCTACTCGGCCTCTCCGGCGTACGCAAGCCCCGCTCTGCGCCGCGGATCGCTGTCGTTCGGCGGAAGCTCGGCGCCACCGGCGGGCGTGCAACTCGTTTCGCGGAATGCGCGCTTCCGGCCGGCATGACGGCCGAGGCCTATGGAGGACTGGTCGCAATAGGCTCGGCCCAACCATCCCTCCTTCACGGAAGAGCAGACCGACGCCGGCCGCCGCATCGAGTCAGACCTCGTCGACGCCGATGCCGAGACCCGAAGGCAGACCAGAGGACGCCGAGACTGAGGCGAAAGGCAAGAAGGGGAAGAAGAAGCCGGGAACTTCGGCGGCCGCTCGGCTCAAATGGACCGTGGCCGAGGATACCTGTCTCGCCGAGGCATGGAAGACGGTGAGCATGGATCCTATAATGGGTGCGAACCAAAATTCCGACAATTATTGGCGGCGTGTGAAGGCAGCATTCGACGAGCGAAGCATGTGCGACCCAAAGTATCGCAAGATCCCGAGGGGAGAAGGCAATAACATCATCCAAACTGCGTGCAGCAAGTGGCACAGCTGCGTGGAAGAAGTCGGTCGCACACAAGCCAGTGGGGAGAACATGGACAACAAGGTACCCACGAACACTATCTTTGTCGTGCACTCTCTTGACAAACTCGCGAACATGGACAACTTGACACACTTCCATTTTGTAGTTGCGTCGTGCACTTGCTCTGTTTCGAGAGGACATGAAGATGGAGTTCAAGTTCCATCATTTCTTCGAGAAAATCGAGCATTGCGAGAAGTGGCGGGACACTCGCCTAAGTCTCTCCAAGAGCAAAGACTGCGTCTACAACCCCGAGGCCCCGGCCGCTGCTGCCAGCGAAGGAAGACCTAACCTCGGTCAGAAGAAGGCGAAGATGCTCAAGGCCACCGGACCTCCCGCCGAGCGTCTCCAGGCTTCGATCGAGAAGGGCTGAGAAGAGCGAGGAGCGCTGGAAGAAGCTGATTGAGACACAAGGGGAAAAGGTGACCCTGATCAAGGCCAACCTCGCCGAGAAGAAGGCCAACTACGCCGCCAAGAAGCGCCACACGAACCTCAAGTTCCTCATGGGCGACGAGGACACGTCGAAAATGAGCTCGCCGGTCAAGGCCTGGTACATGGCGCAACGTCAGGCCATCCTGGAGGGCATGACCACGGCTTCCCCTTCCCCTTCCTCTGCGCCGAACGTGCCAGCGCCGAACGCTCCCACGCCGAGCTCTGCTTCGACTTCCTCCAACCCGGGGGCCTTCACCGGCGAGATGGACGACAACGCCGCCTCGGCCACGCCGCAGGAGCCCATCCCCATCGACGACTGAGCGTTGTTTTCCCTGTTAATAAAAATATGTCGCCGAACTTGTAGGCGCATCTGTCGAACACCTTGTGGCCGAGCACTCGCCGGCGGAAACTATGCAGATTCAAATATATAGTCGTTTTGTGTTCGCCTGGGTACTCGGCCTGGGTAGCCGAGTGGTAAACTGGGCGTACCCAGGCCGAAAACTTACGCCGTCCGGCCGGAAAAAGGTCCGGATTTCGGCCTGGGTTCGGCCAACGAGTGAAGATGCTCTAACAGTCACAGGGACAGAGTCTAGAAACCATCAACAGAGTCAAGGTACATCGGAACCCAATTTTTGAACAACTTGTGAAAAATCGCATTTGTAAGTTCCACAGAAACTTATATGGTAGCTATATGGTACGAACTTACTCTTGTAGCTATATGGTAGAAACTTACTCTTGTAAATTTCCATGTAGCTATATGGTAGAAACAAAAAACATCCATGTAGCTATATGGTAGAAACTTACTCTTGTAAATTTCCGTAACAATCTGTGACCAATTTGCGAAACAGTGCAAATTACAAGATCATAGATGGACATGATTAAGATTCAAAATACTATGAAACTTGGTATGCTGAATCATTCTGCGATCTAATAATGAGCTCTGATGTGCCCAGGTTCTGACAATGCCGCCTAACATGGTGCCCATGCATCTAGCCGACATCGCCTCTACTACATCCAGGGCATGACATTGACATAGCACTAGCAGAATAAGGAGTTCAGACCAGGTAGAGTTGCAGCTCAATAAGAAAAAAAAATTATGCTTGTAAAATGGCCGCAGCAAGAGCAGAAGAAGAAAAAAAGCATGCAACAGAGAGTGTTGCCAAAAAAATCCCCTTGTAAACACATCCACTCACAAGTAGAAGAAATGGAACACGAGTAGTATTCTCTATCTCGAAATAATATAAATGCAATTTGCGTGAGATATGGCTAGAAATAACATCACGAAGTGCAATAATCAATAGCTTTGACTAGAAATATAGAGTACAATTATTCAAGACATTCAGCTGGAAACAACAGCATAGGATGCAATGATCCAGGACCGTCAACAGCAGTCGACGAAAAGTATATACAGTTGGAAAGATGAAGTGCTACACTAAGATTAAGCTTCTAAGATTTTGCAGCCCCAAAGAACAAACCAACAATCGAAGTGAAGATCGACCCGATCACCCATAACACCAGAATGAACACAATTATACCAGCCAGAATGGTGAGGACTGGTGGGCCATCTGGAGGATTCGAGCTGTCGCCGGCGCTGCTCTGTTTCGAACTGTCGGTGCTAGGAGAATCTGTCTCTGATGCAAATAGAGCCTTCTTCAGGCGCTCTGCCGGAAACCTTGTTGCGCTCTCAAACCACGAGGAATTGCTTGCCAAAGGGCCAGGATGCCTGCAGTGCAAAGCAGTGAGAGTTATACACTGATAGGGATACATGCCGATTCAACTAAGTTGAGCAGGTAAGTTGCTGGGCCTGTTCTTATAGTCTAATCTGGGCTTTCTACACGAGCACGTCATTTTTTTGCCTGGCATATTCTTGCACATGAAAATGGAGAATTCATGTTTACTCTTCTTTCCGAGTTAATGGTTATCCCAACTTTGTAAAGCTACAGATCCACACAGTTATCCTAATTTTGCACAAGACCAGCAGGCAAGTTGCAGGGCTTATTCTACGCCGAGGCGTTCTATGCGCATATGGATCTCTTGACGACAATGTCAGTCACGGCTCAAATATTTGTAAATGGCATGCGGTTGCACATGAAAATGGACAACTGAAGCTTCAAGCAGACAGCTGGTTCTTTCAGTTACCACAATTTTACTAGGAAACAAATCCACAGAGTGGAAAACTGTACTGGTGCATTAGATAAGCCGAAGCAACCATACTTGTACCTGCAATTGGTCCCCTGATTGACACCAATACATCACGAAGCATAGTTACATCGCTTATAAATTATGTACTTCTAAGAGTGATGTACAGAATAGCAGTGAATCGGGCAAAATGGAGAGCACATGTCATTGGTTCATTCCAGCGCAACTATGAATCTACAGCTACAGATCACGCAAACTGGTGATGAAATCTGGGTCCCTGCACAGCCGAGCCCTCACATGATTTAAGAAGGCGGAGACCAGGAACATAAATAATCAAGATGAACAAATTCGGTCACCCTGCCGGCCAATGCCCACCGTAATGCTAGGGTAAGAAGGGAGGGGAAGAGAACCTGAGGAGGGTATGCTGTACGCACCTGGTCCCACGGAGGACGACGCGGGCGCCTCGGCAGGGGAAGACGGAGGCTGAGAAGGCCGCGGGTGAAAGCCGGCGAAGAGCGGGGAGAAACGGAAGGGTCGTGGCGACGTGGGGGGAGAGTGCGGCCATGGCGGAGAGACGGCGAGACCGCGAGAGGAAGGAGGGGGGCAGCCACGGGGTCCGGCACAGTGCAGAAATGCTGGTCCGCCAAGGTTTTGGATAGATCTGGTGCTATATGTTTTTGTCACTTTGCTATGTCGACATGTAGCCACAAACAGGGGTTTTCAGACTAGGATACAGTAGCTTTTCTTAAATAAATAAAATTATATAGACGATTCTGGCAACCAGGCAGTTTCATTTCATGGTCATCACTTGGTTAGTAACATGATCATGAGATCATCTTCCTAGTTAGGAAATACTTTTACCATCCCAAAGATTTTGCTTACCTGGAGATGCACAAAACATCAGATAGCATGGCTCTTTTGATAGAAAAACACATTCATTTGTTTTTCCCAGCCAATATTGTTCGACTTTGTTAAAAAAACTAATATTGTTCGACTTGCGCTATGCTATGCACATGCAATAAAATATGGTTCCATGAAGCCTAAAATGTTTGTTCCATGGTGTGTGCTTCCATATCTATCATTGTGACGCCTAAGGCCTCGTTGCAAGAAATCAACAAATAATACCGATAAAACAAACCCAATTTTGATCTCAAATTAATTAACTTTTTTTTAGCAAAATGAGCAGTTTGCGTCATTTTATTAAAAAGTAGAAGAGAGTTGACCGGTTTATTAACGAGGAACCGGCCAGACCGCTACAAAAGCACCAATGTGTCATCATGAATCATGACCAAATCGTGAACACCGGCCAACCTGGCTACCCGCACAGAGCACACACGCCATCGAGAAGAGACGACATCATTGGGGACGTCATCGAGCGTCATCATCATCACTCCTCCGCGAGCCAGCGACTCACCAACGAGACCCTCGCCGCAAATGAGATCATAGCCCATGTCGCCCAAGCCAAACAGTCGACCACAAGAACGCCGAGGAGGAGGCAGCTTCGACTTCAACAGTGGCCTTCTAAGGAGAAAGATACGCATCTTGCACTAACAAAATCCACGCAGCTAGAGATCCAAGCACCAACACAGCCCATCAAGTGGAATCGTTGCCATGAGTCGCCCCGTGACGGTAGCTCCGACTTCACCATCACGCAGGACGCGGCAGAGGAGCCCAAATACGCACGGACAACTGGTGACGAAGGACCTCGACTCCGATCCGCTCACCAATGTCATCGTCGCCACGCAACTCACAACACCAACACCGCCATCTTCCGATGGTTCCTACGCCCTGAGCGAGCTCCAAATCGATGCCTCCAAGAGGGAAACAACGCAAGAGCGCTGCCATCAACCGGTCATGATGGATCTAGAGATTTCCCCGGAGCTCCCAATGCAGGGATGGCACGACACCACCTCGACGATGCCTCCAAGAAGGGAGCAACTCCCATAGACGTCGCCATCACCGGCCTCGACCAGTTGTCGGCAGGCCAGCTGCCGAGAACAAGGCATTAGCCCGGATATTGACTTGTCATCTCTCTCCAAGCTCAAAGTCGGACCACCTGCAGCCCTCGTCCCACCATCACGGCCTCCTCCACCACCACCACCGAAAGGCCTCCTCGCAACAGCAGCCACGGAGGCCAGCGCCGCCGCCAGATCCTGACTCCCACGCCGCACCAACACCCGCGTTGCTGTTGGAATTATGCCCTAGAGGCAATAATAAAGATGTTATTATTATAATTCTTGTTTATGATAATGTTTATATTCCATGCTAGAATTGTATTAAGCGGAAACATTAATACCTGTGTGTTTTGTGAACAACACCGTGTTCCTAGTACGCCTCTATGGACTAGCTCATTGATTAATGATGGTTAAGGTTTCCTAACCATGGACATGAGTTGTCGATTAATAATGAGATCATATCATTGGGAGAATGATGTGATGGACAGACCCAAACTAAGCGAAGCAATTAGATCGTGTCATCGTGTTCATCTTTGCGAAGCTTTTCTTATGTCAAATATTGTATTCCTTAGACCATGAGATAATACAACTCCCTGGTATCAGAAGAAAGCTTTGAGGTCATCAAACGTCATCCTATGAGAGGGTGATCATAAAGGTGTCTCTCAGGTGATCGGAAAGTACCTGTTGGGTTGTATGTATCAAGATGGGATTTGTCCCTCCCAAGTCAGAGAGATATACGTCGGGCCCACTCGGTAATCGATATCAACACCGCTTGCAAGCATGTGGTTAAGCAATTAATCACAAAGTGATATCGGATTACGGAACGAGTAAAGTACTTGCCGTGAACGAGATTGAACTAGGTATGATGCAAGACGATCAAATCTCGGGCAAGTAAAATATCGCGATGAAGGGAATATATATGGGATTGATTGAATCGGCATTGTGGTTCATCCGATATGATCATCGATGAATGTGGGAGTCAATATGGGTTTCTGACCTTACTGTTGATTATTGATAGAAGATCATGTCTGCATATTCTCGAACCCGAAGGGTCACACACTTAACGTGTCTCGACGCTAGGATAGATTGGATAATTGGTTTATGAGTTTTTGTTCGGAGTCTCGGATGGGATCCGGGACATCACGAGAGGTCCCGGAGTGGTCCGGAGAATAAGATTCATATAAGGCAGTGCAGTTTTTGGAGTTCGGAATTGTTCTGGGTTAATCGGTATTGTACCAGAAGCTTCTAAAACCTTCCGGAAGGGGACCAACGTGGCCCCACCTTTACGGGAGGGGGCATGGGCCTATGAGGGAGTGCCCTGGCCGCATTGGGCCAGGGACACAAGGCCCCATAGGGCCCAGCCGGCCAAGCAAGGGATAAACCCTAATTGGACCTTCTAGAAGGGGGGTTTCCTTGCCCCCTCCTCCTTGGCCGCCCGGCCTAGGGCTTGGGGAGGTTAGAGCAGCGCCACCCTCTATATAGAGGGCTGGGGCGCACCACCACCCCACACCTTTCCCTCAAGCCTAGTCGCCCTGCTGCCCTCCTCTCTCTCTCCCTCCCAACTGCGTGTAGGCGAAGCCCTGCTGCAGAAACTCTCCACCAATTGCACCGCGCCATCGCGTTGTAGATCCAACCCATCTCTCCACCATACTTGCTGGACCAAGGGAGGAGGAGACATCGAGGTGCTGCACGTGTGCATCTCACGGAGGCATCGCCACTTGTGGTGCTAGATCGGATCGGATCGCGAGGAGGAGAAGCGAGTACGACTACATCACCCACGTTCCGACGAACGTTCCGGTCTTGAATCTTCAAGGGTATGAAGATCTAATCCAATCTCTCTCGTTGTTTGCATCTCCTAGATTAGATCTTGGCTTCCCTCTGCTCGCATCCGTAGAAAATTTTGATTTACTATGCCGCGAAACCCTTCAGTGGTATCAGAGCTAGATCTATGCGTAGATGTGTTTCACGAGTAGAACGCAACATGGTTGTTGCGGGCGTTGATGTTTTATGTTGCAAGCCTCTTGTTTGTGTTCTTCTTATGACACGGTATAGTGAGATTGAAGCGGTCCAGGCCAACCTTACGCGACGTCGTTCGCGAGACCGGCTCCGCACTTGACGTGTGGCTTGTTCCACACATGCGGCTGGTGGATGCCAGTTTCTCTCACTATAGTTGTCATGGGATTAATACCGGAGATTGGCAACCATAATATCACTGTTGTGTCTTTCCGTACGTAAGAATCGTTCTTAGCATGCTACTCCCATAAGCCACGTAAAACATGCAACAACAAAGTAGAGGCGTCTAACTTGTTTTTGCAGGGAGTGTTTTCTGTGATTTGGTATGGCCCAAGATGTGATGTGTATAATGTATGCGATGATCATGTTTTGTAATATTTCATGACTTGCATGTCGATGAGTACACAACCGGCAGGAGCCATATGGTTGTCTTTATAATTATGTATGACCTGTGTGTCAACTTATTATACGCCATGTAATAGTTTCACTTTATCGCTAAGTAGTTAGCAATAGTTGTAGTTGCTATTCGTGGTGGAGGCAATCATGGTGGAGTGATGGAGATCATGCCGGCACGCACAAGATGGAGATCATTGCGCGAAGATTGGCTATACCATGTCACATAAAGTTATATGCATGTGAGGTTTATCCTTTTATGTATCTTATTTTGCTTAGATCGCGATGGTAGCATTATAAGATGATTCCTCACTTAAAGATCAAGATAAAACATGTGTTCTCCCCAAGTATGCACTGTTGCGAAAGTTCGTCGTGTCCAAGCATCACGTGATGATCGGGTGCTATAGACTCTACGCTCACATACAACGGGTGCAAGCCAGTTTTTCACACGGGGAAATACTTGGGTCTAACTTGACGAGCCTAGCATGTACAGACATGGCCTCGGAACACATGAACCGAAAGGTTAAGCATGAGTCATATGAATGATATGATCGACACTTCGTTGTCCACCATTGAAACCACATCTCTTCTCGTGAAGATCGGATTAGGTGTGGTGAATTTGGATCGTGTTCACTAAACAACTTGAGGGATGTTGAATTTAGTGGGAGTTCATCTAGTAATTTGATTAAAAGTTGAACTAGTTATCATGAACATAGTCTAATTTGTACTTGCAAATATTGTAGATCAAATGGCTAAGTCCAACTTCAACTTCAACGTTTTTGCCGAGAAGGAAAAGCTTAAAAACAATGGGTCTAACTTCACCAACCGGGTTCCGCAACTCGAGAATCATTCTCTCTCAAGGTCAAAGGACTATGTCCTTGAGAATGCGCTTAGGTGACGCCCTAACGCTCTTCAAGGCTTATGAGAAAGATGTCTATCAGTCGCGCAAAGATGATTATGGTGTGATTAAGAGCACCATTTTGTTTGCTATGGAATCGGATCTTCAAAAACGTTTTGAAGACTATCCCGGGCCCTTTGAGATTCTCGAGGAGCTGAAAACCATGTTTCAGACTCAAGCCCGTTCTGAGAGATATGAGATCTCTGAGAAGTTCTTTAACTACAAGATGGAGGAAGGGAGTTCCGTTAGTGAGCACGCCATTAAGATGTCGGGCTACACTCAACGCCTTGAGCAACTGGACTGCAAGATTCCAGAGGAGCTCGAGATTGAAAGGGTTCTGCAATCACTCCCTCCCAGCTACAAAAGTTTTGTAGTGACTCACAATCAGATTGGTTCCATCGATCGATCCGAGCTCTTCGCCAAGTCAAGGTCATGGAGGTGGACATCAAAAGGATAATCATGTGTTGATGGTCAAGCCCCCCACCTTCAAGAAAGGTAAGGTGCAAATAAGCCCTTCAAGAAAGGCGCGGCAAGCGTTGCCCGCCGAGAAGAAGCTCGTGTCGGTCCTAAGCGGACCTTCGAGTGCTTCTATTGCAAGGACAAGGGTCACTAGAAGCGAATCGTCCAAGTACTTAGCGGACAAGAAGGCTGGCACCATCAAAGGTATATTTGATATACATGTTATTGATGTTTTCCCTACTAGCCCTCGTTGTAGTGCCTAGGTATTTGATACTGGTTCAGTTGCTAATATTTATAACTCGAAACAGGAGCTACGGAATAGACGGCGTCTTGCAAGGGATGAGGTGACGATGCGCATTGGCAACAGATCAAGAGTTGATGTGATGGTCGTCGGCACGCTCTCCTTAGTTTTACCTTCGGGATTAGTTTTAAACCTTAATAAGTGTTATTATGTGCCTGCGTTGAGCATGAAACATTATTTCTGGATCTTGTTTATTGCAAAACGGTTATTCATTTAAATCGGAGAATAATGGTTGTTCTATTTATATGAGTAACATCTTTTATGGTCATGCACCTATTGTGAATGGTTTATTTCTTCTAAATCTCGAAAGGGATGAAACGCACATCCATAACATTGAGGCTAAGAGATGCAAAGTAGATAGTGATAATACTACTTATTTGTGGCATCGTGCCTAGATCATATTGGTGTAAAGTGCATGAAGAAACTCCATTCGATGGACTTTTGGAGTCTCTTGATTTTGAATCATTTGACACATGCGAACCATGCCTCATGGGCAAGATGATCAAAACCCGTTCTCCGATATGATGGAGCGAGCAACGGACTTGTTGGAAATCATACATACCGATGTATGCGGACCGATGAGTGTTTCGGCGGTGGATATCGCTATTTTCTCACTTTTACCGATGACTTAAGTAGATATGGGTATATCTATTTAATCAAACATAAATCAAACATTTGAAAAGTTCAAGGAATTTCAGAATGAAGTGGAGAACCATCGTAATGTAAAGATTAAGTTTCTACGATCCGATCGTGGAGGTGAATATTTGAGTTATGATTTTCTCACGCATCTTAAAGCAAGCGGAATCGTTTACAACTCACGCCACCGGAACACCACAAGGCAATGGTGTGTTCAGGAATCAAACCCTATTAGATATGGTCTGATCGATGATGTCTCTTACTGATTTGCCGTTATCATTTTGGGGTTATGCATTAGAAACCACTGCATTCACTTTAAATAGGGCTCCATCTAAATCCATTGAGACGACACCGTATGAACTGTGGTTTGGTGCTAAACCTAAGTTGTCGTTTCTTAAAGTTTGGGGATGCGAAGCTTACGTCAAGAAGTTGATGCCAGACAAGCTCGAACCCAAAGTGGAGAAATGCGTCTTCATAGGATACCCTAAGGAAAGTGTTTGTCGCAAAGAACGTTTCCTTTCTTGAGAAGGAGTTTCTCTCGAAAGAAGTGAGTGGAAGGAAAGTAGAGCTAGACGAGGTTAATGAACCTTCTCTTGAGTTGGAGAGTAGCGCAGCACCTGAAATTGTTCCAGTGCCGCCTGCACCAACAATAGAGGAAGCTAATGACAAGGATCATGAAGCTTCGGACGATGCTGCTACTGAACGTCGCAGGTCGACAAGGTCGCGTGCCCCTCCTGAGTGGTACGGCAACCCTGTCTTGACTGTCTTGTTAGTAGAAGACAGTGAACCTATGAACTATGAGGAAGCGATGATGAGCCCAGACTCTGAGAAATGGCTAGAAGCATTGAAATCCGAACTGGGATCCATGAGAGAAAACCAAGTATGGACTTTGGTGGACCCTCCTAGCAACCGAAAGGCCGTTGAGTGCAAATGGATCTTCAAGAAGAAAACGGACGCGGATGGTAATGTTACCGTCTATAAAGCACGGCTTGTCGCGAAAGGTTTTCGACAAGTTCAAGGTGTTGACTATGATGAGACTTTCTCTCCCGTAGCGATGTTTAAGTCCATTCATATTTTATTAGTAATTGTTGCGTTTCATGATTATGAAATATGGCAGATGGATGTCAAGACTGCTTTCCTCAATGGCAACATTGATGAAGAGTTGTATATGATGCAACCCGAAGGTTTTGTCGATCCTAAGGATGCTGATAAAGTATGCAAACTTTAGCGTTCCATTTATGGACTGAAGCAAGCATCTCGGAGTTGGAACCTTCGTTTTGATCAAGTGATCAAGAGCTTTAGATTTGTTCCAAATTGCTACGAAGCTTGTATCTACAAGAAAGTGAGTGGGAGCTCGGTGACATTTCTGGTACTATATTTGGATGACATATTGATTATTGGAAATGACATTAACATGCTTAACGATGTGAAGAGTTATTTGAACAAGTGTTTTTCAATGAAAGACCTAGGTGAAGCTGCTTATATATTGGGCATCAAAATCTATAGAGATAGACAAAGACCCCTGATAGCTTTAAGCCAGAGTACATACCTAGACAAAGTTCTGAAAAGGTTCAGAATGGATAAGGCAAAAAAAGGTTTAGTGCCTATGTTGCCAGGTAAGATATTGAGCAAGGCTCAGTGTCTAGCTACGGTAAATGATAGGGAAGATATGAGCAAAGTGCCTTATGCCTCGGCCATAGGTTCTATCATGTATGCCATGCTGTGTACTAGACCGGATGTGTCCAATGCTCTTAGTTTGACGGCGAGATATCAAAGTGATCCGAGTGGAACATCGGACACGTGAAGAACATCCTAAAGTACCTAAATAGGACTAAAGAAATGTTCTTAGTCTATGGAGGTGATGAACAGCTCGTCGTAAAAGGTTACGTCGACGCTAGTTTTGACACCGACAAGGATGATACGTGTATATTTTGAATGGAGGAGCTGTGAGCTGGAGAAGCTGCAAGCAAAGCGTGATCACGGGATCTACAGTAGAAGCGGAATACATGGCTGCTGCAGAAGCGTCAAGTGAAGGAGTTTGGATCAGGAACTTCATCATCGAGCTTGGTTCCAAGTGCATTGGACCCATTGGAGATATTGTGTGACAACATCGGCGCCATAACTCGCTAAGGAACCAAGATATCATCCAAAGACCAAGCATATCAACCGCAAGTTTCATATAATCCGAGATTATGTAGCAGATGGATATCGAAGATTAGCAAAGTACATACAGATCGAATGTCACGGATCCATTGACTAAACCTCTTCCACGTGTAAAACATGATCGGCACCTCGATTGCCATGGGTGTGAGATTGTTGCCAAATGTAAACTAGATTATTGACTCTAGTGCAAGTGGGAGACTGTTGGAATTATGCCCTAGAGGCAATAATAAAGATGTTATTATTATAATTCTTGTTCATGATAATGTTTATATTCCATGCTAGAATTGTATTAAGCGGAAACTTTAATACCTGTGTGGTTCGTGAACAACACCGTGTCCCTAGTACGCCTCTATGGACTTGCTCATTGATTAATGATGGTTAAGGTTTTCTAACCATGGACATGAGTTGTCGATTAATAATGAGATCATATCATTAGGAGAATGATGTGATGGACAGACCCAAACTAAGCGAAGCAATTAGATCATGTCATCGTGTTCATCTTTGCGAAGCTTTTCTTATGTCAAATATTGTATTCCTTAGACCATGAGATAATACAACTCCCTGGTATCGGAAGAAAGCTTTGAGGTCATCAAACGTCATCCTATGAGAGGGTGATCATAAAGGTGTCTCTCAGGTGATCGGAAAGTACCTGTTGGGTTGTATGTATCAAGATGGGATTTGTCCCTCCCAAGTCAGAGAGATATACTTCGGGCCCACTCGGTTAAGGAGTTAATCACAAAGTGATATCGGATTACGGAACTGTTGGAGATATGCCCTAGAGGCAATAATAAATGTAGTTATTATTATATCTTTGTGTTTATGATAAATGTTTACATTCATGCTATAATAGTATTAACAAGGAAACATTAATACTTATGTGATTTGTAAACTTAAATTGAAGTCCCTAGTAAAGCCTCTATACATCACTAGCTTGTTGGTTAATAAATGATTGTGGTTTCCCTATCATGAACATTGAGATGTTATTAACAACAAGATCATATCGTTAGGAGAATGATATGATGGACATACTCCTATAGATAAGCATAGCATAAAGATCAAGTCATTTTAATAGTTCAATTGCTATATGCTTTCCGATACATAGTAACCTAATTCCTTCGACCATGAGATCATTCATATCACCTTTACCGGATGGATGCTTTGATCACTACTAGGAAAACGGCTATAGGTAATCAACACATCCGTGGCTCACATGGTTGAAGTGCCCCACGGCTAAAACAGGCGTGGCTCACCTGTGGGCAGTGCCCTACTAATAACTAGAACAATAGTGGGCGCATGACTATAGTGCGCCACAGATGTGTGGGCCAGGCCTGTTGGCCACACGCAAACATCCGTAGCGCACTATAGTCATGTGCGCCACGGTTGTTAGGGTCATCTGTGGCGTGTCGGTGCGCCACGCCAAGCGCATGCCCTCCTCCGCTCGAAAGCCACAAACTTACGTGGCGCACTCCGCCTAGTGCGCCACATGGACTAGAGCATCTGTGGCGACTCGCCTAGTGCGCCCAGTTTGTACTCCACGTGACTGGGGCCTTGTGCGCCACTTAATGTGTCGATTCTTTAGGAGCACTTTATGTGCACATGTGTGCCCACATCCACCACCCACACTTCACTTTCCCTTCTTCTTCCTCCTTAGATCTAGTCGGGATCTTCTCCTTCCCACCTCAATTTCTCCATACATTCACCATTTTAGCATGTAAAACTTGCTTTGGATGTTACATAAGTAATAGAGGTCTCGGTCTCTCTCATCTATCCGCTCCTCGTCGACGCAAGACCTCTCCTTTCCATCTTTCTCGCGATCGGTCTCTCATCTCGTAAGTTGTCCATGTAAGGATGTGTTCATGTGTATATGGATGATGCATGTGCTCATATGTATGTAGATGATCGATGCTCATGATGTGTGTATGTGGAGAGGATCGATGGTCATATGTGTGTGTATATGGAGAGTATCGATGATGCTCATGCATGTGTGTATGGAGAGGATAATGATATGTTCATGTGTGTATGGATCGGTCTCTCTCTCTTTTGTTTGTTTGTGAACAAGTTGTGATTTGTTTTGCCAAAATGTTGATTCATTTCCATTTTGGCAAGACTTTGCATTCATAAAGGTCCTAATTTTAGGATAGGTCATCAAATTTTCTATCGACCATTGCATGCATGCATTCATTATGTGGTTCTAATAGACTTCAAAATTGTACCGTGTACATCGTGCAGGCAAAAATGGTCCGCATAATGAGCGAAGGCATTGTGGCTAGATTTTTGAAATGTGCGACGGCCGACATGATACGAAATAACAAGACAGATATAAGATGTCCGTGTAGAAGATGCAAACTCAACTGGGTGATCGACCCAGATTCCGGAATCTGGAAGCGCACTCGCCCGCCATGGTTTCATGGATGGATACACTCGTTGGATAAGCGATGGCGTAGATGATGGAGACGGTGAAGAAGGTGGCCAACATGACGATGATCATCATCACGGCGAGAACGGGCGAGATGATGAAGAGTCTCCTGGAGATGGTGAAGGTGCGGAAGCAGACCGGGATGATGATGATCTAGATGCCGGAGGAGCAGACGACGATGGAACAACGTCGGGCTGGGTGCGGACCCTTATGTGCAAGAGCGCTTCTCAAGCAGACGAGTAACGCCAGAGCTGCCGCTAGAGAGAAAGCCAAGCTTGCGCAACTTGAGAAAGACGCGGTTACTCCATTGTATGAAGGATGCAGGCCCGATGATACCCGGTTGAATGTAACGCTCAAGGCTATGGAGATGAAGGCAAAGCACAAATTGAGCGACGCAAGCTTGACGATATGATGGCATTCAGCACGATCGTCTCCCGGAGGGGAACACATGTCCAACTAGTATCGAGGATGCCAAGAAAATCGTCTGTCCTCTCGATCTACCGCACGTTAGATATCACGTATGCATCAACGATTGCATCATTTATCGATCTACCGCACGTTAGTTTTTCTAAATTCCAAATTAATATGCAAAAATATAAGTTAATTAATTTTAAATGGTTACATTAATTATTTTTTAAAAATATAAATTGGTTTTGGATTATTTATTCAAATCCATACACTTCTTATGTTTAAAGTTTTTCTAAATTCCAAATTAATATTTAAAAAATATAAGTTATTTCATTATTAATTTTAAATGGTTCGTAGTTTAAATGGTTACATTAATTATTTTTCAAAACAGGAAATGGTTTCGAATTAGTTATTCAAATCCAAACACTTTTTATGTTTAAAGTTTTTTCTAAATTCCAAAGTAATTATCATTTAAAAAACATTACAAATTTAAACCCCAAAATAAAAAAAAAGCGGAACAGAGAGAAAATAACTGAAAAATTTGAAAACACGAATACGTCCCGGTTGGAGCCACCAAAGGACGAAAGACTTTCCTAACGTCTTCTTGAAAATTGGACTATAGGTCCCGGTTGGTGGCTCCAACGGACGTATGACCTTAGTCCGGTTGGAGCCACGAACCAGGACTAAAGGTCATGAAGTTATAACAGGCTGCCTCCTCTTCTTCTTCCCGCTCACTTCTCCTAAGTGATTTATACACACGGCGCCGACCCCTCTCTCATCCCCATCTCTCCATCTCTCACCCAATCGAGAACGATCCGCCGCCCGCTCTCGATCCGCTGGCTCGAGGAGGAGGAGGGCTCCCAGCGTCTCGGAGGCCGCGTCTCGAGGAGGCCGTGTCCGAGGAGGGCAGCCGCGTCTCAGAGGTGGAGGCCGTCGTCGCGCCGCCGTCGCACTGGCTGCCGTCGCCCGTCGTCCGCCGTCGGGTGAGCGCCGCCTCTCTCCCTCTCTCTCCCCTCTCTCTGCAGGCCATGGTTAGGGTTCAGTAGGTATCTCCCCAAATTTGAGATAAAACTCTAGAATTTTACTGAAGAAGATGCAAAAACTGGCGAACGAATTAGACCAAGACTTAGGCAGATTACTTTAGGAGTCATTTTCCTTGATTTTATTTGATAGAAATATTAATGTGTGGGTACATGGGTAGGAGTTCTCTAATTTGGGAAAATTGCTCTAACTCTTTAGTTCAACATTTCACTGCTACATTTTGCCTAGCTACCGCTCACATTGAATTATTCACATGGCAAAAGAAAATCTAAACTATAAAGGTTATCAAGAAAACTAGCAAATGGCCATATGGGTTATCTTGAAAATTGAGAATTGAAGATAAGGTTTGTCATATTTGTCATGTAAGTTTTCAAGATGGTGCTTTAAACAAAGGACACATACTGTACACATTTTGGACGTAAATAGGACCTCAAAGTTTGTACCATCCTCGTTAGTTTCAAAGACATAATGCAAGCATCTACATCAAATTTAACAACTGGTTTTACATTGTTAAATTTAACAACTTAATTGGACATCAACACGCACCACATACAGAGATTTAACTTGTCAGTTTTACACTGCCACTTCTCTTTTTCTGATGAAATAAATTTAACAATTCATAGAACATTGGTTACTTACCTGATTTGAAGGCACTCGCCTGTTTATGTTCTGAACTTAATTTCCTTGGTTTATGAAACGCTGAAAATTTTATATATGAATGCCAAAGACAGTTTAGGCACTAATGTTGTTTGAGTACCTTTTGGTTCAGATGGTAACTTCTTTCTTTGGACTTAAAATCTATTAGCAAGTTCGAGAAATATCGCTTTACATTTTGCATTATTTGAGTGGCCAAGGAATAGATAGATGGATCCAGGATGGAATGCCAAATTTAAGGACCTTTTGCTTTTATGTTTCCTTTTATTCATAATCTCTGTCATTGCCAAACAAGTGTGCCTTTTAGTGTTCTGTAATAATATATTCGAAAACATTCGAACATAGTGCCATTTTATTCTGAAGTTTGGTAGCGAGGTGTTGCTTCGTGGTTTGGTCCTTATGGAAAACCAGAATGGAACTTGTTCTTTTGAATGCAGGTTCTTGTATGAAATGATTCCCGATTTTGCTTAGGAATGTTGATTAACTTCCGCTCCTAAGTAAATCGTGCACTTCTAGTTTAAGAAAATTAGCAAAGGTCATGCCGGATTTTTAGTGCATTTAACCAATTATTTGTTTTTATTAGTGCAAAGATGTGTGACAACGACGAGGTGGATGTTCTAAGCGCATCGGCTGAAGGAGAACCTCCGAATAAACAATTGACATTACGGGAGGCGTCTCAGAAGACGATGAAGAATACCATCCTTGGAGAGCGAGGATGATGAGATGGAAGACGCGGAGGAAGAAGTCAAGGAACGGCTGACGATGAAACCACGATGGCGGCGAGGGCACAGGGAGTGGTAGCAACCCTCCTAAGAAGAAGAAGTTTAGGACCGGCGCCCAACACGGCCGTACGGTCGGGAGGAAATGCAAGTGAGCCCATCGGGGTTCCTTTGGAGCCGCCCTTGTCGCCAAAGTGCGGTGGGCAAGTGGCGGCGATCACGGACAACCATCTCGATCAACACCGAGAATCTCGGCATAAAGATAATGGCCGCCGCACACTCCTCTTGAAGCTCAAGAAGATACAAGTTCCCGCTAAGTATCGTAACACAAATTATCATGGGAACAAGTAAACAAATCCACCCTCACAAAGATGAGCACCGCTACGCCACCGGAGAACCGGATAAAGAAGAAGATCTATAAAGAAGGCAAAAGTCTCGAGGAGATCCAAGATTGACCCGAGATCACCAAGATCGGTTCGGAGTTCAAGGAGAGGTGTGAATCCGAAAGAGCCCCGCCAATAGTAATCGGAAAAGGCGCCGCAGCGATGAATATAGGTCATCACCATCTCGGATCTGGTGGATACAGATCATGGAGGCCAAATGGAATAAGGAGGACGAAGAGTATAGATCCAAGGGATAGAAAACCCTTTGCTAAATTCGAACCCGGCAGGTTCGAAACTTTATCGGCCTGCTACCATGTGGACCCAAAACCAAACAACTCACCGCGGATCCTGCGGTGAAGGAATTCGAGAAATTGTGGTAAGTATAATCTAATTACGGTGATCAACACGATTGCAATCTAATCTATGATCTAAATGATTCTGTTACTTTCCGCAGGAGGAGGAAATTGTTGCTAGTCATGGATCCTGTGGTTCCTCATCCTGTGGGTCGACGGCCAGTGGGATAACCCTTTTAACGATGGCGAACCGGCCAAGAAAATAGAGCCGGTTACGAAGAAGCCGTTGGTTTGGCCGTCTGGCCGGCCTCGGGGAATTGGGTGGATCATTTTGGTCACCGCCGAGGACGCATGTGGCGCCGTCGGGAAGCGAGGAGGAAAACAGAGGTTCAAGAACTTAAGGCACAAGTGGCGCGGATCCCGCAGATCGTCCAAGACAACGGCAATCACCCTACGCCCTTCCCGCCTACCTTGGTGGAGTCAATAGCGAACCGGAGTGCGGGTGGTCGAGTAGGGCCGTGCCGATTCCAAGCATGGTCAAGACCACTCGAACAATGCGAGCCGAATCAGCGAACTACGTGTTCGTGACTCCGCGCTAGCACCGCGGCCGCAAGTGTTGGTGACTTCGCCATCACCGCGGCCGAGTACATGTTGGTGCCCTCGCCATCGCCGCGCGACACCGAGCTCGTGCACCCGTCGGTAGGGAGAATACGGCCCGACCGCGCCATCAAGCAGCCCTTCTCTCTTGCGCCCGTGTCGCCAGATGCGGTGCGTCTACATTAGCCGATCTCGACGCCATCACGGTAAACAAATTGCTTTAATTACCGCCTTTCATGCCATCTATATATTACTCTTGTGGCATCTCGCTCTGACGACGCCGTACATGTTTTCCGCAGACGGATGTTCCTTGCACTCTCTTATGCTACGTGAACAACGGTGAGGGATGTTGCCAAGGTACCATCGTTCAACCCTTGCGGCAAGACGTTCCACTCAAAGCCGATGCGGATAAGCGTGCAGGTTAAAATTAGTCGGGTGCTAAGGGGCTGCGACGACCTGGAACCTCCCATTCAACCCCCAGGAGCGGATGAAGAAGAGCCGTTTGTCCTCAGAAGTTGCTTCGGCTTGTTCTTGCTATGGACAAAGAGCATGATCCGTTTGGGGACGGCGGGGGCCATCACACCACAGACAAAAGCACCGCCTGTCGTGCCAGCGACAAGCGGTGGCAAGGCCCCCTTACCGCCCTCGCCGTCACCTCCACGCGGTGGGTCGGATGATCATGTTGATGATATGCACATGGCGCAGGATCCGGCCGAGGACGACGAAGACTGGAATGATCACTTCTTCAAGACTCGGTTTGGCAAAGAAGACCTAGTGGTGGCCCCCAGAGAAATCCACTATCACCAAGCGTCATTTGGTTCTCGGGAGACGCCCGACTTGCGCCTTCTGAGCCGGTGATACAACCAACCGCCCTTTATTCTAAGCCCCGACACACTACATAGGGCGGCCGGTGCTCAGATTGCGGTGCCCGCTCTCCAAAAGGAAAAAGGCAGAAAAGAAAATCTAGCGAGCCACCGGTGGCGTCAACAATCGCGAATCCGATCAGGTTGGATGGGCCACCAAGACCCGAGGGTATTAGGTGGAGGATTCATGTGGCGGGTGAGCCCATGCTACCTAAGAATTTGGAAGCTCGCCGTTGAATCGCAGAGTGTGCATGACGGCATCTTGACGATAGAGAGACGCTTCTATCGGAGAAAGATCCCTACTTTAGATTCGTGGTTAAGGTGCCACTGTGCTTGGGCTTCGACACCGCCTCGCGGATCTGTTCTTCCTGCGGTTCGAGGACATCTTCAATATGTTCCACCTATACCCGCCGCACTATACCATGGTCCGTCTCTTTTCTCTCGGCCTAGCCATGCAGATCATTAGAGAACACACGGGCATCGCTATAGTGGACCCCTACTACATGCGTGATTACCGCTTGGGTTCCCATGACGACGTATCGTGGCCTCGCACCTAAAAAGAATCCTCGTGGCGAACAAGACAAAGGAATACATTCTCGTGCCTTACTTTCCCGAGTAAGTCGTTATTCACCGCCACCGTCGATTGGCTTTATTAGATCATCATCATTCTTTTTCAACACATTCCATTTGAATTTTTTGCAGAGATGAACACTACGCTCATCTCCTTATCGCCAAGCATTCCCATCCACGTATTTCGACTGGGAGTCTAGAAAAGAAGAAAAACTACGACAAGATCAAGGAAGTTACGATGATGCTCTCACCGGCTTTGCCTCGACGGAAGGCACCCGCTTCGTGCGTAAGAAGGTCAAGTTCGGCAGGCACGTCTTCAACCACGTAACAGAGTTCCCCTGCGTGAAGCAGCCGGAAAACAGTAAGAAGGAAGCCTACTACGCACTCCATCACATGAGGGCGTTCCTGTTGGAGATATGCCCTAGAGGCAATAATAAATGTAGTTATTATTATATCTTTGTGTTTATGATAAATGTTTACATTCATGCTATAATAGTATTAACAAGGAAACCATTAATACTTGTGTGATTTGTAAACTTAATTTGAAGTCCCTAGTATAGCCTCTATACTTCACTAGCTTGTTGGTTGATTAATGATTGTGGTTTCCATATCATGAACATTGAGATATTATCAACAACAAGATCATATCTTTAGGAGAATGATATGGTGGACATACTCCTATAGATAAGCGTAGCATAAAGATCAAGTCATTTCAATAGTTCAATTGCTATATGCTTTCTGATACATAGTAACCTAATTCCTTCGACCATGAGATCATGCATATCACCTTTAGCGGATGGATGCTTTGATGACATCAAACACCACACCGTAACTGGGTGGCTATAAAGGTGGCATTAAGTGCTCGGAAAGTATTGGTTGAAACACATGGATCAAGAGTGGGATTTGTCCATCCACATGACGGATAGATATACTGGGCCCTCTCGGTGGAATGTCATCCAATTAGCTTGCAAGCATGTGACTTGGTCACAGGATCACATATCACGGAACGAGAAAGAGTACTTATCAAGAACGAGGTTGAACTAGGTATGCAGAGATCCGACGATCATAACCTCGGATAAGTAACATATCGTGAGACAAAGGGAAATTGGTATCGTATGTAAGTGGTTCATTCGATCGCAGTAATCGAGAAATATGTGGGTGCCATATGAATTTCGATTCCTCTATTGGTTATTGTTCGGAGAAGTGTCTCGATCATGTCCGCATAATTCACGAACCGTAGGGAGACACACTTAAGGATTCGACGTTGTTTGAGTAGTTATGGTATTATGAGAAAGAGACCGAATGTTGTTCGAGTCTCGGATGGGATCCGGATATCACGAGGTGATCCGGAATGGTCCGGAGAATAAGATTCATATAAGGAAAGTCCTGCTTTGAGTTCAGGAATGATTCCGTGTTTTCATCGAATGTTCTAGAAGGTTCGGATTGTCCCAAGACTGGGGAGGGTACATGAATGTGTCATTACTTAATGGAATGATTGCATCATGTACTAAGTGTTCTTGCTGTCCCAAATAAAGGATTAAATTGAATCCTAAACAGAAAAGTCAAATGTCCAGCTTTCAAAGTCAAACCGCCAAAACAAGAAACTGTGGAAACAAGAAAGAGGTGTTGAATCCGACTTGAGGAGGAGTCCTCCCAAGCCGGCGGGCCACCCAAGGCCGACTTGGGAGGGACTCCTCCCCTGGCCGCCCTCCCACCTATAAAAGGAGGGCAGGCTCCTCCCAGACACACAAGTTTCACCTCTAGATTTCCGTGTTTAGAGCCGCTTTTGGTTTAGAGCTTCTAATTGCTTTAGCCAGGTTTAGAGCCTTCTAATTGGTTTAGAGCCTTCTAATTGGTGTGTCTAATTACTAGACCACTAATAGCCTCTCTCATAAGCTCCACCATACTGCACCGCTTAAGGCGAAGCCTCATGGATCTCCCTCTACTTAGGTACCACAGGCTTTGCCGGAATCGCGAGGAGAGTGCTACAACCTCCGCTTCTTTGGAACAAGGGAGAGGAAGGTCTTCGTCGAAAATAACGTGTGACCGATCATGGGAGAGCTGCCGGAACGTGGCCGGAAGGATCGCTCACGATCTTGAGATCGGAGTACGACTACATCACCCACGAGAATGCTCTTAACCGCTTTGGAATCTTCGAGGGTGAGTTCCTCTATCGACTCGTTGCTACAATCTAGTAGATAGATCTTGGCTTGTTTGTTTGTATGCGATAGAAAATTTTTGTTTTCCATGCTACGAACCCCTACAAAGGGTATCGAGCCGTGTCTATATGTAGATCTGCTGTAGAACACAAAGGTCATTGTGGGCGTTGATGCTTTTATTGTCGATTGCTTCTTGTGTACTTTGCATCTTGCGGTATGTTGGGATGAAGCGCCCCGGTCTAACCTTACATGACATCGTTCATGAGACTTGCTCCACGCTTGACATGCAACTTGTATTGCATAAGTGGCTTTGCGGGTGTCTGTTTCTCCTAGCATAGTTAAGATCCAATTTACAACGGGTGATCAACAATGCTAGTATCAATGTTGTGGTTCTTGTTCGTAAGTTAGAACGACACTTATTGAAAGCCCCAAACCACGTAAAATATGCAAAGAAAGTAGAGGCGTCTAACTTTGTTTTGCAGGGGTGTGCTGTGATGTGATATGGCCATGATTGTGATTATATATGATGTATGCAATGTTCCTTATTGTAAGTTGGCAACCGGCAGGAGCCATATGGTTGTCTTTAATTTATGTTAAGACCAGCGTCTATTCAAAGTAGTTGTAATAGTTGAAGCCGGTGTGCTAGAACCATGGAGAAGCGTCATTGACCTTGATGCAATGCCGGTGATGATGGAGATCATGTTCGTGCTTGAAGATGGAGATCGGAGGCACGAAGAAGAAAGGCCATATCATATCACATATATATTGAATTGCATGTGATGTTAATCCTTTATGCATCTTGTATTGCTTAGTAGACGACGGTAGCATTATAAGATGATCCCTCATGCACATCAATTTCAAATCATAAAGTGTTCACCCTTAGTTAGCACCGTTGCTAAAGCTTGTTGTTTCGAAGCACCACGTGATGATCGGGTGTGCTAGATTCGCAAGTTTATACAACGTGAGCAAGCCAGATTTGCTCATGCGAAACTAAGGTTTGATCTTGACGAGCCTAGCATGTATGCACATGGTCTCGGAACACAGATCACCGAAAGGTAAAGCATGAATCATATAGTAGATGTGATGAACATGTCGATTGTTCGCCATTGAAACTATGTCAACTCTCGTGATGATCGGTGTTGATATGGTGGATTTGGTTCATGTGATCACTAAAACAATGTGAGGGATATTGTTTTGAGTTGGAGTTCACCTAGTTTAATTTCATTAATTAATTTGAACTCAATTTGTCATAAACTTAGTCTAAACTATTGCAAATATGTTGTAGATCAATGGCAGCCCCTACCATCAATTTTAATGCGTTCCTAGAGAAAGAAAAGTTGAAAAACAATGGAAGCAACTTCGCGGATTGGTTCCGCAATTTGAGGATTGTCCTCACATTGGTAATTTGACCTATGTCTTTGAATGCACATTGGGTGACCCACTGGCAGCCATCGCTTCCGATGAAGTAAAGAATGTTTACCTCGCTCGGAAGAATCGACTCCATAGTTCAATGTGCTATCTTGTATGGTTTAGAATCGGAGCTTGAGAAAGGTTTGAAGAGTCGAGACCCATATGATATTGTCGACGATCTCAAATTGATTTTGAGACTCATGCGGCAATTGAAAGCTATGAGGCTTCGAAAAGTTCTTTAACCGCAAGATGGAAGAGGAAGCTCGTCGGTGAGCATGTGCTTAAGATGTCCGGGCACGCAAACAAACTTCAAAGCTTGGGTATAGTGATTCCTAATGCTTTGGGGATTTACCGTGTCCTCCAATCACTACCACCAAGTTACAAGAACTTTGTGATGAACTACAACATGCGAACATGAACAAGACGGTGCGAACTCTTTGCCATGTTGAAATCTGCGAAGTGGAGATCAAGAAAGAGCACCAAGTGTTGTTGGTCAATAAGACCACCAAATTCAAGAAAGGCAAGTCTAAGCAAAGGGACACTTCAAGAAGGGTGGTAAGAAAGCTACCACGTGAAGAAGACCAAGGCTGGACCTAAGCGACATCGAGTGCTTTTACCGCAAGGGAGAAGGTCAGAAGCGGAATTGCCCAAAGTACTTGGCGGATCGAAGAACGGCAACATCAAGAAGAAAGGTATATCGATATACATGTTATTGATGTGTATCTCACTAGTACTCGTAGTAGTGCCCGGTATTTGATCTTGGTTCGGTTGCTCATATTTGTAACTCAAACAGTCTTTGCAGAATAAACGGAAGCTAGCGAAGAACGAGGTGACGATGCGGCGTGGGAAGCGGATCAAAGGTTGATGTGATCGCGGTCGACGCTACCTCTTCATCTACCATCGGGATTAGTTTTATACTTAAATAATTGTTATTTAGTGCTGCGTTGAGCATGAACATTATATCGGGATCTTGTTTATTGCGAGGCGGTTACTTGTTTAAGTCGAGAATAATGGTTGTTCGATTTATATGAGTAATATGTTTTACGCACATGCACCTTTGATAGATGGTCTATTCTTATTGAATCTCGATAGTGGAAATGCACATATCAACAATATTGAGGCTAAACGCTTGAAATCAGCGATAATTCGACCTATATGTGGCAATGTCGTCTTGGTCACATTGGGTGAAACGATGAAGAAACTCCATTCGATGGACTTCTTGAATCACTTGATTTTGAATCACTTGAAAGATGCGAAGCATGTCGATGGGTAAAATGACTAAGACTCCATTTTACGGTATGATGGAGCGAGCTACGGACTTATTGGAAATCATACATACCGATGTGTGTGGTCCAATGAGTGTAGCATCATGTGATGGTTATCGTTATGTTCTTACCTTCACGGATGACTTGAGTAGATATGGGTATATCTATTTCATGAAACACAAATCCGAAACTTTCGAAGTTTAAGGAGTTTCAAAGTGAGGTAGAGAATCAACGTAACAAGAAGATTAAATTTCTACGCTCGATCGTGGAGGTGAATATCTAAGTTACGAGTTTGGCGAGCATTTAAAGAAGTGCGGAATACTTTCACAATTGACACCGGAACACCACAAGTAATGGTGTGTCCGAACGTCAATCGAACTCTCTTAGACATGGTTCGCTCTATGATGTCACTTATGATTTACCGCTATCATTTTGGGGTTATGCATTAGAAACATTGCATTCACTTTAAATAGGGCACCGCCTAAATCCGCTGAAACGACACCGTATGAATTATGGTTTGGGAAGAAACCTAAATTGTCGCTCCTTAAAGTTTGGGGATGCTGAAGCCTATGTAAAGAAGTTACAAGCTTGAACCCAAAGCGGAAAAATGCGTCTTCATAGGATACGAAGGAAACTATTGGGTATACCTTCTATCATAGATCCGAAGGCAAAACATTCGTTGCTAAGAATGGATCCTTTCTAGAGAAGGAATTTCTCTCGAAGAAGTGACTGAAGGAAAGTAGAACTCGACGAGGTTGTCGAACCTTCTCTCGAAATTGCAGTAGCGCAAAGACCGGAAGAAGTTCTGTGGTGCTGCACCAATAAGAGAGGAAGCTAATGATGATGATCATGAAACTTCGGTTGAAGTTGCTACAGAGCCTCGGAGGTCAACGAGAACTCGTACCACTCTAGATTGGTATGATTCCGTTATGAATGTCATGGTGGTGGACAACACCGATGACCCGAGACATATGAGGAAGCGATGATGAGCCCAGATTCCAATAAATGGCAAGAAGCCATGAAATCGAGATTGGATCCATGTACGAAAACCAAGTATGGACTTTGGTGGACTTACTGGGATGGCGGAAGGTCGAGAACAAATGGATTTTCAAGAAGAAAACAGATCTTGATGGTAATGTTATCGTTTATAAAGCTCGACTTGTCGCAAAAGGGTTTCGACAAATTCAAGGAGTTGACTACGATGAGACTTTCTCACCGTGCTAAAGCTAAAGTCTGTGAGGATTATGTTAGCAATCGCGCATATTATGATTATGAGATATGGCGATGGATGTCAAAAGCATTCCTCAATGGAGACATTGATGAAGAGTTGTATATGATGCAACCCAAAGGTTTTGTCGATCCTAAAGATGCTAACAAGGTATGCAAACTTCAACGGTCCATCTATGGATTGAAGCAGGCATCCCGAAGTTGGAATCAACGTTTGATAAAGTAATCAAAGTTTTGGTTTTATACAAACTTATGGAGAAGCTTGTATTTACAAGAAAGTGAGTGGGAGCTCAGAGCATTCTTAATACTGTATGTGGATGACATATTATTGATTGGGAATGATGTAGACCTTCTTAATAGTGTCAAGGAATATTTGAATAATAGTTTTTCAATGAAGGATCTTGGCGAAGCGACTTACATATTAGGCATAAAGATTTATAGAGATAGATCAACGCCAAATATCATTGTCACAGTACATATTTGGACAAAGTTCTAAAGAGATTTGGAATGGAAGAAAGCAAGAAAGGGTTCTTGCCCATGTTGCTAATACGACCTTGAGTAAAACTCAAAGTCCGACATCGGCGTAAGATAGAGAAAGGATGAGTAAGACTCCTATGCCTCGACCATAGGATCTCTAATGTATGCCATGCTATGTACTAGACCCGACATTGCATATGCCGTTAGTTTAACTAGCAGATATCAAAGTGATCTAGGAGTGGATCATTGGACAATGATCAAAACATCCTTAAGTACTTGAGAAGAACTAAGGATATGGTTCTTTCTTATGGAGGTGATGAACAGCTCGTTGTTAATGGTTACACCGATGCTAGTTGGAACACCGATCCAGATGATTCTAAATCACAATCGGATACGTATTTATTTTGAATGGTGCGGCTTATTGGAGGAGTGCAAAGCAAAGCGTTGTGGCGAGATCTTCAACAATCGGAATACATGGTTGCTTGGAGGCTTCACAAGAAGCGATATGGATGAAAGAGTTCATTACAGCTGGGTGTGGTTCCAAGTCGTTGGACCCAATGTCTATCTCTTGTGATAACATGGGCGCCATAGCCAATGCGCAAGAACCAAGGTCACACAAGAAGATGAAGCATATCAAGCTGCGTTTTCACGCTATTCGAGAACATATCCAGATGGGGATATAAAGAGTTGCAAAGTACACAGATCTGAATGTGGCGGATCCGTTGACTAAACCTCTCCCGAGGGCAAAACATGACCAACACCAAACCGCCATGGGTGTTCGGTATATTACCATGTAATCTAGATTAGATGACTCTAGTGCAAGTGGGAGCTGTTGGAGATATGCCCTAGAGGCAATAATAAATGTAGTTATTATTATATCTTTGTGTTTATGATAAATGTTTACATTCATGCTATAATAGTATTAACAAGGAAACCATTAATACTTGTGTGATTTGTAAACTTAATTTGAAGTCCCTAGTATAGCCTCTATACTTCACTAGCTTGTTGGTTGATTAATGATTGTGGTTTCCATATCATGAACATTGAGATGTTATCAACAACAAGATCATATCGTTAGGAGAATGATATGGTGGACATACTCCTATAGATAAGCGTAGCATAAAGATCAAGTCATTTCAATAGTTCAATTGCTATATGCTTTCGATACATAGTAACCTAATTCCTTCGACCATGAGATCATGCATATCACCTTTACGGATGGATGCTTTGATGACATCAAACACCACACCGTATCGGGTGGCTATAAAGGTGGCATTAAGTGTTGGAAAGTATTGGTTGAAACACATGGATCAAGAGTGGGATTTGTCCATCCACATGACGGATAGATATACTCTGGGCCCTCTCGGTGGAATGTCATCCAATTAGCTTGCAAGCATGTGACTTGGTCACAAGGGATCACATATCACGGAACGAGAAAGAGTACTTATCAAGAACGAGGTTGAACTAGGTATGCAAGATACCGACGATCATAACCTCGGATAAGTAACATATCGTGAGACAAAGGGAAATTGGTATCGTATGTAAGTGGTTCATTCGATCGCAAAGTAATCGTAGAAATATGTGGAGCCATATGAATTTCCAGATTCCTCTATTGGTTATTGTTCGGAGAAGTGTCTCGATCATGTCCGCATAATTCACGAACCGTAGGGAGACACACTTAAGGATTCAAGTTGTTTGAGTAGTTATGGTATTATGAGAAAGAGACCGAATGTTGTTCGGAGTCACGGATGGGATCCGGGATATCACGAGGTGATCCGGAATGGTCCGGAGAATAAGATTCATATAAGGAAAGTCCCGTTTCGGAGTTCGGGAATGATTCCGGTGTTTTCATCGGGAATGTTCTAGAAGGTTCCGGATTGTCCGGCACTCCGGGGGGAGGGTACATGAATGTGTCATTACTTAATGGAATGATTGCATCATGTACTAAGTGTTCTTGCTGTCCCAAATAAAGGATTAAATTGAATCCTAAAACAGAAAAGTCAAATCTCCAGTTTGAAAGTCAAGCCAAAACAAGAAACTGTGGGAAACAAGAAAGAGGTGTTGAATCCGACTTGAGGAGGAGTCTCCTCCCCAAGCCGACGCTACCACCCAGGCCGACTTGGGAGGGACTCCTCCTCGGCCGCCTCCCCACCTATAAAGGAGGCGGGCTCCTCCTAGACACACAAGTTTCACCTCTAGATTTCCGTGTTTAGAGCCGTTTGGTTTAGAGCTTCTAATTGCTTTAGCCACGGTTTAGAGCCTTCTAATTGGTTTAGAGCCTTCTAATTGGTGTGTCTAATTACTAGACCACTAATAGCCTCTCTCATAAGCTCCACCATACCGCACCGGCTTAAGGCGAAGCCTGCGGATCTCCCTCTACTTCCTGTACCACGCCGTTGTCTCGAATCGCGAGAGTGCTACAACCTCCACTGCTCGCCGGAACAAGGAGAGGAAGGTCTTCGTCAGTACCGATGTGACCGATTGGGGCGCTGCGGAACGTAGCCGGAAGGATCGTCTACGCGATCTTGAGATCGGCGTGTCGACTACATCACCCACGAATCGCTCGTTAACCGCTTTGGAATCTTCGAGGGTGAGTTCCTCTATCGACTCGTTTCTACAATCTAGTAGATAGATCTTGGCTTGTTTGTTTGTATGCGATAGAAATTTTTTGTTTTCCATGCTACGAACCCCTACAGTTCCTACTTGACCAGCAGAATTCTACGCTGCCAGATCATCTCAAACAGTGGGCCGAAGCAAAGGCCAAGATCAATGATTCGGATATTAGACAAGAGATGTATCTCATCCAGTGAGTTTGGGGCAATCATCTTCGTGATGTCATGACTTCGGGGATCTTCTACGAGGAAATATCCCGATAACCGTGACATAGAAGATCGCCTAGAGATGCAGGGTGACTATAGGAAGTTCATGACGAGGCGTATGCCCTCCGCTCCCTAAAGAGCCGTAAGGCTTGATGTTGGCCTAGTTGTAGTTGCAAACTATAGATGACCTTTGTGTGTGTGACGACAAGTGTACTTATCTTATTAGGTTTATGAATCACCGCTTACTTATTTTGCTTATTATTATTATATATCAATCAATGCTTGGTTTTTTTGCTTACTCTTTGGTTTTTGCTTACTCTTTGGTTCTCGGACGACAAGTGTGAGTTATTTTTGTCTTTTCGAGAATATGCCGATGATTGAAATGTCGTGGCACAATATATATGTGAATGTGCTATGACGGGATTGTTAGCCTTGTGATATGCACAAGTCCGAATTGTGCATCCTACTTGGCTAACAGGTCCCGTCATAAGCAATTCCTCGTGTCCAACGACCTAGCTAGTTATATATGAGGCATGCTTTTGAGTTATTTTTGTCTTTTCGAGAATATGCCGATGATTGAAATGTCGTGGCACAATATATATGTGAATGTGCTATGACGGATTGTTAGCCTTGTGATATGCACAAGTCCGTGAATTGCATCCTACTTGGCTAATAAGTCCGTCATAAGCAATTCCGTGTCCAACGACCTAGCAAGTTATATATGAGGCATGCTTTTGAGTTATTTTTGTCTTTTCGAGAATATGCCGATGATTGAAATGTCGTGGCACAATATATATGTGAATGTGCTATGACGGGATTGTTAGCCTTGATATGCACAAGTCCGAATTGTGCATCCTACTTGGCTAATGGTCCGTCATAAGCATATTCCCGTGTCCAACGACCTAGCTAGTTATATATGAGGCATTCTTTCGAGTTATTTTGTCTTTTCGAGAATATGCCGATGATTGAAATGTGGGCACAATATATATGTGAATGTGCTATCGGGATTGTTAGCCTTGTGATATGCACAAGTCCGTGAATTGTGCATCCTACTTGGCTAACGGTCCGTCATAAGCATATTCCTGTCCAACGACCTAGCTAGTTATATATGAGGCATGCTTTTGAGTTTGCTCTTTTGATTTAAGAGTACTTTCTATAAGTGTATCTTCATATACTTTAATTATACATGTTTTTCAATCACCGGTTAGTTATTATTGTCAACTTGTAGATGACGTGTACGTCAGGTACAAGGACGGGTTCCCTGAGTCTACGATGATTGGGAAGATCACGAGACAGTGCACCGTTTCAGCAATAGCTACAAAGGGTACAACACTATGGCGGAGGCGGAAGATAGATACACGCGCTATCTAGCGGGAGTTAGGACAAGGAACCGGATGAAGACCTACACCTTCGTGTGGCGGTGATCATGCTTATCTTCTTTGGTTATTTATCCCGCGTTTGTGTCTAGATAGCTAGTTTAGATGTTCAGGCGAGCCCGAGCTCTAACTTGTTCGATCGACACATGTATTCGCATGTCACCAACTACTACTTATTAACATGATCAAAACAATGTAACTTGGACTATGTATTCATGTATGAGACTTATCTATATGTATTTGTTTCAATCTTGTTTTTCATATCGAGTATTTATATATATAATTGTATATCTTGTATCTGTGTGTATATCTTGTAATATTGTATATAATCTGTATTGCATATAATCGCTTGGAAATTAAAAAAAAAATACATTTGTGGCGCACATGGTCTACCTTCAGGTGCACTACACCCAAAGCGCACCATGGATGTTTAGTGGCGCACTAGGTAGTGCGCCAGAAGATCCAGGGTAGCGCATCACGCCAAACTTCCGTGGCGCATTAGAGGTGCGCCACGCTTATCTCTACACAACCGTGGCGCAGGCAAAGGCGCCACTACCGAGAGATAGTCAGAAGGCAAAGGCCGTGGCGCACTAAAAGCGCCAGATGGGCCTTTTAGGTGCGCCACAGACGACCATTTTCCTAGTAGTGGATGACATCAAACACCACACCGTAACTGGGTGGCTATAAAGGTGGCATTGAGTGTTCGGAAAGTATTGGTTGAAACACATGGATCAAGAGTGGGATTTGTCCATCCATATGACGGATAGATATACTCTGGGCCCTCTCGGTGAAATGTCATCCAATAAGATTGCAAGCATGTGACCGCTCACAAGGGATCACATATCACGAACGAGAAAATAGTACTTATCAGTAACGAGGTTGAACTAGGTATGCGAGAGATACCGATCATAACCTCGGATAAGTAAATTATCGTGAGACAAAGGGAAATTGGTATCGTATGTAAGTGGTTCATTCGATCGCAAAGTAATCATAGAAATATGTGGGAGCCATATGAATTTCCAGATTCCTCTATTGGTTATTGTTCGGAGAAGTGTCTCGATCATGTCCGCATAATTCACGAACCGTAGGGAGACACACTTAAGGATTCAACGTTGTTTGAGTAGTTGTGGAATGATGATAAAGAGACCGAATGTTGTTCAGAGTCTCAGATGGGATTCAGGATATCACGAGGAGATCTGGAATGGTCCGAAGAATAAGATTCATATAAGGAAAGTCTTGTTTCGGAGTTGGAGAATGGTTCCGGTGATTTCATCGGGAATGTTCTAGAAGGTTCCTAATGTCCGGCAAGGAGGAAGGGTACATGAATGTGTTATATCAAGTTGGTATGATTGCATCATGTACTAAGTGTCATCATGAACAAAATAGAGGATTTAATCAAATCCTTGTTTGAAAAGTCAAACGCCAATTTGAAAGTCAAACGCCTAATTTTGGGAAGTGGAGGAGGTGGAAACCGAGTTGGGAGGAGTTCCTCCACCCACCGCCCACCTCCAAGCCGAGTTGGGGAGGGACTACCCTCCCCTTGGCCGGCCCCTCCACCTATATAAGGAGGGGTAGGGCTCCCCTCCTAGACATACAACTCCTCCACCTCTAAACCCTAGCCGCTGGCACCGCCACCTCCACTGCCGCCACCGCCGCCCTAGGGAAGACCACCGCCGCTGCCTAGCTAACCCTAGCAGCCGGCTTGCCCCCTCCTCGGCGTGTATAAACCCTAGATCATCGAGGGACTCTCTCATACTCCACCATACTCGCTCCGGCTTAAGGCAAAGCCCTGCGAGATCTCCCCTCTACTTCCGACACCACTGGTTGTCTTTCCGAATCGCGAGAGTGCTACAACCTCCATTCTTTGGAACAAGGGAGAGGAAGGTCTTCGCCGAAAACCGAACGTGTGACCGACTACGGAGCGCTGCCGGCCTTGGCGCGGAGAAGGATCATCTACGCGATCTTGAGATCGGGAAGAGTACGACTACATCACCCACGAGAATCCACTCTCGTTAAACACTTTGCAATCTTCGAGGGTGAGTTATTCCATCGACTCGTTGCTATAATCTAGTAGATAGATCTTGGCTTGTTTGTTTGTATGCGATAGAATTTTTTTGTTTTCCATGCTACGAAACCCTACAGGAACGAGTAAAGTACTTGTTGTGAACGAGATTAAACTAGGTATGACGGTACCGACGATCAAATCTCGGGCATGTAAAATATCGCGAGACGAAGGGAATATATATATGGGATTGATTGAATCCTGGCATCGTGGTTCATCCGTTATGATCATCGATGATTGTGTCGGAGTCAATATGGGTTTCCAGACCCCGCTGTTGATTATTGATAGAAGATCATGTCTGCATATTCTCGAACCCGAAGGGTCACACACTTAACGTGTCTCTACGCTAGGATAGATTGGATAATTGGTTTATGAGTTTTTGTTCGGAGTCTCAGATGGGATCCGGGATATCACGAGAGGTTCCGGAGTGGTCCGGAGAATAAGATTCATATAAGGCAAAGGCAATTTTTGGAGTTGAATTGTTCCGGTTAATCAAGATTGTAAGCTTCTAGAACCTTCCGGAAGGGGACCAACGTGGCCCGACCTTCTGGGAGGGGGCATGGGCCTATGAGGGAGTGCCCTGGCCGCATTGGTACAGGGTCACAAGGCTCCATAGGGCCCAGCCGGCCAAGCAAGGGATAAACCCTAATTGGACCTTCTAGAAGGGGGGGTTCCTTGCCCCCCACTCCTCCCTCCTTGGCCGCCGCCTAGGGCTTGGGGAGGGTTAGAGCAGCGCCACCCCTCTATATATAGAGGGCTGGGCGCACCACCCCCACACCTTCCCTCAAGCCTAGTCGCCCTGGCCTCCTCTCTCTCTCTCTCCTCCCGATTGCGTTGAAGGGTTTCACAAGGCATAGTAAATTAAAATTTTCACGGAGCGAACAGAGGAAAGCCAAGATCTAATCTAGGAGATGCAAACAACGAGAGATTGGATTAGATCTTCATACCCTTAAAGATTCAAGACGGCGGGCGTTCGTCGGGCGTGGGTGATGTAGTCGTACTCGCTTCTCCTCCTCGCGATCCGATCCGATCTAGCACCACAAGTGGCGGTGCCTCCGTGAGATGCACACGCAAAGACCTAGACGTCTCCTCCTTCCTCGGACCAGCGAGTATGGTGGAGAGATAGATTGGATCTACAACACGACGGCGTGGTGTATATGGTGGAGAATTTCTGCTGCAGGGCTTCGCCTACAAACAGTCGGGAGGGGGAGAGGAAGGTAACAAGGCAGCTAGGGCTTGGAGGAAGGTGTGTGTGTAGGGGGGAGGGGGCGCACCACCCCTCTATATATAGAGGGGGGCGGCCAGCCCTTGACCCTCCTCCAAGCCTATCTCTAGTTTAAACAATTTAAACTCTCCCTTATCTAGAAATCCTATCTCTAGTTCAAACGATTTAAACTCTCCCTTATCTAGAAATCCTATCTCTAGTTTAAACGAGTTTAAACTTATCTAGGATATGCTGGGCCCTATGGGGCCTTGTGCCCCTGGCCCAATGCGGCCAGGACACTCCCTCATAGGCCCATGCCCCCTCCCGGAAGGTGGGGCCACGTTGGTCCCCTTCCGGAAGGTTGTAGAAGCTTAGGTACAATCGATTAACCGGAACAATTCGAACTCCAAAACTTTGCCTTATATGAATCTTATTCTCGGAACATTCCGTAACCTCTCGTGATATCCGGATCCCATCCGAGACTCAACAAAAATTCATAAACCAATTACCCAATCTATCCTAGCGTCGAGATACGTTAAGTGTGTGACCTGGGTTCGAGAATATGCGTACATGATCTTCTATCAATAATCAACAATGGGTGCAGGCACCCATATTGACTCCCACACATTCATCGATGATCATATCGGATGAACCACGATGCCGGATTCAATCAATCCCATATATATTCCCTTCGTCTCGCGATATTTTACTTGCGAGATTCGATCGCTTGCATGGCCATACCTAGTCCAATCTCGCTCACAAGTACTTTACTCGCTCCGTAATCCGATATCACTTTGTGATTAACTCCTTAACCACATGCTTGCAAGCGGTGTTGATATCGATTCGAGTGGGCCAAGTATATCTCCGACTTGGGAGGGACAAATTCCATCTCGATACATACAACCCGACAGATACTTTCCGATCACCGAGACACCTTTATGATCACCCTCTCATAGGATGACGTTTGATGACCTCAAAGCTTTCTTCCGGTACTGTGGAGTTGCATTATCTCATGGTCTAAGGAATACAATATTTGACATAGGAAAAGCTTCGCAAAGATGAACACGATGAAACGATCTAATTGCTTCGCTTAGTTTGGGTCTGTCCATCATATCATTCTCCCAATGATATGATCTCATTATCAATTGACAACTCATGTCTATGGTTAGGAAACCTTAACCATCATTGATCAATGAGCTAGTCCTTAGAGGCGTACCAGGGACATGGTGTTGTTCACAAACCACACAAGTATTAAAGTTTCCGCTTAATACAATTCTAGCATGGAATATAAACTTTATCATGAACAAGAATTATAATAATAACATTTTTATTATTGCCTCTAGGGCATAATTCCAACAGTCTCCCACTTGCACTAGAGTCAATAATCTAGTTTACATTTGGCAACAATCTCACACCTATTGAGGTGTTGATCATGTTTTTCACGTGGAAGAGGTTTAGTCAGTGGATCTGCGACATTCAGATCCGTATGTACTTTGCTAATCTTCAGATCTCCATCTGCTATATAATCTCAGATTATATGAAACTTATGTTGATATGCTTGGTCTTTGGATGATATCTTGGTTCCTTAGCGAGTGCTATGGCGCGGTGTTGTCACACAATATCTCCAGTGGGTCCAATGCACTTGGAACCACGCCAAGCTCGATGATGAAGTTTCTAATCCAAACTCCTTCACTTGACGCTCGCAGCAGATCATGTATTCCGCTTCTCAGTAGATCCCGATCACGCTTTGCTTGCGCTTCTCCGCATCACAGCTCCTCCATTCAAAATATAAACGATCCCGTGCGAGATTTGGAATCATCCTTGTCGGTTGTCAAAACTAGCGCCGACGTAACCTTTACGACAAGTGTCGCTCATCACCCCATAGACTAAGAACATTTCTTTAGTCCTATTCGGTACTTTAGGATGTTCTTCACGGCATCGATGTTCCACTCTGGATCACTTTGATATCTGCTCGTCAAACTAAGAGCATTGGACACATCCGGTCTAGTACACAGCATGGCATACATGATGGAACCTATGGCCGAGGCATAAGGCACTTTGATCATATCTTCCCTATCATTTACCGTAGCTGGACACTGAGCCTTGCTCAATATCTTACCTGACAACATAGGCACTGAACCTTTCTTTGCCTTATCCATTCTGAACCTTTTCAGAACTTTGTCTAGGTATGTACTCTGGCTTAAAGCTATCAGGCGTCTTTGTCTATCTCTATAGATCTTGATGCCCAATATATAAGCAGCTTCACCTAGGTCTTTCATTGAAAAAAACTTGTTCAAATAACTCTTCACATCGTTAAGCATGTTGATGTCATTTCCAATAATCAATATGTCATCCACATATAGTACCGTAAACGCCAAGCTCCCACTCACTTTCTTGTAGATACAAGCTTCAGAGCAATTTGGAACAAATCCAAAGCTCTTGATCACTTGATCAAAACGAAGGTTCCAACTCCGAGATGCTTGCTTCATCCATAAATGGAACTGAAGTTTGCATACTTTATCATCCTTAGGATCGACAAAACCTTGGGTTGCATCATATACAACTCTTCATCAATGTTGCCATTGAGGAAAGCGTCTTGACATCCATCCGCCATATTTCATAATCATGAAACGCAGCAATTGCTAATAAAATCCGAATGGACTTAAACATCGCTACGGAGAGAAAGTCTCATCGTAGTCAACACCTTGAACTTGTCGAAAACCTTTTGCGACAAGCCGTGCTTTATAGACGGTAACATTACCATCCGCGTCCGCTTTCTTCTTGAAAATCCATTTGCACTCAACGGCCTTTGTCGCTAGGAGGGTCCACCAAAGTCCATACTTGGTTTTCGCTCATGGATCCCAATGATTTCATGGCTTACACCATTTCTCAGTCCGGGCTCATCATCGCTTCCTCATAGTTCGTAGGTTCACCGTCTTCTACCAACAAGACAGTCAAGACAGGTTGCCGTACCACTCGTGAGGGGCACGCGACCTTGTCGACCGCGACGCTCGAGTGAGATCGTCCAAGCTTCATGATCCTTGTCATTAGCTTCCTCTATTGTTGGTGCAGCCTTTGGAACAATTTCAGGTCGCGCTACTCTCAATTCAAGAGAAGGTTCAATAACCTCGCCTAGCTCTACTTTCCTCCCACTCACTTCTTTCGAGAGAAACTCCTTCTCAAGAAAGGAACCGTTCTTCGACAAACACTTTGCCTTGGTTCTGTGATAGAAGGTATACCCAATAGTTTCCTTAGGGTATCCTATGAAGACGCATTTCTCGCTTTGGGTTCGAGCTTGTCCAAGATCAACTTATCGACGAAGCTTCAGATCCCCAAACTTTAAGAAACGACAACTTAGGTTTAGCACCAAACCACAGTTCATACGGTGTCGCCTCAACGGATTTAGATGGATCCCTATTTAAAGTGAATGCAGCGGTTTCTAATGCATAACCCCAAAATTATAACGCAAATCAAGAAGAGACATCATTGATCGGACCATATCTAATAGGGTTCGATTCCTGCTCAGACACACCATTGCAGTGGTGTTCCGGTGGCGTGAGTTGTGAAACGATTCCACTTGCTTTAAGATGCGTGAGAAAATCATAACTCAAATATTCACCTCCACGATCGGATCATAGAAATTTAATCTTTACATTACGATGGTTCTCCACTTCACTCGAAATTCCTTGAACTTTTCAAATGTTTCAGATTTATGTTTCATTAAATAGATATACCCATATCTACTTAAGTCATCGGTAAAAGTGAGGAAATAGCGATATCCACCCAAGGTCGTAAATACTCATCGGTGCGCATACATCGGTATGTATGATTTCCAACAAGTCCGTTGCTCGCTCCATCATACCGGAGAACGGGGTTTTGATCATCTTGCCCATGAGGCATGGTTCATGTGTCAAATGATTCAAAATCAAGAGACTCCAAAGTCCATCGAATGGAGTTTCTTCATGCGCTTTACACCAATATGACCTAGACGACAGTGCCACATATAAGTAGTATTATCACTATCTACTTTGCATCTCTTAGCCTCAATGTTATGGATGTGTGTTTCATACCTTTCGAGATTTAGAAGAAATAAACCATTTACAAGAGGTGCATGACCATAAAAGATGTTACTCATATAAATAGAACAACCATTATTCTCCGATTTAAATGAATAACCGTCTTGCAATAAACACGATCCAGAAATAATGTTCATGCTCAACGCAGGCACATAATAACACTTATTAAGGTTTAAAACTAATCCCGAAGGTAAAACTAAGGAGAGCGTTTACGGCCATCACATCAACTCTTGATCCGTTGCCAACGCGCATCACCTCATCCTTCGCAGAAGCCGCCTCATTCCGTAGCTCTGCTTCGAGTTACAAATATTAGCAACGAACAGGTATCAAATACCTGCACTACAAATGAGGGCTAGTAAGGAAAACATCAATAACATGTATATCAAATATACCTTTGATGGTGCCACCTTCTTGTCCGCTAAGTACTTAGGACGATTCGCCCAAAGGACCCTGCCCTTGCAATAGAAGCACCAAAGGTCGATTTAGGACCGGACTTGCTTCTTCTCAGCAGAGCGTTAAGCCGCCGCCCTTCTTGAAGGGCTTCTTTGCTCCTTACCTTTCTTAAAGGAGGGCTTGTTGACCATCAACACATGATTATCCTTCTTGATGTCCACCTCGCAGCCTTCACTTTGCGAAGAGCTCGGTGATCGTATCGATGGAGCCAATCGATTATGAGTCACTACAAAACTTTTGTAGCCGGGAGGAGTGATTGCGAACCTGTCAATCTTGAGCTCCTCCGAATCGTGCATTCCAGCTTGCTCATGCGTTGAGTGTAGCCCGACATCTTCATGGCGTGCTCACTAACTAACTCCCTTCCTCCATCTTGCGCTTAAAGAACTTATCGAGATCTCATATCTCTCGTAACGGGCTTGAGTGAAACATGGTTTCGGCTCCTCGAGAATCTCAAAGGGCTGGATAGGTTTCAAAACGATTTTGAAGTTCGGTTCCATAGCAAACACCATGGTGCTCTTAATCATACCATAATCATCTTTGCTTGATCGATAGACTTTCTCATCGGTAGCGATTAGGGGCACCTAACGCTTACCAAGGACATAGTCCTTTGTCCGCCAGATAGTATGATTCTTAGATTGCGGAACCAATTGGTGAAGTTAGACCCATTGTTTCTAAGCTTTTCCTTCTCAAAGAAAACGTTGAAGTTGAAGTTGGACTTGGCCATGTGATCTACAAGATTTGCAAGTACAACTTAGACTATGTTCATGATAAATAGTTCAACTTAATCAAATTACTAGATGAACTCCCACTAAATTCAACATCCCTCAAGTTGTTTAGTGAACACGATCCAAATTCACCACACCTAATCCGATCATCACGAGAGATGTGGTTTCAATGGTGGACAACAAAATGTCGATCATATCATTCATATGACTCATGCTTAACCTTTCGGTTCTTGTGTTCGAGGCCATGTCTCGTACATGCTAGGCTCGTCAAGTTAGACCCAAGTATTTCCGCATGTGCAAAAACTGGCTTGCACCCGTTGTATGTGAGCGTAGAGTCTATAGCACCCGATCATCACGTCATGCTTGGACACGACAAACTTTCGCAACGGTGCATACTTGGGTAGAACACAGTTTTTATCATGATCTTTAAGTGAGGAATCATCTTATAATGCTACCGTCGCGATCTAAGCATGATAAGATACTTAAAAGGATAAACATCACATGCATATAACTTTATGTGACATGGTATAGCCAATCTTCGTGCAATGATCTCCATCTTGTGCGTTCCAGCATGATCTCCATCACTCCACCATGATTGCCTCCACCACGAATAGCAACTACAACTATTGCTAACTACTTAGCGATAAAGTAAAGCTATTACATGGCGTATAAGAAGTTGACTCGCAGGTCATACACAATTATAAAGACAACCATATGGCTCCTGCCGGTTGTGTACTCATCGACATGCAAGTCGTGAAACATTACAAAACATGATCATCGCATACAATATACACATCACATCTTGGGCCATACCATATCACAGAAAACACTCCTGCAAAAACAAGTTAGACGCCTCTACTTTGTTGTTGCATGTTTTACGTGGCTTATGGGAGTAGATGCTAAGAACGATTCTTACCTACGGAAAGCCACAACGGTGATATTATGGTTGCCAAACTCGGTGTTAATCCCATGACAACTATAGTGAGAGAAACGACATCCACCACCGCATGTGTGGAACAAGCCACACGTCAAGTGCGGGCCGGTCTCATGACGACGTAGCGTAAGGTTGGCCTGGACCGCTTCAATCTCACTATCCCGCGTCATAAGAAGAACACAAACAAGAGGCTTGCAACAGAAAACATCAATGCCCGCAACAACCATGTTGCGTTCTACTCGTGAAACACATCTACGCATAGATCTAGCTCTGATACCACTGAAGGGTTTCGCGGCATAGTAAATCAAAATTTTCTACGGAGCGAACAGAGGGAAAGCCAAGATCTAATCTAGGAGATGCAAACAACGAGAGAGATTGGATTAGATCTTCATACCCTTGAAGATTCGCGCAGCGTTAAATCGGGCGTGGGTGATGTAGTCGTACTCGCTTCTCCTCCTCGCGATCCGATCCGATCTAGCACCACAAGTGGCGGTGCCTCCGTGAGATGCACACGCGGCACCTAGACGTCTCCTCCTTCCTCGGACCAGCGAGTATGGTGGAGATATAGATTGGATCTACAACACGACGGTGGTGTATATGGTGGAGAATTTACTGCAGGCTTCGCCACAAACAATCGGGAGAGAGGAAGGTAACAAGGCAACTAGACTTGGAGGAAGGTGTGTGTGTGAGGGAGGCACCACCCTCTATATATAGAGGGCGGCCAGCCCCTGCCCCTCCTCCAAGCCTATCTCTAGTTTAAACAATTTAAACTCTCCCTTATCTAGAAATCATATCTCTAGTTTAAACGATTTAAACTCTCCCTTATCTAGAAATCCTATCTCTAGTTTAAACGAGTTTAAACTTATCTAGGGCTGGGACCTATGGGGCCTTGTGCCCCTGGCCCAATGCGGTGACACTCCCTCATAGGCCCATGCCCCTCCGGAAGGTGGGGCCACGTTGGTCCCCTTCGGAAGGTTCTAGAAGCTTCGGTACAATACCGATTAACGGAACAATTCGAACTCCAAAACTGCACCGCCTTATATGAATCTTATTCTCGGACCATTCCTAACCTCGTGATATCCCGGATCCCATCCGAGACTCGAACAAAAATTCATAAACCAATTATCCAATCTATCCTAGCGCCAAGATACGTTAAGTGTGTGACCTGCAGGTTCGAGAATATGCGACATGATCTTCTATCAATAATCAACAGTGGTCTGGCACCCATATTGACTCCACACATTCATCGATGATCATATCGGATGAACCACGATGCCGTGATTCAATCTATCCCATATATATTCCCTTGTCTCGCGATATTTTACTTGCCCGATATTCGATCGCTTGCAGTCATACCTAGTTCAATCTCGTTCACAAGTACTTTACTCGTTCGTAATCCGATATCACTTTGTGATTAACTCCTTAACCACATGCTTGCAAGCGGTGTTGATATCGACACCGAGTGGGCCCAAGTATATCTCTCCGACTTGGGAGGGACAAATTCCATCTCGATACATACAACCCAACAGATACTTTCCGATCACCGAGAGACACCTTTATGATCACCCTCTCATAGGATGACGTTTGATGACCTCAAAGCTTTCTTCGGTACCGTGGAGTTGCATTATCTCATGGTCTAAGGAATACAATATTTGACACAGGAAAAGCTTCGCAAAGATGAACACGATGAAACGATCTAATTGCTTCGCTTAGTTTGGGTCTGTCCATCATATCATTCTCCCAATGATATGATCTCATTATCAATTGACAACTCATGTATATGGTTAGGAAACCTTAACCATCATTGATCAATGAGCTAGTCCTTAGAGGCGTACCAGGGACACAGTGTTGTTCACAAACCACACAAGTATTAAAGTTTCCGCTTAATACAATTCTAGCATGGAATATAAACTTTATCATGAACAAGAATTATAATAATAACATCTTTATTATTGCCTCTAGGGCATAATTCCAACATGCGTATAGGCGAAGCCCTGCTGCAGAAACTCTCCACCAATTGCACCGCACCGTCGCGTTGTAGATCCAACCCATCTCTCCACCATACTTGCTGGACCAAGGGAGGAGACGCCGAGGTGTCGCACGTGCATCTCACGAAGGCATCGCCACTTGTGGTGCTAGATCGGATCGGATCGCGAGGAGGAGAAGCGAGTACGACTACATCACCCACGCTCGACAACGTTCATTGTATGCGAATCTTCAAGGGTATGAAGATCTAATCCAATCTCTCTCGTTGTTTGCATCTCCTAGATTAGATCTTGGCTTCCCTCTGTTCGCATCCGTAGAAAATTTTGATGTACTATGCCGTGAAACCCTTCAGTTGCACCTTCCCCATCCACCAACAACATTCCAACACCCAACCCTTCCTCAAGAACACCTGCGTGCAGGGCTGCCAGCCCACCCCGATTATAGATCGCCCGAAGAGCATGTACCAAGACGCCGCAGGCCATGGCTCCGCCCCGCACGCCACCTCGAAGTCTGTAACCTCCGTTGGCGGCCCCGTCTCGCACACCCGCATACCCCCAGCCTCCTTGCGTGGCCCGCATCGCACCTGCACGCCATGGCCACCGAGGGAAGAAATATCCCCGTTGCCGCCTTCCCTAGGCATGCACAACTTTGCCGACACCTCCTCCGGCGGTGGTGGTGCGGGGGATGGTTGGGTGAGGCCTCGAGGGCCGACGACAACTGGGGTTTCCCCTGTGTCGCCCAGAGGAGGGCAACACGGAGAGGCTTAGCGCGCGTGTTGAGCGATCATTGGCTTCATTTCCTTGGTTGGTTGAAGGTATTTATACTCCACAAAAGAAGAACGAAACTGAAGTTTAGTCTTCTTGTAATGGTTGGAGAAAAACCTTCAATGTCCAATAACAATGCTTTCACAAACCTCACTTATGAGTTCTCACACACAAAGTGAAAATGATCAAATAAAAAAACTTGTCTTGACCTTTACATGACAAAATTGCAAAAAAGCCACCACATTTGGGGCTAGGGTTTCAAAAAATCACCAGGCTGTAAAAATTTATCAAACATCCACCAGTATTTAGTAAATACGTGTCAAAGAACACTGATCGGTAACTTGACGAGCGTTAACAACGTTTCTAACCGGTGGACCCTGGTGTCAGGCTAACGTGCAGGGTCCACCGATTAGAAACGTCGTCTCCTTGTCTGAGTCACACCCAGTCTATCTTCTCACTTTCCTTACTTCCGTCATCCTCAACATGGAAACCGATTGCAACGGCTGCGACGATCCAAGCATATGAGGGAGCTGAGGTTCACATGGCTGCGGTTGGAGAACAAACTCGCGGACGACGGCGACTACTATGGCATCTCACCCCACCATGTCAACACACTCTCTACTCCCAGCGACTGCGGTGCCCGTGGCCAAGTTTTGGACTGCGAATCCGACGAAGAGCCATCGTTACACCACCTGTCTTGCACGAGTCGAGTAAGTTTTGTCAGTCTGGCTCAAAAAAAAGAATTTTTTGCGCATTTCTATATGGATTTCATATCTAGGGTTTGCAAATGTTGTAGTTTATCTAAATTAATAGTTTTGTAATTCATTGTAGTTTGGATGATGACATTGACATCCCTAGAGGTACTGGATCTATTAGAAGATGTATCGTGTCAAGAAGAAAGGTACAGGTTTGGTTGTGATGACATGTCTAAGGTTTACGAGCAGAGCCATTGCATTACAATCATGGTTATCAAGTCCAACTCTGAACTTTCTACATACACTAACAGTGCAAGAACTAAATCGTAAGTTTAGTTGATGACGAAGGAGTGTTTTTTCAGACTCAACAAAGTTTCATTGTTTCAGATTGTTTTTGCCTAAACACTCAATAGAGCAACATCAAAAAATTGGATAAGAAAAGGTAAATTGTTTTTGTAGAATTAGAGGATTATCTGGTCACACAACAAAGCAACACGGAGTCTAGTGTGGTTGAAAACACGACATATTCAGATGGAGAGAGGATAATTTTGGGGTGTGCCCTTGGACATGCTATGATGATTTAGAAACAAATTTTTTTGACTAAGTACGTCCATAGGCATAAATTACTTGTTCTCTACTACTATAATGCGACAGTTTAAAATCTAGACTTACAACCCTCTTCTTAGGATTCCCGCCAAAACACCTCTGAATCTACTGCAGCCGTTGATTGGCATGACAAAATTGGCATCCGCCGTTCATCAAGTGTAAGCGGGAATAAATCCAACGGCTAGCCGGCGCTGAATTCGCTTCGTCTCGCGCGCACTCAATCATTCTCTGTTCTGCCCAGAGCGCGTGTGTGTGAACTTCCTAGAAGCTAGCCAAACTTCTAGAGAACTCGACTCAATGAAGACTTGCAACCTGGAAAACCTGCCACGACCAGCAAAGTTGAGTGCGCATGAAACTTCTTTTTTGGAAAACCTGCCACGACGAGCAAAGTGACCATTAGTCATGTCAGGTTTGTCTCTTCTCTCAGGTCCCGCGGGCCTTAATATTTATGCATACCTATATTGAGTTGTCTAAAATAGGTGTATACTTCGTAGTAGGTTATATACTTGTATTTCAAATGTAATTACCGTGACCCATATTACATTTATCTATGTAGAGATGTATCCAACACTACAACTTGTTTATATACGAATATATGTAGACAAATCTAAGTCAATTAATATGGATTGGAGAAAGTATTAAAAAAAATTTGTAATGGTCTCAATTTAGGGTAACTCCAAAGGTGCTTGGTGCGGGGGCGTCCGAAACTGTCCGTGCGACAGAGGGAAAACCCCAGTGTTGTCCTGCAAACAGAATGGGACGCACAGAACGGTTAGTTTTGCCGCATTCTCAAATTTGGATTGGCTTTGCGGTAGTGTGGACATGCCGCTCGTATTTATAATTGTACCAACACAAAGGTGATACACATTAAAGCAATAGAAAACAACGAGAAAATAAACTGTTGGACAGGTGCAAACTGTCATCGCCGCAATTAGTAAGGGCCTAAATCCTTCGTCATCACTGGAGAAGAAGAAGATCACCAGCAGCTGTTTCATACTTTAACACTGAAGAAACCCCTAGCGATGAGGTGTTAATGAGCCACAATAACCTATAGCCACGTAAGACTGGATGTGGTCCACGGTTAAAAAACATTGGTCGGAGGAGCCTTTCAAATATCTTCAACGCCGATTCGAGGCCAACATCATCCTATCTATCAATCGGCCGGATCTTCTACCGTCCACCACAAACACTTCAGCAGTTAGGCTCGAGTCTAATATTTTTTCATGAGCATAAATATTCTTAGGAGCAAGTTCGACTTGTGACGAATGCTGGGCTTGCTGTAAAAGCTATGCACGTGAGATTACCTGAGAGAGATGCCCGCCATGTCCGTGATCCGTCCTTTCCTGCAGCGAACCAATCACATCGCGGCATATCTAACCCCGCGGATCGTCCCTCTTCTTTGCCAGGCCCCTGAATCCTACCCGCTCATCTCCAATCGGACGCACAAACCCGCACCCCCATTTCCATCAGCGCGCCCACCCGCTGCGATAAATACGCCGCACACCCCTCACTTCTTCCCCACACCAGAAGAAATTCCCCAATCCGAGCCAAATCCATCTTCGAAGCTCCTCTCATCGCCAGCAATGTCGGGCCGCGGCAAGGGAGGCAAGGGGCTCGGCAAGGGCGGCGCCAAGCGCCACCGCAAGGTCCTGCGCGACAACATCCAGGGCATCACCAAGCCGGCGATCCGTCGTCTCGCTCGCCGTGGCGGCGTGAAGCGCATCTCCGGGCTCATCTACGAGGAGACCCGGGGCGTGCTCAAGATCTTCCTCGAGAACGTCATCCGCGACGCCGTCACCTACACCGAGCACGCCCGCCGCAAGACCGTCACCGCCATGGACGTCGTCTACGCGCTCAAGCGCCAAGGCCGCACCCTCTATGGCTTCGGAGGCTGAGCCTCAGATCTGTAGTCTGTTCTCTGTTGTTTGTTGGATGCTTAGGGTAGCTGGTTGAGGTCGATGGCCTGTAATTTGTAACGGGATCCGTTCCATATGGATGAATGAATGGATTTGGTGTTGCTCCATACTTTGATTGGTGTTGCTGGATAATTGGATTTGGTGCTGATATAGATGAATCGAATGGTTCGGGAATGCCTGCACGTTTGTGTTACTCCAGTAGAACTGTTTATCTATGTGACAGTTTTTTACGATGCTTGGTTGAAGGTGTAGTCCATTGCTTAGATTGTTATCTGAACCCTGGTTAAATTTTTACCCCATACGTAGCTGTGGTATATCACCAGTCTGAAGACTGCATCAGTGTCAATGGTTTGCAGCTAGCACAGGTTAATCAAATTGCTGTGTCTTGCTAGCATGATGCTTCTCTGTTATTGTTTCAACTTGCAGTCTCATAACCAGTGAAAACTATTTAGGTGTTGCTGGATAGATCGAAAGCCAGTGAGTAAATAGCATGCATATTCTATGAATCTTAATCACGGGCGTTCTGTGGTATGCTTGTTTTCAAACTTCGAATCTTGCAAGCTCACGGTTTGGATTGTTTGCTGAATTTTGTTTGGATTGTTATAAATTTATCTTGAATTCACTTTGGTGTTGAACTTCATTCACTGGAATCCATAACTATCACGAGTCTAAAGTTTGGCATCAGTGTCAAAGGACCGGTTATGGTCTTGAGATCAACACAGGTTCAGAATCACAATTTAGCATTTTGACCTTTGTTCTGCCTGTCATTGCTGCATCTTACTAGTACAGGCTAATAATATATACCACTGGTGAAAATAATTTTGGTGTGTCTGAAAATTTTGCTATTTGCCACTATTCAACTTCGTTTGCTTGGGTTGTCGTAGCTCTTCTGCAGGATGAAAAATATCACTTCTCACCAAATAATGTACTGTTGCGGAACTTTGAACCTAAAGGCACCATGTCATACTTGATGAAGTGTGCTGGCAAGTCTGTCGATTCAACGTGCCAATAAACTCTTGCGCTTGTAGGTTCAGATGTGTTCAGGGACTTCAGGCAGAGAGTGGAGTAGTTTCGGTAGGCTTTGCTCTTGCAGCAGTTTGTTCATTTCAACTTGCACAAGGGAAAAGGCAAGCAACATTAACAGTGTCTATGTTCATGGACCTGGCAGACATCTCTCTCCAGTAAGCTCACGTGCATAGCTATTACAGCAAGCCCGGCATTGGTCAAAAGTCAAATTTGTTACACAGCAACACGTTCTATTTCCAAAAAGAACTGATACATTTGTTAAGACTGAGTACAGACAAAAAAATCTAACAAGTGAATCAGCTGATACTCAGACAATGTTTGTTAGCTACATTGAAGCATGGGGCTACCAACAGGTCTAGTTGCAGAAACCTAGGTCATCACACGTCTAACAAAGAACTACAGATACATCCTTCCAAGGGAACCTTTTCATGAGCCTCTGTAGTTTGTTCCCTCATGAAAGCTTAACTTCAAGATCAAGCTGTGCATAGTAGCACTACACCAGAGACCAGATTCTCTTGCACTCCAAACATACAGCAAAGTCAGGAATCAAAGCTTGTTGAGAAACTCAAGGTGCTGCATTCCAAGTTCCTCAGATTGAGCTGTATTAACATAAAGATATATTTATTAGTAATCAATCATGGTAAACCGCATACAGAAATCGATTATGGTTGTCATAAAAAGAGAATACAGGAGTGGAACTTATGTTAGCTAGCCTTTAGTCAGCTTTTAAACAGTTTTTGTGTAAAGGTAACAAAGGAAACCATTAATATGTTACAAACATGACAGAAGTAGAGATAACAGTACATACCATGACAGCGATTCCAGTGTCACAAAATCTTGGAATGCTAATTAGCCTAACTTGCTGTTTTTCTGATCCTGGATAACAAGGATGTTAAGTTAGATGCTGAAAGCCTGAAACAACTTATGAATTATGCTTGAAGTGATACCTTTCAACAATCTAGTTTCATATCTATCTTGATTCCCAACAAAGTAAACATGGGGGCAAGTTTCAACAAGGAAAGGGTCCTTGTCTGTGTATGGATAACATCCTGTACGAAACAGATATCTAGTTAAGGGCCATGTAGCTGGAGATAATGTAGTTACCAAGGATCACTAAATAAGAAAATCAGGTTGAATACATGAATGGTAACACCACCAGGTCCTTTTTCCCCAATAATATCATCATACCACCAGAGTTGTAATAATTAGTGACTTACCTAGGCTGTTCGGTGCAGTCGGAGCAAGATGACGCCATGTCAATGTCCTTTCCATGAATTCTAGCATGTCTTTGGCATCTGAGTACTTGTAGAGGTCATCTATGTTCTGGCCGGATGTTCCAAGAAACCTGCATCCAGAGTTTCTTGCATAAAAATTTCCAAGTTGTTTTCGTTAAGCTAAAGAAGCAATGCTACTCACTTGACATTGTCAAGTTCAAATTGATGTGGATTCGGACATGATGAAAACGTATTATAGGTAGATGCTCCAGCGAAAAGGCATCTATGCAAAGGCTACAATAAAGTAAGATAAGAGTTAGTTATGCATGCACATAAGATACAGTTGTTTGGTTGTAATATACAAATCAACAGTCATTCATCTGCATCAAGAGCCCACCTGCTGAGGCAAAGAAAAATTTGCTGGATCATTACACCCTGGCATAATATCTACAGGTAATGACGTCACAAGCTGCAGAGGAAATGCATCACATCAAGATCTGCAACAGAGACCAGAGCAGTCGCGCTAGCAAAAATTGAGGAAATAGGTAAAAGTGTGGAAACCTGAGTCAGCATTATATCCAGTTCTTTGATTGGCTCAGCTATCCTCGGTTGATCTTTTGCAGCTACTGTCTGAAAGACCAATAGTACCGTCACAACATGCCAGAAATTTTGCAAAATACCCAAAAAAGAACATGTGAAATGCAATGCCATTACCTGGCCGTTCAAGTATCTGGGTGCAATATGTACTGAATTTCCAGCCACCACAACACGAACGATATTTGATGCTATGGTTTGCTCCTGATTAATTCCAAGGGAGATCATCAAGCTTAATGTGACGCTCATAACAATTCTCATTTTATAAATACAAATGGCATACATTCTCATCACCCAAATGCCCCGTGATGTGGTCAATAAGAAGTTGGAACTGCAGAGGATTGAATGTGCTGCTCCCAACACTTAACCCCGATACAAATACAACATACTTGTCCTCATCTGTAAAAGAAATAAATGCAATTCCAGATTAATTTCAACTTAACTGGAAATTTATAGCAACAGGAAAAAATGTTCATAACTGAGCACAGCAGGAATGCAGGATACAAAAATATTACTTATGCTAGGCAACACAGTTTGGGGAGGAAGACCAGCCTCAAGAACATCTTCAACAAGAAAGTTGCCAGCGCTTGTTTCCTTCCCATGGAGAGCTACTACAACTCCTGCATATGACCAAGTGTTAGTTCCAAGGAACATGATATGTTGGTTGAGAGTACATAACAAATTCTACAGCTAAAGAAACAAGCCATGAATTTGCACTGTGCCGAGTATTAAAGTGACAATCAAACTTACCAGTCACATAAGCTGCTGGAGGTATAGCTCCTGCAAGCGCAACTCTTCCACTTTCATCTTCTAGAATAAGATTGTCATCCGGATGCATGAAATTGTGTGGCTTAACAAGAGGGATTGCAGACCTCTGCGCCACAGATAATTCACGCAGAAGCTCCTTAGTTTATTACAGATGGAGCCCATATATGAACACATGGAAACACTATGTTAATGTCAGATTACCTCCTTGGAGTATTCATCAAGGATAGAAGGTTTCAGTTTCATGTGCTTGAATAAAGTTCCAACAAGCACACAATCCTTTCCTTCTTCGAGTCCTAGCACTGTAGTGACTGCAAAATAACAAAAATTGACTTAAACTCACAATTAATTCACAGAAGATAGCGCATGTTGCGTGAGCCTACCATGAACAAAATGTAAATACACAAAAACAACAACAAAATCCTGTTGAAGATATGAGCAGGAAACCCCAGTAAATGGATCATATTCTACAATCTTACTAACAAGGGGGGCTCACTATTAAGACCATGAATGAATACTGACTTACTAACGTCGGTGAAGTCCTAAGCAACATTGACTCTGGTGCAAAGTACCGATGCCACAGAGGGTTACAACCAAGTGAAATGATTTCCACTCCAATCTTAACATCCCCACCAGTGAAAACATTTGGGGCTTGCTTGATTCACAGGGTAGAAAAAAATGTAGGGATAGGAAAAATGAAGGATTGGTGTGGCATGCCCCATTGAATCCCGCGGGAATGAAAACCATGGAAATTGGCTTAAGAGGGTGTTTGATGGCAACGTAGGAAAGCCACAGGAATTTGATTGAAGTTTGAGCTTTCAATCAAGTAGCCTTACTCACAAAGCTAGCCATAGGAATTTGACACTCATAGGACACTAATCAATGTTCCAAGCTGCAACCCATACCTGATCTGACAGTGCCTAAAATTTGACACTCACGACTGCATTAGTCAAAATCTTCCGAACCCACCAAAAATCAACATTTCGTCGATTCCAGGACCACGTATCAGAAGAGAAACCCTAAATCGGAAACCATACTGCGACACAGATCCACAAACATCACCAGAATGAGGCAGTACTCCGGGAACAATTTCTGGGCAAAATTGTCTCCAAACTAGTCAAGCACGACTCCTGGAAAGATCTGCAGGCGAACGAACTGAAGCAGCCAAACTGAGGGAAAGCTGACATACATACCAGGGAGGTGCGGCTTCCGGGAGGGGACGAGGGCGTGGAGGAGGGTGCGCATGTGGTGGAGGCGCGTGTAGTAGATGTGGCTGTACTGCTGCCCCTGGTACCTCTCCCCCTGAATCATGTACCTCTCGTCCTGCCAAACGCCGCGAATCAGTCGGGCCCAAAACGCGAGGGGCGCGGGTGGGGGGCGGATGGGAAGAAGAGGCGGCGGGTTCTTACCAGGTTGCCATAGTCGGCTTGCTTCCTCTCCATGGCGAGACAGCGGCGGCGGCAGCGGCGGCGGGGGCGGGGAGTTTTGGGGGAAGGGGTTTGGAGCGGTCTTTGGGGCTTCTCCCCCTCTTCTCGTCGACTCCGCGTCTCCCGCCCGCGCCCAAATTTACCCGCCGCGGGCGCGCTCCGTGGCTTTCGTTTTTGCGCTGGCAACGGCAGCGGCGTCGTAGGAGATCGATGGTGGGCGGAGCGGTGCGGCGTCACTTGTGGCAGAGTGACGCTGGGCTGCCTCGTGTAGGATGGAAATGGAATGGGAAAGGTCGAGCGTTTTTGAGGCCCGGCCCGATAGAATCACCGACGGCCGTACTGTATGTTCGGCCCATCTGACTAGATAGCCGAACAACTAAATAGAACATCCACTAAAAAAAACTCAATTGAACATGACCAAAAAATAAAAAACTCAATTGGACATGATTTCCGTGGAGCCAGTGATTATTGTCAGTCATCACTACGATTAACGGCTCCTGCCTGCATCCATTCGGCGAATCGTATGCTCTGCATTGCTGGAGCTTACGTGGATGGATAATGCAGGGGCAGGGGCAGGAGCCGATAACCATGTCAGACTTCGGTAGGGTCACATCTCTTTTCTTTATCGTTTCCTTCCCTACTCTGCCGGCCGGTGATGTCTTTCTCAGCACCACTGAGTCAATATGATAATGCCTCAAGCTGAAAATACAGTACACAGTAAAAGTGCGCTGGAGTGGACTACTACAGGCCTTGCAATTTCACCACCACGGTTTTGGTTTAACAAGGCAGTTTCTTTTTTTCGAACAGTCAGTGTACGGGATTCTTTTTTTCTCTACGCTGACTTCGTCTGGATTTTAGAGTACAACCTAAAGATTTTATCTTACATCATCTCCAATCTGGACCTAATTTTTGCATGATGAAATAAGTTTTTGGTATGATAACGCCAAGTTTTTCACTCGTATTCCCAGACCGCCTTTTTTCCATCCAAATTCGGTTTAAATTTGACCAGTTTTCGACATTGTTTGGCATAATATGATACAGAGCAATGTTCGGCCTAGTTTGGTACAAATTTAAACACAGTTCGGCGTAAAATAAAACATAATTCGGCATACAACAACAATACAACATATTTCGGCTAATTCGGCCAGTACGATGCGACGGGATGGGTGCATCGGCGGCGTGACCGCCGACTAGTTGAAGGAGGTGGAAGCGGAGCTCTGTGAAGCCGTGGCGGTGGACGCTGTCGGCACAGAGACACATGAGGCGTGGGGAGAGAGACGGGAGAGAGAAGGGCGTGAACAGGGACACATGAGGCGTCAGGATTGGCGAATCGTTACATCCAGCGTTCCTAAGATGTTTTGGGGATCCTGGAAATGGACTAAAAGTCTGGACCAAAGTTGGCCCAAATTCAAACAAAACCGAAGTCCTAAGAACGCAACAAGACCAATTTTCGGCGTCTAGATTAAGAAGTCGTCCAAGAACATCCTCTTAAAAACCCGAGTAGAGATGCCCTTAGCCGGAACGATACACTGTTCACGTTGAAAAGGTACCAAGAGTGGCAATGACGAAAGTGATTTGCCTCTCCGTAACGAAAACGCCGTTGACCATGGTTCTTTGCGTTGTATTTATTTTTTATTTTATTTTGTGAGTATGATCTTTTTGTATTCTACCACCCTTATATTCATGTCATGCATACAACTCGTACAACCCAACATCTAAAACAAATAGAGTAACCAAGGCAGACATCACTATAATATATAGAAGAGAATTTCTTATTTGACACTTCTAAAATATGATTCCTTATTTGTCACTGGACTTTTTAATTTCCTTATTTGACACCTGGTGTAAATTTTAAGGACGTTGCTACCCGGTTCTATATGTGTCCGATTCTGGCGGGCAAATCACCGCGCGATCTAGTTTCCCCAGCGTCGTACCCGACAACGGTTGGACCCGCGTCGTACTACTTCCGGCCCGGATTCTAGTCACACGTGGTACCAAAAAGGCATCAACAAGCCAACAAATCGAGGAAGCACCAACTTCCTCACCAAGCATACCACCTACCCCCAGATCTCGTCCCCTCTTCAACCTCTCTCCAAACGGCCATGGGAGCTCCACCTCCAGATTCATATTGATGCCCTTGATGCCCAATACCGATCTCCTGAAGAAGGGACTAACAACCACCAGTAATAAAGAAGCAGGAACTATCAGGTAAAAATTGAACCACCAGATATACTAGATAAGTGAGAATTTTTGCATAAAAAACTATGGGTAACAGCGGGTGGGAAAACATCAAAAACACCTACAACAACTATAAAATCTGCAACTGCATACTATATAACTCTAAGAGTGTTTACTATGGGTAAGGCTGGGAAACACCAAAGGAAAGGAAATCTGCTAATGTGTTCCATCCCTGGTTCTATGGATCAACTATCACTTTATATGTGAAAAAAATATTGCATAAAGTATGTATATCTGTAATAATCGTGGTATGTCCAATGTTTGCAATCTTTCATCATCAAGATATGTTGATATCTGCAAAGATTAACACAAGTTAGAACAACTGAAAGTGCCTTTTCCTGTCAAAATGCTCATGATGATATTCTGCATAATTTGATTGACATGAAGATACAATGGACACAGACCATAAAAGAAAAGAAGAAAAACATTTCCACCGGGAGGATCATGATGGTGTGTCAAGGAAATATCCAATGCGAGAATGAAGGTATCAATCTAGTTACCCGCCCATTTTAACACAAGTTACCACATGCCAAAAGTGGAAGTGACCCACCAGTTAACACTCTATACTAAAAGTGAGTGAGACATACAACATACCTACAAGAATTACTAAAGAAAAATAAGTAGAACAAAAAGAAGTAGAACAGTGTACTTCCTACATAATAGAACAGTGATACATATGCTTGCTAAAAATATAATGGGTTATCCATGCAAACATGTCAAGTTACCATCCTTTTACTACATACCTTATCCTTGCCTTTTCGTATAAGTTACCCCATTCCATCATGCAACAAAATGAGCAACTTTTACACATTATTTGACACTAACTTTAAAGCACGCAACCATTGGGTTGGTTTAGTAGTGTTGCACCAGTAGGTTATATAACATATAGAACACATGCTCTCTAAGTTAGGTTTTCCATGCAGAAAGTGTAAAGCTACCATCCTCTTAGTATATATATTATCCTCGCCATATCATGTAAGTTGGACTAACCATTTCTCAAACAATGGACACAAACCATAGAGGAAAATAAGATAAAGATTTCCAAGGGGAGGAACATGATGGTGTGTCACACCATCAAGGCAATTGTTGGGCCACGCAGAGATAAAACAAAACTTTTTCCTCTAATGTGGTGATCCCAAGATCTAGCTGAGGTAGAAGGCCACGAGGTTTACCACTAGACGCGCAGTTGCGGATTACTGATGTAGCGCGTCAGTTGATGCAGTGCAGTCCTCACGATCCGATCGTCCTGGTGCTGATCGCACAACACCTCTGCTGGTATCCACATGTACAAGGAGGAGCACCGGCGGCGAACTGCTAGATTCGTTACGGCGGCAGGACTGTTGTGGAGCTAGGGTTTCCAACACATGGAATGACTTAACCGAACAACGATTAACCTTTCTGGGTTACGGTGCTCCACTATATATAGGGAGTGAACGTGGGCCCTGCTCGCGCGGCCCATTCACTAAAGCCCATATAACACTAGTCACCGTGAGTCCAACTCACTAACTCAGTCCTAATCCGGCTTAGGTCCAACCCAACCAGATTATCGGTTCAGATCCAATCCGAACTTGTTCCCGCTCTTAAGTGTGTGACCCCACGGGCTCATGGCTACTTGGACACGATTGGAGTCCGACTCTCAATCGATCAGTCGGTAGTGGCTCCTAGCAGAACGTGCCGACTCTCAAGTACCAAAGAGTCATGACGACTTGCCTTTCCAATGTGATTTACGTCTGAGTCCCTTTTGCCTCACGATATACCTTGTCAGACTATAGGCGAATACTTGTCATCCCTTAAATAGTCCAACTCTCTTCTCGATCCGAGATAAGTCATTCACCCGACTAACTCTTAGTCAATCGCCTCGGTTAACACTTAACCGAGTCGTGCATGGCCATGCTTTCCGAATCATATCTCACGAGAGGGCCCAGAGAATATCTCTCCAAGTGGAGGGGCAAAATCCCATCTTGGTTATTCACATCACGCAGCTTGATTCTCAGTCGACCCGAACTCGCTTTATAACTTCGCCACGGATCAGCGTTGATGTAACCTAAGTCGGTGATCCTCAACTCGGACTATGCAATAACCTCGGGTCTAAGGATTACATTGATTGATATATACAAATGACAACTTGTTTGTTGTACCTCAATATGGGTCAATCCGACTCGCTAAACTCTTTAGCCGAATCTGTGTAAGTTGGAATAGCATCTCCATGCCCATGACAAGTGGAACCGAGTCATCAAGCCAACTTTCACATTGGTCTAAGTTGTGTGTCCAGCACAACCTTAATGACCAAGGATATTTAGTACAAACAACATGAATGTATAGTTACACAATCAAATTACATATTCAATGATACACATTAGATGTTTATACAAGTACAACTTAATATCTTTATGAATACAATGGGAAATATCATCATACATGATTGCCTCTAGGGCATATTCCCAAAAGCAATATCCAATATGAGAATGAAGTTATCAATCTAGTTACCCACCCATTTTAGCACAAGTTACCACATGCCAGAAGTGGAAGTGACCCACCAATTAACACTCCATACTAAAAGTGAGTGAGGCATACAACATAACTACAATAATACTGAAGAAAAAAGAGGTAGAACAATGTCCTACCTACATAATAGAACAATGATACACATGCTTGCTAAAATATAAGGGGTTATCCATGAAAACATGTCAAGTACCACACTTTTACTGCACACCTTATCCTTGCCTTTTCGTATAAGGTATCCCATTCCATCATGCAACAAAATGACCAACTTTTACACATTATTTAACACTAACTTTAAAGCATGCAACCGTTGGGTTGGTTCAGTAGTATTTCACCAGTAGGTTATATAACAAAAAGAACACATGCTCGCTAAATTAGGTTATCTATGCACAAAGTGTAAAGTTACCATCCTCTTAGTACATATATTGTCCTTGCCATATCATGTAAGTTTGACTAACTGTTGTTTACCTAACTAACATGTGATGTGCAAATGGGAGAGCATAGTGACTGATTGTACACTATCCAGGCTAAGGTTGGTCAAAGATCACCTACGAGTTGCACAATTGAAGAAACAACAGGAGACACGGTTGGGTTGAATGAAGAAAAATATGCTAAAAATGATGGTACAGATGAAGTCCACTCCACACCGCAGCCACCAACAACTCAGATGCGATTTGGAAGTTTTGAATCAGCTCAAGAACACTACAGGGTGTATGCATAGAGAAAAGGGGTTTCTATTCAGATAAATTCGTCGAGAAAGGACTCAAAAGGAGACCTCTCTAAGGCTTATATTGTGTGCACAAAATCTAGGAAACTGAAAGAACATGTGGGACCCCATGTGTGGTTTTAGTAATTAATGACAATCTCTATGGACTAATGCTTGTATCAAGTTGTACTTGTAGGAATTGTCCATAGGCAATGCTTGAACCATATGCTGGCTTCAAGGTTTGGAGAAGAAGAAGGTGAAGAGGATCAAATAGTGACCAATACAAAGACAAGGTCAAATTAAAGGTTGCGCCATGTCGTATGGGGAGCAACTTACAAGTCTTCATCAAGCAAGTGCGAGAGCAATCAAGAAAGGTGTTCCATCTTGAGAAGGACAAGATCGTCTACATCAAGATCAAGTGGAATATGCGCAAGGCAAAGGTATGATAGTGATAGGGTTTCCTTCTTACCGGTCTCGTGGTGTTAGTTGGGGAGACCGGTTTATAGGATAGATAACCGTTCTATCAAGGGCTCTCAAGTGAATGACTCGATCATATATTTCAGAGAGAGAGCTCAAACCTTTGCATACTTAGCATCATCCTTTCTTGGTTGTTATTTGGATCTTATCCATGTGAGGTTCTAGAGCTTGTAGTAATATTCATAACAAGCTCTAGTTCATCAAAAACGGATTTCCCTTTTATACCATATTGCGTTTTTGATATTTGAGGTTTTCCGGTTTCTCACCAAGGGAGGTATCTCACATTATAATACATGAAATGTTCTCACTTTGTGGAATCCAATGTGTTCCAATATTATTATTGGGTAGCTCTTGTTGTCCTTTTTCCAACAAAATTGGTTCCGGGTCAATCGGAGTACGGATGCAAAAGTTATGGTCGTTTCAGTTTTGCTATTTCTGTCAGTTTTGCCTTGGGCGGAATGTCCGGCCAATTTTAGACGGAGTGTCCGTCCCGGGCGAAATGTCCGGCTAGTTCGCGCTATAATGTCCGGCCCTTGCAAATCATTAGTTTTTCTCCCCGAGTGTGGGCGCACAGAGAGGCACTTCGGACACTACCCTGACTCTAGCCGGACTCTGGCTGGAAACTTGGCCAGGCCGGAGTGTCCGGCTAAAGCTCACCGGACTGTCTGGCTAGACCAGACTGTCCGGCTCATACGGGTCGGACTGTCCGGGGTAAGTGACTTCCAACGGCTATATTTCCAGGGGGCCTATATAAAGGCCTCTTCTTCTTCCTTTGGCTCCTGCTGGTCACCATGATTTTTTGCAAGCTTTCTCCTCCATTCTTGACCCTCTTGAGCTTGCTCCCCTTCAATCCCTCACTTGATTCTTGCATATACTTTAGGGATTTTAAAGAGGAGATCTAGATCTACAATCCCACCAATCAATCTCTCGTCTAAGTGAGGGGAACATCTTGGGATCTAGATCTTGGAGTCTTTTGTGGTTTTCCTCCATTTGTCTTCCTCTCTTATTCCCCCACAAGCTTTTGTAGCTTTGGTGGAATTTGGGAGAGAAGGATTTAAGCACTTCTTGTGTTCTTGCCATTGCATTTGGTGCATATGTTTGAGTTCTCGGTGAGGATTCGTTTGAGAGAAAGGTGAGAAGTGTTTTACTCTTGGGTTCTTGGAACCCTAGACGGTTTGGTGATTTTGCAGATTCTTGGATTACTTGGGGCCTCCAATTAAGTTGTGGAGCTTTCCCCCCAAGCTTGTTTGTTGGGCGCCTCAATTGAGTTGTGGAGAAGTGCCCCAACCCTGTGAGAGGTTCCGGATAGCCATCGACAAGTGCATCGATAGTGGAAGCGTGGATCGATCCCGTTGGGGTGAGATTTGATAACCCACAGGTATAGGGGTGTATCGTAGTACTTTCGATAAATAAGTGTGTCGATCCCAACGAGGAGCATAAGGTGTTGAACAGTGGTATGGAGCAGGAAATCCCTGTGAATACTTAACAAACGGATTTTTAGTGGTTTTCTGATAAGGCAACAAAACAAAGAGCAAGTAACAGAAGTAACGAACAAACAGAGCAAGTGGCCCAATCCTTTCTTAGCAAAGGACAAGTCGGTGGAAATACTTATAAGGACCAAACGTTCTCGAGGACACATGGGAATTCTGTCAAGTGCTTTCGCTGCAAATAGCTGAGTACTCTTCTCTGGTGTTCATAAGTGTTGTGTGGGTGAACCTGTGATAACATACTGCCCTTCCTAGGACTAATAGATACTTGTGATTAAATCCCCTGCAAACATCCGTAACTACAGGAAAGTAATTAAGATATAAATCTAACCACAGCCTTAAACTCTGAGATCCTACACTCCCTTGTGCAAAGATGTCCTAACGGGGGTTTAGGTTTCTGTCACTCCGGCAACCCCACAATTAGTAGCCAAATACACAATGCATCCCCCTAGGCCCATAAATGGTGAAGTTTCATGTAGTCGAAGTTCACATGAAACCACTAGAAGAATAGCACCACAACTTAAATACTACACCATTGAATAATAACTCATCACAGATTCACTACTAACAACATGACTTCTCCCATGTCCTCAAGAACACAACGAACTACTCACAAGACATCATATGGATCAAGATCAAGTATGATATGATAATGGATAACAATCTAAACATAAACAATAATCCAATGGTTCCACTCACAAGCATCAACTACAATAGTAATTAACACCGGGAAAGTTTCCCCTACGAACTAAAGCAATATCCAACACAATTATTACAGCGAGATGGAGTGGTGATGATGGTGCTGGTGGAGATGATGGTGTGGATGATCATGATGATTATCCCGATGAAGCCTAGCTTAATGATGGTGTTGATGGCGACGGTCTCCCCTCTCCGGAAAGGAATTCCCCCGACAGAAATCTGTCTGCCGGAGAGATCTTTCTCTCTCGGTGTTTTCCGCCCCTAGAGGCGGCGTAAATCTATCTGTGGTCGCTCTCCGTGTATTAGGGTTTCGAAGGGAAGTTATAGGCGAAGGGGTAGAGTCGAGAGCCGGGCAGGTGGGCCACACCTACCCTAGGCGCGACCTCGGGTGGGCCTGCACCTAGGGGTATGTGGGCCCCCTGCGGCCCCCCTTCGCTCCTCCTTCTGGCTCTAGTCATCCTCCGGTAAAATAATATGTTTCCATATTTTTCTGGTATTTTTATGATCTTTGCGAAATTGCACCGAAACGCCTTCTTTTCCATCAAAATCCAGACTTCGACAGTCCATCCTACAAGAATCATCCAACATGCATAAACAGATGAAAAGCCATAAGTAATACCTCATAATAAGACAAATATCAATGAATAGAGGTAAATTATGATATGGAATGGTGATGCAAATTGGGCGTATCAACTTCTCCAAGCTTAGACTTTGCTTGTCCCCAAGCGAATATTGAGCTCAGTAAACATGTCCACAGGTTTATGGAGTGAAGTGTCGATAAAAGAACGCGAACAAGAAGCATCACCCTTACCATTGCACAACTCATAGAAGAAAGCAACTTACCATTATATAACTTAGCTTGCAACCAAGCACAACGGTCACAATAGAGATGCATAAAGATAAATCATAATTGGAATTGGCAAACTTGTTATTGGTCAGAGAACATCTGGCAAACAGTTTCACAACAAGCTTTTTGTACAAGTTTCAAAACAGGAGCACTCTTTGCTCAAAAAGGTTTTTCACAAGTGAAGGCTTTCAAAGTAATACTCAATAGATAAGAGTTTTGTGCAAACAAGGAAGATAAAGAACATGATTGAATAAATCACCATATGAATCCTTGAAACACAACAACTCAAATGCTTGCTAGAGATAGAGAGGAAGTAGGTTTACTGACTACTCTTGGAAGTGGGAGAAAGGTCCCTTCATAGAGGGAAGCAGTGATAACAAGTCATAAAGAGCTTCCAAAAGATTATGGTACTTACTAGCTTTGAGACCTAATTGCCCTTATCATAAGCATCTTGAGATGGTGTCACATCCCAAAATTTTCCAAATTTTGTAATGTGCAAAATAAATAAACAAAATAAATAATTGTTGAAATTTAGGGTGAAAAGAAACTTTTTGTTTCTAAATGGAAACTTAAAATCCCATCTTGAACAAACTTTGAATAATGTTTGCATCCAACTAAATTCAAATCAAGTGGATTTCATTCTTCATAAATGCATCTGGAAATTTACACACTTGAGAAATAAACCAAAACCCTCAAACCCTAATAGAATAAAATCATTTCCAAGTTATCTCCAAGATCATGGATTGGATCCATATAAAATTTGTCAACAAATATTTACAAATGATCAAGAATGACAAATATAAATATTATAAAACCATATGAATTGGTTTCACTTAATTTGAAGCCATTAATAAAATCTAATGAATTTAATAAGATAAGGGAATTGAATATCCAAAGCTAATAAAGCACCTATCTAAAAATCCATACCCAATGGTGAGCAAATAATCCTAAAGAGATTTAAAAGGATAAACAAATATTAAATAAGATTATACAAATTGGAATCACCAAATTTGGATCTAGAAATAAAATGATATGGATTTTATAAGATAAAGAAAGAAATATTAAATAAGGAATATTTAAAGACCAAATTAAATCTTGACCTAATCCATAAGCAAATGGAATAAATATAATCCAAATCCAAATAAAATAATGGATAAAGAATTTTCAAATTAATTAAAAGGGCATTAACCAAATCCTATTCTATTTGAATAAAGATAAAATACCTATTAGAAATGATTAATTAAATCGTGATAAAATAGTATTTGGAATTTACCCAAGTGTAATAAAAGTTATTTAATTAACTTAAATGAGATCAAAGAAATCTTCCGAATAAAATTTATGGAATTAAAACTATATTTAATTTCATTGGAATAAAGACAAATACCCAATTTTAAATGATTAATAAATCATGTTAAAAACATTCCAAATAATTCAAGGTGAATTATTTGACACCCAAAATAAACAAATAAAACCTACTGAAAAGATTTGGAAAGATTTAGATTTCAAATGGAGTTGAAAAACATTATTAAATCTTATTTGAATTAATACAAGGGCCTATTTTAATTAATTAATATTTCCTAAAAAGAATAAATATATTTTTCTAAATTTGACTTTAGAATGTATTATTAATCAGTATTAAAATGTACTCAAAGTTTGGTTGAAGTTTGAATTCAAATAGATGTTTGAAAAGATTAAACAAAATCAAAACAGAATAATAGAAATGGAAAAAGAAAAACATTCAGAACAAAAAAAATGAAACGAAGCAGCCAGCCCACTAAGCCCAACATCAGCCCACCCCTCTATCCCCGAGAAAAACGATTCGCATCGTTGGTTTGACCCGTCCCCTCGCTGACTGCCTGGACCCACTCCTCCTCTCTCTCTCTACCGACGCCTTGACCCATCTGCCACCTCACCTTCTTCCCGCCACGACTTCTCCCCTAACCCCTGCCGCTGACCTGATTTCTGCTTAAATCCACCTTAATGCCGATTATTCCTCGTCGTGACCATGCCGTACAAACGCCGCTCCTCTTTCATTTCCCCCAGACATCGCCTCCCCACTGCCCCTAGGCTGCTCGAATTGGTCCACACACCGCCGCGGTCTCCGACACACTTCGGCGACGATTCCGGCCAGCCTCCGTCACCCCTCGCCTCCTCGTTCAGACGAGCATGATCCCCAGACTCCTGCGCATCTCCTAGTGGCCTCGACTTGCCCACGCTTGACCCACAGCGTCGACAACGATGACAACCAGCAGCGCCACCGTCTGCTCCAACTCCGGCGACCCTTCCTGGTATCTAATGACTCCTCCTCTCCCTCTCTTTCACACGCACATACTCCCCACTCTCCATTGCATCTAACGACATAGTTTACTTGCTCTCTTGTGCTCTGTAGCGTCGCCCTCGACGACAACTGACCGCAACCGACGCTGTCTTGAACTCCGGCGAGCAATTACGTCCGTCCTCGTGCGCCCCTGTCCATCTTGCGACCACCTTGAGCATCACCGTGACCCCGCGAACCCGGTGAGCCCCTCCATTCCTCTTCTCGCTTCCTAGATTCACCGAACCACCGCCCACTCGCCGCCGCCAGCGCCGCCAATCTATGGTTGGCTTGATGTGAACTGTTGGATGATGATCTAGTGGATGCGATAGGTCATTTAATCGAAGGGGTATCGTGTACTATGTGCCGTGCGATTTAAGTTAGATCCAACGATCCTTAGAGCGTGATCCTGCCGAACCAGATGCGCTTGATTAGGTTACTCGCCACGTGGCTCTGATCCTTTAAAACAGAAATTGTATCTATTAGAAGTTTGAACTTGTAAATTGCATAACTTTCAAACCACACGTCCAAATTTTGCAAATTTTATATCAATGGAATCATCAAGACAGACACTATCCAACCATGCACTTTGTTTAGTAAATTGCTTCTGTTAAATTGGTTGTTTTTGCAGAAACTTGTGTAGGCTTATTTTGAATATAAAATTATTTCTAAATTTTTTTTGTGATAAAACCTTTGGGCAATAGGATTGTTTGAACCTACTGACCATCTAAACCAACTTGTGGTTCAAAAACATATTTTGTGAAGCAGAAGAATAAATCTTTGATTAAGAACATTTCTAGTCAAATAAAAATAATGTTTATTTATTAAAAATGCTTTTTGAGGAAACCCTTTGGGAAATGTTTTGATTTAAACTCTCTGACCCCAAACACCAAGTTTTAGAATTGAAAATGTATTTGGTGAACCCTATAAATATTATTACTTTGCTAAAAAGCATTTTCAACCACATAAAATATTGATTTGGTTTAAAAATGATTTATAAGTAAAATCTTTTGCAAATGGTTTTGCCACTTATATAAAATGACCAATAAGTGTTTTAGAATGTTTATAACCTATTAGAAACCACTTTTACAAATAAAACAATCTTTGGCATGCTTGCATGCATTGCTTTGTTTCTATTATTTTATGTGATGTTTGCTTGAATGGTAGATTGAATCTTTGCTTGCTTGATTGAATTGTAGTGGAATTTGAAGAGTGTGAATTTTGCAAGATCAAGGAGTGAACTTATATTCTCTACCAAAAGGGAAAGTGATGCTCCATACTTTTGTCCCATTATTTTCACTATACATTAGTGATATTTCTAAAGTAGGACTTGCATGGAATTTTTGCTAAGTATAAACTATGCCATGGGAAATCCTAGTAGATGAAACCTTAGTAGAAATTTCCTAAGTTAAGATTCCTACCACTATCATGCTTAGCTTAGCTAGTAGAAAACAAGGGTGGATTATATTCATACTATGGAATATTTCTAAGTCAAGGACTTGTGTTTTGTTTAATAAAATAACTAAGTGAATGAATCACCTGGGTGGAATGGAAGGAATGGTTTGTGTTGAGTGGTTACACAAGGCCCATTTCTATGGTTTACCTTGTGTATCTCACTTTTGTATGGCCACCCAGGAACAAAGAGATTTGAGATGTCAAATGTTGAGAAGCTTCAAGTGCAGCCACTTGGCATTATGGGCTCTGCCTGGATCATATAGGTTGCAATAACTTAGAAAAATGGACAGTTGGTGGTAGGGGTTTGTTAGGTTGGAATGCGTCCATTCTGGTCTAAGGGAAGGCTTCTGAAAGATCTTGTCTTAGTGAAACCAAGTCTTGTGGGGAAAGTGCACCACCTCTGCAGAGTGTAAAATCTAAGTACTTAGCCATGTCCTAGGTAAAGGACAATTTGAGCATCAAGACATGGAAGATATCAAGAATCTCCTCATCCCAATTTCTAGGTTAAAACTTTGTGGTTGAACAAGGGTTGAAGGATCACCAATTTCTATTGGAAGATGCCTTGGGTGATTTTGTCAAGCAAAAACTTAGTGTTTTCAAATGATAAGGAAAAAATCTATTTTGAGCAAAGCAAGCCTAAGCTCCACTTATCCAAATGCATATAGATGTTAGACTCCACTATACTACCATAGTATCACTTGCCAATACAATTCAAATGTATTGACCCTTGTGGATGTAACTTATTATGTTGCAGGTTTGTTTGATGTTAGTGAAGTTTATTGATTAGGCTTACAAGTCTACAACCAACATGACTGCCTGTGGCACTTTGAAGATGAAGGACCCCATGCTATTGTTATATTATGCCGCATTTTAATGAGTTAGCCAAATGAGCTATGTAAGATGTAATAAATTATTTTATTCCTGGTTATAAAGTTGTATTATGACATTTGTTTCTTGATATTACATCTTAACTATGGATGCTAGCTATTGATCCAGGGACTAGCATTGTAAACACAGGGATCTCTACCTTATTAAAGGTTGGGAACTCTACAGATGGTATGAGAGCATTGTGTTGCCTGTAGGATTGTAACCCTAGGATTGGACAAAATGTTGGAGATATGCCCTAGAGGCAATAATAAATGTAGTTATTATTATATCTTTGTGTTTATGATAAATGTTTACATTAATGCTATAACAGTATTAACAAGGAAACATTAATACTTGTGTGATTTGTAAACTTAATTTGAAGTTCCTAGTAAAGCCTCTATATATAATACTAGCTTGTTGGTTAATAGATGATTGTGGTTTCCCTATCATGAACATTGAGATGTTATTAACAACAAGATCATATCGTTAGGAGAATGATATGGTGGACATACTCCTATAGATAAGCGTAGCATAAAGATCAAGTCATTTTAATAGTTCAATTGCTATATGCTTTCTGATACATAGTAATCTAATTCCTTCGACCATGAGATCATGCATATCACCTTTACCGGATGGATGCTTTGATGACATCAAACACCACACCGTAACTGGGTGGCTATAAAGGTGGCATTAAGTGTTCGAAAGTATTGGTTGAAATACATGGATCAAGAGTGGGATTTGTCCATCCATATGACGGATAGATATACTCTAGGCCCTCTCGGTGAAATGTCATCCAATTAGCTTGCAAGCATGTGACTGGCTCACAAGGGATCACATATCACGGGAACGAGAAAAGAGTACTTATCGGTAACGAGGTTGAACTAGGTATGCAGAGATACCGACGATCATAACCTCGGATAAGTAAACTATCGTGAGACAAAGGGAAATTGATATCGTATGTAAGTGGTTCATTCGATCGCAAAGTAATCGTAGAAATATGTGGGAGCCATATGAATTTCCAGATTCCTCTATTGGTTATTGATCGGAGAAGTGTCTCGATCATGTCCGCATAATGCACGAACCGTAGGAAGACACACTTAAGGATTCGACGTTGTTTGAGTAGTTATGGAATGATGAGAAAGAGACCGAATGTTGTTCGGAGTCTCTAATAGGATTCGGGATATCACGAGGAGATCCGGAATGGTCCAGAGAATAAGATTCATATAAGGAAAGTCCCGTTTCGGAGTTGGAGAATGGTTCCGGTGTTTTCATCGGGAATGTTCTAGAAGGTTCCGGAATGTCCAGACTCGGGAAGGGTACATGAATGTGTTATATCAAGTTGGTATGATTGCATCATGTACTCAGTGTCATCGCTGATCAAAATAGAGGGTTTATTCAAATCCTAGTTTGAAAAGTCAAACGGCTAGTTTGAAAGTCAAACGACAGTTTTTGGAAAGAGGAGGAGTGGAACCGAGTTGAGGAGTTCCTCCTCCAGCCAGGCGCCCAAGCCGAGTTGGGGAGGACTCCTCCCTCCACTGGCCGGGCCCCTCCACCTACATAAGGAGGGCAGGGCTCCCTCCTAGATACGTAAGATCCTCTCCTCCAAACCCTAGCCAGCAAGCCGCCTTTCATAGCCGCCACGCCTAGGGAAACCGCCTAGCTAAACCCTAGCATGCTTGCTCCTCGGCGTGTCTAAACCCTAGATCGTCGAGGGACTCTCTCATACTCCACCATACTCTCTCGCTTAAAGCGAAGCCTGCGAGATCTCCCTCTACTTAGGTACCACGCCGTTGTCTGGAATCGCGAGGAGAGTGCTACAACCTCCGCCTTTCTTTGGAACAAGGAGAGGAATGTCTTCGTCGATTACCGAACGTGTGACCGACTGCGGGAGAGCTACCGGAACGCAGCGCCGGAAGGATCGTCTACGCGATCTTGAGATCGGGAAGAGTACGACTACATCACCCACGAGAATCCGCTCTCGTTAAACACTTTGGAATCTTCGAGGGTGAGTTATTCTATCGACTCGTTGCTACAATATAGTAGATAGATCTTGGCTTGTTTGTTTGTATGCGGTAGAAATTTTTTGTTTTCCATGCTACGAAACCCTACATAAAACCCCTTAGAAAAATAGGAGTTGTATTTGTTCGAAAACTTATTTACAAACAATCTTGTAAACTCTTTCCTCAACCTTTTTGGTTTTGATTCTACATCTTGTCTATTTCAACTTGACGGATAAAGCCTCCACCATGAGCAAAGACTTCAACATGAGCAAAGGACTTCACCAACTCAAGTGACTTCAACTTTATTTTCACCAAGGACTTAAACTTTGGATATCACTAAGGACTACAAGTGAGACAAGAAATATTGCTCAAGACTTGAAGACTAAGGAAACACAACTTAGGAATCATCATCACCTTTGAAGTTTTCTGACCAAGATGCAAGAAATTCTCCAAGGATACAAAGATATTGTTCAAGAAGAACCAACAAAGAATAATGGAAGGATCTCAAGCGAACCATATAGTTGGACCACCATATTTAGATTAAATCAAACACACCAACTTATGTGGTGTAACAAAAATATTTTGTTGCCTATAAATGTGCTTGAAACTTGTTGTTTGGAGTGGAATGATTGTTTGTGATTGCTTGCACATTTCTTGTGTGAAATTGTTGTGTGTGATTAGAATTATAAATCTTTTGCCTTTTCTAACCCCAATCCAACCCAAACAGATGACTACCCCAAGAAACTCCAACATCAAGAATGGCGACAACAACAACCAAGAGATCAACATGAGAGAACTCATAGTAACCCAAACCCAGTTGAACCAAGTGACAACTCAGTTCTTAGCCAACAACAATGATTTAGACCCAACCATGCAAAAGTTTTTGGAAACCCAAACCCAATTGTTGCATAGGATGACAAGTCAAATGATCAACATGGGAGACAACCCTTCCCAAGGAGTTTGTGGTAACAATGATGTTAAGGATGATATTATAGAAGGAACTCAAGCTTGCAATGTTTGTGGAGACAAGGATCACACTTCCAAAGAGCATGAAGATCAATGCCCCAATTGTGAAGAGAAACATCCAACAAATCAATGCCCCACGTCTCAAGCTACTTGTTTCCTATGTGAAGGAAATAATCATGTCCCTATCCAATGCCCCATCTATTCCATAGTTAAACAAACGAAACAAGGTGGAGTGCATCAACAGATTGTGAACCCCCATGAAGACAAAGGAAAATCTCAGCTTGCACCTCCATGCAATATGACTCAATTTGATGGACCAAATATGAGACATATGTATTATCCAAGGAAAAGATCAAGGAGACCAGGAAACTTTCGCACCTTTGAGATAAGATATGAAGAGCATGAACTAGAAGCACTCCTAGCTTTGGAGAAACCCAAGAAAAAGAAGGACAAAAGTCAAGTGCAGTGTTGCCATTCCAAAGAGATGGGACACTACGCCAATGAATGTCCTGAGAAGAAACAAAAATATAAGGAGATTAACCAAGTGTGGTGCAACAACTGCAAAGAGCTAGGCCATTATGTGTCAACTTGTCCACAGAAGATACGTGAAGAACTCAATCATGTCACATGTTACAATTGTGGTGATCAAGGACATTATGCAAGCAACTGTCCAGAAAAGATGAAGCACAAGATAAACAAGCCTATGAAGGATCTCAGCCTTGTCACATGTTTCAAGTGTGGAAACAAAGGACACTATGCAGATGTTTGCCCAGAGAGGTTTCAACAAGATTCCAAGCAAGCCAAGAAGTAATCTAGTTGGAAATTTTTTTTAGGGTGGTACTACCCTAGTTGCTTTGAGCCAACTTGTAATCCCTATATTTCCCAAATCTCGGGACGAGATTTATTTTAAGGGTGGTAGCCTGTCACATCCCAAAATTTTCCAAATTTTGTAATGTGAAAAATAAATAAACAAAATAAATAATTGTTGAAATTTAGGGTGAAAAGAAACTTTTTGTTTCTAAATGGAAACTTAAAATCCCATCTTGAACAAACTTTGAATAATGTTTGCATCCAACTAAATTATCAAGTGGATTTCATTCTTCATAAATGCATCTGGAAATTTACACACTTGAGAAATAAACCAAAACCCTCAAACCCTAATAGAATAAAATCATTTCCAAGTTATCTCAAGATCATGGATTGGATCCATATAAAATTTTTCAACAAATATTTACAAATGATCAAGAATGACAAATAGAAATATTATAAAACCATATGAATTGGTTTCACTTAATTTGAAGCCATTAATAAAATCTTATGAATTTAATAAGATAAGGGAATTGAATATCCAGAGCTAATAAAGCACCTATCTAAAAATCCATACCAAATGGTGAGCAAATAATCCTAAAGAGATTTAAAAGGATAAACAAATATTAAATAAGATTATACAAATTGGAATCACCAAGTTTGGATCTAGAAATAAAAAGATATGGATTTTATAAGATAAAGAAAGAAATATTAAATAAGGAATATTTAAAGACCAAATTAAATCTTGACCTAATCCATAAGCAAATTGAATAAATATAATCCAAATCCAAATAAAATAATGGATAAAGAATTTTCAAATTAATTAAAAGGGCATTAACCAAATCCTATTCTATTTGAATAAAGATAAAATCCCTATTAGAAATGATTAATTAAATCATGAGAAAATAGTATTTGGAATTTACCCAAGTGTAATAAAAGTTATTTAATTAACTTAAATGAGATCAAAGAAATCTTCCAAATAAAATTTATGGAATTAAAACTATATTTAATTTCATTGGAATAAAGACAAATACCCAATTTTAAATGATTAATAAATCATATTAAAAACATTCCAAATAATTCAAGGTGAATTATTTGACACCCAAAATAAACAAATAAAACCTACTGAAAAGATTTGGAAAGATTTAGATTTCAAATGGAGTTGAAAAACATTATTAAATCTTATTTGAATTAATACAAGGGCCTATTTTAATTAATTAATATTTCCTAAAAAGAATAAATATATTATTCTAAATTTGACTTTAGAATGTATTATTAATCAGTATTAAAATCTACTCAAAGTTTGGTTGAAGTTTGAATTCAAATAGATGTTTGAAAAGATTAAACAAAATCAAAACAGAATAATAGAAATGGAAAAAGAAAACATTCGTAACAAAAATGAAACAAGCAGCCAAATTTACTAAGCCCAACATCAGCCCACCCCTCTATCCCCGAGAAAAACGATTCGCCCCGGTGGGTTGACCCGCCCCGTCGCTGACTGCCTGGACCCACTCCTCCTCTCTCTCACTCGCTGACGCTAGACCCCACCTGCCAGCTCACCTTCTTCCCCGCCACGACCTCTTCTCCCCCCAACCCCGCTGTTGTTGCTGCACTGGTTTCTATGCTTAAATCCACCTTAATGCCGCGATTATTCCTCGTCGTGACCACGCCGTATTAAACGCCTGCTCCTCCTCTTTCATTTCCCCCAGACATCGCCTCCCCACTGCCCCTAGGCTGCTCGAATTGGTCCACACACCGCCGCGGTCTCTGACACACTTCGGCGACGATTCCGGCCAGCCTCCGTCACCCCTCGCCTCCTCGTTCACACGAGAACGATCCCCAGACTCCTGCGCATCTCCCAGTGGCCTCGACTTGCCCGCGCTTGACCCACAGCATCGGCAACGACGACAACCAGCAGCGCCACCGTCTGCTCCAACTCCGGCGACCCTTCTTGGTATCTACTGACTTCCCCTCTCCCTCTCTTTCACACGCACATACTCCCCACTCTCCAGTGCATCTAACGACATGGTTTACTTGCTCTCTTGTGCTCCGTAGCGTCGCCCTCGACGACAACTGACCGCAATCGACGCTGTCTTGAACTCCGACGAGCAATTACGTCCGTCCTCGTGCGCCCCTGTCCATCCTGCGACCACCTTGAGCATCACCGCGACCCCGCGAACCCGGTGAGCCCCTCCATTCCTCTTCTCGCTTCCTAGATTCACCGAACCACCGCCCACTCGCCGCCGCCAGCGCCGCCAATCTATGGTTGGCTTGATGTGAACCGTTGGATGATGATCTAGTGGATGCGATAGGTCATTTAATCGAAGGGGTATCCTGTACTGTGTGCCGTGCGATTTAAGTTAGATCCAACGATCCTTAGAGCGTGATCCCGCCGAACTGGTACGCGCCAGGTAGGTTCTGCCACGTGGCCTGCCTGATCCTTTAAAACAGAAATTGTATCTATTAGAAGTTGAAACTTGTAAATTGCATGACTTTCAAACCACACGTCCAAATTTTGCAAATTTTATATCAATGGAGTCAGCAAGACAAACCCTATCCAACCATGCACTTTGTTTAGTAAATTGCTTCTGTTAAATTGGTTGTTTTTGCAGAAACTTGTGTAGGCTTATTTCGAATATAAAATTATTTCTAAATTTATTTTTGTGATAAAACCTTTGGGCAATAGGATTGTTTGAACCTACTGACCATCTAAACCAACTTGTGGTTCAAAAACATATTTTGTGAAGCAAAAGAATAAATCTTTGATTAAGAACATTTCTAGTCAAATAAAAATAATGTTTATTTATTAAAAATGCTTTTTGAGGAAACCCTTTGGGAAATGTTTTGATTTAAACTCTCTGACCCCAAACACCAAGTTTTAGAATTAAAAATGTATTTTGTGAACCCTATAAATATTATTACTTTGCTAAAAAGCATTTTCAACCACATAAAATATTGATTTGGTTTAAAAATGATTTATAAGTAAAATCTTTTGCAAATGGTTTTGCCACTTATATAAAATGACCAATAAGTGTTTTAGAATGTTTATAACCTATTATAAACCACTTTTCCAAATAAAACAATCTTTGGCATGCTTGCATGCATTGCTTTGTTTCTATTATTGTATGTGATGTTTGCTTGAATGGTAGATTGAATCTTTGCTTGCTTGATTGAATTGTTGTGGAATTTGAAGAGTGTGAATTTTGCAAGATCAAGGAGTGAACTTATATTCTCTACCAAAAAGGCAAGTGATGCTCCATACTTTTGTCCCATTATTTTCACTATACATTAGTGATATTTCTAAAGTAGGACTTGCATGGAGTTTTTGCTAAGTGTAAACTATGCCATGGGAAATCCTAGTAGATGAAACCTTAGTAGAAATTTCCTAAGTTAAGATTCCTACCACTATCATGCTTAGCTTAGCTAGTAGAAAACAAGGGTGGATTATATTCATACTATGGAATATTTCTAAGTCAAGGACTTGTGTTTTATTTAATAAAATAACTAAGTGAATGAATCACCTGGGTGGAATAGAAGGAATGGTTTGTGTTGAGTGGTTACACAAGGCCCATTTCTATGGTTTACCTTGTGTATCTCACTTGTGGATGGCCACCCAGGAACAAAGAGATTTGAGATGTCAAATGTTGAGAAGCTTCAAGTGCAGCCACTTGGCATTATGGGCTCTGCCTGGATCATATAGGTTGCAATAACTTAGCCAAATGGACAGTTGGTGGTAGGGGTTTGTTAGGTTGGAACGCGTCCATTCTGGTCTAAGGGAAGGCTTCTGAAAGATCTTGTCTTGGTGAAACCAAGTCTAGTAGGGAAAGTGCACCACCTCTGCAGAGTGTAAAATCTAAGTAATTAGCCATGTCCCTGGTAAAGGACAATTTGAGCATCAAGACATGGAAGCTATCAAGAATCTCCTCATCCCCATTTCTAGGTTATAACTTTGTGGTTGAACAAGGGTTGAAGGATCACCAATTTCTATTGGGAGATGCCTTGGGTGATTTTGTCAAGCAAAAACTTAGTGTTTTCAAATGATAAGGAAAAATCTATTTTGAGCAAAGCAAGCCTAAGCTCCACTTAGCCAAATGCATATAGATGTTATACTCCACTATACTACCATAGTATCACTTGCCAATACAATTCAAATGTATTGACCCTTGTGGATGTAACTTATTGTGTTGCAGGTTTGTTTGATGTTAGTGAAGTTTATTGATTAGGATTACAAGCCTACAACCAACATGACTGCCTGTGGCACTTTGAATATGAAGGACCCCATGCTATTGTTATATTCTGCTGCATTGTAATGAGTTAGCCAAATGAGCTATGTAAGATGTAATAAATTATTTTATTCCTGGTTATAAAGTTGTATTATGACATTTGTTTCTTGATATTACATCTTAACTGTGGATGCTAGCTATTGATCCAGGGACTAGCATTGTAAACACAAGGATCTCTACCTTATTAAAGGTTGGGACCTCTACATATGGTTAAGGTTAAAGTGAACAAAGATGGAGTATATGCTTGACGAAATATAAGTTGGCAATCTCTTGTCCCTTGAATATGAGGGCCACTCCTCATGCTACTCAACTTCTGGGCCCAAGCAAGTTCTTGTCATTGTAAGTACTTGCACATCATCGAGAACCGCCAACGGCGTACCCCTTGCACATGGTACAGGAGCTTTCCCATAACCAAAATGACAAGGCAAGCAGACAGTGAGCACCTCAACAATCTTTTTATTTACTATGTGTATAGTTTTTATTGAGGATGCTTCACAGAATGCTCACTATAGTGGTGCCGCAAGTTTCCACCATGATTAGGCATGGCTTAGGCTAGCGGCCCAGGCGTTTATCTAACACAAAGTACAAACTCCATGGACTCACAAGTTCCTCTCTCATTTCACACGGTTGACATCCATAGACAAAAGAGCACGATATCAACTATGTACAACAAGGTACAAGTGCAATGTTGAAAACGTTCCCCATGACAGCACAGTTATGCTAATCCCAACGTATAGATGCAAGCATATACAACTTTGATGTCCACAATGGTTCAAGTTTATTAGGGGCAAGAAAATAAAGCGTGCCATCAAGTTTGTGAGAGATTTACTAACTAGTTTTCACATAACAAAATACTTTTTAATTCGGAAGGTATATGAGGCTTGAGAATTTGCTTGGAATAGCAATAGCTACTAGGTAGATATGGTGGACACAAGTGGCAAAAGTTTTTGGTTCAAAGGGATTTGTAGGAATGAGAAGTATGCCTTCTTAAAACAGTTTTTTGGCTAGCAAGGCTCGGTAACAAGCAAGAGAGTTGAAAGAAACAAGCAAACATACAAGTAATAAAGCCAAACATGAAATATTCCTTGAAGACACAAAAGATTTTAAATAAAGAATACTAAGCTTATTAGCCAACAAGAAAGAAAACAAATATACCAAATACATGTAAGCCTTTTTCTTTCTCTTTTTCTTTCAAACCTCAAAATTTGTTGCTACTGACCAGAACTCGGTTTGCCAAAACCAATTTAGGTCCACTTGATGCTCCCCAAGTGGTGCCAATACTGAACAACAAGATCCATCATATAATAGAGATTGCAAACTAAATAAGAAATCCAAAAAGTAAAAGATGAGACTTCTCATTAATATTCAATAAAGGCACTCACACCAAGGGATACATAGATAATCAACTAAAGGAGAGATACTTCCTGAAAGGATATGGATGTCGCCTAGAGGGAGGGTGAATAGGCGATTAAAACTTTTCCTAGAGTGGCTCAACAAAGGCGGAATAAAACTAGTGTTTACTTTGTTAAGTACAACCTAGAACAACTAAGGTTCACCTATGTGCACCAACAACTTATGCTAAGCAATACAAGCAACAAAGTGATAGAAAGATATATATATATATATATATTACTTCAAGCACGAAGGCTATCACAATGTAAAGTGCATAAGTAAAGATCTCGGGTATAGAGATAACCGAGGCACGTGGGGACAATGATATTTTACCGAGTTCCTCCCAACATGGAGTATGTCTCGTTTGGAGAGGGGGTGGTATCAAACCACCAACGCCACAAAAGGCCTCCCTTATTCTCTGGTGAATCTCACCCCAATGGGATCGATCCACGCTTCCACTATCGGTGCACTTGTCGGTGGCAACCGGAACCTCTCACAAGGTTGGGGCACTTCTCCACAACTTAATTGGAGGCTCCCAACAAACGCCACCAAGGCCACAACCTGCAACACTAGCAAACCATCTAGGGTTCCAAGAACCCAAGAGTAAAAAGCTTCTCAACTTTCACTCACCAAATCCTCCGGGGAGAACTCAAACCGATGCACCAAATGCAATGGCAAGAACACAAGTAGTGCTCAAATCCTTCTCTCCCAAATTCCACCAAAGCTACAAAAGCTTGTGGGGGAATAAGAGAGGAAGAACAATGGAGGAAATCCACAAAAGACTCCAAGATCTAGATCCCAAGATGTTCCCCTCACTTAGAGGAGAGATGGATTGGTGGGATTGTAGATCTAGATCTCCTCTTTCAAATCCCTAAAGTATATGCAAGAATCAAGGGAGGGATTGAAGGGGGGCAAGCTCAAGAGGGCCAAGAATGGAGGAGAAAGCCTGTGAAACTCAAGCAGGAACATTGGGGAAGAAGGGCCCATTTTTATAGGCCCACGGATTTCTGATCGTTTTCTGCCCGTTGGGGAAAAGTCAGACCGGAGACTCCGGTCTATACCGGAGATTCCGGCCCAACCACCGGACCAGCCTCCGGACCGCCCATCTGAAGGACCTGGGCCATCCAAGACCCAACAAGACCGAAGACTCCGGTCTTCCAACACCGGAGACTCCGGACTGAGCCAACACCGGAGACTATTTCATGCATTATAAAGTGAGGTACCTCTCTTGGTGAGAAACAGGAAAACCTCGAAGATCAAAAACGCAATATGATATAAAAGGGAAATCCGTTTTTGATGAACTAGAGCTTGTTATGAATATTACCACAAGCTCTAGAACCTCATATGTATAAGATCCAAATAATGGAAGGTTTTACCTATCTCTAAAAGACAAACCGGTAAAACCTCCAAGATCAAAAACGCAATAGGATATAAAGGGGAAATCCGTTTTTGATGAACTAGGGCTTGTTATGAATATTACCACAAGCTCTAGAACCTCACATGGATAAGATCCAAATAACAACCAAGAAAGGATGATGCAAAGTATGCAAAGGTTTGAGCTCTCTCTAAAAGATATGATCGAGTTACTCACTTGAGATCCCCTCTTGATAGATCAATTATCTATCCTATAAACCGGTCTCCCCAACTAACATCTCGAGACCGGTAAGAAAGAAACCCTATCAAGATCATACCTTTGCCTTGCGCATATTCCACTTGATTATGATGTAGACGGTCTTGTCCTTCTCAAGATGGAACACCTTTCTTGATTGCTCTTGTACGCACTTGCTTGATGAAGACTTGCAAGTTACTCCCCCATACAACATGGGGAAACCTTTACTTTGACCTTGTCTTCATCGATCCATGATCACCGAGGTTGGCAAACTTTAAGCATGAGATCTTCATAGTTTTAACTCTCACATGACCAATCTGTGGATCACTCTTTGAACACCTTGGTCACCACTTGATCCTCTTCACTTTGTTCTTCTCCAAACCTTGAAGCCAACATATGGTTAAAGCATTGCCTATGGACAATTCCTACAAGTACAACTTGATACAAGCATTGGTCCATAGAGATTGTCATTAATTACCAAAACCACACATGGGGGCCCACATGTTCTTTCAATCTCCACCATTTTGGTAATTGATGACAATCCATTTGAGAGGGTTTATATAAGGAATTTAACAAATAAAATGGTAGCACCAATATCAAATACTACATAAGTATGTGATATTGGTACCACCACCATATATAGAGCAAACTCCCCCACAATCTATGCATGTCTGATGAACTTGGATTTCATTGCATATATTGCCAATCATTATCATTGGTGGAGTTTCCTCTACATATACCACATGCTAAGCAACAACAAAGATGCAAGAGCATGAAAGGCAAATGCTTAGAAACAAAATCAAGGCATAAACCATTTCCCTAAAACCCTCTAAAACTTCTCCCCCATTGGCATCGATTGCCGAAATGGGTGACAAGTTCTAGAAGGCCAATATAGTGATAAATCCCCAAACGGTGTGCATTCGCACATATCCAATGATGAATACTTGGGAGGAAGTAGAACTATACACAGGACCCAAAGATTGCCAAAAGAAATAAAATAAAAGAAGAATCAACAAATGATGTAAGCAATCACAAGATCCGACAAACCAATTGAAAGCAAGAAAAGAGCAAAAGAATGTTTTTTTAAATAATAAATGGAGAAGCTCCCCAATATTTGTGCACAATTTAAAAATAAATGCATTAGAATACATAATGCACAAATATGGAATCCTTGCTCCCCCATAAACATTTAAGGCACAACGACTGAGAAAGAAGACAAATGAGCATTATTAAATGAATTAGATGAGCTCCCCAAAGATAATGCACCAATTATGATAATTACATTTGGGTACAAAGTGCATACTCATGGAATCCTCACTCATCCAACTCCATTTTAACAATACAAGGCATGAGAGAACAAATATGATAAGCACAAAGTGATGCTATAAATAAAGTTAGGAAGCTCCCCAAGGTATGTGCAACATTAGGTTTTTGTATGTGAATACAATGTGCACAACATGGAATCCTCACTTCCTATATTTTACTACAAAACAACTTTGTGCAAATGAGCAATTACCAAGGCATAAAATTTGTAAGAAATAAATGGTTGAGCAATAAGTAAGAGACAACATATTAGCGGGCTCAACCACAAGGATGTGTGAGATGCATGACAAAGCATATTATAAGACTAGTGCAAGGATGATCATTGCGTATCCACATAGTCTTCAATGAATGATATTTCTTAGTATGACCATACAACACACACGAAACAAGGAAGATATCAAGAAAAAAAATGAGTAACCTCTTTCATGTGTATAAGTTTCTAAGTAGACAATCTTGCAAAGATATTGATCCACAAAGAAACATGTACACACAGAGTAGGTACTTAAAATCAATAGAGAAAGATATCCAAAATGAAGTCATGACAATACCAATAAGATTTTTCTTGAAAGCATGGCCAAAAGGCTCAAATATCTTATTGTACATCGATGAGCTTCAACAACCAACACACCCCATACATTACAACTATCACCAAGGGAAAAGGAGAAAGTTGGAATATATGGAGAAAGGAAACAAGTATCACAAGGAGAAATCAACTAGCAAAATTTCACTATTGCACATGAGAGAAGTTGAGGAAAAGATAGGCAATAAAATTGCTAGATTGACATATTTGGGATTGGTGGATCATATGCATGATTTTGTATAGTCCCAACTATATGCACTCATCTCAACTTATGCACATTTACAATAGAGAATTCTTTTAATACCATGGCTAGAAATACAACAATAACAAGAATTCATGCCAAGATGCAACCTACAAAAGGTTGGAAGTAAGATAAATATGCATGAGCAAGAGATACTTGTTACCGAGATATAATTGGTAGGATGTAGAGGATAGGAATTCGTTGATCATCCTACAACTTGCCTAAAATTTTCTTGTAAGCACTACTTCTTCAAAATCGAGAGACAAGCATCCAATATATCTCCAATGTACCTAAAACACAATTAAGTACAAAATGGTCCCCAAACTTATAGGGTCCAATGTAGTTAGCGCAACTACAATACATAGGAGAGACTCCACATAAATATGTGCATATTGATATGAAATTGAATTTCATGCACAAGTCAGACGATGGGATTTGGTGGAGTTTTCCCTATATATTGGATCAAAGAAAACAAACATGCCATAATATAAACATGTAGTAAATATGCATGCACGAGGCTTTCAAGAAACAAAAAGGAGATATAATTTGAACAAAAGCACCAAGTAAACCGAGATGTCATGCACAAGAGTGAGACATGACAAATGGTGTCCAAATTGTATCAAAAAACCAATTCGACACATGAAAGATTCACAGGTTCAACAAATAAACTAGGCAAAATCCAAAGAGCAAAAGATATATAAGAAGACAAATGCTCAAGGATTTATCTCATTCTAAAAATAGACAAAACATGAAACAAGGAATGAGACAAAACCAACTCCCAAAAAGAGCAAGGTTCCAACAAGAAACCAAACTCCCCAAACTTTTCACTACCAAAACGAAAAGATTGAGCTTCCAAGCATATAAAACATGATATGGAACAAAACAAGAAGCATAAAAGGATTGTTCTAGATAATATAGGAGAGTTCACCCATAAGTAGTACATTATATATAATTTTCTTTTGAATGCAAAATGTACACAAATGAGATAATCCCTACTACCTGTATTAAATAAAACACAAGAGGATACCAATAAAAATAAAAGGCTCCAAGACTAGCAAGGAATACATGGGAGCACATAATACATTTACTTGGCCATAGATAGGACAAGATTAAGCAAGGGCCAAAGTGAATATGATCAATAAATTCTACCATAAATTGGGTACTCATTGTCCAAGGACAAGAAATATTGGGAATAATTTTCCCAAGGTAGCTTGCATGGATATCCAAGATCATAGTCACAACAAGAAACATATGAAAAAAATATAAGAATTAAGCATGATACTTCGAACAAGATTCTTGGTAGCTTCCAATAGTCACACAATCGTAGTGATTAGAGTAACTTGAAGCAAATGGTTTCCATGAGGATATAGATATCTAAATATGAGGAAACACATACCAAGAAACACTCTCACATACAAGATCCACAATATGAGCAATAAAGGCATTCAAGCAAATTGGAACTTGTATGAGCACATGTGTCACATAGGAGCTAGATAATTATCAATGTCAATTCTAAGTGACACAACCTCAAATATTCACATTTTCTAGGATTTGTAAAATGCACTAAGTATATGACTCCCCCATAATGTGATATTACCATAAATCCAACACGAGGCAAAATGATACAACTAGAGATAATTAATGGACATTATAAAACATAAATTTCTCATGAGAATTATACCACATAGAGACTATACAATAATCCAATATAAATACTAAGTGGTATTCCTCATGTACACACAATTTTAGGATTGTGGAATGCCCAAGCATAACACTCCCCCAAAATGGGATAATCCATTAATCTCTCACAAGAGCCAAATAAGATATAAAATATAATCAATGAAGGCTCCAATACAAGAAACACACATACATGGTGTGCCACTTAATCATATACAAATATACTTGATATCTCAAGATAATTAAGTGGAAAGCACAACATGTACAAAAGCATGGAAGATACAAAACCAACACAAGCACAAGGGGCAAGTAACTTTCAATGTAATGAGTTGAGCATATGTTACCGTAAGGAGGAACATTGGAAATATAATATAATCATGATAATACAAATGGCTTGTCTTGATAATAATAATTGATGAAGATCCCTCAATTCTTCATAATATAGCCAAGACTCCAATGCCCTCCAAAACACACCTATTGATCAAGTTTTGGCTTGTTGGTGCCCAACCAAGTTGGGTCCTAAGAAGTTAGTCACAATAGGCTTGGCAACCCAAATGGATCTTTTCTTGACACCACATTGGTCACCAACAAATTTGGCAAACACATTGCCAACCTCATCCTTACAAAGAGAATAAGCATCATCAATAATGATAGGGTTGGATGCGGAGATACCGATAGTGCATGAGGAAGAAATATGCCCCTTCTCACGGCATATGTAGCAAGTTCTACTCTTGCCATCTTTCTTCTTGGGTGAAGCCACAACTCTAGGAAGAGCTCGAGTAGTCCTCTTAGGAAGAGGCCCATTAATGACTTGAGGTGGAGCTTGAGGCCGCTTCCCTTGTTGCTTCACACTAAGAGGCTTTTTCTTCAATGGACAAGATCTAACATGGTGCCCTTCTTCCTTGCACTTGAAGCAAACAATGTTGGCCGGATTCTTGACTTGATCTTGGCCATTCTTCTTGTTGTCCTTGTGCTTCAACTTGATAGTGGACTTGTTCTTGACATTGGAGTTGAATCCAAGCCCACTCTTGTCATTGGGGGATTGTTGCACACTCAAGATTTTGTTGAGTGTGACCTTCCCTTGATGACCCTTTTTCAAGTCATTCTTCAAAGAAGTGACTTGAGCCTTGAGCTCTTTGATTTCCTCTACATGGTTAGTTTCAACAAAAGTACTAGAGGAAGTAGATGCCACATTGTTAGAGCAACAAGGCACATAATGTAATTCATCACGAGATATAGCATGGTTGTGAGAGGATGAATTACAAGGACTAGCACATGGCAATATAACATTTGGAGTAGATATAGTGCTAATGTCCACATGAGGCCCACTAGATGTTACCTTTGACATGATAGCCTCATGAGCTAACTTTAGCCTACCATGGGAGACTAGGAGATCCTCATGCGAGCTCGAGAGCTTAACATGACTTTCTTCTAATTTCCCATAGTTGCTAGTTAGCAACGCAAGTTGAGCATTTAGCTCAAAATTCTCCTTCAACATAGATGCTTCACAAGAAATAGAGTTAGTAGCACAAGCATAATCATTATTAGCAAGAGGTGAGGGCAACTTGGCAAGCTCTTTTAAATATGAGGCTTTAAGTTGCTCATGTGACTCGGTGAGTTTGATGAGCTCACCCTTTATGACCCTAGAGCCATTTTTGAGGTGCTAAAAATCCTCAAGGAGTTTAGCATAAGCAACTTGAGACTCATCATTTTTACTTTTGAGATCACTTGCCACCTCAAGATCTCTATCATGAGATTCCTTTACTCTGGATAGCTCTAAAGCAAAGGTCTCCTCAAGAGATTCTTTGGTGGTTTGTTCTTCTTCGAGGGAGTCATTTAGTTGAGCAATTTCATTAGCATAATTACGCTCACGCGCAAATTGTTCATCAGTTAAGTTTTCTTGCTCCTCAATAAGATCATTGCCTTCTATAGCATAATTCAAGATTTCAAGAAAGTTGGAGGAAGCAATTTTATGTTTTAAGAGAGCACTATAGACAACCTCTCCCATTTTCTTAATAGAGGTAATATAATACTTACCTCGATAATCATCATTATCATTTTCAACCTCATCATCATCATCAAGAGATACAATGGGATCCAAAGAGGTTACCTTTGTTCCCTTAGCCATAAGGCATATGTGAGAACCGGGGGAAGGTGATGATGAGATTGCACTTGTAGCTCTATTCAAGACCTTGTCTTGGTCCATATAATCTTTGGTTTCCTCTACATGGTTAGCAACACAAGCACTAGAGGAAATAGAAGCATTTTTATCATGGCAACAAGACAACACAAGCATATCATCATGAGATTTATTCAAGTCATTTCTACATGATATGCAAGGACTATTAACACAAGCATGTAGGAAGTTTGTAGTGCTAGAAGTGTTAGGGCCCAAAGATAGATCATTGCTACTAGATAGAGATGAAGGATTACAAATAGTAAGCACACTATTCAAATTGCAATTTCTATCACCACTCACCATATCATTACCTTGTGAAAAGTCACATGTTGGTTAAGTGGTAGAGGATGAGAACTCATCTCGACCAGAAGTGGAAGCAACACAATCATCCTCAAAAATGTTGGACTTGCTATATTTATCTTGAAGCTTGGTACATATCTCACGAGCGCTTGAATAAGGCATGATAGAAGAAAGAACTACATTGCTCACAACATGCAAAAGAATTTTAGTAGTTAGAGCATCTATATGAGAGTTCAACTTCTCCTCTAAAGATTCGTTTTGGGTATCCATAGGAGAATAGAAACCCACATATAGATATCCCTCGGTAATTGGGTGAATTTCCCGAGATAAATTAAGCATGCGAATTTTCCAAACATCATAATTTGTGCCATCGAATGTGAGCGTGTCCTTGTGAACTAATCCCCTAGCCGACATCTTTACTCTCAAGGCGGTGAAGCCTAAAATGAGAGACCATGCTCTGATACCAATTGAAAGGATATGGATGTCGCCTAGAGGGGGGGTGAATAGGCGATTAAAACTTTTCCTAGAGTGTCTCAACAAAGGCGGAATAAAACTAGTGTTTACTTTGTTAAGCACAACCTAGAACAACTAAGGTTCACCTATGTGCACCAACAACTTATGCTAAGCAATACAAGCAACAAAGTGATAGCAAGATATATATTACTTCAAGCACGAAGGCTATCACAGTGTAAAGTGCATAAGTAAAGAGCTCGGGTATAGAGATACCCGAGGAACGCGGGGACAACGATATTTTACCAAGTTCCTCCCAACATGGAGTACGTCTCGTTTGGAGAGGGGGTGGTATCAAACCACCAACGCCATAAAAGGCCTCCCTTATTCTCCGGTGAATCTCACCCCAATGGGATCGATCCACGCTTTCACTATCGGTGCACTTGTCGGTGGCAACCGGAACCTCTCACAAGGTTGGGGCACTTCTCCACAACTTAATTGGAGGCTCCCAACAAACGCCACCAAGGCCACAATGCCACCAAGGCCACAACCTGCAACACCAACAAACCGTGTAGGGTTCCAAGAACCCAAGAGTAAAAAGCTTCTCAAATTTCACTCACCAAATCCTCCGGGGAGAACTCAAACCGATGCACCAAATGAAATGGCAAGAACACAAGTAGTGCTCAAATCCTTCTCTCCCAAATTCCACCAAAGCTACAAAAGCTTGTGGGGGAATAAGAGAGGAAGAACAATGGAGGAAATCCACAAAAGACTCCAAGATCTAGATCCCAAGATGTTCCCCTTACTCAGAGGAGAGATGGATTGGTGGGATTGTAGATCTAGATCTCTGTTGGAGATATGCCCTAGAGGCAGTAATAAATATAGTTATTATTATATCTTTATGTTTATGATAAATGTTTGCATTCATGCTATAACAGTATTAAAAGGAAACATTAATACTTGTGTGATTTGTAAACTAAATTAGAGTCCCTAGTAAAGCCTCTTCATAATACTAGCTTGTTGGTTAATAGATGATTGTGGTTTCCCTATCATAAACATTGAGATGTTGTTAACAACACAGTCATATCATTAGGAGAATGGTATGATGTACATACTCCTATAGATAAGCGTAGCATAAAGATCAAGTCATTTTAATAGTTCAATTGCTATAAGCTTTCTGATACATAGTAACCTAATTCCTTCGACCATGAGGTCATGCTAATCACCATCACCGGAAGGATGCTTTGATGACATCAAACACCACACCGTAACTGGGTGGCTATAAAGGTGGCACTGAGTGTTCAGAAAGTATGGGTTGAGGCACATGGATCAAGAGTGGGATTTGTCCATCCATATGACAGATATATATACTCTGGGCCCTCTCGGTGGAATGTCATCCAATTGGCTTGCAAGCATGTGACTGGCTCACAAGGCATCACATACCACGGGAACAAGAAAAGAGTACTTATCAGTAACGAGGTTGAACTAGGTATGCAGATATACCGACGATCAAAACCTCATGTAAGTAAACTATCGTGAGACAAAGGGAAATTGGTATCGTATGTAAGTGGTTCATTCGATTGCAAAGTAATCATAGAAATATGTGGGAGACATATGAATTTCCAGATTCCTCTATTTGTTATTGATCGGAGAAGTGTCTCGGTCATGTCCGCATAATTCACAAACATTAGGGACACACACTTAAGGATTCGATGTTGTTGAGTAGTTATGGAATGATGAGTAAGAGACCGAATGTTGTTCGGAGTCTCGGATGGGATACGGGATATCACGAGGAGATCCGAAATGGTCCGGAGAATAAGATTCATATAAGGAAAGTCCTATTTCGGAGTTGGGGAATGATTCCGGTGTTTTCACCAGGAATGTTCTAGAAGGGTCCGGAAGGTCCGGCACTTCGGAGGGGAAGGGTACATGAATGTGTCATGACAATATGGAATGGTTGCATCATGTACTAGGTCACTTGGCTGCGCAAAATAAAGAGAGAAATCAAATCCAAGTTTGAAAGTCAAACACCAATTTGAAAAGTTAAACGCCAAGTTTGCTTGGTGGAGGGAGAGTGGGAAACCTACTTGGGGAGGAAGTCCCCTCCCTCCACCCGCCGGCCAAGGAGGCCGAGTTGGGGGAGGACTCCCTCCTCCCAACCGGCCACCCTCCACCTATATAAGGAGGGGTAGGGCGCCCCTACCCCTCACACCCAAAACCCTAGCCCCAAGCTGTCAGCGCCACCACCTCCTTGTGCCGCCGCCCAGGGCATCTCCAACTCGCCGATTTGGGGCTTTCCCAAGCCCTAGACGCCGACCAATCCCTCCCCTTGGTGCCCTCTAAACCCTAGATCACCAAGGCCTCTCTCATACTCCACCATACTCGCTCCGACTTAAGGAAAAGCCCTGCGAGATCTCCCCTCTACTTCCGACACCACGCCGTCGTGCTGCCGGAATCGCGAGGAGAGTGCTACAACCTTCACTGCCTGCTGGAACAAGAGAGAGGAAGGTCTTCGAAATCGAGCGTGTGACCGATCATGAAGCGCTGCTGGAACGCAGCGCCGGAAGGATCATCTACGCGATCTTGAGATCGGCAAGAGTACAACTACATCACCCATGAGAATCTGCTCTCGTTAACCGCTTTGGGATCTTCGAGGGTGAGTTCCTCTATCGACTCGTTGCTACAATCTAGTAGATAGATCTTGGCTTGTTTGTTTGCATGCGGTAGAATTTTTTTGTTTTCCATGCTACGAACCCCTACAATCTCCTCTTTCAAATCCCTAAAGTATATGCAAGAATAAAGGGAGGGATTGAAGGGGTAGCAAGCTCAGAGGGCCAAGAATGGAGGAGAAAGCCTGTGAAACTCGAGTAGGAACATTGGGGAAGAAGGGCCCCTTTTTATAGGCCGACAAATTTCTGACCGTTTTCTGCCCGTTGGGGAAAAGTCAGACCGGAGACTCCGGTCTATACCCCGGGCTCCGTCTCGTCTTCAATTATGTCTCGTAACTTCCCTTATGTATTAAAAACATAAAAAATATAAAAATATTAGAGTTTCACGAACCTTTTGTTTTCACCACTTTTACCTATTCAAGGGTGAACTCTGCAGTTTCCGGTGTTTGGCTCCTGATAAATTCTTCTGGAGTCACCGTTTGAACAACATCCACATCTTCATTATAAGAATCTGCAGAAATATATTGTTTTAGTATTTGACCATTAACCACCCGTGTTGTGTCATCCTTCAGAGAAGAAATTTTGATAGCACCTGAATGGTACACTTCCTTGATAACAAAAGGTCCTTCCCATTTGGAGAGTAGTTTCCCTGCAAAAAAACAGAGACGAGACCTATACAAAAGAACTTTCTCACCAACATGAAACTCCCTTTTGAGAATTCTCCTATCATTCCATCTTTTTACTTTTTCCTTAAAGAGCCTAGCATTTTCGTCAGCTTCACCTCTCCACTCATCTAGATTACTTAAACCGAGCAGTCTTTTCTCACTAGCAAGTCTAATGTCTCTATTCAACTCTTTCGCTGCCCAATTAGCTTTGTGTTCTAACTCTAAAGGCAAGTGTCAAGCTTTCCCATAGACCATTTTGTAAGGATACATTCCCATAGGATTTTTATAAGCAGTTCTATAAGCCCACAAAGCGTCATTCAACTTTCAGCCCAATTTTTCCTAGATCTATTGACAGTCTTCTGCAAGATAGATTTGATTTCCCTATTGGAAAGTTCTACTTGCCCACTAGTTTGGGGGTGATAAGCTGAAGCTATTTTGTGGTTTACGTCATACTTAGCGAGAGTTTTTCTAAAAAAAACATGAATAAAATGAGAGCCTCCATCAGTCATGAGAAATCTAGGCACACCGAACCTAGGAAAAATGACATCTTTGAGCATTTTCAAAGAGGTCTTACCATCAACACTGCTTGTAGGTATGGCTTCTACCCTTTTTGTAACATAGTCAACAACAACAAGAATATGAGTATACCCTTTTTAAGGAGGAAAAGGCCCCATAAATTCAAATCCCCAGCAATCAAAAGGTTCAATAACAAGAGAATAATTCATAGGCATTTCATTGCGTCTAGAGATGTTACCTACTCGTTGGCATTCATCACATGATATAACAAACTTCCTTGCATCTTTAAAAAGGGTAGGCCAATAAAATCCAGATTGTAAAACCTTTTGTACAGTCCTATCCCCAACATGATGTCCTCCATAAGCACTGTCATGACATTTTCTCAATATTTCTCATTGTTCAAATTCTGGAACGCATCTTCGCATAATACCATCCACTCCTTCTTTATATAAATGTAGGTCATCACAAAAGTAATGCCTTAAATCATAAAAGAATTTCCTTCATTGCTGTGCTGAAAAGGTTGGAGGAAAATACTTGGAAACAATAAAGTTAGCATAATCAGGATACCAAGGACTCTCATGTGGACTTACCCTTATTGTAGCTAACTGTTCATTTGGAAAACTATCATTAACAGGCAATGGGTCAAAAGAAATGTTCTCCAGACGAGATAAATTATCAGAAACCGGATTATCAGCACCTTTCCTATCCACAACATGCAAATCAAACTCTTGCAAAAGCAACACCCACCTAATAAGCCTAGGCTTAGCGTCCTTCTTTGTCATAAGGTACTTAATAGCGGCATGATCAGTATGAATAGTAACCTTAGAGTCAACAATATAAGGCCTGAAATTTTGACAAGAAAAGATTACAGCTAAGAACTCTTTTTCAGTAGTAGCATAATTCTTTTGAGCAACATCTAGAGTCTTGCTAGCATAATGAATAACATTCAGCTTTTTATCAACATGTTGTCCAAGGACAGCACCCACAACAAAGTCACTAGCATCACACATGATTTCAAAAGGTAAACTCCAATCAGGTGGTTGAACAATAGGAGCAGTTGTTAAAGCCTTCTTCAAAGTTTCAAAAGCTTCCTTACAATTATCATAAAAAACAAAAGGTACATCTTTTTGAAGAAGATTAGTAAGGGGCTTTGAAATTTTGGAGAATTTTTTAATAAATCTCCTATAGAAACCAGCATGACCAAGGGTACTGGAAATACCTTTGATATCTCTAGGACAAGGCATTTTCTCAACTGCTTAAATTTTGGCTCTGACAACTTCAATACCTCTTTCAGAGATCTTGTGTCCAAGAACAATCCCTTCATTAACCATGAAACGACATTTCTCCAATTAAGAACAAGGTTGGTTTCTTCACATCTCTGTAAAACTTTATCAAGGTTGTGCAAATAGTTATCAAAAGAAGTTCCATAGACGAAAAAATCGTCCATGAAAACCTCCATAATTTCTTTACAAAAACCATGAAAGATAGCAGACATACATCTCTGAAAGGTAGCAGGAGCATTACATAAACCAAAAGGCATACGGCTATAAGCATAAGTACCATAAGGACAAGTGAAAGTAGTTTTCTCTTGGTCCTGTGCTTTCACAACAATTTGAGAAAACCCAGAATAACCATCAAGAAAGCAAAAGTGAGTATTTTTGGACAGCCTCTCAAGCATTTGATCAATAAAGGGCAAAGGATAATGATCTTTCTTAGTAACTTTATTAATATTTCTAAAATCAATGCACATTCTATGCCCAACCACTACTCTTTGGGGTATAAGCTCATTATCCTCATTAGGCACAATAGTTATTCCCCCTTTCTTGGGAACACAATGAACAAGGCTAACCCAAGTACTATTAGAAATAGGATAAATAATACCGGCATCAAGGAGTTTTAATACCTCATTTCTTACCACATCCTTCATCTTAGGATTTGGACGGCGTTGGTGCTCAACAAGTGGTTTTGCATCAGGATCTATATTAATAGCATGCTGACATATAATAGGAGAAATCCACTTTAAATCATCAAGAGTATAGCCCATAGCTCCTCGGTGTTTCTTCAATATATCCAATAACCTTTCTTCTTCCTTTCCTGAAAGTTTAGAACTGATAATAACATGATATATTTTCTTATCATCAAGATAAGCATATTTAAGATCATCAGGTAAGGGTTTTAATTCCAAAACAGGATCTCCTTTAGGTGGTAAAGTGGTACCCAAGTCTTCCACAGGTAGATTATGCTAAGTAACTCAGGTTGATGAAGGAAAGCCTCGTCAATCTCATTTCTTTCCTTCATGAAGGCATCACTTTCATGATCTTCCATAAATTGCTGTAAGGCATTGTTAGGAGCAAGAGAAATAGCAGAAAGTTGTTTAACCCTGAAATCCTCATCAGACAGTTCATTTTCATAAGGAGTTTTGGCAATTTTGGAAAAATTAAACTCATAAGATTTTCCAGCAAACTTAGTCAAAACTTTTTCCTTCCTATAGTCTATGATATCCCCACAAGTATTCAAAAAGGGTCTACCAAAGATAATAGGTTAGGTTTTACTAGCTTCTTTACCAAGTACTAGAAAATCAGCAGGATATATAATCTTACCACAAAGGACCTCCACATCTCTTACAACGCCAATGGGGCAAACTTGCTCTCTATTAGCAAGGTGAATAACCACATCGACATCCTCAAGCTCACAAGGACCAATCTCACGCATAATTTCCCTGTAAAGCTCATAAGGAATAACACTAGAACTAGCACCAATATCACATAAACCATAATAGCTATGACTACCAAATTTAACACAAAGAACAGGGACACTAGCTTTTCTAGCTTTCTTAGGATGGGAAACAATATTAGTAGAGTCTTCACAAAAGACAATATGCTAATCCTCTATATTTCTAATGACAAGATCTTCCACAATAGCTACCACAGGCTCAATATCAATAAGCTCATCGGCCTCTACAGTTTTCTTTGCGCTTTTACTAACCACATTAGCTAAAATAGAATGTTCCCTTACCTTTGAGGGGAAAGGGATCTTCTCAACATAAGGTTCATGCAAAATAGGATCAACAATATAAACTTCTATATTGGCAGGAACGTGGGTAACAATATCTTTATAAGGAGCATGGTACTTGTTCCACTCTTTCTTGGGAATTTCAATATAAGAGGCAAAAGCATCAAAACATTTCGCAAGTACTTGAGGATCAAGGCCAAATTTATTGCGAATATCACGGAAGTCATCAGTTCCCATAAAAGATTTAATGCATTCATAATCATAGTTTATACCTGACTTTCTTCCTTTGTCATTCTCGCAAGCTTTAGTGTTATCTTGAATACGGTCTAAGAGATCCCATTTAGCATCTTCCTTCATACTTGTGAATGATCCAGCACAAGAAGCATCTAGTAAATCTTTATCATGAAGAGACAGCCTAGCATAAAAGTTATTGAGAATAATATTGTTAGGGAGTTCACGAATAGGACATTTAAGCATTAATAACTTCAATCTCCCCAAGCTTGAGCTGTACTCTCTCCATCAAGAGGCCAAAAGTTATAAATAATACTTCTATCCTTATGGATTTCACTAGGAGGATAAAATTTAGAGTAAAAGAGAGATGCCATCTCCTCCCATTCCATGGATTGTCCATTCTTTAGCAGCGTATACCATGCCTCAGCTCTCCCTTTCAAAGATATGGAGGGTAACTTCTTCTTCACCTGTTCAGTTGTGATACCTGCACACTTAAACAACCCGCATAATTCATGGATAAAAAGCAAGTGATCACCAGGATGGACAGTTCCATCCCCAAATAATAATTATCCATAACACGATTAACAATACTAGTAGGTATCTTAAAAGGATCTATCTCAACAGGAGGTGGTTCATCTACTACCCTTTCAGTGTTAGTAGTTTTCCCAAACAGAAAACCAAGTGGGTTATACATATTGGAAACAAAGTAAGAAACAGTAACAAAAGGAAATACTCACAGTAAAAGTTTCCCTTACCATTTCCACTCTTCAATAGCGCTTCACTCCCCGACAACGGCGCCAGAAAATAGTCTTGATAACCCACAAGTATAGGGGGTGTATCGTAGTACTTTCGATAAATAGGAGTGTCGATCCCAACGAGGCGAGAAGGTCTTTGAGCAGTGGTATGGAGCAGGAAATCCCTGTGAATACTTAACAAACGGATTTTTAGTGGTTTTCTGATAAGGCAACAAAATAAAGAGCAAGTAACAGAAGTAACGAACAAACAGAGCAAGTGGCCCAATCCTTTCTTAGCAAAGGACAAGCCGGTGGAAATACTTATATGGACCAAACGTTCTCGAGGACACATGGGAATTCTGTCAAGTGCTTTCGCTGCAAATAGCCGAGTACTCTTCTTTGGTGTTCATAAGTGTTGTCTGGGTGAACCTGTGCTAACATATTGCCCTTCCTAGGACTAATACATACTTGTGATTAAACCCCGTGCAAACATCCGTAACTACAGGAAATTAATTAAGATATAAATCTAACCACAGCCTTAAACTCTGAGATCCTACACTCCCTTGTGCAAAGATGTCCTAACGGGGGTTTAGGTTTCTGTCACTCCGGCAACCCCAAAATTAGTATCCAAATACACAATGCATCCCCCTAGGCCCATAAATGGTGAAGTGTCATGTAGTCGAAGTTCACATGACACCACTATAAGAATAGCACCACAACTTAAATACTAGACCATTGAATAATAACTCATCACAGATTCACTACTAACAACATGACTTCTCCCATGTCCTCAAGAACACAACGAACTACTCACAAGACATCATATGGATCAAGATCAAGTATGATATGATAATGGATAACAATCTAAACATAAACAATAATCCAATGGTTCCACTCACAAGCATCAACTACAATAGTAATTAACACCGGGAAAGTTTCCCCTACGAACTAAAGCAATATCCAACACAATTATTACAGCGAGACGGAGTGGTGATGATGGTGCTGGTGGAGATGATGGTGTGGATGATCATGATGATTATCCCGATGAAGCCTAGCTTGATGATGGTGTTGATGGCGACGGTCTCCCCTCTCCGGGAAGGAATTCCCCGGCAGAAATCTGTCTGCCGGAGAGATCTTTCTCTCTCGGTGTTTTCCGCCCCCAGAGGCGGCGGAAATCTATCTGTGGTCGCTCTCCGTGTATTAGGGTTTCGAAGGGAAGTTATAGGCGAAGGGGGAGAGTCGAGAGCCGGGCATGTGGGCCACACCTACCCTAGGCGCGAACTCAGGTGGGCCTGCGCCTAGGGGTATGTGGGCCCCCTGCGGCCCCCCTTCTCTCCTCCTTCTGGCTCTAGTCATCCTCCGGTAAAATAATATGTTTCCATATTTTTCTGGTATTTTTCTGATCTTTGCGAAATTGCACCGAAACACCTTCTTTTCCATCAGAATCCAAACTTCGGCAGTCCATCCTCCAAGAATCATCCAACATGCATAAACAAATGAAAATCCATAAGTAATACCTCATAATAAGACAAATATCAATGAATAGAGGTAAATTATGATATAGAATGATGAGGCAAATTGGGCGTATCAAGATTCATAGGAGAATAAGGGAGTCCTTTTATGGTGTTGGTCGTTTGATACCACCCCCTCTCCAAACGAGACATACTCCATGTTGGGAGGAACTCAGTAAAATATCGTCGTCCCCGGCGTGCCTCGGTTATCTCTATACCCGAGCTCTTTACTTATGCACTTTACATTGTGATAGCCTTCGTGCTTGAAGTAATCTATATCTTGCTATCACATTGTTTCATGTATTGCTTAGCATAAGTTGTTTGGTGCACGTAGGTGAAACCTAGTTGCTCTAGGTTTTGTGCTTGACAAAGTAAACGCTAGTTTGATTCTGCCTTTATTGAGCAACTCTCAAAAAAAATTAACCACCTATTCACCCCCCTCTAGGCGGCATCTGTATCCTTTCAGAAACCTCACAAAGAAAAGGAAGATTCACAGAATCCAACATCGTGTGTCAAGAAAAGGAAGAAGAATACACACCCAAGGAATGGATGCACATCACACGTATTTGTTAAAAGGAAGGACGCTTGGTGGTATGCCATACATTCGTCAGATGAACATAACCACCCACTGCTAATAAAACCTTCGCTAAAAAGATTCTTGCGGTCACACCGCAACATTCCAGCAGAGGAAAAAGTGTTACTAAGGATGTTGCATGCATGCAACATAGAAACATTCATGCAGATGCAGCTGATGGCAAAATTATATGGAAGCCTAAATGATGTGCCATACATAGAGAAGGACTTGGAAAACTTAAGGGCATATTTCCGCAATGAAAACCATCACCATGATATGCAGGACACAATAGCATACTTTGAAAAGATGAGGTCTGAAAATAAGAATTCTTCTACAAAATAAAAATCAATGAAGAGGACAGAGTTGAAAACCTGATTTGGGTAGACGGGCCTTCACAACGAGCATACAAGGATGGATATATCGATTGCATATCATTCAACGCGACCTATCTCACGAACCGGTACAAACTACCATGTGCTCCATTTATTGAAATAAACAACCATGGGTGGTCGGTGCAGTTTGGGTGTAGATTTGTGCATAATGAGCTAAATGACAGCTTCATGTGGCTGTTTCATATGTTTAAATATGCAATGGACGGCTTAGAGCCAAAAAACATCATAACTGATCAAGACTCTGCAATGGCAAACGCTATCAGTGTTATTTTCCCTAATCCAACTTACATAAATTGCAGATGGCACATTATTCAAAATGCAACTGAGAAAATCGGTTCATTCATGATCCGAAAGAGCTACCCGTACGAGGTATAGCTAATCCTCCTCGTACGGACTCTAAGGTTGTGTGCACTTGTCACGCGAGCAAAGATCATAAACAATATATTCACATGACTGGTTGACGCACCTACACAACAGTAATAAACGCTCATCAAGCAACAAGTAATAAACATCTCATAAATAGCATACATGGCATAGGTATAGTATATAACGCATAAAACCCGAACTAGTTTTGTGGTCTCTAGAACAATACTTTGAAATCATGTACTAAGCCGATAGGGGTGCCCATACACACCACATGTGGTTAGCGTGCTCAGTCTCGGAATATGTGTCAAGGACTCGAGTCCTAGGTGGACACAATGGGTGGGATAATAACCAGATCTCAACTATTACCCCTCCGTGCCTCTACATTTATTAAACCTACTTTGAGTATTAATTATTAAACTATAATTAAAGCCATGATCATCTCCACCATTAAGTATGTACCAACCCCGACATCAGTGGAACGTCGATGATGCGAAGCAGCACCTGAGCAAGCAACTATGACTCGCAAGGCCAACTGTCTATCAAACAACATGTAATAGGAGGTGTCTAAGGTAATAGGCTGCAAGGGTTATATCAGATACGGAAAGATTAAAGCATCGCAACACTGGTAGCAATAGATCAACAAGAGGAAGTAAAGACTATAAATGTAAAATAGGTAGAATGGGGAGAATGCTTGCCTGGAAAACTGCCAAAGATTCATCTGAAGATCGGGTCGACACTTGCATCAACTCATCGATCTAATTCGTGAAGAAGCAAAGCACTAGACGAAATACCATATATACCATTTAATACTACGACAGAAGATCTAGCACGATGCATGTATGATGTATGACATGGCAAAAATACGATGCAACTAGGAAATATTAAACGGAACCAGGGTCCCGACAATTATTTAGATGGTTCATGTTGTTTAGATACCCCACATTTTAAATGTTGGCTTAACAAGGCAAAATATGGCGGTTCGCTACACAAATTTAAATGGAGCCAATATAAAATTAGAAAAACCCACTTATGGTCTCCATATTTAATTATTAGGTGAGTCGACAAAATACCCCAAATGACAAAGTATGAATGCATTCATGACAATTTAGGATGCACAAGATAGATGTCACTTATAAAATAAGGGTCTCGGAAAAGAGGGTCACACATAGGGGACTCGGCAATCTTGGTTTCCAATGGTGTTCGAGTTCGTCTTCGAGGTCTGGGCCATCAATTTGGGGTCTTCGGTTCCATGAGGGAGAACTTGGCACGCCGCGGTTCGGTCTTCAGATCCTTATCGAAGGTCGTGGCATTGGTAGCATACTCGGGTCCATCGCCGATGGTTCATCGGATCCTTCTAGGTCGAACAAGAAGGCCTTGACATATTATGGCACACACATGCGAGCGGAGATCTTGTCGTTGTCTTGATCCTGTAGGGGTTCCCGGCTTTGTCTTGAGCAGCACTACGACGGGGTACGGTATGGCCTCAGTCTTGTATTGATCAGAAGCTTTTCTATATAACACGACATATCCACGACACCAACGGCGGGAGGAAGCGCGTGCAAGCACGGTCGAAGAAGGGCTCGGTTGCCACGACGCGACCATGGGAGCATGACAAAAAGAGGACATGCAGGGATCGCTCTATAGCGGAAGAAGGCCAGGCAGCAGGGCATAGCGGCCGGCAGGAGCAAGCCACATGAGGCAGCATCGCGGAGCTAGGCGATTGGGAGGGGCCCGCGAGGCAGTGGCAACCTGGGAGGCATAGGATTCATGGCAAGGAGCCGACAGGGATGCAAGCTCGAGAGGAGGGCAAAGTACGATGGCCAGAAGGGAGAACAACGACAATAGGGGAACATCCAACATCGTCTTGGGGCCGCGCTATGCAGTGACAGCGGACTAGGAGGCCACGTCGTACGATAGAGGCTATGGGTCACGAGGGCGGGCGGCCACGACGGAGGCGGAAGGCAGAGAGGCGGGTCGGCCGATGAGCTTGACACTGGGAGGTCGGCGGTCGGTGACGGAAAGACAGGAGGCGAGGTAGACGAGATGAAGAGGATGGCGACAGAGCACACATGCGGGTCAAGGTGGCGGCGACAGTGGAACGCGACGGCGGAGAGAGGAGACGCGTCTAGCGACGGAGCATGCACAAAGAGAGAGGGGTTTGCGATGGGTAGAGACGAGCGATGTGGGGCGAGAGAGGGGATCGCGCGGGGTGCCTGCGGTTGGTGGAAGAGGTGGGGCCAAGTGGGCCTTGTCGCGGGGTGGGGGAGGGATTCATTAGGGGTGGGGCTAGGAGCGACGGGTGAGTGCAGGCATGAGAAAAGCGACCGCGCTGGTGGGGGTTTGCATCGCTAGCGGCCAGGGGAAAGTGGGATTAGCGGCAGGTGGTGGGAGTGGGTGAACATGGCATTGTAGGGAGATCGGGGTGGGTGCCTTTGGGGTGGTGCTGGCGAGTGTGTCCGTTGCGGTTGGATGGTGGCGACAGGGTAGGGTCTGGGTGGTGGTATGTGGGAAGGATAAGAGCATCTCTAGTGGAACGTCCAAATATAAACGTCTATATCTCCGTATAGACGGCCGTGTATAAAGATTTTCGTTTAAACATCCTCAATTTTTCAGTGGAACGTTTATATTCAAGAGGTCTATATTCTCTCTCTTATATTTAACAATATATTTTAGCTACCATTCAACGACTATGTTTCCGATGACTATGGTGCCGATGAGTACGTCCGGAAGCTACAAATCTAGAGGCTTGCAAAAAGTTAAGTTTATGATCAAAGTTTATGAGTTGTTCATTTGCGAGTTGTTGTCTATGTACACGACAAATACGCAGCAAAATAAATCCGATTGTTGACCAATCATGGAGAATAAAATTTAGGCCATAGGCTACCAGAAGCAACAAAATTCAGGCTGTACGCCATCTCCATCCACGAACCCCAGTAGCAGTGACGCCATAGCCTGCACCGCCTCCTGCACAGCCTGGCATGCACAATCTGCGCCGCCCCCTGCACAGCCCGCGTCGCCGCCGCCGCCCTGTAGTGCTCGAGCCCGCCTCCGCCTCCATGCATTTTGCGCCGTCCCCGCCCACCTCCCTGCCTCCGAATCGGGAAGAAACGGAACGCCGGTGGCCGGATTCGGCGCATGACATGGTTCTAGGATGAAAATCCCCCTCCACCCCATCCAATTTCCCACCATCTCTCGCCTATTTTACAAGGGACAAGCGCGGGAACAAGGACGCGGCTGCACAGGACGGAAGGCTCCCGAGCGATAGTTGGGTTTGGACGTCGTGGCTAGCTCGTCCAAATGTGGACGACGGGTAGTAGAAATGGAAGCTCGTCTAAATTTAGACGACGTTTTAGAGGAGCCTCTAGAGAGTGTTTTTTTGTCTCACATCCTCTATATTTCCTTTAGACGGTCGTTTGGACGAGCCACTAGAGATGCTCTAAGGTTTTTGGGTGGGCTAGGGTTTAGTCTAGATTCAGGTTAGATCTAGGGTTTTAGACAGGCCAGGTAGTAGGTAGTCTGGTCTGGTTGGACCTCTGGCCTGACCAGCTGGACTGCCTCCCCGGGCAAAAAATGTTTTATTATTTTGTTTTGTAAAATCTTTACAAATAGTTATTAGACAAAATAAAGATCCGGATAGACCGACTTTATACTTTGAAATGGGAAGGGCTAATAGAAAACAAAATAGGTTTTTCGGAAATAGTTTTAAACACACATATGCATGATGACATGACGATGCTCAAATGTAATTTGGCATAATGACATGTGCATTCATTCATTATGATGCACAAAATAAAAACGCGCGTGATTTTGTAATAATGGTTTTACTCGGGGTGCTACAGAGCCCACGCCCGTTAGCGGTGAAAGCCTAGATAACAAGGTACTTCGCCGCCCACTAGCCGAAGGTATGCCGGGTTCATGCCTGCCTGACACACTTCGCTTTGCCTTTGCAGCTCGTTCGTGCGCTCGGCATGTATCAGAACAACACCAAGACGGAGTTCAAGTTCCATCACGTGTTTTTCAAGATACAACAATGCCAGAGATGAGTGGACACTTGTGTAAGCCTCGCCAAGAACAAGGGCGTCGTGTACAACCCGGAGGCTCCTCCCCGTGTTACCCGCAAAGGAAGGCCGGAGGTCGGCTAGAAGAAGGCGAAGATGCTCAAAGCCATAGGACCTACCGCCGAGCGTCTCCATGCGTCCATCGAGAAGTGTATCGCCGACTCCTAGGCCCATGTCGAGAAGAGGGAGGAGAAGGCCAATGAGAGGTGGACGTAGCTGCTCCAGAACCAAGACCGCAAGCTTGACCTCCTCAAAGCGAACTTTGCCGCCAAGAAGAGGAACACAGATCTCCAGTTCCTAATGGGCGGCGAGGACACCTCAGCGATGAGCAATTGAGCACGCCAGTCAAGGCTTGGTACATGGCGCGCCGTAATTCCATCCTCGAGTAGGACATCGCCGCCAGCATGCCAATCTTTGCGCTGATCGTCTCTACCGCCATGCTTCGCCGAGCTCTGCCTCCACCTCCTCCAATCCGTCGGCCTGCCACGCCGCCGATAAACCCATTCATGTCGCACCGGACATGTCGGAGGAGCACATCCCCATCGACGACTGATCACCGAACTATTTTATCCTGCTTTGTAATAATTTGACGCCAAACTTTTTTGGACGTACTTCTGTCGAACACCTTTGGCCGAGATTTCGCCAACATGAAGGACAAAATTCGAATATGTCACCGTTTTTACTTCGCATGAGAACTCGGCCTAAGAGCCGAATGTGAAACTGGGCATTCCCAGGACGAAAGTTACATCAGTCCGGCGCTACGTCTGGCGCTATTTTAGCGCGGATTTCGGCCTAAAAACGTCCAACGAATGAAGGTGCTTAAGACTAGTCACAACGGGGAGTATTATGTAGTAGTATCATGCATATGATATTAGTATATGATACCATCTTCACAATGCATAGTATCATATAGTGGTATCATAGTCTTGATGTATTTATTGTTTTGTAAAATCTAAATGTAAAATTGTGGACAAGATTTGTTTGAGATTAATTTTTCTAGTTTTATGTGCTACCGTATCTAAGGGCATGTACAATGCTAGAGAAGGCACGCCTTCTCTTAGCTTTCCACATCATTTAGAGAAGACACAATATATAACTTGTACAATGCATTATCTCTTATTGCTATCTCTAGCAATTAATAGAATTAACTATTTTTAGTAAAAAATTGGTTGACTAAGAGAAGGCATATGGTATAATGGAGAAAAATAGTCTTCTCTTATTGCTAAGAGATCACCCCTTAGCTAAGGGAAGACAGCCTCCTCTCTTGTTTCTCTCTCCAAGCAAAATCTAACGCCATGGCATAAGGAAATGGTGACGTCACCGCATTGTACGTGCCCTAACTATGATACTAACACAATCTCTTTCATCATTAATTGCTATGACACATAAGTATTTTTGCATGCATGTGACACATAATACCACCTATGATATCCTTATTATGGCTAGTCTTATGTGTAAACCAACAACCAGCCATGACTAAAAAGAGGTAAATACTCTCTTAGTCCCACAACTTGTAACCTGAGAGCAGTTTAGTCCCACAATTTGTAAAGTAAACAAAACTAGTCCCACAACTTGTAATCCAGCAATAGTTTAGTCCAATTTAACAAAATTTTAGCAAGTTGACTGACTTTGACCAAATTCGTTCACATTTGCGCCGCCGGGACCATAGCTTAAAAAAATCGACCGGTTCAACCTCAAGAAAACCAGAAATTCGTAGACATCGCTTGTTCGGGCTGTACGTGAACTAAGATTTAATTAATCAGCTAGACGTTGTTAAAAGGTAAGGTAGGGTTCGAACCCTTCACGAGTAGCCCATCTGGAAACCTGCCACATACCACTTGAGCTGTATGTTGCTTCACGCGAAAAACAAGAGATAAATGTATTTTGTACCTACTATGTATAACAACATTTAGAATTATAAAAACACAGAAACTAACGCAACTAGTACTACGATACCTTTTGAAAAATTGCAGCTCGTTATCTTAATTATTTTGCCAAGCAAACACAAAAACCATTGCAAAATCCAAAACGGTGTTAGAGAAAGCGGTGTTCCTTTGTGTGGCAGTGTGCAGAGCTTGTTTCTTTTGTTAGCTTTGGTGAACTTCGTCCTGACTCTGTAGCTTTTTGGTTTGTGCTCTTCTTTTGTGTAGCTAATATAATGGTTGTACCTGCTGCTTGCGTTTTTCCAGTTGTTGTTCCCAAATTGTAATTTTGAAATATTTTGCATAAACAATTAATTACTTATTGCATTATTTATAAATAAAATATATTTCATAAATTTAAAAAACCAGACAATCTGACCGCTAAAAACCTGACCCAACAGCCTCACCGGTTCAATTGCTAGTCCCTTTTTTTTAACTATGGTCTAGACGCGTGATTTGTAAAAAAAGACCCTCATGAACCTGCTTGATAACCCTCACCTCCACTCTGGCTAACCCCATCTTTCTTGACGCACGGTGACTGCGGAACGGCGACGGTCCTCGCCGTGCTTGCGGTAGTGCATTGCTAGCTGGATCGAGCCTGAAGCGACGACACGGACAATTGCGTGGTCATCCTTGTCTGGCCAATATACATTTTTACGGTGTCTGGTATTCTAAGATATAAAGTATTATATTTTAGGTATAAGTGATGCAATAAGTAAATAATTGTTTATGCAAAATATTTGAAAGTCACATGTTGATATAATAGTTTCCACGATTGTTGGACATAATAATTGAGATAATGAAGTGCAATTTGCCTTCCAAAACGTAATGCAGTATTAGCTGCATGCCACAGGGCCGTTAGTTCCTTTTTGTTTTTTAATTATAATACTGCTGTACACGGTATAATATAGGTCTCTTATTTTCTCAAGAAAGAATCATAGCTTAGATCGTCATGGCAAGAACGGAGTCATCTTTCTAGATAGATTTATTAGGTGCAGGGTTCGAACCCCACCTCTTCCAATTATTTTTCTACTATTAGTGGACCGTGGTTCGCCAATAGTGTTATTAAAGAACCGGGTCCGATCTACGTTTATGGTTTTTCTTCTTTTTAGGTTGTAACGGTTTGATTTTTAAACTATGGTCTAGACAGCGCAAACATGGATAAATTCGGTCAAACTTGTTAAATTTGGTTAAATCGGACTAAATTGTTTGTGGGACTAGTTTTAACCAGTTTGCAAATTATGGTCTAGACAGCGCAAACATGGATAAATTCGGTCAAACTTGTTAAATTTGGTTAAATCGGACTAAATTGTTTTTGAGTTACAAGTTGTAGGACTAGTTTTAACCAGTTTGCAAATTGTGGGACTAAACTGCTCACATGCTGCAAGTTGTGGGACTAAAACTATATATACCTCGACTAAAAATAACACTCTCTTTAGGTATAGTGGGCGAAGCATCATTATCATTAATGGGGCACCACGAACCTTTCAATTTGGAAGTGACGTTTCAACTTTAGACGCATAATAACTTTCGATAGACACGAACCTAACATTTCCCCTATAAGCAGGGGTCAAAAGAATAAATAAACATTTCCCCTATATTAAGCCAAAAAGAACCCAACCTTTCTTCCATGGTTGCGTCTCAGTCTGCATCGGCAGGTCAGCAGCATGTGGCGCGCAGAGTCCGTCACGTTTTTGCAAGAATCGTCTTGGTCGCGGTCGCGCCGTGGCTCGTGAGCGACCTGCCACTTGCTGCGACGTACGAGATGCGCACCTTTCAGGGTTGAGAGTTCAGCAGATGGACCGATCGCGACCGATGGATAATGGAGCGACCGCTGATCCGATCGATTCGTTCCGACGGCGACACCAGCCTAGCCGTGCAGTACATGACACGATACGATACGTCTCACGTTACCGAAACGTTGTCGTTTGGCCCAGTTCGGGCCAAATTAAAGTGAATGGCACATTTTGCCACTTCTGCCACGTACGCTGCAGCATGCACGACGATTTTGTTTCTGGGTCCGTGCACCCACCGGACCATGTGGGGCCGCGTGCGTGACTCACCGCTTGTCCCTGCAGGCTCGTTGCTCGGAGCAGCCAGATCACGCAAAGCCTAGCTTCATGTGGTGTGGACGCGAGTGCTTCACGTGTCAGGCAACTCTCCCCGCGCGTGCGTTGTACTCGAGCGTACTACGTGACGGACGGCACCGGCCACCCGGACTGTTTCGGAAGATTCGGCACGGGCCTGCTGGTATATATGACATGTGGGCCGTACACCGGTGGGACGTCCCCGTCAGTCGCCCGAGCTGGATTCCGTCGGAGCTTCCTTTTTATTTTTATAGTGCCCTTTTCACCGTATTAGGCAATGATGATCTGGCTTGCACGAGCAAGAAAGCTATATAGGGGGATTACATTCCGCCAATCTTGAATTGATCATGGAACCTTGACCTTACTTGGTACGTACACTGTATTCTCTATTATCCAAACGGAATATTCCATCTAATCCAATATCACAGAAATCGCTCTCGAGCAAAAAAAATATCTCAGAACTGGGAATAACAAGTTTTAGACAAAGTAGGCGACTAATACTAACTTAGTATAATTTCAAAAAGCAAGTCTCTTGTAGAAAAACGTGTTTTCTATTGGCAGAGTTCCTACATTCGTCCGTGTTCCGGTTTCCAAAAGAGAAAACACCCTGTTTCTAGTTACAACTTTTTTCGAAATGGATGGTGCAACCCCGACCTCTGCATTGAAAAGCTGTATATGATCTTTACTACAAAACTGGCAAGGAAAAATACATCACAAAATCCGAAACCACCACACAACGTCTAGAAACTCGAAAGAAGATCGCAGCTGAGCCTTCTTTATCCTTGAGAAGGTCAGCTGAACTTTGAGTAAACCATGGGAGAATAAACAACGTTTTGACCGACGCACCGTCACTTTCAGGGGAAATGAGAAGCCCCCAACTTCGATTTGTACTACGGATAAAAGAAGGGAAATCGAGACGTGCTTGGCACAAGGCGCCAAAGAGGAGATCATCAAAACCGCAGTACGTACCACAAAACAGTCTCCGACTCGTGTGAGTTTTGACGGAGTCCATCGTCGCAGACACCAAATGTGAAATACCACCCCTAGTTTCCTCTGTCGGCGTGCGTTCAGAAAAAAAAAGGGTTTCTAGAGAGCTTGACGGCGACGGGATTTCCGAGACGTGACGGCGAAACCCCTTTTTTTTTTGAACGCTCGACTGCGAAAACCTGCCCGCCACACCGCGGTCACGCCACCTAACCCTTCTCCTCCGGGGGCTATAAATCCAGGATCTCCCCCACCAGCTCTCCTCTTCTCTCCTCTCTGCATTTTTTTCCTCCATCGGTTTTGCGCTTTAGCCCCTCCGGAAGGCGGGATTTCCTGTCCGCCCCCTCGCCCTGATCCACCCTGTCGGCGTGCGTCCCTGCTTCGATCGAGCTCGCCGCCCTCCCCGTTTCGTTTCCTCCCGCAGAAATTTCGTGCTCTGCGGGCTAGGATTCGCCTTGCGGCCTACCACCTAGGCGTTTCTCTCCGGTTGCGCCGATTTCACGGCTGTGTTTAGTGGCTGTGAGGAGAGTTTGGGTTGCGGCCAGGTTTTAGCATTGGGGAACCTCGGCTTGGGGATTTCCTGCCGGAGGAAGCTTTGCGGAGGAGCTGCCTCTGGGGGGGAACTCTTCCAGTTCACAGGGTTTGGTGCCAGGAGGAAACCTTGTGTTTCGCGTGGGTTTAGTTGGATTTCGTGTAGTGGAGAGAGAGCTAAAGTTTGGGCGCTTTAGGGTGTCAGCTGTCGAGTCTTGCAGTACAAGCCCCCAGGGTGGAGATTTCCTCCCAGTAGGCGCCAGAAGGCAGACGTCTTCGGAAGGGATTTATTGCCAACCAATCCCCAAGGTTTCATCCTCCTCCCTTGGTCAAGTTAACTTTTGCTCTGGTTTTCTTGCCATTCATCAGAGATAAAGTATGGTTTGCTGACCAAGTTTTGTGCTGTGAAATTGCCAGGTTGCGGATTTTTCCTTCCCAGAAAGACAACTCCGGGTTGGCTTTGCGCGGTATTCTTCCAGTTCTCGGGGTTTGCAAGTAGTATTTAAGCGGCATTTGCATCCGAGGGATCCAACAATTGTGTGAGACTGGAAACTTTCAGTTCAGTTTGCATAGGGTGGTGTTCTTGCAATGGGGAACCAAAATGGGACCCTTGGGAACGAGTACTACAATCACTCCCCTAGAGAGCATGCCGTCTCTAGGTATGCCGATGCACACCTTGAAGAGGATGACTACTCGGACTTGAAGAAGTTTGAGAAGCCCTGGCCTGCGTTTAAGCCCACCGCTGCTGGTATTCTGAAGCACGGGTTGGATCCGACATCTATCTCTGTCCTTGGGCGCAAGACGGCGGATCTGAGGGAGCATTACATCCTTGGTCGGAAGCTCGGGCAGGGCCAGTTTGGGACGACATACCTCTGCACTGAGATAAGCACAGGGTGCGAGTACGCGTGCAAGACCATCCTGAAGCGCAAGCTCATCACCAAGGAGGATGTCGAGGACGTGCGCCGTGAGATCCAGATAATGCACCATCTGTCGGGGCACAAGAATGTTGTTTCGATCAAGGATGTCTATGAGGACGGGCAGGCGGTGCACATCGTGATGGAGCTATTGGCTGGTGGGGAACTCTTTGACAGAATTCAGGGGAAGGGGCATTACACTGAGCTGGAGGCTGCAAAGCTTATAAGAATTGTCGTTAGCATTGTGGCTATGTGCCATTCGCTTGGGGTGATTCACCGTGATCTCAAGCCGGAAAATTTCCTCCTCTTGGATAAAGATGATGACCTGTCGATAAAGGCTATTGACTTTGGTCTATCTGCTTTCTTCAAACCAGGTACGGTATCAAATTTTTACACACAAGGGATTCTTCTTTAAGCTACAAATAGGTAGTCCGATTGCTTAGATCTGTTTTGCTGTATGATCGTACCTGTTAAACATTCGATTTCACTTCTGCTTGTACACATTAAGGATCTTTTAGGAGCCACCACTTTGACAACCAAACTAGTTGACACCAGCATTGCATGAATTTTGACTAATACATTGAAATATCTTATCGGCTTAACAATACATAGAAATATCAGCTTATTGTCGTTGCTTATTACTACCTCCATTTCAAAATATAAGACGTTTTGGTAGGCTAAAATGGCCTACCAAAACGTCTTATATTTTGTAACAGAGGTAGTATATGGCTATAGCAAATTGAAACAAGAGCTCTTGTTTATGTACAAGTCTCGTGGATTTATGAATCAATTCTTTTTTCTTTATCTATTTTTGGCATTTACAAGTTTCAGGCGAGGTTTTCAGTGAGCTGGTTGGGAGCCCATATTACATTGCCCCTGAGGTATTGTACAAACGTTATGGACCAGAATCCGATGTGTGGTCAGCTGGAGTGATACTCTATGTATTACTGAGTGGGGTTCCACCATTTTGGGCAGGTGACTTGCCTAACCTTTGGTGTTCATTTTGAGTCTAATGTCTTCATGATTGCTAAATTGATTATCATTAATTTTATCAGAGACACAGCAAGGAATATTTGATGCAGTTCTGAAGGGGCACATCGATTTTGAGTCAGACCCTTGGCCTAAGGTATCTGACAGTGCAAAGGATCTTATAAGAAAGATGCTCTGCCATTGTCCTTCGGAGCGTCTGAAAGCCCATGAAGTGTTACGTAAGTATATTCAACCTATTTCTTCGCCTTGTGTTTTAGTGCATGTTTAAACTCTGTATATTATCATAATTTAGTTCTTGAAATTAATTTTACTTCCCACAAACATTTTGTATTTGTTACCAATTATATGTTGATGTCAGGGCATCCTTGGATCTGTGAAAATGGTGTGGCCAGTGATCATGCTTTGGATCCCAGTGTTATCTCTCGGCTCAAGCAGTTCTCTGCAATGAACAATCTAAAGAAGCTGGCTCTCAGAGTGAGTGGCATGAGCGCTTGACCTGCATACTTACATGCTGTTATAACATTTGTTGTTAGTTTATCACCATCATCAAGTGTCTTGCTGTCTGACCTCTTTGGATCTTTACAGCAGTGTTAAATTTTGGTACCATATGAACCTTGTTTGTTATTGTGGACAAATAGCTGGATCTTGTTTGGACTTTTCCTACAATATTTACTTTGTAGCACATTCTTAATAATTAGTTATTTGTCAGTTAACATTACAGTTCACATGGACATGCTATTGGTCATGTGCTGTGTTGTTTGCCATGCAAGCAAGTCATTTGACCTGTGCTGCTATAGGTTGATTTTGTAAACAGAAAGGACCATCCTTTTGTTTCTTGGCATCCATTTGTGTGGTTTATGCACTAGCATGCTGGAATCAGTTTGTTTAGTATGTTGTACAGCTATCAATTTCGTAAACAATATGTCATTGTTTCTTCTGGCACATGTATGTTTCAGGTGATAGCTGAGCGTCTTTCAGAAGAGGAGATTGCTGGATTACGGGAAATTTTCAAGGCAGTGGACATCAAAAGTAGAGGTGTAATCACTTTTGGTGAGCTTGAAAATGTTTAACAAGATATGGCGATGAATTTGAGGATGCAGAGATTAGCGATATACTGGAAGCGGTAAGTTGGGTCATTTTCATGATGACATTTGAATGGAATGTGTCGCACTGAATTAGCCAACACATGTTATCTTCAATTGTTATGTGGTCTGAGATATCTTCACTGGGAAAGGCCTTAGCAGTGCATATATATCATTGTCGTAATCATGTATAACATGTTGATGTGCCTGAAAAATATCTAAACTGTACATAGAAATATCTGAGCAAAAATGTATAATTTTATTGATTTGTTGGTAGGATAATATCTGCACTGCTGTCATGCTTTGTCTAATCTCCTAGAACCTTTTTCAGGCTGATGAAGACAATGACATAACAATCAATTATGAAGAATTTATTGCTGCAACTATGCCTCTTAACAAGATTGAACGGGAAGAACACTTGATGGCAGCCTTTACATATTTTGACAAAGACGGTAGTGGTTATATCACAGTTGACAAGCTTCAACGAGCTTGTGGAGAATATAACATGGAGGGCACTTTCCTTGAAGAGGCTATTCTAGAGGTCGATCAAAACAATGTAAGTCCATCGTCCCACTCTAAACTAACACGATATTTGTGTCATGACTGTGTTTCTGACTCCTGGAGAACCTTAGTCTACCATTTTTTTTGTTTGGAAAAGCTAATATGCTAGACTTAGAGTTATAGCGATTTTGGGGTTGCATCTTTGACAGATAATGCGGTTGGTCTCAATCCTATGTGTCATTTCACTTCTAAAATCTTACCTATGCCCTTGTGTCGTACTGGGGTATCCACCATCATGCCTGATACTCAGTGTTTACTCTTCAGCTCAAAGGAAACTAACTGTATAGTGACAAGCATTAGAGTGAAGATTTGGTGCACATGGGCACGAGTGATCCTGGTTTAAACAAAAAATCGAAACTCATATTTTTTGAGTTTCAAGAAATTCTGAAAAAAACTGGGATGTAGCCCATGCTTTATCCTACAAACATGCAAAATATCAATTTCAAATACTTTGTATTCTGAGCTGTACAAAAATGACAAAAATGTTGATCTGTGCAAGTATGTTTTTAAATCCCCAATTTTTATTAGAATTGTCATTTTTGTGTAGGCCAAACTACAAAGAATTTCGGGTTGTGATTTTTCATGCTTATAGGATACAACATTGACTATGCCCAGAATTTATTTTAGATTTTTTTGAAAGTTATAGATATGGTTTTTAAATTTTTTTAAATGAAGGGAGCACTGGAGCTCGAGAGCCAAAGACACTTTCCACAAGCATTATAGTGACAAGCATTACTGTCAGTCAAGTATTTTGACCTGACATATGTACCTTGGGTTGCATACAGCTTCTGATATCTGAATAATGTTGTGGAAATATCTATATAGTGACAACTCATTCAACAACAACAACCAAGCCTTTTGTCCCAATCAAGTTGGGGTAGGCTTATATAGTGACAACTCATTACTACTTAAAAATCAACTTGTATGAATGATCTTACCTAGATAACATGGTACAAAAATCTGATGATATTTTGCAGCGTCACTTAGGGCACCGCTGATTTGTCTATAAACCAGCTGCATCTGATAGCATGCTGTTATCTTTTTTTTTCTCAGGACGGTCAAATTGATTATGCCGAATTTGTAGCCATGATGCAAGGCGACTGCAGAACTGGACATGGGTGTCACACAATGGAAACCAGTCTGAATGTAACCTTGAGAGATGCACCTCAAGTACACTGATGTACAGATTTTGTTCTCTTCTCTCTTTCATTATCCCTTCACTCCCAAAATTGGGCTGTTGACTTGGACCAAAGTAAGAGAAGAGAACGAGTCGATTCTTTTAGCAGTGTGTATCGAAAGTAAGCTGGGCTAGTTAGTAAGGTAGTCATTGTGAGAGGCAGCTCTGCGGGTATATATTTAGTACTGGTGATGTATTGGTTCATGTGGCTGCTGAGACTGGGCTAGCAGTTGAAAGTACGAGAGGAAATGCATTCAGTTCGTTTGTTCTTTGTGTGATCAGTTGTATCCAAATGAAATCATGTCTCCTGTGATGCCATACTCCCCAAGTTTGATTCTCTTAACCTTATATTATGTACCCCCTCTGATTCATAAAAACTGTGGCTGATTTATTACAAAGTTATACTGTACTAAATCACCGACACTTATTATGGATTGGAGGGAGTAAAAACTATCACTCAAGCTGTGCAAATCATAATTAAACAGCCTCCGAAGTCATGGCAGCAAAGGACAGGTAAGCCAGTTAACGATTTTGCAGAGACCAATTTTCTCAGTAGATCACCTTGTTGTTGTTGTATGATATATTTACAAGTATCAGTATGGCTATTCTAGATGTGTGTACTTTTTCTAGGTGAAGATCTGATGAAACCTGAAGGAAGTCCTGGCTGAGCTCAGGTGGTCTCAGACACTCTTGGTCTCGTAGGCGGTAGCTATCTCCTGCACACGAGCCAGCAAGCACAGTTAAGAAAGAACCGTCTCGCGTTAGCAGGAAGCAGCAATGCTGTGTTTGGAATTCTAAGCACGAGTTACCTTGACGTCTCCATCTTTGGACAGGACACACGTCGACGTCACCGCGCTGCCGTTGCCCAGCACCCACCCGACCTCGCACACCACCTCGCCGTCGTCGTCGTCGTTCACCCTGAACGAGCTCCACAGCTGCTTCGGCAGCAGCGTCACAACGCCGGCATCGTCTCTCGCCGTTCTCCGTGGCTCGTCGTCAGGTTCCAGCCCGGCGAACTTGCCCTGCACATACATGTCAGTTCAGTTGTGAATTTCTTTCTATCATCAGGGTCAGGGAGCGTGCAAGAGGTGGACGTTTGGCTCACTGTGTCGGGGTTCATCGCGCCGGGGAACCTGGCGACGGAGGTCGCGGTGCTCTCCCACCGCCCTACAAGCTCCGACACGGCGAGCCTCTCCCCGGCGGCGAAGGCGGACTCCCGGAGCGCGCAGCCGCCGAGCTGGTCCCCGTTGCGGTACGGCCCGTATCGCTGCTCCGAGAACACCTTGAGCCCGCGCAGGCGTGCCTCGTCCTTGCCCAGCGCCACCGTCTGCACGACCCTGACCCTGACCTCCTCGTTGTCCGGGCGCACGACGCAGTGCTCCACCTCGAGCACGGTGGCGGGGCCCTTGGGCCACGCCGCGACGTAGGATCCCCCGGCGGCGCCGCCGTAGGCGAAGGCGGATGCGGAGGAGGCGTGGCGCTGGTGAGAGGTGTGCACGGTGGCGGCGTCGGCCTCGCAGCCGACGGTGGGGAGCAGGCGGACGAGGCGGTAGTGGAGCGCGCAGGGCGTGGCCGGGTCGGCCAGGGTCGGGCACTGCGTCTGCCAGTCGAACACCTCGACGCCCCAGTCGCGGAACGCGTCGGGGACCACGTTGGCCGGGAGCTCCACGGGGTCGCCGGCCACGGTGAACTCCGCGCCGAAGCCGTCCCACTCGCCGGACACAAGCGCCGCGAACTCCGCCCACTTATCTGCGTACCAAGTTTCAGTTAGTCATGGCCATGGTAGAACTATCTTTTCGGCATTGGAGCGTGTGCCTGTGTCAACATTATCTTCGTACACAACAAGTACTAGCCTGCTAAGTGCTAACGCAATCTGCTAGGTGGTGTTTATGATCTCACCTGACTGCGCGCCGGTGGAACCGTCCGTGCCAACAGTGGTCACCGGCGAGACGGCTCGCGGCGCCGAGGACTCGGTGTTCCTCGCGCGTAGCCGAAGCAGAGGCGACGGCGCTGGCGCCGCTGGAGCGGGCGGCAGCGGGAGAAGCGCGCGGATATGGTTGGCGTTGCCGTTGGGGATGGGCGCCAACAAGCGTTGCGTCGACAGGAGATGCATCCGGTTTTTTTCCCCTCTTCACTTTTCACGTTCTCTCTTTTGGCGGATTGGCCTTGAATTCCCCGTGAGCCGGGCACTCGTACGTCGCCGATCAGCTGTTCCGGCGAAGTAGATAAAAAATGAGTGGGCATAGTTGGGATCACACAGTTCGTGGCCACCGCCGCCTGGGCCGCGAGCCACTCGATTGATGGTTCAATTATATTACATGAAAACGACTCAAGATTCTTACTCCGATCGGTCCAGCATAAGCTAAGCTAGCGCAACACATGGACCTATCGTCGGTTCTATCCTATCCTTTGTGCAGTCTGCTACCTCCGGGCCCATGCCATTATGCCAACGCAAAAGTGTAAACTGACAATCTAAGAATGCTAGTACGAAATTCATCACAAACGGTCCGCGGCGTCCAGAAATATTCTACTATCACATTCAAACTGACAGCAGTGTACAAAGATTCTCAGACACTAAGAATTCACAAGGGTCTAGGTATGTGTACATATATATACAGAGTCTACAAATTTGCACCACTCAACACAACCTAGAAATGTACAATCAGAATTCATCAGACTGGTACTAATTGTGATGCAGATTATATAGATCACACACATGACATTTATTCAAGGGTACTTTATTCAGTTGGCATGTCCATGAACATAATCTGAGTTGTTGTCGCCATCATCGAGGAAAGGATAATCCGTGTAGCCAACGACCGGATCTTGTGTGTAGAACGTGGAGCGGTCGTACTCGTTTAAGGATGCGCCAAGCTCGAATCTCCTGGGCAAGTCTGGGTTGGCCAAGAAAAGCCTCCTGTAGGCAACGAGGTCAGCGTAGCCATCGGATACCACCTTGTCGCCTTCCTCTTTGTCATACCCACCGGCAGCAATGAAGGTGCCATTGAATGCCTTCTTGAAGGGCAAGAGCCCGTGCGGAATCTGTCTGCGCCCGTCGACTATGGCCATTCGGGGTTCTACCATGTGGCAGTAGAGAAACCCTTGGTGCTTATTGAGCTGCTCCACCATGTAGGCCGCAAGCGCTTCTGGGTTAGAGTCGACGCAGTCCATGTAGTCTACGAATGGCGAAAACCTAATTCCCAAACGATGCGCGCCGACTTCTTGGGCAAGAGAGTCAACTAGCTCCACGACGAAGCGGCACCGGTTCTCGAGGCTCCCTCCATACCTATCGGTGCGGTCATTGGCGCTATCCTTCATGAATTGCTCGAGGAGAAACCCATGCGCACCGTGGATCTCCACACCATCGAATCCTGCCTCGATGGCGTTCCGGGCAGCATGCCTAAAGTCTTCGATGACACGAGGTATCTCATCGATCCGTAGTGCTCGGGGTTTGGGATAGACTATGCCAGCCTCAGCGTCGGGGGTTACAGCCTTGTTGGTGCTAGAGATAGGCGCTTGTTCACCCTCCTTGATTTCTGTTTTTTTTACATTATATACAATTAGTACATTCTAGGGAGACACATCAAGAAACCTTGATACAACTTATGAACACACGAGGGCAAGCATCATGCATCATCTTATATGGATGGGCGGGACATACCGGTTGTGTAGACCCTCCCGAGATGTTCGATCTGACAGAAGAACAAAGAGCCCTTGCGGTGGACAGCGTCCACGATAGGCTTCCATGCCTCGACTTGTTCTTGTGTCCAGATTCCGGGGATCTCTCGGTAGCCAATAGACTCAGGGGAAACCACGGTGCCCTCCGAGATGAGGAGGCCACCCCTGGTGGCACGCTGCGAGTAGTACACCGCCGCATGCGGTTGCGGTATGCCGCCGTAGGAGCGGCACCGCGCCATCGGCGCGAGCACCACCCGATGTGAGAGATCAAACTACCCCATCTTGTACGGTGTCAGCAGTGGGATCACCGCCGCCCCCTCTTTGCCCGTCTGGTGAGCCATCTTGTGTTGAGCCTTGATTGAACGAAATTCTGTGTTCTGTACCTTCCTTCTTGGGAGTCTTGTAATTGTGTTGTGTTCTCTTCCGTTGTTTCAGGTTGTATTTATAGGTTTCGAAATGGACCAGAGCAGGAATCATATTTGATCTTTCCACGGTTTACTGGTTCTGTCTTTCCCGCTCCCTCCCGTGGTTCTTGATACCGAAATGGGCCGGGACGAGCCTTTGGTTGATCTTTCCACAGTGGACCGGTCCTCTCTTCCCCGTTTCCTCTCATCATCCTCTTCGTCAGCCCGCACGTTGAGAAGAATCAACAGGAACCATGCGGCTGAACCGGCCTCTTCGATCGCCGTGTCACCCAGCCAAGATTCATTGCATCTGGACTGATGCTTCGTTTGCGCATTGAAGTTACCATCAGTAAGCGGTGACGTGGTTTTTTAAGAAAGGGTAAGCAATGATCTGGCTAATGTGTTAGTTTGTACTCCCTCCGTTTTAAAATATAAGATGTTTTAGCTTTGTAAAGTAAATGTATCTAGACTAGTTTTAGCATACAGGTTCACTCGAATTTAGAGTGAATCTATAAACTAAAATAAGTCTAGATACATTTTCTTCATAAATCTAAAACATCTTATATTTTGAAACGGAGGGAGTACTACTGTATAGCACGTCAATGGAAACGTCAGCCCCTGGTTCAATGTCCTTTTGTCATGAGATCGAAAGAACAGTCACTGGTATACATGTGTGAACACTATTCACTTATCTCAGTTTACATCATTAAGTAAAAATGAAAAAAAACATTAGTTTTACATTAGTATATATATTTCCCCTTAAAACAGTTTGTTCTTACAGCACGAACGAACATAAACCACACATAGCACTGCCAATGGTACATATACGTGAGCCCTAGCTGCATAAGGTCCATCTAGCATTAATGTACAATATGAGCTTTATAAGAATAAATAAATTCACTCGGTGTTTATGTACAAATCATGCTTTGCACTATGTTTTATTTCTTGTGACCAACCGGTGGCGGAGCTAGCCAACTATTTCAGTCCGGGCAAACTGTAGCTGCAGTGCATTGTTTGAGTATTTGCCCGTTCAAGCTTCTTCAGCGATCCTTATTTTCTTGTATAATATTTCAAAGGAGCTAGTCAGCTGAGCCTGGGCAGCCGCCCGGGCATGTCGGGCCCTGGCTCCGCCACTGTGACCAACCTTTTATAGCACTTGATTTTTTTTATCATATAACGGAATATATAGAACACTCCCTCACATTGTTTCTTTCTCGATCTTCCCGCCGCCTCAGGCTGCGGGGCAAAGGATCATGGATGCCTATGAAAAGGCCAATTGGGACTACTCGTGGTGGAGGAAGACATGCATCCCTTGTAGGAGAGGCGATCGCCTATGATGGCAGCAGGCAGCAGAGATCAACGCCGGTGGTGTGCTTTGGAGGAGGCGTAACCTGACACCAGTTCGGTGACATTGACCGGTGTGCGGCTACCGGTCATGGATACGAATTCCCAGGGATATGTCAGGTCTCACTTGACCTTTTTTTTCTGCGGGGACCCATGGATGCGACAGAGCTAATGTTTCACGACACTTCTAGGTTTGTTGCGGTGCAAGTGGCGACTTGTGGAGGATTCTTCTGGGGAGATTTCTCTGCTATGGCACACGGCTAACAAGCCGCAAGGTCTTCCTCGCCCAGCTCGCATCCCGTGTCACTCTGCCGCGCCTCGCGCGCGCCGCTCGCCCAGCTCATAGCTCTGGCGCCCGCCTACCGCCTCTTCCTCCTGCTCCACGAAGAGCACTGACACCGCCGACATTCTCGAACTGGCGACGCGGGAAAGTTGGCGGAGAGGACGCCGAAGCAGCCGGAGGGGCAGTGGGGGCCCAAGGGGCGGCGTGGTGGTGTGGCCGATGGCCAGCGGGGTGGCGGCCGATGTGGTCGCCTCGGTGGGAGAGAGAGGGTGGGTGAGAGAGAGAGAGAGTGGGTGGGACCATCCACTTTTTTAGGTCCATGTGACTGACACGCGGTGGACAAAAAGCTACATCCGGAGCCCGAGGCGAACCCTGGCATAGTCCGAGACGAAAATCGGCAGACTAGGGTTGGCCTGGGATCACCGGACGGAAATAAGCCTAAATGCGAAAAACGACCTCCTCAGGATGCGGCCAGACCGATTTTCGTCGTCTAAAAGAAAAAATGATCTTGGGACTTTCCAAGAGCGTGGGTGAAGATGCTCTTACCGCTTATGGCAGTGCTGAACTGTTGATGAACTAGCGTCCGGCGGTGGCAGTGATGAACCCACACCCGTGCGGATCATTTTTCTTTCTTATTCTCCTTCCGCTCTACTAGTCTTTCTGGCTGCCGGGCCTCATCCCTCAACCGGCCTGTACGAGAAAAAAATCACCGGAAAAGAACTAAAGTGCCCAAGCTAATCAATAGTTGGATTAAAAAACGCCACCTAATAACATGATCATATATACATCTTAATTGTGATAATCAGATCACAACAGGGTTTTACTGCTACACATATAGGCATCTGATACCATTGTTAGATTAGAAATAACATGTGTGTCACAAGATCTCGCATAGCAATGACTAGAACACCTAATCAAGATTATACAGAGGGTGTAGAATTTCCATTATGAGACACATGTGTTGATGTTGATGTCATTGCCCGCGTGATGCAGGCTTGATCTGTGGATGAAGAAGATGATCTGGGGATCTTGCGGATGCCCTCCGGCCTCCACCTACACTGTCTAAGGACACCGCATATGGTTCTAGACTTTCTGCTGGTTATGCATGAACTGCGATCGGTGCAGGTGTAGGGATGTTGGGAAGCAGCATGGCTAGGCGTCTCAGATTAAATCCCTAGCTGCCAGAGCTCCCTAATATTTTGCGCACACAACAACGGGCCACGAACCATCAGGTGATTAGCGATGCCACCGATCAGAGTGTTTATATTATGTACTACGAGAGGACCCAACGTTGGTTAGTGGGTCTCCTTTCTATCATTTTCCTAAACGTTAACCACCCTAGGCCTGAGAGTGAGAGATCAACATGCTACCTCCGTGGCGTGCCATTATGCCAGCATAAAAGTCTACTTGACAACTATTGCTTCCCTCAATGTAACAAATTGACAATCTAAAAATGCTACGAAATTCATCACAAACGGTCTGCGAAGTTTAGAAATGTTTTATTTCATTGAAACAGGCAACAAAGTATAAAGACTCTCAGACACTTGGAATTTAATTCACATGGGTCAGTAAAATACGAAAGTGTACCTACAAAGTCTACAAATTTGCAATGCTACAGTGAAAAATCCATCAGGTTGGTACTGTAAGTCACATGAGAACTCATTGTAATCCAGATTATATACCATATACTCATGCCATTTATTCAACTATCATGTCTAAAACAGAAACTTAGTTGTTGCCAATGCCATCATCGAGGAAAGGATAATCCGTGTAGCCAACGACCGGATCCTGTGTATAGAATGTGGAGCGGTCGTACTTGTTTAAGGATGCGCCCAACTCGAACCTCCTGGGCAAGTCTGGGTTGGCCAAGAAAAGCCTCCCGTAGGCAACAAGGTCAGCATAGCCATCAGATATCACCTTGTCGCCTTCCTCTTTGTCATACCCACCGGCGGCAATGAAGGTGCCATTGAATGCCTTCTTGAAGGGCAAGAGCCCATGTGGAATCTGTCTACGCCCGTCGACGATGGCCATTCGGGGTTCCACCATGTGGCAGTAGAGAAACCCTTGGTACTTATTGAGCTGCTCCACCAAGTAGGCGGCAAGCGCTTCTGGGTCAGAGTCAGCACAATCCATGTAGTCTACGAATGGCGAAAACCTAATTCCCAAACGATGCGCCCCAACCTCTTGGACTAGAGAATCAACTAGCTCCACGACGAAGCGGCACCGGTTCTCGAGGCTCCCGCCATACTTGTCGGTGCGGTCATTGGCGCTGTCCTTCATGAATTGCTCGAGGAGAAACCCGTTCGCACCGTGTATCTCCACACCATCGAACCCTGCCTCAATGGCGTTTCGGGCGGCACGCCTGAAGTCTTCAATGACATGAGGTATCTCATCTATACCCAGTGCCCGGGGTTTTGGGTATACTATGCCAGCCTCTGCATCGGGGGTTACGGCCCTATCGGTGCTGGAGATAGGCGCTTGTTCACCGGTCTTGATTTCTGTTTTGTTTATAAGGTTAGTAAATTACAAGTGGTACATTTAAATCTACTTCCTCTGTTTCAAAATATAAGATGTTCTAGTTTTTTTATGAAACGAATGAATCTAGACATCTTTTAGTGCGTAGATTCGGAGTAAACTTACACACTAAAAAGAGACCAGGTACATTCATTTCACAAAAGCTTAAACACATTATATTATAGAACGGAGGGAATATGATACAACTTGTGAATATGCAAGGGTAAATGGATGTGCTGAGGCATACCGGTTGTGTAGACCCTTCCGACATGCGCGATCTGGCAGAAGAATAACGCGCCCTTGCGATGGACAGCATCGACGATAGGCTTCCATGCCTCGACCTGTTCTTGCGTCCAGATGCCAGGGATCTCTGGGTAGCCCATAGAATCGGGGGTAATCACGGTGCCCTCCGAGATGAGGAGCCCGCCACGGGTGGCACGCTGCGAGTAGTATACCGCTGCTTGCGGCTGCGGCACGCCGCCGTAGGAGCGGCACCGCGTCATGGGCGCGAGCACGACCCGATGGGAGAGATCAAACTGCCCCATCTTGTACGGTGTCAGCAGCGGGATCGTCTCCTCATTCCCCACCTGGTGAGTCATCTCCTGTTGGGTCTTGATTGATGGCGGTGGTTCCCTGAATATGCCCTGGTGCTTGGCTGTTCTATCTTACTCTGCTATGTTTCTTGCTTCTTTTAGGAGCTGTGTTCTGTTCTGCTCATCTTCTGGTTTGGTTGTACTTATAGTTTCGGAAATGGACCAGGAACCATCTCTGAACTTTCCACACTGGACTGGTTCTTTCTCCCCCCCATTGACTCTCGGTGTGCCTAAAGTGACCAGGAGGACCCATCTTTGATCTTTCTTTAGTCGGCCGGTTCTCTCTTTCCCGTTTCCTCTCGTCATCCTCTTCGTCAGCCTCGGTTGAGCAGAACCAGTAGGAACCATGCGACGGTAGCAGCCACACAAAATGTACCAGCCCTCCTTCGCTGTCACCCAGGCTAGTGGACGGTAGCTTCGTTTGTGGACAAAGCAAACGTACTTTTAAATTTCATGCACTAAAGTACCAGCAGTTTCTAAGGAAAAATATAGCACGTCGTCGTCCATAGAGTGGTCAGCACTGAGGTGTTATAATCCTCCATGGCCCAGAGTCTCCCTTTTATGAGTTCGACGAGTACCCAAACATAACCACGGGTATACTCGTGTGAACACAATTCACATACATGTGTTTTTAGTATAACTTGTTCATTATATCACAGTTTTTATGTTCTTATAAAAGATACTTAATAAAACTGAGAGGTCAGCATCACCATCATATAATCCATATAGCTTACATGTTTGCGCTCTTCCTTGGTAAGGATTACACCCGAAGGTATCTCTGTTTTTTTTCCATTATCGACCGGCACTCCTGGATGAACGGGTGCTTGTACTTAGATTTCATCGAGAATTTACCACTCTCAAGTAGATTCTATCGTTTGCATCCGTCTATCGCGACAATTAAACAATCACTGGTAGAAAAGGGCCCATGCGTCCTGGTTGGTAAGTATTATTACGGTTGCCCAACCGGACGGAATCGAGACTAAAGCTTTCAACCATTAGTCGGTTGCCCCACCAACCGACAAATGGGCACACGTGGCATCAGAGCGAGGGTGGAGCGATAGTCGGTTAATACTAACCGGACTAATAACTTCCGCCAGAGATTTGCCCATTTCTTCCGGCGAAGAATTCATTTTGGCATATTTTGTTGTCAAGATTTTCGTCACTTTTGTGCCGCGCAGAATTCATTTAGGTTGTTTTATTGTTTATTTAGTGTTTTGCACTTATCAACGAAGGAACCTTATATTACACAAGATCATCATGACAACATTACATTCAATACGGATCGAGTTCATGCACTACATACAAAAGTTGCTATTCGATGCTACCGCCAATTTCTTGAAAGTTGCTATTTTTACAATTCCTATTGTCTATACACACCGAGTAGTATTCCCTTGTGTGTTTAGGACTTCAGATCCAAGAATCCCGCAAATTCCTCTGAATTGCTCGTAGCGATCCTTTGGCGTAAGACCGTCCAGACGCTCGATCCGATTTAAAAAGGAGTCACCTATATGAATATGAAACTAAACACAATTTGATTGTAATTAAAACTATAGAAATTGTTTACGACGTGGAGTTGCTCTAATTTACGCCCTTCTCATCGCACGTCACGGATGAACTCGCATACATAGTATCCACATAGATTGTTACTCGTCCTGCGTCGGGCACTTTACGAGAACGAGTTCAATCAAAATAATAATCAAGCATGATAATAATCGTATCAAAACTAGAATCAAAGAGATGCGCGGATATAGCTAGTGGTGCTTACATCTAGTGGTTGAAATGTAAGCTCCTCTTTCCAAACACTCCTAGCCTTCTTGGTGAACTGCTTCCAAGCCGGCGAGAAAACGAATAAAATAAGTTATTAAGTACTTGATATCATAAAATTCATTTAACGTTCGATATAGTGTCGTAATGATTAGAATTACCGGAGAAGTATCGCATGTCCTTCCACGTCTCAAGGGGTTTATGTTTCGAGTCCATGACTAGTACACGCCTTTGTCAAGTTGAATGATTAATGTAATATAGTGGTACTGCGAATGCGTAACTAATCAATTATATACTTAACATCGAGTAAGCGTAAATAGAAAGTGTATACAAGACAATAACACTCACCGAAAGTTGTAAGGAAATAGTATTTCCTTTTGGTTTCTTGAAACCTTAACGCGTACTATATTATCCTCCGTATCCGGGGCTTATTTTGAGATTAGCTTCATGAACCCAATATGGTTCAATGAAGCCAATGTCATAGATTTGTCCTCTCGCATTCGAGAATCTTCATTCGCATACATTATGATTATATACATGCAATAAACAAAATAATATAGTGGAGACTAAATTAATTACGTAATTAGTACTTACGCACAGGCAATCGATGATCGATTTGTCCAAGGCGTCTTGATTGAATAATTGAAATATTTCATCAAATTCAATGGATATCATGTCATCCTTATCTTTTCATGATGCTTTTTGTAACCTCAAGACTATCCGCTTAGCCCCGCCTTGTGGCATGCATGTACCGCTTATGCAATCTTCATTTTGTTGGAAGATTGTTTACCTCCTCGTTGACGAGAGGTTTTCAGATCGGTATTTGTATGCTACTTCACTCACGGAGGAATAACTCTAACTGGGATAATCTTGGGCAATACTCATACCTTGAGCAATGGCTTCTCCGTGCAACTACCTACGGATCATACCGCTTCTTGACCCCATATTTGCTCGACCCACATTGGTTTGAGAAATCACCTTGAGGCGCAAATGCATTTTGCTTGTTCTCCGAAAGGCAATGATTTCCGCTTGCATCGGTACTTCTCTTGAGGCTTTTTGCGCATGTGACTTGAGAATAGAACGCTCATAGTCGATGACGGCTTTGGCTCGGGTTGATGAAGATTCTTTAGCATTTTCAACACTTTGGCTTTTTCTTCTTTGGTCTTTGAAACTCGCTCTTTCGGCTCGACTTAGCGAAAACTGTCGTTTCCGCATCAACGATCACCGATCTCTTCAAGATATCATAAGCTCTCTTGGGAGGAACCATTGGTACTTTTGGAAGAGGCTCTTGTTTACGTTTCGGAGATCGCTTACGACAAGATGGCGATGCGCTTACGCTTTTTATCTGGCGTAAGACGATGGCTCCATGGCGATGGTCTGCCGGAGATTGGTGGCGACGAGGCGGGTGAAGCGGCGAAGACGGCTGCCGGCGGCGACCTCACCGGAGACGGGTGGCGGCGGCGAAGATGGCCTTGGCGTGTGATTTGAAGCGATACAATCCTTCGACCATAGAATGGTGGCGTTTTTGCGTCACCCAAAGATCACATCCCTTCACCGGCGGTAGTGAAGACCCCAAACCTCAAAGGTGGGCATGATTTCATCCACGCCGACAACAGCGTAGCCCTCTGGAACCGGACGACAATGGTAAGTTGGTGTGGGTCCAATTGGTAAGGCATAGCCGACCGCCACCTTCATTGATATGTTCACAACTTTGACATGTACTCCCTCCGTGCCGAAATATAAGACGCCGGGGGGATTTTCCGACCAGGTGAAAATGAACAAAATTACATGTTTACCCCTGATCGTTTGAAACTTGATCGAGATCTGTTCTTCCCCTTCGTCGGCGTCCTTGCGTCGCCGTCGGATCTGGCACCACGTCCGCCGGACCGCTCGCCTCTGCTTATCGCGTCGCCGTAAATATTCTTTGCCCAAGATCGCGCCTCCTTCTTCCTCGGCGCTAGGATCAAGACGCCGCCAACATGGCCATGGCCTCGCCCATGACCTCCTCGCCCATGGCCTCTCGCCAAGATCGCTGACTCGGACCAGTGCCAGACTAGCCTCGCCAGGCCGTGTCCACGATCTTGTCCAGACGAGCCTCGCCCACGCCACTGCGTCAACGATCTCGCCCAGGAGAAGGCAGGAAAGCACCTCAGGCTCGATACTTCGCGATTTCTCTTTCTCGTCGGCTACCGTTCTCCTCAAGTCCCCAACGATGACGGATCACCACGATGGTTCTTCCCGACCTAAATTTTAGTCCACTGAAGAAGGCATCATACCAAGATCAAATTGCAGGTATAATCGACAATAAGATATGGTCCGATGATTGATTTGTCTTGGTTGCTTATACAGAGAATAAGATATGCAAATAACAAAAGTGTTGCCTGCGCCTGAACCTGATACATCCTGGTGCTGCTGCACTGTCAACTCTCACCTCCCGCCGCTGCTATTCTTGCTCCTGGAGTAGTTTGCTCAGTTGCATCTTCCCACTTTACACATGCAGTACATTTGATCTTTCAAGTTGCTTTCTCTTCCCATACATGTACACTGTTGGTTTCATTGAATGAGAATGACTTCTCCTTTGATAAGTCGACATGCTCGCTGTTGGGAGCACACTAACAACCTGAAAATCAATGATAATACACTATCTGTAGAAGTTAGATTAGTAGGAACACTAGTGCACATTAAGGAAAAAAAGGCAGTGATATACAGTTAACCATGTTGCATTCAGTTAATCACGCAAACTTGTTCACATTAATGAAAAAGTATATACTCCTACTCAGAGAACATGTTCATAATATGTTCTGCCATTTTAGATGGATTAGTTGTTATATTCATAGTAATCAGGTTTAGAATATGTTCTGCCATCTTGTACTCCATCTAGAATTAGTAGAATCCGTCGCTATGCTTTCTGACGTGGAATTGCCAATGTAAATTGGAATTGGAATTGCCAATATAAATGAGCTTAGATGTTCACATGACAAATGGGCTTAGATGGAGCAGATGAAATGTTAGGTTGAACTCCATGTTGTAACCATAAGAATGTTTCATAAGCAAATTTAATTGTACCTACTTTGATACTCGACTCTACTTTGATGCAGGATGGCATGTACTACAAGAAGAACATGATGTACACATGGATGGCCAAGAAGAACAAGATGTACAAATTGATGTCCAAGAAGAACAAGGTGGTTGAAAGCGATTAGGCATCGTAAATCACTAAGTAGCGGTGATGATTCTTTGCTTATGTAGCAATGCATTTCCAGTGCATGAAGAATGGTGGCAAGTTTGATAGAAATGACAAGAAGGATATAGCATCATTTTTCAAGGTAGATATTCAAATAATCCAAAGGATATGGAAGACAGCTATGCTATGAGACAGATGGCTGAGGGTCTAGAGGTGGATGTTTCTAGCAAGAGGAAAGGAAGATGTGGAAGAAAAGCAATAAATATTGATTTATCCAAGGTCCTCATCGTTCCACTAAACAAGAGATCCACAATCGGATCTCTTGCTTGGCAACCGCGAGAAGCCCTAGTACATTGTTCGGAAGATTCACCATGAAGCTCTTAAAGAGGCAATCAAGTACTTTGAAGCCACTCCGAAGAAAAGAATAAGAAGGAAAGACTGCAATTTTGCATGTCAATGATTGATGAAAGAACTAGACATGATGCAACTCCAAAATTCACCAATATGCACAATATGGTGCATATTGATGAAAAATGGTTCTACATGACAAAGAAAGACAGGAATTATTACTTGCTCCCAGAAGAAGATGTCCCTATAAGAGCTGTTCACAACACAAATTGTATTGGCAAAGTGATGTTCCTAACTGCTGTTGCTAGACCAAGGTTCGACAATGCCGACAATGTCACATTTGAAGGAAAAATAGGTATATGGCCATTTGTAAAGGAAATACCAGCAGCAAGAAGAAGTGACAATAGACCAAAAGGAACTCTAGAGATAAAATCAATCAAAGTAAATAGGGAAGTGATGAGAGAGTTCATAATTAAGAAGGTATTGCCTGCCATCATAGCTGCTTGGCCTGCAAATGATGTTGGGCAGACAATTCTAATACAACAAGACAACGCAACGCCTCACATTCTCCCTAGTGACCAAGCATTCAAACAAGCCGTAGTTGAAATTACGGCTAAAACTGGACTGACTATGAAGTTGATGCAACAACCAGCAAATAGCCCAGATTTGAATGTTCTTGATCTTGGGTTTTTCAGGTCTATACAATCTCTAACTGAAACTAGAAGCCCTAAAACTCTACAAGATTTTATTCAAGGTGTGCAACAAGAGTTTGAAGAATATGAGGTTTCTAAGCTAAATAAGATTTTCCTTAGTCTACAGACCTGCATGATTCAAATCATGAACCATGGAGGAGGAAATGGGTACGACCCCCCTCATGTGCACAAAGAAAGATTAGAGAGGTTGGGTTTGCTACCAAAAAGGCTTAAAATTCCAGCAGAACTTTATGCATATGTCAAACAAATCCTACAAAAAGAAAGTGAACAAGAAGCATGTGAACAAGCAACAAGAGAACAAGACGCAAGCGAAGAAGCAACAAGTGACAAGAAGCAAGGAAAGAAAAGGCAAAGAGAGAAGAGGCAAGTGCAAGAATCAAGTCAACAAGCGACAAGCGAAAAAGACACAAGCAAAGAAGCAACAAGTGACAAGAAGCAAGGAAAGAAAAGGCAAAGAGAGAAGAGGCAAGTGCAAGAAGCAAGTCAACAAGCGACAAGCAAAAAAGATGCAAGCGAAGAAGCAACAAGTGACAAGAAGCAAGAAAAAAAAAGGCAAAGAAAGAAGAAGCATGTGCAAGAAGCAAGTCAACAAGTGACAAGCAAAAAAGACGCAAGCGAAGAAGCAACAAGTGACAAGAAGCAAGGAAAGAAAAGGCAAAGAGAGACGAAGAAAGTGCAAGAATCAAGTCAACAAGCGACAAGTGAAAAAGACGCAAGCGAAGAAGTAACAAGTGACAAGAAGCAAGAAAACAAGAGGCGAAGAAAGAAGAAGCAAGTACAAGAAGCAAGTCAACAAGCGCCAAGTGAAAAAGACGCAAGTGAAGAAGCAACAAGTGACAAGAAGCAAGAAGCTAGCAAACAACAAACTATAGGATAGTACTCCGTAGGAAACACAAACCTTGTCTACATGAGCAAAAGAAATTGTACTTATTACTCCAACTACTACTGTGTAATCCATGGCACACAAATTGTATTATATTACTCCATTTGTATTTATTACTCTCAAAGCCAAATGGTATACAAATTTCAGGACTGCAGTTTGAAATTTACCTGTGTCTCGTGTGGAGGCCGAGGAGACTCTAATTAGTGATCAAATTGAATGACACTATAAGTTTGCATAAATATCCTGTCAATCTCCCTCTACTCTTCTTTCACACACATGTCAGGACACGTCCTTGCACCAATCATCACCAATTTTCATAGATATCTGTAAGTAAGGGCAGCAGAGTATCATGTGGATATAGGGCGGAATTTCCCCAACCGTAGTTTTGTGGAAAACCCTTGGGTACAAACAATACTCCAACAACATTGTTATCACAAGCAAGTCCAGAACTGCTAATCCAAGTACATCAAGTACTCCTAGTGCTTGGACACGGTGCAAGTTCAGTAGGGGCAAACAAGCTTGGACACAGTAAACGCTAGCCTATACTTACATGGTGGAATCAACGAACATGAAAAATTACAATAAATCTCAAGGTTAAGAAGGAGCATCTCCTCAAAAGATCACACAAATTTTAATATGGAAGTACTCTGAAAACCAAATGGCACTCAAATATGGTTAAGTAGTTAACATCTTCAACAAAATGGTATGTCCCCTTCTTCCTCTCCTCCTCACAGGCAGCTAAGAGTTTTGGGAGGGAACAACTGATATCTTGAACAGGGTAATGTAAGCTCTAAGAGTTTTGCTAAGGACCATGAATAAACCTGCACTGAAAATGACAGTACGACATCCAACACCTACTATTCAGCACAGCTAATTGTCCAAGTATTGCTCAAGTCCGATCAATTAACTAGTGCTACGGTATGGAGTAACAATCAACTTCAGTATTGTAGGTGCACGTTTTAGCAGTAATACTCGAACAATATTGTTATCACAAGCAAGTTCCGAACTGCTACTGCTAGTCGCTAACATGGAAGAAAAACAGTCTAATTAGGTCCAGTAAAGTTCTACCACAACGAAGAGGAAATCAACATGGTAGTCTAATTGTTATTCAGAAACTATAATTACAGCTGTCTGCCGCAGTACCAGAAACTATCATAACTGTACATTCAGTTTTCTTGATCTAAAAGAAGAGTCCTAAAAGATACTCCAATTGTCACCCCTCTAATTCCCTCTTGCAGAGGCTCCAACTAAGTTGGAGTATATCTGAAAACCAAATGGCATACAAATTTCAGAAGTGACACACAGAAGTGGTGGCACAGTAGTGTTGAAGTTTTACCTCTGTCATGTGTCTCGTGTGGAGGTCGAGGAGACTCGATGAACTGCAGTTTGCAGGGTCGTCGGGATGCACACAGTCAGCTCGTTTATGCCTCCATCTACAGGCTCCGCGCTCGCGCCGGCAGAAGTGACAGTGACGCCTAGATCCGCCGTCTCCAAGTATGGGTCGCCGCGCTCGAGCCGGCAGTAGCGCCCCAGCGTGTCCGCCAGCGCGTGCTTCGGCCGGTCGACCGCCGCTGTCCTCCCCAAGATCGTAGAGGAACATCCGGTCGACCGCTGCCGTCCTCCCCAAGATCGTAGAGGAACATCCGGTCGACCGCCGCCGTCCTCCCCAAGATCCGCCGTCTCCAAGTATGGGCGCGCTTAGCAGTGAGGAACTCGCGCCGTCGGACAAGGAAAGCGACGAGCAGATCCACCGCTGGCACACAAAAACACCAACTTTGACCTCCAAGTTGCTGGTGCAGGTGGGGGCGAGAGAAAGAGGGATTCCTCCGGAGAGGAAAGAGGCAGTGGGGATCGAGAGGGGCAGATGCCGGCGGAGAGAGTAGGGGAGGGGTGATGGCGACTCGAGCCATGGAGGGGCGGCGATGTGGAGCAACGGAGAGAGCAGTCAGGATGTGAAGCAACGGACACAGCGGTCGGGACACGCGAGCGAAACGTGCGGTGCCGCGGGTGAGACGTGAGGGTAAAATTGGAAACTAGGAAAAAAATTGTTCGTGACAAAAATTGAACGTGACATCGCCAACGTCTTATATTTCGGCACGGAGGGAGTAGCTCGCAGTGTGTCATCTCTGTGATATCATCCACTGGGTAGCCAACAGGAGCCATCGTCGGTGCATCATCGGCATCGCCATTGTCATCACCCGGGACCTCGGTGGAAGCCACACTGCTTTTTCGATTATTCGATAGGCCGGTAGCATCGAATGCGGTGTCTTTGAGAGGGCGCCGTAGTACTTTTGCTCTTAAGTGAGTTAATTTCATCTTGTTGTTGCTTTAATCGTTCTTCAATTAAACGCATTCTCTTTCCGACTTTCGCTTCAACCGCTACCGTCTTACTCCTCCGACTTCTATCAGATATTTCTTCCTCTCTTGAAACCCATCCCTCCATGATTGGGAGCCTATTGTGCCTCGTGTTCGTCCATCATGTTCCTTATTTCCAAGGCGAGTGTGAGCTCATCATTCTCTCTATCGAATGAAGTCCCCATCTTTAACAACCTTTATCGCTTTTCTCATCCTCTCGATTGGCAAGGGTCTTCTTTATGTCGTATGGTATATATACACCTCTTCCGAGTCCAACGTGCCCCCATGCCCGTAAAACCAATTCATTGCACGCTCTACCCAATCGCCATCTGCAGGGTGATCTTTTATCACGCAGCCCCGCTCAAGTTTATCCCACTTAGGAATGCCAACCTCAGAGCCACCTTGCCCCATAGTATGGTGACACTTCTTCTTAGAAGATTCAAATTATTCGCTTTGACATTTTCTTAGCTTTTTCGATTTCTTGTATTCCACAAACTCATCCCGTAATGGCTTTATCTTCTCAAACCGAATATTCTTGAAATCGAGTCTTCTTTTTTCATGACATAGTCAATGTGCAATCTTTTCTTGCTTGGTGAAACATCGGGCCATCTTCTTCAAAGCCCACCTCGACCTTAGCCTCCATGGCTCTCCCATGTTCTAAGGCCCTCAACTGGATCCTTCGCATTTGGATCCATTTCTATCTTGTAGTTTGAAATTAACCATGAGCCTTTTCCACATTAAATCTTGGCGTGGTTAGGGACAAATAAACATGTTCCTCTTCATCCGCATTAGCGTGCCTATTCCAATTTCTAATGGTGATCGGGATTAAGTCCCTAACGACATTCGCATTGTGCCACAAATTTGGTTGCGACAACTTGAGGAGTCCGCTTCTTGGCTCAATGACATCTTCGATCCTGAACCTCTCATGGTCTTGCAACTTTTGGTTGGGCCTCGTCTTTTTTCAAGAGATTCCTTCGATCCGAGGGCTAAAAGAAGAAAGATCGTCGTTACTATTTCTATATAGATAGCGGATGATTAATTAATGAATTGATTTATATTACATGCACTCATGGAGCTATCGTCTTCTCGATTACACAAGGCATCGCCTTCTCCTCGCGAATGGCAACACCTTTAACCTCAAACAAGTTGTCTACTCCGTAAAAAGAGATCACCCTCACCGGAGTTGTTGTAAACGTTGATACGTCTAAATTATCTTCCCGGATCACACCTTATATCAACTCTTCCTTTTCTTCGTCTCGACGTGTGGGTCCATATTTTCGCATAGGTGGAAAACGAATAAGTGAAAGCGGCTAAAGGAGAAAGTTAAGTACGGTGTTGAGAGATATAAACCCTAATTCAGAGAAACCCTAATATATACATGCACAATAATAAAAATGAAGAGAAAGGGAAACCGTGTAGTAGATAGGCACATCGTCGAACCCACATGCACCTAAGTTGCTTAAAATGTGAATCGGTCTGGGCTACCCAAGGATCGACCAAATAAATGAAGACCAATAATACCAAACTAATTTATAAACCTAATAATACCTAACTAATAATAAACCTAATAATCGAAACACCAAAAAGAAAGGGAAACAATCAACACATGGCATCGATGCAATGCTCAAGCAAGTATGATGATATGACAAGTTAATTTGCATTGGAATGTAACCCTAAGAAATGCTCGACGATTTAATCGGTTCCGGGGTGAAAACCCTAACTCGGAGAAACTCCGGAACACATGAGAGGGGTGGATTTGTTCTTCTAATTAAACTTGTAATTTAAGTTGTTGAACAATGCATGATTATAGCTTAGATAGCTAGGTTTCATTTTTCTGAACATTTTGATATATTATTCATATTTTTATGACTTACATATTAAAAGTTATTGAATTTATAAGATTATAATTATTTTTGAAATTATTAAAAGCTGGTTAAACTTTTTACACCGCAGGCATATCTAGCCACAATGACTGACAGAGGGGCCCGGAGCCACCTCAGCAGCCACACAAGCAAAAGTGGTTCAGAGGGGCATTTTTCACTCGCCGGGCTAGCCAGGAGATGTTGACATGGGCGGAGAGGCCACATAGGAAAGCCATGCAAAGTGGCTCCTGGCCGGGTCGCTACCGATGCACGGGTGACGTCACGCCGGGCGGTGGCTTGCAGTGACAGTGATGGGGAACGGTGTTAGGGGCGATCTAGGGCGCGGCGCTGCTAGTTAGAGAGAGAGGTTGAGGCGAGCCAAAGAGTAGCGGCGCCTCCAAAAGGTCACCGGAGAGAGAACGACGACGTGGCGGCGATGGTGGAATGTGGTCGACGGGGAGGATGAACCAGCGAGAGGGCGAGAGAGAGGGTCCACGAGGACCAGAAGATACCAGTGTGCGGTGGTGGTGTCGGAGGCGAGGCGAGGCAGGTCGAGCCGATTCCGACGGGCGATCGTCGGGTTCGAGGGTCGTTGGCGATTGGGAGCGGCGGGCCGATTCTTCGAGAAGCCTCGGGCGACAGGCGAAGCTTCGCATGCTTTTGGGCGGCGGTAGGGCGTGCAAGAAATGACGGCGGCAAGTCTTGCGCGAGAAGAGAAGAGGAGGAGATGGGGAAGAAGAGGAGGGCACCCAATTATAACCAAGGACCTTTTGTCCCGTTGGTGGCTCCAACCGACTAAATCATACGTCATTGGAGCCACCAACGGGACCTATACTCCAAAATTTTCAGCACCAAGGGTTGTGTGAGAAGTCTTTAGTCCGGTTGGTGGCTCCAACCGACATATTCTGCTTTCAAAAATTTCAGGTATTTTCTCTCTGTTCACTTTATTTTTTATTTTGGGGTTTAAATTTGTATTGTTTTTAAATGATAATTAATTTGGAATTTAGAAAAACTTTAAACATAAAAAGTGTTTGGATTTGAATAAATAATTCAAAACCATTTTCTGTTTTAAAAAATAATTAATGTAACCATTTAAAATATGAACCATTTACAATTAAAAATGAATTATGAACCATTTACAATATGAACCATTTACAATTTAAAATATGAACCATTTACCATTTGAGATGTACCGGTTGGGAGATAGTCCATTTAAGGTGGTCTAGTATTTTAGGAAAATGGGACGGTAGCATTGTGAAACGGCATTTTGGTGGTTACTTCACAAAACGACCCGTTTTTTGCGCTCGGAAAATGGAAAAGGACTTTTCCGTGCGACAAAAAGGAAAACTTCATCCTGCAACATTGTTCTCCATACCAATGTCCACACACATGCATAATATGGGCACAACATCACAAACTATGCCGTGATTCAGCACATAACATCGGTCATTTGGACCAAAAAAGCCATGAAACCTCGAACATGATAGGTCATTTTGTGAAGGTTTTTTCGAAACATGATCAATATACCAAGTCTGGTATTTTTCCTTTCAACTATGTAACAAAATATGACACCAAGCGAAGGATTTTCATTGTTCGGATTTTTTTGAATTTATTATGCCCGTTTTGAATTATTTGAATTTCTAACTATAGTTGAACCGGTGTGCATGAAGATAGGGACGAGCATCGTTAGAACTTGCATTGGATCTCTGAAGAAACCACATATTATAGTCTAAAATGATTTTTCAAAAATCACGGCGATAGATCATGTACAGTAGTACAAACCGGACCACTTCCACCGATTCGCAGACATTTGTCCTTTTACCCGGATGGACGAAAATGTTTGAGATGTACGGTTGGGAGATAGTCCATGTAAGGTGGTCTAGTATTTTAGGAAAATGGGACGGTAGCATTGTGAAACGGCATTTTGGTGGTTACTTCACAAAACGACCCGTTTTTTGCGCTCGGAAAATGGAAAAGGGCTTTTCCGTGCGACAAAAAGGAAAACTTCCTCCTGCAACATTGTTCTCCATACCAATTTCCACACACATGCATAATATGGGCACAACATCACAAACTATGCCGTGATTCAACACATAACATCGGTCATTTGGACCGAAAAAGCCATGAAACCTCGAACATGATAGGTCATTTTGTGACGGTTTTTTTGAAACATGATCAATATACCAAGTCTGGTATTTTTTATTTCAACTATGTAACAAAATATGACACCAAGCAAAGGATTTTCATTGTTCGGATTTTTTTTGAATTTATTATGCCCGGTTTGAATTATCCGAATTTCTAACTATGGTTGAACCGGTGTGCATGAAGATAGGGGACGAGCATCGTTATAATTTGCATTGGATCACTGAAGAAACCACATATTACGAGTCTAAAAATGATTTTTTCAAAAAATCACGGGCGATAGATCATGTACCTGTAGTACAAACCGGACCCACTTCCTGCCGATTCGGCAGACATTTGTCCTTTTTACCCGGGATGGACGAAAAGGTTTGAGATGTACCGGTTGGGAGATAGTCCATGTAAGGTGGTCTAATATTTTAGGAAAATGGACGGTAGCATTGTGAAACGGCATTTTGGTGGTTACTTCACAACGACCCGCTTTTTTGCTCGGAAAATAGAAAAGGGCTTTTCCGTATGCATAAAAAGGAAAACTTCCTCTGCAACATTGTTCTCCATACCAATGTCCACACATGCATAATATGGGCACAACATCACAAACTATGCCGTGATTCAGCACATAACATCGGTCATTTGGACCGAAAAAGCCATGAAACCTCGAACATGATAGGTCATTTTGTGACGGTTTTTTCGAAACATGATCATTGTTCGACACACATTTAGTCCCGATGTAGTCACAAACCGACTAAAATATTTTCTGCCATTTCCCACCTCTTCCCGCCAAGTTTTCCGCCTTTCCTTTCTACTAGAGCTTTTAGTCTCGGATGTAGTCACTAACCGACTAAAGATATTTCCGCCATTTCCCAAAGCTTCACGCCAAGTTTTCCGCCTCTTTCCTCTATATTTAGGGTGATCGTGTCATGGCTATCCACACATCCACACCTTCCTCTCTTAGAACAATGGACAACGCCATCGGGCCATTCTCGACTCGAGGAGACCGAGGCGCGGCGCCCAACTACCCTTGTCCCGGGCTACCGCCGCCACGGCCGGATGCCGAGCCTGGAGGGGTTCTGCCCTCAAGGTTCCGCACGCCAGCGGCCATCACAAACCACTTCTACCACGAGCTCACGCCGAGCGGATGGATGGATCCTGGGATCCCGATAACCACGACACCGAATGCCTTCTTCGCTAATAGGCGGAAAGGGAGATCGCCAGTACGAGGGTGATGGCCCGCCACCGGTGAACCACAACGGTCGGCCGTCTGTGGTGGGCGAACCGCATTATCATCGAAGTGATGCGCTACATCGCCGGGAGACCATCTCGCCACGGTGCCCACGAGTCCACCCGCCACAGGCCCCACCGTCCCTGATGGCGACATCGTCTTCCAGAGACCCCACCCGCCGTGAATCCGAGGCTGGAATGGCCCCGTATATGCCATGGATGGGCCGAGGATCCTCAAGTGGCGGTGACGGCGATGACGGCGATGATGACGACGACGATGAAGACCCTGAAGCTGCGTACTATAGGACTAGGCATGATTATGACTAAAGGGGGCGGCTTTAGTCCTGAGTGTTAGCTAGTCCCGGTTTTTAATATTAATAAATGTCTTAAGTGTTACCTAATAAATAGAGGGAAATGCCTATATAAAGAGAGGGTTCATATTTAGTCCCGGTTGGAGAAACCAACCGCGACTGAAGGGATTGCGGCAGAGTGGGACAGACAACACTAATAATAGGGGTGAGTGTCGATATTATGTCGTGCGGCTTGTACCTTGTCCCGGATGGTGTCACCAACCGGGACTAAAGATGAACCTTTAGTCCCGGTTGGAGACACCAACCGGGACTAAAGATGAGTCAGCACTAATAATAGGGGTGAGTGTCAACATTATGTCGTGAGTGTCGACATTATGCCGAGCTGCTTGTACTATAAATATGCATCCTTTTGAGTCCAGTCCTCCAGCCAGTTTGAGGCATCTCCAAGATGGTTTAGAGAGCAGGGACACCACTACGGCCAGTTTCAGGGAGATGCCGACGGAGCCCAGTCCTCTGGCATCTCCGAGAAACTGGTCATAGAGGCACTCCCTAATATGTGAAATTAGTTAGCTCCGAGGCGTATTGATCTAGTTAGTGAAGTTACAAGCTGCAAGATGGTTTTCGAGAAGGAAACCATCGCGCGGTTGAGGAGATGCCGACGGAGCCCATTCCTCCGCATCTCCAGAAATCGGGTCATAGAGGCACTCTAATATGTGAAATTAGTTAGCCCGAGGCGTATTGATATAGTTAGTGAAGTTACAAGCTGCAAGATGGTTTTCGAGAGCAGGACACCATCTGCGGCCAGTTCGAGGAGATGCCGTGAGCCCCCTCCAAAGATCTCCGAGAAATCGGTCATAGAGGCACTCCTAATATGTGAAATTAGTTAGCCCGAGGCGTATTGATCTAGTTAGTGAAGTTACAAGTCGCAAGATGGTTTTCGAGAGCATGGACACCACTGACCAGTTGTGGAGATGCCGACGAGCCAGCCCTCCAGCATCTCCAAGAAATCGTCATAGAGGCACTCGGTCCAGCCACAAACGGGACTAACACTCAAGACATTTATTAATATTAAAATCGAGACTACAAAACCGGGACTAAAGGCCACAAACCGCGAAAGATATCCTTCGGTCAAGCCACAAACCGCGAAAGACATGAACTAGAGTTACATAATATGAGCATGAACTTCTTGGCATATGTCATTCCTTATGACCGCTTCAGACGTAACTATGGAGCATCTTCTTTACTTAACGGAATGCTTGGGTCAGGCCACCGTGAAGGGCGGAATTTCATCAAACTTATTATAATCTTGACATGTCCATTTGTCCTCGATTCCCACGATGTTTCTTTTTCCCTGAAAGAACTGTGTGACGCTTTGGCTCATCATACGATGTATTCGCTTGCATATTTTTCTTTTTTTCATCCGGAGGACATGTCCTTCACATAGAAAACCCGAGATACATCATTGGCTAGGACGAATGGTTCATCTCTATAACCAAGATTGTTGAGATCCACTGTTGTCATTCCGCATAACCGGTCTATCTTTACCCTTCCCCATTCAAAGTTGACCCATTTAAATGAAACAAAGGGACCTTAAAAGAGACTCCATAGTCTAGTTCCCATATCTCCTCTATGTAACCATAATATGTGTCCTTTTGTCCATTCTCGCCTATTGCATCAAAGCGGACACCACTATTTTGGTTGGTGCTCTTTTATCTTGGGCGATCGTAGAATGTATTCCCATTTATTTCGCACTTTGGAAATTCAATACATGAGAAGATGGTGACGTGCCAACAAGTATAGCCGATCTCCAACAGGTGTCATTCAAGAGATGTGTCCGCATCCAACCACCGAAAGACTTCATGTGTTCATCTCAGTAATCCATGATTCAGCTTCCCGGTTTTGAGCGCATAATATTCTTGTGTTCCTCGATATCTGGAGCTGCCAAGGTGGAATTATGTAGAACTGTAGTGTGCTTTAGTGAAAGAATCCTGTTCCTACATATCATTGCTTTCTTTCCCAGGTTTTTCCACTTAGTCTTCCCTCATGCCGCGAGTCAGAAACACCAATCGGCTTAAGGTCAGGAATAAAGTCAACACAAAACTCAATGACCTCCTCTGTTCCATATCCCTTGGAGATCTTTCCTTCTGGTCTAGCACGGTTATGAACATATTTCTTTAAGACTCCCATGAACCTCTCAAAGGGGAACATATTGTGCAGAAATACCGGACCGAGAATGGCAATCTCTTCCACTAGATGAACCAGGAGATGCGTCATAATATTAAAGAAGGATGGTGGGAACACCAATTCAAAACTAACAAGACATTGTACCACATCCTTCTGTAACCTTGGCAGAATAGCTGGATTGATTACCTTCTGAGATATTGCATTGAGGAATGCACACAACTTCACAATGGGTACTCGAACATTTTTCGGTAGAAGCCCCCTCAATGAAATCGGAAGCAACTTCGTCATAATCACGTGACAGTCATGAGACTTCAGGTTTTGGAACTTTTTCTCTGCCATATTTATTATCCCCTTTATATTAGATGAGAAGCCCGACGGCACCTTGATACTGTAAAGGACTTCAAAAAAGTTTTCCTTCTCTGCTTTGGTAAGAGCATAGCTGGCACGACTTAAGTGACGCCCTTTATCCGTCTTGTTATCTATATGCATGTTCTTTGGGTCTTTCATAATTTGTTGGTCCTCCCGTGCTTCAGGTGTATCTTTTGTCTTCCCATACATGCCTAGGAATCCTAGTAGGTTCACGCAGAGATTCTTCGTGACGTGCATCACGTCGATTGAAGAGCGGACACGCAGGACTTTCCAATATGGCAGCTCCCAAAATATAGATTTCTTCTTCCACATGGGTGTGTGTCCTAGACGCTGCTCGAACTGATCGATCACGGACCCTTTCCAAAGATTACTTCTATGTCCTTGACCATACCAAATACATCATCACCAAAGGAGTTCAGCTTCTTCGGTGATCCGCCTCACCTTTGAAATGCTTGCCTTTCTTTCTTACGGATGATTGGTCGGAAGAAATCGTCGATTCGCCAGGTACACAACCTTCTTGCATTTATGCAAATATGTACCTTCGGTCTTATCTAAACAGTGGGTGCATGCCTTATATGCTTTGTTTGTCTGTCCTGAAAGGTTACTAAGAGCAAGCCAATCATTGATGGTTACGAATAACATCCCTCGTAGATTAAATGGCTCCTGTTTGGTCTCATCCCACACACGTACACCTGGTTTGCCCCACAACTGTAAGAGTTCTTCAACTAACGGCCTAAGGTACACATCAATGTCGTTGCTTCGGGCCTTGGATGAGCACTTGGCATCATAATGAACTTACGCTTCATGCACAACCAAGGAGGCAGGTTGTAGATACATAGAGTCACGGGCGTCCGTGTGTGACTACAGCTTCCCAAAAGGATTCATGCCATCCGTATTTACACCAAACCATAAGTTCCTTGCGCCACCGCAAAGTCCGGGAAGTCTCTCTCGATTTTTCTCCATGTGACCCATCGAAGGTGTCTCAACTTCCTTTTTCTTGTCTTCTTTGTGCCATCGCAACAACTGGCATGCTCTTTGTTTACGAACATGCGTTTCAACCTTGGTATTATAGGAGCATACCACATAACCTTAGCAGAACCCTCTTCCGAGGGGCTCTCCTCAACATCACCAGTTCATCTCTGCGATCTTATACCGCAACGCTGTATTTATCTAAATTCTCATACTCCTTATCATGTAGAGGATGCGATCATTAATGCATGCATGTATCTTTTGCACATCTAATCCCGAGGATGAGAGTCTTCTTTGCTTCAGAGGTACTCTCGGAAGTTCGTTATGTTTTGGAAACTTGGCTTCATTATTTTAGCATCTTTTCAAATGAGGAGTCATTAGACCACACTCGCCTTCCATCGCAACAATTCCAAAGGTGGTACCGAGCTTTGTGCCGCCATCTTCACAATTTGGGTACAACAATTTCTTGTGATCTTCTAACATGCCCTCTAACTTCAACTTCTCATTTTCTGTTTCAGCTCGCTTTGCATCGAAATGACCCTACCAAGTTCATCACCGGCTCATCCGATGCCCGTTCTTCACCTCTTTCCTCTCCATTGTCTTCCATTGCAAGATCATCAGATGCAGGAAACATATGATGATAGTTGTTATCATCATCTTCTTCTTCACCATCTTCCATCATAACCCCTCTTTCCCGTGCTTGGTCCAGCAATTATAGTTGGGCATGAAACCTTTCATAATCGTGTGGTCGCGAATGATTTTAGAGGAAGAGTACTCCTTGTTGTTCCGACATTGAACACATGGACAACGATAAATCCATTCTCTTTGTTTGCCAGTAGCCACATCGATAAATTTATCCACGCCTTTGATATACCGGCTACCCGCCGTCACCGTACATCCATTCCCGACCGCTCATCGCATCATATAAGTAAGTTTATCAAAAATAGGACATCATAAATAGTAAAATAACCAATTCACACCGACACATGAATTGTATCAATGACCTAGAAAAGATAAGATTGCTAACCTCGATCGAGGGAAATAAAGAGGAGAAAGCTCAAGTGCCCTCGGACACCTTCTATATTTTTGTTCTATGAGAAATTCAACGGGATTTTTCACTCAAACATTTCAACAAACACCTTCAATGCATGCATGAGAAAAACTAGCACACCCCTCACACCTTCCACCATTCAAAAAACAGAGTGGAGGCAGAGGGGTCATGCATTTATAGAGGGCGGGGTCTTTAGTCCGGTTGGAGCCAAAGAACCGACTAAAGGTGCGTACACGCCACGTGATCGCGGTTAAACCTTTAGTCCCGGTTGGTGGCTCCAACCGGGACGCATGCCCCCTTACCAACCGGGACGCATGCCCCCTGGCCCCGTGCCCGCTCCAACCGGGACGCGTGCCAGCATTAGTCCCGGTTGGTGACGCAACCTGGACTAATGCTCCGAGGGGTCGCGAACGGATAGCCCTTTTTCCTCTAGTGAATTTCCAACCACCCATGAAAAGTTTTATATGCCACAATCTTTGGACTAACCGAATCTAATTCAAACGTCATATTTGATGGAGATGTCTTGAAAACTGCAGTTATTCTGTCGCTCCCGTGATAGACGATATTGTGAAGTGCTGGATATATTTTCCATAGAATGGTATTCGCAAGGCACTTATCCTCTCAAAATATGTTTTTCGAGTCGTCCTTGATAATATAACCCCAAAACGGAAGAAATCTTTGTTCATCACTACTAAACCGTCTAGAAGTGAGAGTCCCTGGTTTTCAATAAACCAGAAACAATGCCTTTGAGCATATATAGTTTCTTTTCTAAGAGAGTTTTGGCAAACCCCTTCATTCGGTAAGAAGCTTGAATATCCATTTACCAAGGAGGGTTGATTTTCTAACATGCGAGTCATGAATACCAAGAACCTCTTGATACGACAAAGCATGCTTCATCTGGCTAGTCGGTATTTATTTTTCTCACTATCGTCTTAAAAAAAATCTCAAACAAAAATAATCTAATATATAAAAAACTTATTTCACAGCTGGAAGAACTATAACATATATAATACCATATTACTTAGTGCCGAATTAATGAAATCCAATCTTCCATCAACACATAATAGCTTTCCTTTCTACTCTCTCCATTCCAAAATATAAGATGTTTGTAGTTTTTTTATGAAACACATGTATCTAGACACCTTGTAGTATATATGTTCACTCATTTTGTTTTGAACCTACACAATAAAAAGCGCCTAGATACATACGTGGTTTTAGAAAAAAGGCTAAAACATCTAATATTTTGGAATAAATGGAGTAGGTGCTTAGTCTTTTCTCGACGCTCTCCTCCATGTGTTTCCATTCGTCATGTGTTAGTCTTTCATAATGAATTAGAGTACTCAAATATCTAAATGGAAACTGGCCCTTCACACAACAGAATAGGTCAACAGATTGAGTGGCCATTCCTTGGGCTTCTCTAAAACAAAAACGACTCTTATGGAAATCAATTAACTCTGATTGTTGCTCCAACGCTGACACGATTAATGTTGGGTTCTTAGATTTACTAAAGTCATGATTTATATAAATAATTGTGTCATCTGCATACTGAAGGATAGATAGTCCAGCATCCACTAGATGTGGAACTATCCCTCAATTTGACCATCAACTTTTGCACGCTCAATCATGACAACCAATATGTTAAATTGTGTGGAAGATAATGGTTCGCTTTGCCTTAATCCTTTTTTGTTTGGAAGCATTGAAAAAATATTATTATCGAACCTCACGTGGGGTTAACACGTCAATGCCCATAGTTTATGGACTTGGGTTTAAGGAAGAACGGCGAGCTAGAGACTTCGTCGGTTATCACACAAGCAACAGAGAGACATGGTGGTTTACCCAGGTTCAGACCCCTGGAGGGAAAATCCTACTTCTGCTTGTCTACTCTTGATTAATGGAGAACCGAAGGTTATATGGGTGCCTTGATGCCGATGGTGCGCAGATGAGATCTGACTAGTGTATGTGCTAGGGTTTTCGATGTCCTCCTCGTTGCTCCCTCCGGGCCCTTATATGAGGAGGCCAGGTCTCAGGATACAACCGAGTCGGTTACAGTTTAGGGTTAATCCTTTAAACTTTATATCTAGGGCCACTTGAATCTTCATGGGCTTCACCATTAACGGCGGATCGTCACGTGGACTTCTCCTGGACCAAACCGGGTAGACCAATATAGGCACCCATAGGGCATACCTATGTCAGAACCTAATGTCCACGCTACTTATATGTTGGGAATATGCCCTAGAGGCAATCATGTATGATGATATTTTCCATTATATTCATAAAGATATTAAGTTGTCCTTATATGAGCATATGATGTATATCATTAAATATGTGATTCGGTTGTGGAACTATACATTCATGTTGTTTGTACTAAATATCCTTGGTCATCGAGGTTGTACTGGACACACAACTTAGAACAATGTGAAAGTCGGCTTGATGATTCGGTTCCACTTGTCATGGGCATGGAGATGCCATTCCGACTTACACAGATTCGGCTAAAGAGTTTAGCGAGTCGGACTGACCCATATTGAGGTACAACGAACAAGTTGTCATTTGTATATCTCAATCAATGTAATCCTTAAACCTGAGGTTATTGCACAGTCCGAGTTGAGGATCACCGACTTAGGTTCTGTCAAACGCTGATCCGTAACTGGGCAGTTATAAAGGCAGAGTTCGGGTCGACTGAGAATCAAACTGCGTGATGTGAATAATTAAGATGGGATTTTGCCCCTCCAGTTGGAGAGATATTCTCTGAAACCTCTCGGATGATATGATTCGGAAAGCATGGCCATGCACGACTCGGTTAAGTGTTAACCGAGACGATCGACTAAGAATTAGTCGGGTGAATCACTTATCTCGGATCTAGAAGAGAGTCATACTATTTAAAGTATGACAATTATTCGCCTATAGTCTGACAAGGTATATCGTGAGGCAAAATGGACTCGGACGCAAGTTGTATTGGAAAGGCAAGTCATCATGACTCTTTGGTACTTGGGATTCGGCAAGTTATGCTAGGAGCCGCTACCGACTGATCGATTGAGAGTCGGACTCTAATCGTGTCCAAGTAGCCATGAGCCTGCGGGGTTACACACTTAAGAGCGGGAGCAAGTTCGGATTGGATCTGAACCGGAAATCTGGTTGGGTTGGACCCAAGCTGGATTTGGACTGAGTCAGTGAATCGGACTCACGGTGACTGGTTTTATATGGGCTTTAGTGAATGGGCCATGTGAGTGGAGCCCACGTTCACTCTCTATATGTAGTGGAGCATCATAACCCAGAAGGGTGAGGCGAATCAATCGTTGATCGGTTAGGTCATTCCATGTGTTGGAAACCCTAACTCCACAGTAGTCCTGTCGTCGTAACGAACCTAGCAGTTCGCCGCCGGTGCTCCCCCTTATACGTGTGGATACCAGCAAAGGTGTTGTACGATCAGCACCAGGACGATCGGATCGCAAAGAACTGCACTGCATCAACTGACGCGCTTCATCAGTAATCCGCAACTGCGCGTCTAGTGGTAAACCTCGTGGCCTTCTACCTCAGCTATATCTTGGGATCGCCACATTAGAGAGAAAAAGTTTTGTTTTATCTCTACATGGCCCAACACTATAGTGACAATTATGGATCCAAAAAAGGCATACTTCTCAAAATCCTTTCACTGGAAGAGTATAATGAAGAAAATACCACTTCACCTTGCATACGCCTTTCCAAAGTCAGTTTTAAATATCACCCTAATTAATATTTTGTGTAGTTCATGGATCATCTCATTAAAGGATCACCACCCCATTTAGGATGTTTCATCCATGCATGAAGGTTGTTTGAGTCGGTTGAACCACATGGTCTGCCACAAAATTCATCCTAATGGCCGTAATATTTTTGAATATTTTGAAGCTAATATCAAGGGGACAAATCAGACTATACTATTGGATCTGTTATGCATTATTAATCCTAGGCAAAAGAATAATATCATTGAAATGAAGTGGAAAAAGTCCTTGACAAGCATGAAGAAAGTAGAACAATTATAGAATGTCTGAATTAATTAATGACATCCAAAAAGTTTTGGTAAAACTCCACATGTAAACCACCCTGACTTAGGATCTTGTTGTCTCCATTTGGACGACTAATTTTCTTACTTCTTCCTCAGTAAAAGGTGCAGTAACTAATTCATTCTCCTCATCAACTACCTAGGTGATATCATTTGTTTGGGACTCATCTAGAGCTAAGTTTATTTACTTTGGTGCCTCAAACAACCTTTGTAATATTTTCTAAACATAAACCACATATAGTACTTTCAACGGTACATACATGTGAGCCCTAGATGACTAAGGTTCACTAAGCATATATGTGCAATATGTGCTTCATAAGAAAATGAACAAGTTTACTTTTGTACCGATTGCTCTTAAAGTTATACATTACGAAATTATTTTGAAGGTACACGGTCAGTCATTCTGTCAAAAAGCAAAAAATGGTTTTGACGGACGTAGGCTCTGTGGAAATCTAGGCAGTCATTTTGAGTACTTGGTCACATTATAAATTGTGTCAAAATCTGAATTTTTTTGGATACTAGGCCTCCAAAATGACGTAGGTTCTGCGGAAATCTCCGAATATGAAACCCAAAGTTCCCAAGAAGAAATGGAGAGAGAAAAATGAAGAGCGGCAAGAGATTATGAGCATGCAGAAAAAATTGTAAAGGAGAGAACGAGAGAGCAGCAAAGAGGGGTTGAAGGGGTGCCATGTCAGAGAATTTTTTTGATGGGTTCTTGACACGAGGTACAACCTTATAGTACATGATACACTCTAGTAAAACCCACGATCTATATATGCACACAAAATAAATTGTACTACTGTAGTGGTAGTATTTTCTTTGACCTTTGGTGCCTCTCATCGCCATCCATCCCTCTCTCCCCTCTGCAACCCCGCATCGGCCGGCTGATTTCTCCCTCGTCCATAACATGACCATGCGCATGTATGTGTCTCTATCGTGTTTGTCAGCCGCGTTGCATGCATAGGAAGGATGCATTTTTGCGGCAAAGTACTAAGGACGCGTTTGGTAGCCTGCAGATGGTGAATCCATGCTGGGTAGGGACGAAAATGGACCGTTTGGTTGCCTGTATGCTCCTTTTGACCACATCAGTACGAACCTCAAAGCACCCCTCAGCCAGGCCCGGGGACAACGCTCGATTCGACCGTTTCCACGAAGCCAGCCTCGCTGCGTGTGAAAAGGGGAACGTGGAGGCTGATCTTGTGCAGGCAGGGAGATGACGGGAGGCCGCGCGTGGCCTCGAAATTCCGGCGGGAGGAATCCGCTCACCGCCCTTCTGCTCCCCTCCCTATTTAGAGACGGCGGTGTTCCGTCCCCAAAATCCAAATCCACCATTCCACCTTCCTGTCGATTTTCCCCATCAGATCTAGATCGATGTCGTTCGATTCTTCTACCTCCAGTACAAAGACGCTGGTCCTGCCATCTTCGTCGGCGAGCACGGCGTCAGTTGTCTGTCCTGCTTCACCCCGGAGCCAGTCTTCGGCTGTCCTTCAGGATACTCCGGCGAAGGCGCTCACCGTGAGCTTGCCGTCAGAAAATTCGACCGAGGCGACGGTCGGATTGGCGGAAACTCCATGTATCACGGCGACGGTCAGCACACCGACAACTTCTTTGTCACCTACCTCTGTGGTGCATCCTCTGGAAGCTGCAGTAAGAAACCTCTAACCTTGAGCGTGGTGTGTGATGTAGTGTTATCTTTGATGCTCATAGATCTGTTCATGGCGTGTGATGTAGTGTTATGTGTGATGCTCATAGATCTGTTCATGTTGTGTGAGTTAGTGTGATCATGTTCTTCTTTGTTGTCTGGACTTATGATGCTCTGCTTATTCGTACTTACCGTTAGCATGTTTAGCGCAAATTGTTTGTAGACTGTAGTGATTTTAGTGTCTCGTTCATCAATGTAGGACAATTCGATGGACAAGGCACCAAAACTACCTACTGAGATTGCTGAAAATGGTATCCCTATTCGAGTTGCGTACATGCACACACCGAGACCAATGGTGTGAGAGCCTTCCCTATCTCTGTTCGTTATGAATAGGCTTTGTGAGTTCGTCAAAGAAGGGATTATGTGTGACCACAAATTCAAAGAGGTTTACATGCAGCGTATATGCACCGATGTTCTTGAATTCACTAGAAAGCATGACACCCCAGACTCAGGTGTACAACTATATGATGAAGTGGAAGAGGAAGTGCCTCTTGTGCTTAAGTTGCAGGGTTTGGACGACGTCGAATGGTGTCTGGACACCACGTCTTTTAGGATAGAGAACGACGGGAGGATGGAGCTATCGAAGGTTGTGATGCATTGTTCAATTCATCTTTACATTTTTGAAGATTTTTCACCGCTACTTAATAGAATTTTGTTTTATCATAGAGTTACCTCGTGGATCTCCTTTCCAATCCAGTGGAGAACTATGCTTAGATGAAGATCATCTTTACCCCCAAGCCTATCATTGAGAATCATCTGTACACGACCCACTTGCTTATCCTAGCCATGGACCACCTTGTTGATAACCTGATCCAATGTTGGTTGTACACTTCCATGTGTGTCCATGATAGGAGGGAATGGCTGCTGCGCAAGAACTACATCTGAGACGGGAACCACTATCTATGAAACAACATAAGTCGTACTACTTACCCATCTTAGCTCTATGATAGTGCAGAGATGATCTGTGTGAAAAAGAACTTGTATATTTTGGGAGGTGGTGAAACATCCCCTCCATTAGCTAGGGTTGATGCAACTGTAGTCGAAGGTGCTACATAGTAGCACCTCTAGTGATGAACTTGGTGATGAACTACTTTTGTGTTATGCTTGCTTGTGTGTTGTGTATGTGTTGTGATTGTGTTGTCATTGTGATGAACTTCTTGTATGTGTGTTGTAAATATGTGATGAACTGATCGTGGGTATGCTCACCACTCCAATGTGGGAGGTTACCATAGAGACTGCACAAGCTGCAACCAAACATATGTGTTGGTATTCTTATTAGACCAATGCAACCTACCAAACATATGAGCCTGTGTTCTTCACTCATGAAAAAAGTATATGCAGGCTACCAAACGGGTGCAAAAGCTGCCTAGAGGCTGTATGATCCTGGCATTGCCCATCTCAACACCGCTGGACTAGACCGAGAAACACATGCAGGCTACCAAACGCGTCCTAAGAGTAGTAATGATTCAAACTTTCAAACTTTTCTGGTTTTAAAATACATCCAGCGAGAAGGTTATTCAAAATATTGCCATTCGTAGTACTACTAAATGGTGGACAAGGAATACTTAATATGTCCCGTCGCATTCGATAAGCTTTATTAAGATCTGACTAGCCTTCCTATATTTTATATTAGTCCTATACTACTCCATACTAGTACCCCCGTTGCTCCAATTCACACTCTATGAAGAGTAAGCACATCACATTCATAAACACATACACACATAGAGTGATGGTCCAATATTTTTTTTGTGAAGCAAGTGCACACAATATGGCTCAGAGTGCCACTACCCCATTTTCACAAAAAAATGATTTTACTGACAATTCTCAAGTTTTACTAGTTTTCAAGTAGCATATCTTATTGGTCCCACTTAGACCAAAATCCGGTCCATTTTCAACTACAATTAAGTGATAGATTGCTCCTAACAATTTACAAATTCTTTTGAAGTTTCCCACCAGAGAGGGAATATATATATCTGAAACCACAAAGAGTTCCGAAAGATTCGGCCTCTTTTTTCTATGAACTTGCATGCTCAAATTTTTGACCCGTATTTGAATAAGATCAAAGAAAATAAATAAAAGACAAAGAAATGGAAAACTTTCGCATGGCGTATTCTCATGTGCACTACTTGCCATAAAAATTGATAAACGTGTATTTTCAAACTTTTGAAAAAAATCACGTTAGATATGACCTACCATGTATGAACATTCTAGGGTTCTAAGCCGAACGACCAATTAGATCTCATGGCCACATCTACATCATAATATAGTATGTGATAATGTGCCTCTATTTGTCATGATATTGCCAACAAGTACGCTATAGGAGGATTCTCATAGCTTGTTTAGAGAGACATAGGGGAAAGGAGTCGAGTTGGGGGTACGATGTAACATAGCCTATCCAGGTTAATATCCCACGACGGCGACTAGATCCTACTCCTTCTATAAATCATTATAATGGCAATACGTCGAGTTATAGGGATTATGTGGTTTACTATGCGATATTGTGTTGTGCCCTAAATGCTCTAGTAGATTCGGCTTATGAAGGCACTAGAACCTAGGGTTATAGGGTAAAGTCCATACTGGATAGGTCATGGAGTCCTATACTAATACTAAGTAGTCTTCACGTCTTGTACTACAAGGCTACGACTTTGTATATGTCGGTACCATAGCCTCCCCTTTATCCGGCATGGGCTCCCTTTCTGAATTCCCCTAACTGGGCTGTCCAGCAGGCTATAGGCCACGCTACCAACCGTGGGCCACCCGGGTTAGCCAGAATAAGACTATGTTATAGTTATACCCATCAAGCCTATTACGAATAGTAGTCCTCGGACAAATTTGAGACCCGTGCCGTAATGTCATTGGGTATGAATTATTCGTACTAGCTAAATGCCCGTGCGTTGCCACGACCACAAAAGAATTAGGCCAGGCCAGTGCAAACCTTAGAGCCCACTCGTCTCCCTAGGTTTTTTCATGTTTAGATCCCTTCTGTCGGATTAGGTAGCTTTTTTTCCATCGGATCCTTGGCCTTCTCCCTCGCTTTCTTCTACAAGACCAGACACCTGCATCGTCCCGAGCACCTCCGAGCGTGAAATGCATCTCAGTCGGCTGCGTCGACCTCCACCAAGCATCTCGATCCCGCGTCTCTGAGCTTCCACGTTGCCGGCTCCTGTTCTCCTGTTCACCTCGATGGTGGTAGCTGCACTTCGCCGTCGTGCTCCATGGCCGTCCACCCCACCACCATCGACGGTCGCAACCACCTCACCACTCCCTGCATCATGGTTCTCCGCCGTGCTACCCCTAAGCTCCTACTCTGCCTCGTGCGATGCCAAGCTGCCTCCTCAGCTGTAGCACAGGGTCGTCGCCCTCCTCGTGATTCCACGGCTGCGCGACCCCGAGCCCGAGCAGCTCGACCACGACGTTCCTGGTCGACCATGCTCTGTCTACCCAAGGCCGCGCCCCTGGTGCCATCTGACCCACTCTGGTCGGTGCCCTGATTGGCCCCCTCATGGATGGCTCTTCCTCAATACAGCACAGGTTCCTGTGAGGGCAGAGCATTGATCGGTCGCTCATCCAGGGCAGTGGGCGTGGACGCTTTTATTTTCACCAATTCACCAAACATTATGCGTTACAATTTGCGGTGGCAAGGCTCGATAGTATTTTGCCAAGGCAAGCGTCGTACCTTCACTGAGGCCACCCAAGTCCATGGCCCAAAATTGCAAATTTTCTACCACCCTTTAGTTTTCTACATCCCATAAGCTATAAATGGCTCGTTTTGCCCTTCGCGTTACTGAACGAGAGACAGAGACACGATGAGCAGGTTCCCTGGAAGATCGGCATGGCGTGGTAGCCGGTGGGACTCTCCTTCCCTCCTCCATGCGTCCGCCCCCTCCTCCATGCTTCCGCCCCTCGTCCCCGTATGTCACCCAACGGCAAACGGCAAGCACCAGCGAATGCCGACGGCAGGACCAGCGACAAAAATTCATGTCCCAGTCCCTAAAGCGGCTGACCATCGTTGCCAACACATTCATTTTTTTTTTGAAAAAACACATTCTAACAAACAGAGGACTCAAATTTTTAGCACAACCTGCACCGTCTGAGCATTTGTCACTTCTCCATTTTAAGCTTACTACCGACATTGATGTCATTTTGGTACTGTACAATTTATTCACGGCAACTCCATGTAGCTTTTCTGCAGAAGCATTCAGAATGTTGTGCGTGTCCAAGAAGAGTCTCATGAGCGACGATCTCATTGCAGTTGCCTGACTTCTAAGTTGTAATACAAGTTCATCATAGTGTCCACAACTGCTCACCGGTCACCCAGCCCTCGCCACCATGGCAACCACCGACGATTCCACCACTTCCGGCGAGGTCTACGTCTCCTGGCCTACCTCGACTCCGAACAGCAACTCCTCGACGTGTGCCATAAAGCAATCAAACCTGAGCATACCCGCTTGCCGACTTCAGCTTGATAATGACGTCGTGGCCAGCCATCGCCGCTCGCCCGCTCCCTAGATGGCTTGCCGTTGTCCAGCTGCACCTGGAGGCGCAACCAAGTGAAGGCGGCCGGCAGGGGGCGGTGTAGGTACAAGAGTAGGGGAGCAGCGTCATGAGCTCAGATGGCCAGACGGCATACACACAAACTCCGATGGAGTTTGGAACCCTGCGAGATTGAGCCGCAAGACGCGGAAAAATCATACGCCGCGGAGAAGCCCTAGAACCAGTACCCAGGCCGCGCTTGGTCGCAGTCCGTGCAAAAGAATATGGGCTCGCATCCCCTGCCGCCATGCGCACCATGGCGAGGAGCGTCGTCCTCACCTCGACTGCCCTTCCCCGTACCACAAATCGAATTGATTTGATGTTGGATCGACGGAATCGGGGTCTCCTAACGTCGTATGCTATTCCCTGTGACCCAAATCCGCATCGCGACCTAAAATCGAAGGTGGATTTGATGTTGGATCGCAGAAATCGGGGGAGATGGGAATCAGATGAGAGACCTGATGCCTTGACGCTGCTTCTTGCCCCCGGAAGCCCCTCCCACTTCGAGGGCGAAGGCGGAGCAGCGACACGCCAAGCCGGCAGCGGGAGGGATCTTGGCACGATGCATACGGCAGCCCGCCGGTGGAGAGAAGGATTCGCTAGCTTTTTTTTCCCAGAACGAACCGTTCACTTGCGGTGGCAGGCCCTATAATTTATCTGAACTGTGAGGGGCAAAATCATCTAGGGAAAAATCGGAACCAAAAACGGTACGAACAAACCTACCTCTGTGTAAGATCTATCTATCTATCTATCTATCTATCTATCTATCTACTAATTTAAGCTCAGGTAGGTACGTCCACAGGAATTTCCGTCCGCTTTTACGTTGGACCGTTTTACCCCTTAGGGTGGTATTACGTTGCCACCGCCATGGAGTATCCCGAAAAATAGAAAAATCACGTCGTCTGTCTTCCTCTCCATCCCGAGCGCAGCTTTTCCTCCCCAATCCCACGCCCCAATCCAAAGTCGCGCCTCGGCGAGGTGTCATGGGGCCGACGCCGTCGTCGCTCGAGAGTGGCGATGGTCGTCGAGACGAGGAATCTCGATGGGTGGCGCCTCCCAATCCCACGCCCCCAATCCAGGCCGCGAGCCCGGCGAGTGTCATGGGGCCGACGCCGCTGCCGCTCGAGAGGACAATGGCGAGGGGTCGTAGGACGAGGAATCCTCGATGGGTGGCGCCCATACCACCGCCCGGCCATGGCCGGGCGGTGTCCTTTCCTCCTGCTGTGAGGTCTGGCTGGGTGCATACGCGTTGCAGCAATAGGGTCATCGTCGGAAGCTCGAGGTAGGGGTGCGCTCTCCTCGCCGCCCATCCCGTCCACTTCCCGAGAGATAGAGATGGGAGGAGGGCACCGGAGTCCACGCACTTCCGCCCAGCTTGCCGCCGTCACAGCTCACCTCCGTACCGCCTTCTTCTCTCGCATCACCGCGACAACTCGGGGTCGTGGCCTAAAGCCGGAGTTCTTCGCCGCTGTCAGCCCATTAGCGGGATACTCCCTTCTTCCCACCGAAGCTTCAAGCGCCGTCGTGGCCTGCCGCACTCGCGTGGGTACCGTGCTTCGATGTTGAGGTTGGAGGCGCCAAGGAAAGCGAGAGGAGCGACCCGCCTGGGCAGACGTACAAAGCCTGTGCCAGGCGAGTGCAAGGCAGCTGTAGGCCGGCCGTCAGGCTGTCGCGATCAGTAAGCGGAAATGATCGAGGCGTGCAGTGACCCAACCAGTGCTCGTCGTCCACTTCCGACTTCTTCCGAGGATCCAGTGAAGATAAAAAAGTCCTTGCCTTTTCTAGATCGGTTTTAGTTGAGATTTGATTTTCCCAAAGCTCCATGGCTACTCCCAATTTCTCCCGATGTGAATTGCTTCCATGGATTCATATTAATATTTTGTTTGGCACAGTATTAATATTTTGTTTTTTTGAAGGTACGACGAATTGAAGTTTTAAGCAAAAGCCAGTTTATTTAGATGTCATTTTGAACATCCTACTTAGTCTCAGAATGTACTGGATCCATAGCAATGACAACACTGAACTATAGTCCTCATTCTCGTATCCGCTTGTTCATTAATGGACCTAAAAACAGTCCCACTGGTGGTGGCGGCGCCTGGTCGCCAAAGGCGAGGGTGTGGAGAGCGACCGCTGCCCTCTTCGCTGAGGCGGCGACCGGTGGCGCGACACAAGATGGCGAGCTGCCCATCGGCTTGGGTGGCGGCGTCCGACGCGGTGGAAGGCGGGCGAAGGCATCATGGATGTGTTGTTTGCGGCTATATGGCCCGATCTGCCTGCTGGCCGCGACGGCGACGCAGCGGGGAGCATGCACGGAGGAGACGGGAGAAGCCCCGAGACGCCGCTCGGGCGAAGGCGCAAAACGGAGGCGGTTGCTCTGCTGGCTGATCTAGGCCTTGGGCTGCCGTGGCCGCACTACCGACGAGCTCAGATGGCGGGGCACGCCAAGGCGTGGTGATGGCGGCGATCGGTCTACTAGCTGTGGAAGAGATGATTGCATTCACTATTTGTGTTCGGAATCATTTTGGTTTCTCGGATTATAAGTCAATACACCGATTTATTCTGATTCGGTATAGTGAGAAGTACATCCGTTTCTTGACGGTAAACTCAATATAAATCATATGTATTGTGGTATAAGTCAGATGATAATTCATATGACATTTAATTTTAGATTAGTAGCATCGATTTTCTGAAGAAATATTTTGTATGTGTAGTTTCAGAGTTATGTGATGCATATGAGCTTTTTAGATGGTCACACGCACCGAGAGTAAAATGATCATTTCATGTTTTTCCTCCACATTTGTGATTTTGATTCGGATTCGGACGGGATCGAGGAGTTCATCCACTTGGTATTAGAGTCCCAGGCAAGATTTATGATTTTCACTATTACACGTTTAAAATTTGTGTTATGTGATTTTTGCACGGTACAAAAGACATGGTCGATCAAGAACTGAATGCCATTTCGATTCATTCAGATATGGATTTGAACATATAAAACGTTTCGTTGTTCATTTGATTTAGTGTTGCCCGTGGCAACGCACGGGCTTTGTGCTAGTATATATATATATATATAGAAGATAGATAGATAGGTGATGTTGGCAATCAGGCAGTAACATCTTGAATTCCTCCCCAAAGTACTGCAACTTCTTCTCTATCTTGATACGCAAGTCGGAGGAATGCCGGGTCTTCTCGATCATCTTCTCCTTAGTCGGACAATTCTCCAACTATCCTTCAAAGAATCTTGAGATGTGACCACTTGTCTGCATCTATCAGGATGATGGCGCAGGCCTCATCGTAGCATTTCCTCGACACACACACATGCAGAGAAGAAATGATGGGGATTTTCCCATGCATGTTATCTGAAGCTTTGGCCACGATCGTGGCGATGTGGCAAAATTACTGTGCATGTTCGACAACACATGTTACCCGCTTTTCCATCATATTCATACGCCACACGAATCTCCACACCTAGCTTATAAATAACCGAGCCAGTAAATATTTTCCATTCACCTCTCCTTTTCCTCCACTTCATCTTCTTCCTTGTGCTTGCGGCTGCTTCGAGCTCCCAAAGGAAAACCCTAAACCTCGAGCCCATCTTCATCTCCAGCCACCTCAAATGGAAAGCCCAAGCGCACCATCATACGTGGAATCGTGAGGGGCTTCCAAAGAACCTGTTTTGGTGTCCATTCCTCCACTGGGGCCCAAGATGCCGGTCGTCACTGCCACAGCGAAAGAACCCGCCGGTGGTGAGCATAAACTGGAGGAGCTGAAGTCGCTAAAGGAGTCGAAGCGAAGCGGAAGGAGGCGGTGTTGATCTTGGCTCTTTGAAGGGCTCCAGCATTAAACATTCTGAGCTCGACGACCTCGTCGTCGAAGGGCTCATGTCGGAGACAGAGGGGCTGTGGTGGTGGCTATAACTAGAGGACGAGGTGACCCTAATCCCGAAGTCGAGGAGAAGGTCTACCTGTAAGCCCACCTTGACCGCAACATATCCTTGTCGGTCTCTGACTTCTTCCTAGAGGTACATAACCACTTCCATGTCCTTCCTCACAAAGTGCCGCCAAACAATGTTCTAGTGCTTAACAACTACGCAATACTTTGTGAGGATTACCTAGGGATTAGAACTAAGTTAGATATATTTATATATTTTTCATTGTCAAGAGAGAGGTATCCATTGCCAAAGAATAGCTAGCCAGCTATGGCACCATTAGCTTTAATATCCGGCTCAACTGGAAGTTTCCCGACATCGTCGAGCACAAGTCTATCAAATTTTGGTAGATGTCGTACTTCCATGGGCCAGACATCTGTATTGAGGGCCGAGAGGCCTCCTATACCTACTTCATCAATGGAGCTACCACCGAGGTCCCCAACTATAAATCCAAAGGTCTTCTCCCCTTTGACCTAGAAGCTTCCCGCACCATAAGGCGGATTAAGTGTCGTGTCTTGATTTTCAACACTGGGGATGTGGCTTTCTTAGTTCGGCCAGGAGCGCAACATCCGATGAGCTCAGTCAACGAGCTAGACAAACACACACACAAACACACACAAATACGTGTTTTTTTTACTAGGTTCAGGTCCTCGATGTGAGGATCCCTACGTCCCACAACTATCGAATATCTGGTGGATGATCATAATTACAAGGGTTCCTTCCTCGTGAAGGATCTTTCTAAAAACTCTCCTCCTTTCTCGACCAACCTAGGCCTCCTTTTATAAAGTTAAGGGGATGCCACAAAGGTCGGCGACTGAGTGATGGTGACGAAGCAGAGTGCATGCTTACAACATGGCAAAGTGTTGCTGCTGCTATGCCGCGGGTTACTGGCCGCCTGCACCGAGCAGACTGGTGCTGGCACCCGTCCGTCAGTCAAAAACCTATCGGGGTTGGCTCTCTGCGTGCCCTTCCCCCGGGATCCTATCCGGGTATCCCCAGGTGTTACTCCATAGAACACGTGACCGATGTCCGTACCCCTTCATCTTTTATGGTTTCTTGGAGGAGATGTCCGAGGGTGTTTTCCTTGGCCGGCCTCGCCCATCCGGGTTCCTCCCCAAGAAGGCCCCTCTCGGCGAGGCCTAAGTCACGTTCCCCTCTGCCTCTCCCTCCACGCGAAGGAGTACAACTCCTCTTCTTTAATTATTGCCTAGAGATCTGCCAGGTCGAATAGCCCTGACACGGTGTCGATGTGCCTGACTTGAATTTCCCTCTGAAGGAGCGCATAACGTGTCCCATGCTGGAAGGCCCTGATAACGAGCTGTAGGGTTCGTAGCATAGAAAACAAAAAAAATTCTACCGCAAGAACGAATAAAACCAAGATCCAATCTATGGAAAAACGAAGATCTAATCTATGATATAGGTGCAACGAGATAGATGAGAACTAACCCTCGAAGATCCAAAGCCTTAACGAGATCTAATCTCGTGGTTGATGAAGAAGATCCTTTTGGTGTTGCGATTCGGCATCATTTCCGCACCCGATCACACGTGCGGAGTCAATGAAGACCTTACTTTCCCTGTTCCAGCGGGCAATAGAGGTAGTAGATCCCCTCGTAATCCCAACAGCACGACGACGTGGTGGTGGAGGAGGAGGATAATTTCTAGAGGGCTTCGCCTAAGCCAGCGCATGAAGGAGGAGGGAGGAAAGGTGGCAGCTAGGGTTTTGGAATTGGGCAAGGAGGATGGCCACCCCTCTCCTCTATTTATAGAGGGAGGGTGGGACTAGGGTTTTCCCCGTTGGACCACCTCCTCCTAGGGCCGACGCAAGGGGAGGGGGGAGAAAACTTCCCCCCAAGTCTATCCCCTATTTTCAAGGGATTTGATCTTATCCCTAGGGGCTTGGCCAGCTAGGCTTCTTGGGCCTGGTGTGGCTAGCCCATGGGGCCCCGTAGCATTCCCTCAGCCCATGTGTCCCCTCCCGGGGTGGTGGGCACACTGGTGGCCCTCTAGAACCATCTAGAAGTTCCAGCCAAAACACCAAAAACTTTTCCAAACCCCGGAAGATGACTTCCATTATATGAATCTTATTATCCGAACCATTTAGGACCTCCTCGTGATGTCCTGGATCCCATTCAAGACTCCGAACAACATTCGGTCTCCAACTCACATCCCATATCTACTTTAAACAACATCAAACCTTAAGTGTGTCACCATATAGTTCGCGAACTATGCAGACATGATCGAGACACCTCTCCGATCAATAACCAATAGCGTGACCTAGAGATCCATAATGGCTCCCACATATTCAACGATGAATTCATGATCGAAAGAACCATTAACATATGGTACCAATTCCCTTTGTCGCGCGATACTCTACTTATCCGAGGTTCGATCGATCATCGGTATCTCCATACCTAGTTCAACCTCGTTACCGATAAGTACTCTTTACTCGTATCGTAATATGACATCCCTTGTGACCTAGTCACATGCTTGCAAGCCAATTGGATGACATTCCACTGAGAGGGCCTAGAGTATATCTATCCATCATTTGGATGGACAAATCCCATTCTTGATCCATGCGCTTCAAATCATACTTTCAGAATACCCAATGCCACCTTTATAACCACCCAGTTACAAAGTGGCATTTGATGTCATCAAAGCACTCATCCGGTGTTGGTGATTAACAGGATCTCATGTTCGAAGGATTATGTTACTATGTATTTGAAAGCTTGTAGCAAAATGAACTTAATGACTTGATCTTATGCTATGCTTACTATGGATGTGTGTCCATAACATCATTCTCCTAATGATATAATATTGTTATTAATAACATCCAATGTTCATGATCAGGAAACCATGATCATCTATTAGTCAACAAGCTAGCTTAACAAGAGGCTTACAAGGGACTCTTTTATGTTTACAAAACACACAAGTATCAATGTTTCCTATTAATACAATTATAACATGGGATGCAAACATTTATCATAAACATAAAGATATAATAATAACCACTTTATTATTGCCTCTTGGGCATATCTCCAACAATCTCCCACTTACACTAGAGTCAATTATCTAGATTACATGATAATATATCTAACACCCATGGCGTTCTGGTGTTCGTCATGTTTTGCTCTAGGGAGAGGTTTATTCAACAGATCTGCCACATTCAGATCTGTGTATACTTTGCAAATCTTTATGTCACCATCTTGGACATAGTCGCGAATAGAATGAAAATTTAGCTTGATGTGCTTCAGCTTCTTGTGTGACCTTGGCTCCTATGCATTAGCTATGGCACCCATGTTGTCACAATAGATGGCTATTGGGTCCAACGCACTAGGAACCACACCAAGCTCAGTAATGAACTCCTTCATCCATATCGCTTCCTGTGCAGCCTCTGAAGCAGCTATGTATTCTGATTTAGTTGAAGATTTTGCCACAACTCTTTGCTTGACACTCCTCCAGCTCACTGTTGCACCATTCAAAATAAATACGTATCGAGACTATGACTTTGAGTCATCCGGATCGGTGTTCCAACTAGCATCGGTGTAACTATTTACAACGAGCTCTTGGTCACCTCCATAAGAAAGAACCATATCCTTAGTCCACTTCAAGTACTTAGGATATTTTTGACCGCTGTCCAGTGTTCCATTCAAGGATCACTTTGATATATGTTGTTCAAACTAACAACATGTGCGATAGCCGGTCTCGTACACATCATGGAATACATGATAGAACCTATGGCCAAGGCATAGGGTATTTTGCTCATCCTTTCTCTTTCTTCTGCCGTAGCTAGAATTTGAGTCTTACTCAAGGTATTACCTAGCAACATGGGAAGAACCCTTTCTTGATTTCTCACATTCTAAACCTCTTTAGAACATTGTCCAGGTATGTACTATGTGAAAGCCCTATTAAGCGTCTTGATCTATCTCTATAAATCTTGATGCCTAAAATGTATGCTGCTTCACCAAGATCCTTCATTGAAAAACTATTATTCAAATAGCCTTTGACACTTTCAAGAAGTTCTATATCATTACCAATCAACAATATGTCATCCACATATAGTACCAAGAATGCTACAGAGCTCCCACTCACTTTCTTGTAAATACAAGCTTCTCCAAAAGTTTGTATAAATCAAAAAAAATTATCACCTTATCAAAATGTTGATTCCAGCCCCGGGATGCTTGCTTTAGTCCATAAATGGAGCGTTGAAGTTTGCATACCTTGTCATCATATTTACGATCAACAAAACCCTCGGGTTGTACCATATACAACTCTTCCTCAATGTCACCATTAAGGAACACCGTTTTGACATCCATCTGCCAAATCTCATAATCGAAAAATGCAGCGATTGCCAACAAAATCCTCACAGACTTTAGCTTCGCTACTGGTGAGAAGGTCTCATCGTAGTAAACTCCTTGAATTTATCGGAACCCTTTCGGAAAAGTCAAGATTTATAGAGAGTAACATTTCCACCAGCGTCTGTTTTCCTTTTGAAAATCCATTTGTTCTCGACAGCCTTGCGGCCATATGGTAGGTCCACCAAAGTCTATACTTGGTTTTTGTACATGGACCCAATTTCAGATTTCATGGCTTCTTGCCATTTTTGGAATCTGGGCTCATCATTGCTTCCTCATACGTCGCAGGGTCGTCAGTGTTGTCCACCAACATGACATTCAAGACAAGTTCATACCAATCAGGAGTGGTACGAACCCTCGTTGACCTGCGATGTTCAGAAGCAACTTCGTTCAAAGTTTCATGATCATCATCATTAGCTTTCTCTCTTATTGGTGCAGGCGGCACAGAAACATCTTCCGGTGTTGTTCTGCTCTCAAATCTGAGAGAATGTTCAACAACCTCGTCGAGTTCTACTTTCCTTCCAGTCACATCTTTCGAGAGAAAATCCTTTTCAAGAAAGGATCCATTCTTGGCAACGAAAACTTTGCCTTCGGATCTATGATAGAAGGTATACCCAATTTTTTCTTTAGGGTATCCTATGAATACACATTTTTCCGCTTTGGGTTCCATCTTGTCAGGCTGTAACTTCTTTACATAAGCTTCGCAGCCCCAAAATTTAAGGAACAACAAGTTAGGTTTCTTTGCAAACCACAATTCATACAATGTCGTTTCAACGGATTTATATGGTGCCCTATTTAAAGTGAATGCGGCTGTATCTAATGCATAACCCCAAAATTATAACGGTAAATCTATAAGAGACATCATAGACTGAACCATATCTAAGAGAGTTCGATTACGATGTTCGGACACACGATTGTGTTGTGGTGTTCCCGGCAGTGTCAACTGTGAAAGTATTCCGCATTTCTTTAAATGCATGCCAAACTCGTAACTCAGATATTCACCTCTATGATCAGAACGCATAAACTTAATCTTTTTGTTACGCTGATTTTCTACTTCATTTCGGAATTCCTCAAACTTCTCGAAAGTTTCAGATTTATGTTTCATAAAATAGATATACCCATATCTACTCAAGTCATCCATGAAAGTAAGAACATAGCGATATCCACCACGCGATGCTACACTCATTAGACCACATTCAACGGTATGTATTATTTTTAGTAAGTCTATAGCTCGCTCCATTATCCCAGAGAATGGAGTCTTAGTCATTTTCCCATTAGACATTCTTCACATATTTCAAGTGATTCGAGAAGTCCATCGGAATGGAGTTTCTTCATGCGCTTCACTCCAATGTGACCAAGACGACAGTGCCACATGTATGTGCAATTATCGTTCAATTTTATTCGCTTGGCATCTATGTTATGAACATGTGTATCATTACTATCGAGATTCAATAAGAATAAACCATTCATCTGAGGTGCATGACCATAAAAGATATTACTCATATAAATAGAACAACCATTATTCTCAGACTTAAATGAATAACCGTCTTGCAATAAACAAGATGTGAATATAATGTTCATGCTTAACGTAGGCACCAAATAAAAACTATTCATATTTAAAACTAATCCCGAAGGTATATGAATAGGGAGCATGCCGACGACGATCACATCAACCTTGGATCCATTTCCAACGCGCATAGTCACCTCGTCTCTTGCTAGTATTTTTTTATTCTGCAGTTCCTGTTTCGAGTTACAAATATGAGCAATTGAACCAGTATCAAATACCCAGGCACTACTACAATTACTAGTAAGATACACATCAATAGCATGTATATCAAATATACCTTTCTTGTTGATGTTGACGTTCTTCAGATCTACTAGGTACTTAGGGGCAATTGCGCTTCTAGTGCCCATCACCCTTGCTATAAAAGCACACATAATTAGGATTAGGGCCAACCTTGGGCTTCTTAGGAGGTGCAGCAGATTTCTTGCCGCCCTTCCTGAAGTTTCCCGTAGGCTTTCCCTACTTCTTGAAATCGGTGGTCTTATTGACCATCAACACTTGGTGCTCTTTCTTAATTTCCACTTCAGCAGTTTTCAACATCGAGAAGAGTCCAGGCAACATCTTATTCATGCACTGCATGTTGTAGTTCATCACAAAGTTCTTGTAACTAGGTGGCAGTGATTGGAGGACACGATGAATCCCCAACGCATTAGGAATCATTATTCCCAAATCTTGGAGTTTGTTTGCATGCCCAAACATTTTGAGCACGTGCTCTCTAACGGAGCTACCTTCTTCCATCTTGCAGTTAAAGAACTTCTCAGAGGCTTCATAGCTTTCGAAGTCCGCATGAGTTTTAAATATCATTTTGAGCTCATTGATATATCACAAGGGTCGTGGTTCTCAAAGCACTTCTGAAGCTCTGATTCTAGACCATACAGGATGTCACACTAAACTGTAGAGTAATGATTCTTCCGAGTGAGGTAAACATTTTAACCTCATCGGTAGAATCCTCTACAGGTGGGTCACCTAGGCGGTGCATCGAGCACATAGGTCAAATGACCCGCATTGATGACAATCCTCATGTTACGGAACCATACCATAAAGTTGCTTCGATTGTTTTTCAGATTTTCTTTATCTAGGAATGTATTAAAGTTGATGGATGGGGTCGCCATGATCTACAACATATTTGAAAAGAATTTATACTAAGTTTATGATAAATTGAGTTCAAACTTAATTCTTAAATTAACTAGGTGAAATCCCACTCAAAACAACATCCCTCATGTTTCCTTAGTGATTACACGAACCAAATCCACTACACCAAGTCTGATCTTCACGAGAGAAGATGTAGCTTCAAAGGCAAACAATCAACATGTTTATCATATCATTCATATGACTCATGCTTTACCTTTCGGTATTCCGTGTGTCGAGGCCATGTCTATACATGCTAGGATCGTTTAGTTTAACCTTAGTATCCGCATGTGCAAATCTGGCTTGCACCCGTTGTATGCACACGTAGAATCTATAGCACTTGATCATCACGTGATGCTTCAAAACGACGAGTCTTAGAAACGTTGTCTACTAAGGAAGAACACTTATTACTTGAAATTTAGTGAGAGGGATCATCTTATAGTGCTACCGTCGCGATCTAAGCAATATAAGATGCATAAAGGATTAACATCACATGCAATTCATAATATGTGATATGATATGGCCTTTCTTATTATGCCTTTGATCTCCATCTCCAAAGCACGGACATGATCTCCATCATCACCAGCATGGCGTCAAGGTCAGTGGCGCCGCTTCATGGTTGTCCATCACTAATAGCAACTACTACAACTACTTGGAATAAAGCTATTACATGATGAATAAACACACATGTCTTAAAAAATTTAAAGACAACCATTAGGATCCTTCCGGTTGCCATAATACAATAACGATCATATCATACATCAAATATATTCACAATCTCATCATGGCCATAACACATCACATGCCCCTGCAAAAACAAGTTAAACGCCTCTAATTTTCTTTGCATATTTTATGTGGCTTGGGGCTTTCAAATAAGAACTGTTCTTACCTACGAACAAGAACCACAATGCTGATACAAGTGTTGTCAGGTGTAGATTGTAAATTATATCTTAACTATGGTGGGAGAGACAGACACCCGCAAAACCACTTGTGCAATACAAGTTGCACGTCAAGCGTGGAGCGAGTTTCATGTGCGCTGACATGTAAGGTTAGCCTGGGCCGCTTCATCCCACCATCCCGCAAGATTTAAAGTACACGAAAAGCAAACAACAACAACAACATCAACACCCACAAAACCATTGTGTTCTACTCATGCAACAAATCTACGCATAGACATGGCTCTAATACCACTGTAGGGTTCATAACATAGAAAACAAAAATTTTCTACCGCAAGAATGAATAAAACCAAGATCCAATCTATGGAAAAACCAAGATCTAATCTATGAGATAGGTGCAACAAGATAGATGAGAACTAACCCTAGAAGATCCAAAGCCTTAACGACATCTAATCTCGTGGTTGATGAAGACGATCCTTCCGGTGCTGTGATCCGTTAGCACTTCCGCACTCGGTCACACGTACGGAGTCGATGAAGACCTTCCTCTCCCTGTTCCAGTGGGCAGCGGAGGTAGTAGATCCCCTTGGAATCCCAGCAACACGGTGGCATGGTGGTGGTGGAGGAGGAGAATTCCTGCAGGGCTTCGCCTAACTTGGCGCAGGAAGAAGGAGGAGGGAGGAAAGGTGGTGGCTAGGGTTTGGGAATTGGGAAAGGGGGTTGGCCACCCCTCTCCTATATTTATAGAGGGAGGGTGCAGCTAGGGTTTACCCCCTTGGCTCACCTCCTCCTAGGGCCTGTGCAAGGGAAGGGGGGAAGAAAACTCCCCCCAAGTCTATCCCCTATTTTCAAGGGATTTGATCTTATCCCTAGGGGGCTTCGCCAGCTGGGCTTCTTGGGCCTGGTACGGCTGGACCATGGGCCTCGCAACATTCCCTTAGCCCATGTGACCCCTCCCGGGGTGGAAGGCCCACTGGTGGCCCTCTAGAACTTTCTAGAAGCTCCGGTCAAAACACCGAAAACTTTTCCGAACCTCGGAAGATGACTTACATTATATGAATCTTATTCTCCGGACCATTCTGGACCTCCTCGTGATGTCTTGTATCCTATCTTAAACTCCGAACAACATTCGGTCTCCAACTCACATTCCATATCTACTTTAAACAATATCGAACCTTAAGTGTGTCACACTACGGTTCGCGAACTATGCAGACATGATCGAGACACCTCTCCGATAAATAATCAATAGCGGGACCTGGAGATCTATAATGGCTCCCACATATTCAAGATGACTTCGTGATCAAAAGAACCATTAACATATGATACCGATTCCTTTTGTCGCGCGATACTCTACTTAACCGAGGTTCGATCATCGGTATCTCCATACCTAGTTCAACCTAGTTACCGATTAGTACTCTTTACTCATACCGTGATATGACATCCCTTGTTGACGAGGTTTAATCTCGTCAATGCCCATTGTTATGGACTTGGGTTTTGGAGAAGATGGGGATCTTTGGAGATCGGAGCAGTTAGCAAACAAGCAACACGGGACACGAGGTTTACCCAGGTTTAGGCCCCCTGAGGGAAAACCCTACTCCTGCTTGTCTGCTCTTGATTACGGCGGAACCGGTGATTACAGGGGTGCGCAGATGCAATCTGGCGTGGATGTGCGTATGCGAAAGTATGAGAGAGAGATCTAGGTCATGCCCTCTTGGCCTTTATATAGACTTAGGAAGGTCCTGTGCAGATCTAGTCGGTTCTGAGTTCTAGGGTTTACCCCTTTGAATTTCCTATCTACTCTAGTCTTGCTCTCCAAGGATCCGAAGGCGTCATGGGCCTTGGCCACCCGAAAGTCTTCATGGGCTGGCGTATATTTGCCGTGGGACTTCCTTGGGCTGGACCAGGTATACTGAGATCATGTACCCACGGGGTATAACCATGTCAGTAGCCCCCAAGTGTTCAGTCGAATCGTAGATTCGGCTGAGGACTCTTCAATCCTTCGGGTGCAACTCTGTCTTTTAAGAGAATGTGTAGGTATTGTTGATACGTGTGCCTGACTCTCCCGACGGATCAGGGTCAGTTAACTATCTTAGGACAAAACAACACGATCTTCTTCAGGTTCGAGTCCCTCAACTCGAACCCGGAACATATGCTGGCGTAATTCGACTCAGGACGCGGAGGACTTATAGGAGTGGACTTCCAGTGAATTTAATTTATGTACCCAACGCGTCCGTTGGGATTTTTCATCGCGCCTGTTGGGACGGGTTTATCTGAAAGCCTTGATCATGTGCGTTGTGCCATCAGATGATATCTGTAGGTCTTATCTTTGCGTCGCAGACACAACATCCGAATTTTATCACCATGGAGGTGTTTCGGGTAGCCAAGGAGAATGCTACTCACTTAGCGTTTAATTGGTGCAGAGTTGCCGAAAAGTTTTTGCATACTGATCCGAAGGATCGCAGTCGAAATTTTATAGGGTGCGCGACCAGCGCTCCCTATGGGAATAGCCCCCGAGTGTCTGTTCGAGTCGTAGACTCGAGCGGAGACTTTAATTCAGCCGTTGTTCAAAGGTCAGTCCAGGGACAAATTTTTCGGATGCTTAAATCCATCCTCCCTATGGGAGTAGCCCCCGAGTCCGTAGTGGAGTCGTAGACTCAACGTAGGACTCGAAGAAATAGTTCAGTGCTGTAACGTGTTGTTCATTCTTCAGGTGCGTGGCCAGCGCTCCCGATAGGAGTAGCCCCCGAGTAATTATTCGAATCGTAGATTCGAGTGAGTACTCTTAGCTTTGAAGCCGAAGAAAATTGTGACTGTTGCTAGTATAGCTTTTGATGACGTTAGTGCTGATGATCGATGACCTCAAGCGTCTGCTGCGCCAGAGATGACTTGACTGGACGAACATGGGTCCCACTTTCTGACCTTGAATTGACCGGTCACGCGCGGCGTGGAGATAATTATGGCGTCACCTCGATTTCCACGCGTAGTGGACGGCGTGTTAGCGACGGTTCGTTGCGATGCTGACACGTGTATGGCCAGATCCTGTCGTTGGCGTTAGGTCTTCTCGATGGACGGTTGTCGTGCATCGTCTTCGTCTTTATAATCATTGGGGGAAAACATTAGTCTGATTTCACCGTAGCCATTCTTGTTTTACTGCTCCCTTGTTCTCTGAGAGTTCTTGCTGCGTGCTGGAATATCCTCGGACATTTCCTTCTTCCATCCTACGTCCTCGCCGCCGGCGTCGAAGTACCGTAATGGGAAAACCAAAGAAGTCCTCCTCTGCAGTTGGTACCAGCGCTGCTGGAGGGAAGAAGAGTGCTGCCGCTACCCGTGTCACCGATGGTGGATGGCGGCGATCGGAGACGCGGGAGAGGGATATCCGCAAGCTTCGTGAGCGGGGCTTGATCCCGCAGGATAGGGAGGCCGTAAAACTCCCAGGCAACGAGGTAATCCCCCGTCCCCCCGCTGGGTTTCGGATTATGTTTCTCGCCTTCATTATTCGCGGCTTTTCCTTCCTAGTCCACGATTTCCTTCGTGGACTGCTTTTTCTTTACGGTGTCCAATTGCATCATCTTTCCCCCAATTCTCTTCTTCACATTGCTTGTTTTATCACTTTCTGCGAGTGTTGGATCGGTATCGAGCCGCACTTTGGCCTCTTTCGGAAACTCTATTCCGTGAAGAGGCAATCTGGTTCGGATGGTGTTTATCCCATTGGGGGTTGCATCATCTCCCTCAAACCCAATCTGCTTTTCTTTTCTTTTTCCATGTACGAATCTGTCCAGTACTGGCGGAGGCGATGGTTTTATATCCGCGACTCCACAGTGGCTGGACAGGGTTTTGGTCTTGCTCCTTTCGACCCCTCCCAAAAGATCGAGCCTAAGAGGTCCTGGAAAAACCAGATCTTGAATGGCGAGGTAGCGGAGATAGAGGCTCTCTATCATCGATTGGAGGTGTTGGAGATATGCCCAAGAGGCAATAATAAAGTGGTTATTATCATATCTTCACACTTATGATAAATGTTTACATACCATGCTATAATTGTATTAACCGGAAACATTAATACTTGTGTGATTTGTAAACTAAAATAAGAGTCCCTAGTAAAGCCTCTTGTTAAACTAGCTTGTTGGTTAATATATGATCATGGTTTCCTGATCATGAACATAGAGATGTTATTAACAACAGGATCATATCATTAGGAGAATGATGTGATGGACATACTCCTATAGATAAGCGTAGCATAAAGATCAAGTCATTTCAATAGTTCAATTGCTATATGCTTTCTGATACATAGTAACCTAATTCCTTCGACCATGAGATCATGCATATCACCTTTCCGATGGATGCTTTGATGTCATCAAACACCACACCGTAATGGTGGCTATAAAGGTGGCATTGAGTGTTGAAAGTATTGGTTGAAACACATGGATCAAGAGTGGGATTTGTCCATCCATATGACGGATTTATATACTCTGGGCCCTCTCGGTGAAATGTCATCCAATTAGCTTGCAAGCATGTGAATGGCTCACAAGGGATCACATATCACGGGAACGAGAAAAGAGTACTTATCAGTAACGAGGTTGAACTAGGTATGAGAGATACCGACGATCATAACCTCGGATAAGTAAACTATCGTGAGACAAAGGGAAATTGGTATCGTATGTAAGTGGTTCATTCGATCACAAAGTAATCGTAGAAATATGTGGGAGCCATATGAATTTCCAGATTCCTCTATTGGTTATTGATCGGAGTGTCTCGATCATGTCCGCATAATTCACGAACCGGGAGACACACTTAAGGATTCGACGTTGTTTGAGTAGTTATGGTATTATGAGAAAGAGACCGAATGTTGTTCGAGTCTCGATGGGATCCGGATATCACGAGGTGATCCGTTATGGTCCGTAGAATAAGATTCATATAAGGAAAGTTCCGTTTGAGTTCGGGAATGATTCCGTGTTTTCATCGGGAATGTTCTAGAAGGTTCGGAATGTCCCACTCGGAGGAAGGGTACATGAATGTGTCATTACATATTGGGATGATTGAATCATGTACTAAGTGTTCTAGCTGTTCCAAATAAAGGATTAAATTGAATCCTAAATTGAAAAGTCAAATAGCAAGTTTGAAAAGTCAAACGGCTAAAATTGGAAAGAGGGAAAGAGGAAGGTGTGGAACGAGTTGGGGAGGAGTCCTCCTCCAACCGGGCGGCCCACCTCCAAGGCAGTTGGGAGGGACTCCTCTCCTCCCCATGGCCACGGCCCCTCCACCTATATAAGGAGGAGGGCATGGCTCCTCTAGACACACACAAGTTCCTATCCTCTAAACCTAAACCCTAGCCACAGCCTCCGGTTTAGAGCCGTTTTGGTTTAGAGCTTCTAATTGCCCTAGATTTCGGTTTAGAGCCTTCTAATTGGTGTGTCTAATCCCTAGACCACTAAAGCCTCTCTCATACTCCACCATACTCGCTCCGGCTTAAGGCGACGCCCTGCGAGATCTCCCCTCTACTTCACCACGCCTGCCAGTTCGGAATCGCGAGGAGAGTGCTACAACCTCCGCCACCGGAACAAGGGAGAGGAAGGTCTTCGTCAGTACCGAACGTGTGACCGATCGGGAGCGCCTGGGAACGTGGCGCCGGAAGGATCGTCTACGCGATCTTGAGATCGGAAAGAGTACGACTACATCACCCACGAGAATCTGCTCTCGTTAACCGCTTTGGAATCTTCGAGGGTAAGTTATTCCATCGACTCGTTGCTACAATCTAGTAGATAGATCTTGGCTTGTCTGTTTGTATGCGATAGAATTTTTTTGTTTTCCTTGCTACGAACCCCTACAGTGGTATCAGAGCCAGGTTTATATGTAGATCTGTTGCACGAGTAGAACACAATGGTCATTGTGGGCGTTGATGCTTTTATTGTCAATTGCTTCTTGTGTACTTTGCATCTTGCGGTATGTTGGGATGAAGCGGCCCGGGCTAACCTTACATGACATCGTTCATGAGACTTGCTCCACGCTCGACATGCAACTTGTATTGCATAAGTGGCTTTATGGGTGCTTTCTCTTAGCATAGTTAAGATCCAATTTACAACGGGTGATTAACAATACTAGTATCAATGTTGTGGTTCATGTTCGTAAGTTAGAACGACACTTATTAACAGCCCCAAACCACGTAAAACATGCAAAGAAAGTAGAGGCGTCTAACTTTGTTTTGCGGTGTCAAGTGATTTGATATGGCCATAATTGTGATTATATATGATGTATGCAATGTTCCTTATTGTAAGTCGCAACGCGGAGCCATATGGTTGTCTTTAATTTCATTAAGACCCGCGTGTCTATTCAAAGTAGTTGTAATAGTTGAAGCCGGTGGACGACAACCATGAAGTGGCGCCATTGACCTTGATGCAATGCCGGTAATGATGGAGATCATGTTCGTGCTTGAAGATGGTGATCGGAAGCACAAAGAAGAAAGGCCATATCATATCACATATTATGAATTGCATGTGATGTTAATCCTTTATGCATCTTGTATTGCTTAGTAGACGACGGTAGCATTATAAGATGATCCCTCAAGCACACAATTTCAAGTTCCTAAGTGTTCACCCTTAGTATGCACCGTTGCTAAAGCTTGTTGTTTCGAAGCACCACGTGATGATCGGGTGTGTTAGATTCCACAAGTGTATACAACGTAAGCAAGCCAGATTTGCTTATGCGGAAGCTAAAGTTTGATCTTGACGAGCCTAGCATGTACAGACATGGCCTCAGGAACACGGATTACCGAAAGTTAGAGCATGAGTCATATAGTAGATATGATGAACATGTTGATTGTTCGCCATTGAAGCTATATCAAATCCCGTGATGATCGGTTTTGATGTGGTGGATTTGGTTCGTGTGATCACTAAAACAATGTGAGGGATATTGTTTTGAGTGGGAGTTCACCTAGATTAATTTAATTATTAATTAGAACTCAATTTATCATAAACTAAATCAAAGTGAATTTGCATAGTTGTTGTAGTCATTGGCATCCGTTTACCACCTTGCGCTTAGTTATAATTGAGATGATAGAACTATAGAATTTCGGTTAGTTACTTTACGAAATGGTATCGTATTGTTTTGAAGTGTTAATCTAAAGTTTAAAAGTCCTATTGCAAACTTTCAGTAAGTTCCGGTTACTCCATGAAGTTTAATAATTAGTATGAAATCAAGAGTAACGATTCCAAGTGTTAGTATATAAGTATCATGTTTGTCTCCATGATTCTTGATATTCAAAGGATTCTCTTAATATCAAGGTTATCTAGGATCTGAAAGAGTTGTTTCAGAAACCATGATGTATGGAAGATACTGTGATATCTGAAACGAAGTTTTGGTTACAACATGATAGAGTATAATATGGCAAAGTTCATGTTCTCATATTTTGATGAGAATTTGCAAAAGGTTGGAGACACTTGTTGTCCTAATACTCCAAAAGGTTTTGGATAGCAACATTATACTCATAATTCATCATTATAAGCTAAAAGTAGCTTGATCATGGACGATTCCATGATAAGGGTGAATATTTGATGTAGGTAAAATGTTTACTACACCAAGAGATTACTAAAGAAAGGAATTTGAAAGAACACCAAACATTTGATGATGGTGATCTACTTCAAAGTGCAAGTCCAAAGACATTGGTATTTAACTATACACGCTTTGGACTATATGTCATATGTATGACTCAACTATTGATGTTGATAGATTCTTTCAAACAAGAAAAAGGAAATATTGAAAGAAAATCTCATAAGTATATGGCAGAAAGGAAAAGACTAGAATTGTTCAGCTTAAGTATATAGATGATATACATGTTATGGCTATATTCTTTGCTTATTAAACAATGTGGTTCTCAAGTATTTGATACTGAATTTGTTGGTGTGAATCGTCATACGAAACAACACAATTCATGAACTACAATGGCCTAAGTAACTAGCAAAAGAATATGTGATGATGTTCATCGAGAACAAATAAAGGGTTATTGTGTTGCTCGTTAAACATCAAAGCTTGCCTTCAAAGATTTGTTTTATCAGGTATTATGAGAACAAAAGGGTTGTTCAAATAATTGCCGTAATCCATAAAAGATGGATTCGCAAATCTCGTTGGAGACATCACATCCATAAAACTAGTGCTAAAGATGTCGAAAGACAAATTGATTGAAAGATCACTTAGGAAGTGACATCGCTTAAATTATCTCGAAAGAAAACATGAAGAAACTCCATGTGGATGGAATTTTGGAGTCTTTTGATTTTTGATCAAATGACACTTGTGAAACTTTCCTAGAGACAATTGAAACTTCGTTCATAGGCCAAAAGGGAACAAAATACTAGCTTATTGGAATTTGTACATATTGTTGTACGAAGTCCATTATGTGTAGTCAAGAGCGATGGATTTTAACTTCATTTGCTTTTTCCGAAATTTTGAGTGAATATATGAATATTTACTTAATAAGGATGAAGTATGAAACATTTGAAAAGTTCAAAGACTTTCAAGATGAAGTGCAAAATCATTGTAACAAGAATATAAATAGTTTATGATAAGAGCATAAAGGAAGATATTTGAATTACAAGTTTAGCATAATACCTAAGATTTAAGGAATCGTTCCGTGGATTTGCATTTTCCCGAAATACCATAAGAGTATGGAGCGTTCGAGATATGTAATTAAAACCTTGTTTGACATGGTAAGATCGAAGGTGTAATTCATAAAACTGCCATTGTATTTTAAAGATTAAAAGCTTTAGAGATTACCGTTTTCCACTGAAAAGAGCTCCATCATAATCCGCTGAAATGACACCATATAAAGTTATGGTTTGGGATAAAACCCAAGTTGTCCTTTCTTAAACATTGGTATGCTATGCATAAGAAAAGATGTGTGCAACCAAAGTCGGATGAACCTGTCTTTGTATAACTGTTAAGTATTCCTCCATAAACACCGGAGACAAAAGTGTTTGTTGCTTAGAACGTCAAGTTTCTTTGAGAAGGAATTTTTCGTGAAAAGTTAAGTGGGAGGACAATAGAACTTTGATAAGGTTAAAAGAACCTTAGCTATATGTGCAAAGTTAGCACCTTGAAAAGTGTTCCGGAGTTAGCAAACAATGCTCATGGCTCGCGTACTTCAAAGGTTGTGGTCACGGAGATCTAAGTTCCTATTGAAACAAGTAGGTCAGATGAACAATCAAATACCAAGATTTGAGAGTTAAATCATAATTTGACAATAATGATCCGACTACGTGCAAAGAAGCGATGATGAGCCCTGACTCAAAATGGCTTGAAGCCATAAAATCCGTGATAGTTCCATACACGAAATCAAGTTTTGAACTTGAAGGACCCTCGAGAAAGGTGTAAGACCTTACAGTTGTGTCTGGATCTATAAAGAAATAGACATGGGTGTTTTACATCTATGAAATAGTCGACATGTTGGGAAAGAGTTCACAAAATGTTCAAAGGTTGACTATGACAAGATTTGATCTTTCATAGTGATATTTAGTCTAGACGGATTAATGTAGCAATCACTACATATAATTTGTTATATGGTAGTTGAATAAACAAAACAAGTTCTTCTAATAGAATCGTTACCTAGGACATGTGCATAACACGGTCCATAGGGTTTTGTTAATTCAAAGGATGCTAAAAGCATATGCAAACTTCAATAGTTAAAGTGAGCATCATGAGTTGGAATCTTCACGTGATGAAACTGTTAAAGGAGTTTAAAAGTTCATTAGAGACGATGAAGATGCTTGCATTTGCAAGAAATTAAGTGGGAGCGCTAAGACATGTTTCTAATACATTATGTGGAAGACATATTGTTGATTGGAAATAATGTATCTTTTATTAACACATATTAAGAATTTCATCCCGATGAAAGACTTAGGCAAAACCAAAATATTTGGCATCAATAGATGCTAATATGGTTGTGCCAGAAGTACATAGACAAGATATTGAATGAGTTCAATATAGAAACTACAAGAGAGGTTCTTATCGCACAGAAAAGATTGAATGAGTTCAATGTTGATGATATATTCAAGTGTATTGACATTTGGTAAAGTGAAACAAATAATCAAGTATAGATTGATACTTGATGTATGAAATCACAAAGAGTATTTATATCAATCATACTGTGATATGTACAAATCCAGATATGTCCTATGCTCTAAATATTGTGAGCATATACCAGAATGATTCGTAAGATGATCATTGGACAATAGTAAGGATATTCTTATGATCATTTGGAAGAACTAAGAGTATAATATTTGTAGAAGTGACAAATAGATGGTTAGTTCATTGTAAAAGTACTACATTGATACTAGCTTTGTCAAAGTACAAATTAAGTTTATCTCAATCTAAACTAAGGGTGGCACAATATAATGGAAAGTGAGTTCCATAATGGATTTGGATGAGTTCCAAAGTTAAGACATTGTGACAGATACTACAACAAAAGGCTAAGTATATGACTGCTATTTTAGCAGCAAAAAGAGGGCATTTGTGTCAAGTAGTTTGTTATCAAACTAGGTGTAGTTCACAGTGGGATAATACTATGAAGATATATTGTGCGACAATATTATCAACATGTTTTAACCCCAAAGAGCTAAAGGTCACACCGAAAGACCAAATTTATACAAAGCCATCTCATTAGAGAATGAGTGATGCGTAGAGACGCAAAGACATGCAATTACACACGGACACGAAGTGTCAGATCCGGAGATCAGTTGACCACTAGCAATCGTGTACATACAACACCGTAAACCATAGGTGTTGAATACACAAAGGTTTGAAACTAGATTATTGACTCTAGTGCAAGTGGGAGACTGTTGGAGATATGCCCAAGAGGCAATAATAAAGTGGTTATTATCATATCTTCACACTTATGATAAATGTTTACATACCATGCTATAATTGTATTAACCGGAAACATTAATACTTGTGTTATTTGTAAACTAAAATAAGAGTCCCTAGTAAAGCCTCTTGTTAAACTAGCTTGTTGGTTAATATATGATCATGGTTTCACGATCATGAACATAGAGATGTTATTAACAACAGGATCATATCATTAGGAGAATGATGTGATGGACATACTCCTATAGATAAGCGTAGCATAAAGATCAAGTCATTTCAATAGTTCAATTGCTATATGCTTTCTGATACATAGTAACCTAATTCCTTCGACCATGAGATCATGCATATCACCTTTTCCGGATGGATGCTTTGATGTCATCAAACACCACACCGTAACAGGGTGGCTATAAAGGTGGCATTGAGTGTTCAGAAAGTATTGGTTGAAACACATGGATCAAGAGTGGGATTTGTCCATCCATATGACGGATTTATATACTCTGGGCCCTCTCGGTGAAATGTCATCCAATTAGCTTGCAAGCATGTGAATGGCTCACAAGGGATCACATATCACGGGAACGAGAAAAGAGTACTTATCAGTAACGAGGTTGAACTAGGTATGCAGAGATACCGACGATCATAACCTCAGATAAGTAAACTATCGTGAGACAAAGGGAAATTGGTATCGTATGTAAGTGGTTCATTCGATCACAAAGTAATCGTAGAAATATGTGGGAGCCATATGAATTTCCAGATTCCTCTATTGGTTATTGATCGGAGAAGTGTCTCGATCATGTCCGCATAATTCACGAACCGCAGGGAGACACACTTAAGGATTCGACGTTGTTTGAGTAGTTATGGTATTATGAGAAAGAGACCGAATGTTGTTCGGAGTCTCGGATGGGATCCGGGATATCACGAGGTGATCCGTTATGGTCCGTAGAATAAGATTCATATAAGGAAAGTTCCGTTTCGGAGTTCGGGAATGATTCCGGTGTTTTCATCGGGAATGTTCTAGAAGGTTCCGGAATGTCCGGCACTCCGGAGGGGAAGGGGTACATGAATGTGTCATTGCATATTGGGATGATTGCATCATGTACTAAGTGTTCTCGCTGTTCCAAATAAAGGATTAAATTGAATCCTAAATTGAAAAGTCAAATAGCAAGTTTGAAAAGTCAAACGGCTAAAATTGGAAAGAGGGAAAGAGGAAGGTGTGGGAAACCGAGTTGGGGAGGAGTTCCCTCCTCCAACCGGCGGCCCACCTCCAAGACGAGTTGGGGAGGGACTCCTCTCCCTCCCCATGGCGCGCCGGCCCCTCCACCTATATAAGGAGGGGCATGGCTCCCTCCTCTAGACACACAAGTTCCTATCCTCTAAACCTAAACCCTAGCCACAGCCTCCGGTTTAGAGCCGTTTTGGTTTAGAGCTTCTAATTGCCCTAGATTTCGGTTTAGAGCCTTCTAATTGGTGTGTCTAATCCCTAGACCACTAAAGCCTCTCTCATACTCCACCATACTCGCTCCGGCTTAAGGCGAAGCCCTGCGAGATCTCCCCTCTACTTCCTGCACATCACGCGGCTTTAATCGCGAGAGAGTGCTACAACCTCCGTCGCTTTGGAACAAGGAGAGGAAGGTCTTCGTCGAAAATCCGAACGTGTGACCGATCAAGGGAGCGCTGCCGAACGGAAGGATCGTCTACGATCTTGAGATCGGAAAGAGTACGACTACATCACCCACGAGAATCTGCTCTCGTTAACCGCTTTGGAATCTTCGAGGTAAGTTATTCCATCGACTCGTTGCTACAATCTAGTAGATAGATCTTGGCTTGTCTGTTTGTATGCGATAGAATTTTTGTTTTCCTTGCTACGAACCCCTACGGGTATCGAGCCGTTTATATGTAGATCATTGCAGAGTAGAACACAATGGTCATTGTGGGCGTTGATGCTTTATTGTCAATTGCTTCTTGTGTACTTTGCATCTTGCGGTATGTTGGGATGAAGCGGCCGGCTAACCTTACATGACATCGTTCATGAGACTTGCTCCACGCTCGACATGCAACTTGTATTGCATAAGTGGCTTTATGGGTGCTGCTTTCTCCTAGCATAGTTAAGATCCAATTTACAACGGGTGATTAACAATACTAGTATCAATGTTGTGGTTCATGTTCGAAGTTAGAACGACACTTATTAACAGCCCCAAACCACGTAAAACATGCAAAGAAAGTAGAGGCGTCTAACTTTGTTTTGCAGGGTGTGCGATGATTTGATATGGCCATAATTGTGATTATATATGATGTATGCAATGTTCCTTATTGTAAGTCGCAACCGCGTGAGCCATATGGTTGTCTTTAATTTCTGTTAAGACCCGCGTGTCTATTCAAAGTAGTTGTAATAGTTGAAGCCGGTGGACGACAACCATGGAGCAACGTCATTGACCTTGATGCAATGCCGGTAATGATGGAGATCATGTTCGTGCTTGAAGATGGTGATCGGAAGCACAAAGAAGAAAGGCCATATCATATCACATATTATGAATTGCATGTGATGTTAATCCTTTATGCATCTTGTATTGCTTAGTAGACGACGGTAGCATTATAAGATGATCCCTCAATCACACAATTTCAAGTTCCTAAGTGTTCACCCTTAGTATGCACCGTTGCTAAAGCTTGTTGTTTCGAAGCACCACGTGATGATCGGGTGTGTTAGATTCCACAAGTGTATACAACGTAAGCAAGCCAGATTTGCTTATGCGGAAGCTAAGGTTTGATCTTGACGAGCCTAGCATGTACAGACATGGCCTCAGGAACACGGATTACCGAAAGTTAGAGCATGAGTCATATAGTAGATATGATGAACATGTTGATTGTTCGCCATTGAAGCTATATCAAATCCCGTGATGATCGGTTTTGATGTGGTGGATTTGGTTCGTGTGATCACTAAAACAATGTGAGGGATATTGTTTTGAGTGGGAGTTCACCTAGATTAATTTAATTATTAATTAGAACTCAATTTATCATAAACTAAATCAAAGTGAATTTGCATAGTTGTTGTAGTCATTGGCATCCGTTTACCACCTTGCGCTTAGTTATAATTGAGATGATAGAACTATAGAATTCCGGTTAGTTACTTTACGAAATGGTATCGTATTGTTTTGAAGTGTTAATCTAAAGTTTAAAAGTCCTATTGCAAACTTTCAGTAAGTTCCGGTTACTCCATGAAGTTTAATAATTAGTATGAAATCAAGAGTAACGATTCCAAGTGTTAGTATATAAGTATCATGTTTGTCTCCATGATTCTTGATATTCAAAGGATTCTCTTAATATCAAGGTTATCTAGGATCTGAAAGAGTTGTTTCAGAAACCATGATGTATGGAAGATACTGTGATATCTGAAACGAAGTTTTGGTTACAACATGATAGAGTATAATATGGCAAAGTTCATGTTCTCATATTTTGATGAGAATTTGCAAAAGGTTGGAGACACTTGTTGTCCTAATACTCCAAAAGGTTTTGGATAGCAACATTATACTCATAATTCATCATTATAAGCTAAAAGTAGCTTGATCATGGACGATTCCATGATAAGGGTGAATATTTGATGTAGGTAAAATGTTTACTACACCAAGAGATTACTAAAGAAAGGAATTTGAAAGAACACCAAACATTTGATGATGGTGATCTACTAAAGTGCAAGTCCAAAGACATTGGTATTTAACTATACACGCTTTGGACTATATGTCATATGTATGACTCCACTATTGATGTTGATAGATTCTTTCAAATGTAAAAGGAAATATTGAAAGAAAATCTCATAAGTATATGGCGTAAAGAAAAGACTAGAATTGTTCAGCTTAAGTATATAGATGATATACATGTTATGGCTATATTCTTTGCTTATTAAACAATGTGGTTCTCAAGTATTTGATACTGAATTTGTTGGTGTGAATCGTCATACAAAACAACACAATTCATGAACTACAATGGCCTAAGTAACTAGCAAAGAATATGTGATGATGTTCATCGAGAACAAATAAAGGGTTATTGTGTTGCTCGTTAAACATCAAAGCTTGCCTTCAAAGATTTGTTTTATCAGGTATTATGAGAACAAAAGGGTTGTTCAAATAATTGCCGTAATCCATAAAAGATGGATTCGCAAATCTCGTTGGAGACATCACATCCATAAAACTAGTGCTAAAGATGTCGAAAGACAAATTGATTGAAAGATCACTTAGGAAGTGACATCGCCGTTTAAATTATACTGGAAAGAAAACATGAAGAAACTCCATGTGGATGGAATTTTGGAGTCTTTTGATTTTTGATCAAATGACACTTGTGAAACTTTCCTAGAGACAATTGAAACTTCGTTCATAGGCCAAAAGGGAACAAAATACTAGCTTATTGGAATTTGTACATATTGTTGTACTAAGTCCATTATGTGTCAAGAGCGATTGATTTTAACTTCATTTGCTTTTTCCGAAATTTTGAGTGAATATATGAATATTTACTTAATAAGGATGAAGTATGAAACATTTGAAAAGTTCAAAGACTTTCAAGATGAAGTGCAAAATCATTGTAACAAGAATATAAATAGTTTATGATAAGAGCATAAAGGAAGATATTTGAATTACAAGTTTAGCATAATACCTAAGATTTAAGGAATCGTTCCGTGGATTTGCATTTTCCCGAAATACCATAAGAGTATGGAGCGTTCGAGATATGTAATTAAAACCTTGTTTGACATGGTAAGATCGAAGGTGTAATTCATAAAACTGCCATTGTATTTTAAAGATTAAAAGCTTTAGAGATTACCGTTTTCCACTGAAAAGAGCTCCATCATAATCCGCTGAAATGACACCATATAAAGTTATGGTTTGGGATAAAACCCAAGTTGTCCTTTTCTTAAACATTGGTATGCTATGCATAAGAAAAGATGTGTGCAACCAAAGTCGGATGAACTTTGTCTTTGTATAATCATAAGTATTCCTCCATAAACACCGAGACAAAAGTGTTTGTTGCTTAGAACGTCAAGTTTCTTTGAGAAGGAATTTTTCGTGAAAAGTTAAGTGGAGGACAATAGAACTTTGATAAGGTTAAAGAACCTTAGCTATATGTGCAAAGTTGCGCAAATAAAAGTGTTAGGAGTTAGCAAACAATGCTCATGGCTCGCGTACTTCAAAGGTTGTGGTCACGGAGATCTAAGTTCCTATTGAAACAAGTAGGTCAGATGAACAATCAAATACCAAGATTTGAGAGTTAAATCATAATTTGACAATAATGATCCGACTACGTGCAAAGAAGCGATGATGAGCCCTGACTCCGTCAAATGGCTTGAAGCCATAAAATCCGTGATAGTTCCATACACGAGAAATCAAGTTTTGAACTTGAAGGACCCTCGAGAAAGGTGTAAGACCTTACAGTTGTGTCTGGATCTATAAAGAAATAGACATGGGTGTTTTACATCTATGAAATAGTCGACATGTTGGGAAAGAGTTCACAAAATGTTCAAAGGTTGACTATGACAAGATTTGATCTTTCATAGTGATATTTAGTCTAGACGGATTAATGTAGCAATCACTACATATAATTTGTTATATGGTAGTTGAATAAACAAAACAAGTTCTTCTAATAGAATCGTTACCTAGGACATGTGCATAACACGGTCCATAGGGTTTTGTTAATTCAAAGGATGCTAAAAGCATATGCAAACTTCAATAGTTAAAGTGAGCATCGCGGAGTTGGAATCTTCACTGTGATGAAACTGTTAAAGGAGTTTAAAAGTTCATTAGAGACGATGAAGATGCTTGCATTTGCAAGAAATTAAGTGAGAGCGCTAAGACATGTTTCTAATACATTATGTGGAAGACATATTGTTGATTGGAAATAATGTATCTTTTATTAACACATATTAAGAATTTCATCCCGATGAAAGACTTAGGCAAAACCAAAATATTTGGCATCAATAGATGCTAATATGGTTGTGCCAGAAGTACATAGACAAGATATTGAATGAGTTCAATATAGAAACTACAAGAGAGGTTCTTATCGCACAGAAAAGATTGAATGAGTTCAATGTTGATGATATATTCAAGTGTATTGACATTTGGTAAAGTGAAACAAATAATCAAGTATAGATTGATACTTGATGTATGAAATCACAAAGAGTATTTATATCAATCATACTGTGATATGTACAAATCCAGATATGTCCTATGCTCTAAATATTGTGAGCATATACCAGAATGATTCGTAAGATGATCATTGGACAATAGTAAGGATATTCTTATGATCATTTGGAAGAACTAAGAGTATAATATTTGTAGAAGTGACAAATAGATGGTTAGTTCATTGTAAAAGTACTACATTGATACTAGCTTTGTCACAAAGTACAAATTAAGTTTATCTCAATCTAAACTAAGGGTGGCACAATATAATGGAAAGTGAGTTCCATAATGGATTTGGATGAGTTCCAAAGTTAAGACATTGTGACAGATACTACAACAAAAGGCTAAGTATGACCGCTATTTTAGCGAAAAGAGGGCATTTTGTCAAGTAGTTTGTTATCAAACTAGGTGTAGTTCACAGTGGGATAATACTATGAAGATATATTGTGCGACGACAATATTATCAACATGTTTTAACCCCAAAGAGCTAAAGGTCACAGAAAGACCAAATTTATACAAAGCCATCTCATTAGAGAATGAGTGATGCGTAGAGACGCAAAGACATGCAATTACACACGGACACGGAAGTGTCGATCCGAGATCGATTGACCACTAGCAATCGTGTACATACAACACCGTAAACCATAGGTGTTGAATACACAAAGGTTTGAAACTAGATTATTGACTCTAGTGCAAGTGGGAGACTGTTGGAGATATGCCCAAGAGGCAATAATAAAGTGGTTATTATCATATCTTCACACTTATGATAAATGTTTACATACCATGCTATAATTGTATTAACCTAAACATTAATACTTGTGTTATTTGTAAACTAAAATAAGAGTCCCTAGTAAAGCCTCTTGTTAAACTAGCTTGTTGGTTAATATATGATCATGGTTTCGATCATGAACATAGAGATGTTATTAACAGGATCATATCATTAGGAGAATGATGTGATGGACATACTCCTATAGATAAGCGTAGCATAAAGATCAAGTCATTTCAATAGTTCAATTGCTATATGCTTTCTGATACATAGTAACCTAATTCCTTCGACCATGAGATCAGGCATATCACCTTTTCCGGATGGATGCTTTGATGTCATCAAACACCACACCGTAATGGGGTGGCTATAAAGGTGGCATTGAGTGTTGAAAGTATTGGTTGAAACACATGGATCAAGAGTGGGATTTGTCCATCCATATGACGGATTTATATACTCTGGGCCCTCTCGGTGAAATGTCATCCAATTAGCTTGCAAGCATGTGACTGGCTCACAAGGGATCACATATCACGGGAACGAGAAAAGAGTACTTATCGAACGAGGTTGAACTAGGTATGCGGAGATACCGGCGATCATAACCTCGGATAAGTAAACTATCGTGAGACAAAGGGAAATTGGTATCGTATGTAAGTGGTTCATTCGATCACAAAGTAATCGAGAAATATGTGGGAGCCATATGAATTTCATTCCTCTATTGGTTATTGATCGGAGAAGTGTCTCGATCATGTACGCATAATTCACGAACCGCAGGAGACACACTTAAGGATTCGACGTTGTTTGAGTAGTTATGGTATTATGAGAAAGAGACCGAATGTTGTTGAGTCTCGATGGGTTCCGGATATCACGAGGTGATCCGGAATGGTCCGAGAATAAGATTCATATAAGGAAAGTTCCGCTTTGAGTTCGGGAATGATTAGGTGTTTTCATCGAATGTTATAGAAGGTTCGAATGTCCCAAGCACCGAGGGAAGGGTACATGAATGTGTCATTGCATATTGGGATGATTTCATCATGTACTAAGTGTTCTCGCTGTTCCAAATAAAGGATTAAATTGAATCCTAAATTGAAAAGTCAAATAGCAAGTTTGAAAAGTCAAGCGGCTAAAATTGGAAAGAGGAAAGAGGAAGGTGGGAAACCGAGTTGGGAGGAGTTCCTCCTCCAACCGGTGCCCACCTCCAAGCCGAGTTGGGAGGGACTCTCTCCTCCCATGGCCTTGACCCCTCCACCTATATGAGGAGGGGCAGGGCTCCCTCCTCTAGACACACAAGTTCCTATCCTCTAAACCTAAACCCTAGCCACAGCCTCCGGTTTAGAGCCGTTTTGGTTTAGAGCTTATAATTGCCCTAGCTTTCGGTTTAGAGCCTTCTAATTGGTGTGTCTAATCCCTAGACCACTAAAGCCTCTCTCATACTCCACCATACTCGCTCCGGCTTAAGGCGAAGCCTGCGAGATCTCCCTCTACTTCCTGTACCACTTTAGGAATCGCGAGGAGAGTGCTACAACCTCCATTTTCTTTGGAACAAGGGATAGGAAGGTCTTCGTCGAGTACCAAACGTGTGACCGATCAAGGAGCGCTAACGGATGGCCGAAGGATCGTCTACGCGATCTTGAGATCGGAAAGAGTACGACTACATCACCCACGAGAATCTGCTCTCGTTAACCGCTTTGGAATCTTCGAGGGTAAGTTATTCCATCGACTCGTTGCTACAATCTATTAGATAGATCTTGGCTTGTCTGTTTGTATGCGATAGAATTTTTTTGTTTTCCTTGCTACGAACCCCTACAGGAGGATCTCCAGTTGATTCCGGAGAAGGAAGTGAACGGTGTGGATATCATCCGCACTTTTCTTGAGCGTCGGGTGCAGCCACTCTAGGCTAGGGCGCACCCGATGTTCCTTTATGCTGGCCGCCGTGATCCGACTAGGGTTTTGGCTGACAAATTCTCCTAGGGAGATATCGACAGGGCCCTTCGTTCGCTGCTGAAGTTCAAGGCTGGAGAGGATATCCCGGGGAAGTCGCTGACTTCTTCGTTTTCTTCGCTTCTGCTCCACAAAGGATCCGTGCGTAAGCGCTATTTTTGACTGCATTGTGTTTGCACTTGTTTGCTAACAATTTTTCTTCTCTTGTGCAGGACTTCAAAGTACCGGGCATGTCGCCTCCATTACCCGAAGTATTTCTGGATGCTCCAGATAATGAGGTGGTGGATTCCATGTCTGAGATGCCATCGGCGCGATCTCCGGCTGAAGAGGCCAACAAGTCGAGCGAGGACCACACTCGCAAGCGGACACGGAGCTCCAGCGAGTCTTCGGATGCCTCGACTCCTACGACTCCTAGGAATCCGCTGTGTCTTGAACGTCACAGTGATGGGCATGGAGGCTCTTCCTCTCCGATTCCTGCTGTTCCCGTGCGGGTTGTGGCACCGCATTCGCCGGCGAAGCGGAAGAAGGAAGAAAAGAAGGAAGAGAAGAAAGAGGAGAAGAAAGTCCGGAGGACCCCTCCTGTCTTCGACCTGAGTGAGCTTTACTCATAAATTTCTTTAGTGCTGCACTGCTTTTACTTGCCTGTTTACTTTGTACTTGTGCTAATTTGTCCTTGTGCAGCCACTCCTCCAACGACTCCTCCAGTGATGGTGCTCGGGAGATGACGGGGGAGTCGAAAATCGCGTTTCCTCCTCCTCAGACGGTGGCTACCTCTGAAGGCGCTGCTCCAGACCCTTCTCCGCAGGAGGTTCAGGTGGTTGCGCCTCAGAAGGCTGCAAGCGGACCTTCGGAGTCGCCATCGGATCATGTGAGTAGTTCTGCTTCCTGCCACGGGGGAAGCCCCCGAGCATCTGTAAATGAGTTTTGTTGTTTGTTCTTCCTTCGGGTCTCGGGGGAGCCCCCGAGTGCTTTCGTGTGTAGTTTGCTTCTGCTCTTTCTTTTGGGCGTAGCCCCCGAGTCCTTATTTTGACTAGTAGGTCTTTTTTCTGCAGCTTTTTGTGCAGGATGCCAAACGACTGGTGCAGCAGCACCTGGCGCTGGAGGCCAGCCTCAAACAGCTTCAAGGTGCTTGTATGCCTTGGTCTTTGCTTCTTATTGTATTCTTGTCCTGTTATCTGACGTTTGTATTATTTGAACGTAGAGGAGCATAACACCTCCCTTCGTGAGATTGATGCTCTCAAAAAGAGCCTCGGTCAAGCGGAGAAGAAGGCCGAGGTCGCTGTGCGAAGAGCGCCGAGCTGGAGCCATCGCGGCTGAGGCTAAGGAGCGCCTGTAGCAGGAGGCCACGTACCGCGAGGAGCAGCTTGCCACCGCCACGGTTTCGCGTGAGAGAGAGGTGGCCGGCAAGCTTATGGAGGCTGCCAAGGCTGTCTCGGATGAGTATCTTCACCTGCCTCTTTTGATTTCCTTGTCTTTCTTTTGCGGTGCTGTCGTTCATTCTTCTTCCTTGTTGTCTTAGATGCTATAGGCATCGAGTTTGATCGCGATGCTCTGGAGCACGGGAGTGCTCTGGATGATGCTGCTGCGGTGGTCGAAAATTGCTGCAGCACCGTCGTCATCTCGCTTGCCAAGGCCAAGGAGGTCCTTGGGCGCTTCTACAAGGAGATTGTCCCCAAGGGTGCGGCCCTTGATGATGTTGATGCTCTGGCGGAGGCACTGTCAGCCGAAGCACCTGTGGCGTACAAGCGCAAGCAAAAGGGCATTGGCGCATCCGTCAGGCTAGCAATGGCCTTGGCGGATGGAGAGGAGCTGGACCTTCCCCAGGTCACTTCCCGGATGCCGACGACTGCTGATGGATCCGAGGTAGCCTTCGCTACCTATGCTACTCGCTGTAAGCGTTATGGGTCGAAGCTGATTGATCTGCTGGACGAGTACGCGCTACGGCAGCAGGGGAGGCCAAGGCGAGGCAATCCGGCTCCGAGGCTACTCAGGGTGCCGCGTCTTAGGCGTTGTAGCTGTAGGATAGTTGTAGTCTATTTTGTTGTAATTATTTTGATGAACAAATCCTTGTGCCACGTAGTGGCTTTTGATGCACTTAATGAATTTGTTGAGTTATGTGCTCCTTCGTCTGCGTGTTCATGTCTTTGCCTTCTGCTGATCTAGGGTCCTTCGTGTTGATCCGTTGACACCTCGCAGCAGCAGGCTGCCATCTTTGGATGATTCGTCGCAGCTTGCGTTTCTTCGAGACCGTGTTCGTAGTCTCGAGAAAGAGTTGCTTGGGGTGCGTGGCCATGCGGACATTTGGAAGTCCAAGACGGATCGTGGTGCTGCCAGAGAGGAGTACTTGATGGCGGAATTGCTTCGATTATCCCAGCAGCTTCAGTGTAAGTTTTTCGAGCTGTTGCCCATTTGTTTGGATGCGCCTGCTGGCATTGCATCTTACTTTTGTGCATGTATTGCAGGTCCTAACCTTGCTCCAAGGGAGGAGAAGGAGCGTGTTGTTGTTCGGGTCAATTGCTTGACTCAACAGGACATGGAAGCCGGCGGGTTCTTCTGGATGGATCGTGACCGTGCCATGGTCCTTGCGACAGTGCAAGATCGCGTTCACCAAGTATCGCGGGTGCTTCATCAGGTGCAGACTTCACTCGCGTTGGTTCTGCATGTGATGTTTCCGCTAGATGCTGCACCTTCAACCCTCTCTGGTCTTCTGTCGAAGTTTCAGAATGTGCATCATGTCAAGGAATTGGTGCGGCAGCAGCTCGTCGCAGGGGTGAAGGCTGCGCTGTCCCTTGTTAGGCTGCATCATCCTGATGTAGATCTGTCCGCTGTGGCGGCTGGGCCGCCCCTTCGGCCGGATGGTGGTGAGTGGGATATGCGTCCGCATTATGCTGCTGTAAGGCAGTATGCCGAAGAGATCGTAGATCTGTTTGAGCAGCGTGCTCAGGTTATTCTTCAGAGTAGGTAGTACCTGTAAAAGAGATAGATGTAAAATTTGTATATATTTGACTGGGCGTGTTTTGCCCTTTGTTATAAAGGTTTGGTTGTTGTTTGAGCACGTAGTGCTTTGTTCGCATACGTGTCCTTTTCGTTAGCCTGACGTGGTCAGCTACTCAGGTGTACACGTGTTATCCCCAGTCGATGAAATCGTGAGGTGGGGGGAGCCCCCGAGTGCGTTTGTAGCATGGAGTAAAAGTGCGAATAGAAAACAAAATTTTGGGGCGAGACACTTAGCTTTATTTATATCGTAATGGAGGAGGTATATTGTTCGGTTGAGTAGCCTTGGCTGAATAGCCTTATTGAAAGTAAAGGGGTAGGTAGCTAGGGGTAGAATCGTCGCAGCTGTGTGACGTTCCATGGGTTGGAGTATGAGACTCCAGACTCCACGTGCTTGAGGCGATATGCGCCACCTAGGATGACTTCGGTGACGATGTAGGGTCCTTCCCATGGTGAATCGAATTTCTTCGGTCGCTCTTGCTTAAGTCGCAAGATGAGGTCTCCTTCGACGAAGGACCTTGGGCGCAGCTTGTGGTAGTTATGAGACTCGCTAGTACACACCGATCGAGCCGCTGCTATGTCTCGTGTTTCGTCGAGTGTGTCGGGCGTCTTCGAGCAGCCGTGGATTCGCTTTGCTATAGCGACGACCCGGGGCCTGGTGGCGTATTGCCGGTAGCACGGCCCGTGCACCATGATGAACGGCGTGTAACCGGTGGAGCTGTTTGGCGTGGTATGCAGGCTCCATAGGACGAGGGTAGCTCTTTCGTCCGAGCTCCCGAGTCGCTTGAGTGGGCTCATGAGGCGCTTCTTGATGCTGCCGATTAGGCTGGCTTTCCACCTGCCCGTTCGTTTGCGGGTGCGCCACAGAGGCGTATGTGATGTTGATTCCGAGGCCTTCGCAGAAGTCTTGGAATTATTTGGAGATGAAGTTCGATCCATTGTCGGTGATGATGCTATGCGGTACGCCAAACCTGTAGACGATGGATTCAAAGAACTTGACGGCAGTCTTGCCCTTTTGGTTAGTGACCGGCATTGCTTCGATCCACTTGGTGAATTTGTCGACTGCGACCAGGAGGTAGACGTGCCCCCCTTTCGAGGACCTTGGCAGTTTTCCGATCATGTCGAGGCCCCATTGGGCGAAGGGCCAGACCAAAGGTATGGGCCTGAGCTCTGACCCGGGTGCGTGTGGTTTGTCGGCGAACCTTTGGCACTCTTTGCATCTTCGGACGATGTCTTTTGCGTCGTTCATGGCCGTTGGCCAGTAGAATCTAGCTCGTAGAGCTTTGGCAACAAGGGAGCGATTGCTTGCGTGATGGACGCAGATGCCCTCGTGGATGTCTTGAAGTATGGTTTTCCCGTCACCGATGGTGACGCACCTTTGTAGTACACCCGAAATGCTGCTTTTGTACAACTCACCATTGATGATGGTGAAGGCTTTTGACCGGCGAGATATGCGCCGGGCATCTGTCGGGCTATCAGGTAGTTCTCCCTCTACCAAGTACTGGAGGTACGGTCGTGTCCAAGTTTCTTCGACTGCCATGACCTGCATCAGGTTGACCGTGGCGACCTCTGTGTCCAGTTTTTTGGGTCCTTCATGACCTTCGGGTAGCGTAGCCCCCGAGTGTTCTGCTTCTTTGGGTGATCCCTTGGGGAATTTCCGCTTGATGGATGGCACGCAGATCTGTTCGAGGAACACACTTGGTGGCACCGTTGCGCAGGTGGAGCCGATGTTGGCGAGTCTATCGGCCTCCTCGTTGCTTTCTCTTCCAACGTGCCGAATATCGCAGCTGTTGATGGGGATACGCCTACTGGGGTATACTCAGCGGGACGTTTCCGACTGGCCCAAGGGCTGGCGAGTGGGCCTGCAGAACGGCGAGTGGATCAAAGCCCAGCAAGGTACCAAGCGATCGGAAGTCAAGGCCCGTAGTAGATAGGCCCCGGACTAGGTTAAACGACATCAAGTCAGAATCAATCGGTTGAGATATGTAAACCCTAGGGAGGTGAGCCTATATAAACCTCCCTAGGGTGAGTAGAGACACGCCTCATACACCAAGCGACTACGCCCTAGCCGCCGAGCCCATTGTAAACACCTCCATAATACAATCTAGCAGAGTAGGTCTTTACCTCGGGGCCGAACCTGGGTAAAACTCGTGTCTTTGCCCTCATCTCGACCGCAGATGGCTGGCCGCCTTGCCCTCGTTCTACTACCGCCGACAGATCTCGCCGTGACCATTCCCACGGCGCTGGCGCCCACCGTGCCTGGCCGGTCGCCGGTGTTCGGGCGAGATCCAATCTGCCCATCAACGAGACGGTCGCCACCGTCGCATGATAGCGATCGGGCGAGATGCTCCAGATCTTGCCGAGCAGCTACGCCCCGGGCGCGACCCGTCCACGACAAGTGATCCGTAATCGGCACGATCAGCTCTTCGCCGGCCTCACCGACGCCATCGTCTGAGGACTCGGCTCGCATCCGCGAAGTCGCCACCACGCGATCGGCTCTCCGAGAGCCAGTTCGCACGATCCACCGCCTCCGAAAGTACAACTCGCCCACAAAGAACGCGGCGGGAACTCAGCGGACGCAGAAGATGCGGCCTCACCGACGACGCCGACTGGGCGACCCCGGCCACTCGGATCCATCGCCGCTTCTTCCGTGGGCTCCATCGCCCAGTCTCCAACGCGAAGACTTCGAGACCCTTCCATCCTCGGAATCTTCGACCGACCGGTCGAAGAATTCACGACCGGCGAGCCAGCCATGCCGCTTACATGGCCACCGGCACCGATCCGCCGGAGGATCCTTTCTCCACCCCAATCCCTCCTAACGCCACGGCAACGGAGGTCGAGGAACTCCGCTTGAAACTGGCGGAGGCGGTACGCAAGGAGCAGGCCGAGCGCGAGAAATTCCGCCGAGCAGTGACGCCAGAGGCGTCACGCTACCACCAGCAGCCGGATCAGGTCACGCTTGAACCCCACCGCTCAGGGCGCTCGAACTTCGACGATTTAAAACGACCCGCCCGATAGCCGAGCGCGCGACCGCGAGAACGCGCCACCAGAGGAAGCGCCGGCCCCGCCAGATCAACGGCGATGGGTGCCCCACCACCACCCAACCGCACCTCCTGTGACCAGCCGGATAGTTGTCTCTCACGGGAGCGAGACGCAAACGGCCTCCCATCGTTTCCACCCCGATGGACAACCTCGTGGCAGGCCGAAAGCAGCCGATAGCATCACGGCCACCGCGACGGCGCTACGATCCAAGACGTCAAGGCCTCGCCAAGGCCGTGGAGCAGCAAAGAGCGGGCGCCGACTGCAAGGTCGAGTATACTGCGTTCCACGGAAGCAGCGCCTCTAGCGGCGCCAGCCGGCAAACACCCTCAACTGCCCGCCACCAGAGCCACTGCAGCTCACACCGACCGCCAACGCCGCACTCTCCACCAACGATCCCAGTGCGACCAACTTCGCCGCTAACGGACAACCCATCGACGCCCGCACCCACATCATCAACAACCAAAGCGGCGCCACACGCCAGCCGACGACTTGCGCACACCCTAACTAATCCGCGATGGCGAGCCCATGGGGTCGCCACCGACTCGGGCCTAAGTGCTTCGACCAATGATCCGAGGCGAGAAGTACCCGCCAAACTTCAAGGCGCCAAAGGAGATAGAAAATACGACTGTGACGACCGCTAGCCGGGCTTGACACATACCTCATGGCAATGGGGATCGCGGGTCACACCGACCTACCGCCGCCTTACCTCCCATCGATGATGGAGGGACGGCAGGCAAGGATCAACACGCCCCCGTGATGCGATCGACCGGAGGAAATGCGAGACGCCGTCAGCACTTCGAGTGCTCCTACACCCGCGCCACCACCATCGAGGACCGGAACGAGCGTCCAGGACCTCGCGAGTCGACCAAGAATCGGGTCCAACGGTGGCAAGAGCTCGCATAACGCGGTCGGCATCCACCCGACACCGCGATCCATTGCTTCAAGACCTCGTGCCGCCACGAGCCTCTAGTCGCCAAGCTCAAGCGACACGCCCGCACACTCGACAACATCCCCGACCTCGAGATCGCCAAACGGCACGCCGAGGAGGATCCAAACCAGGAAATCGACGACGAGTCGAGGGCAACGCCAAGACGGCGGCAACGACGGCGGACGCCGAACCGATTTACGCATAGCGCCTCACGCAAGCGCCGAACGACGGGCGAGTCGACTTCGTCGCCAACGCTGGGCACGCACAACGCGAGCCCAAAAGCTACCGCCGCGACGGAGGGCAACGGCGCGATGGCGGCAATTACAAGAACAAGCCAAGGTTCGATCCCGCGGCCCTCCTTAACCAACCATGTGCGTTCCACAACAGGGAAGGAAAGCCCGCAACGCACACCACCGCCGACTGCCACACCCTCAGGGAAATCGAGAAGGCACGGCACGCGCGGGAGGACACCGACAACGACCCGCCAAATGGCGGAAAATTCTGCAAAGTAGCCGGCTCGCTCCACACCTTCACAGCTTCAACACGGCGAGAAGAAGGTCATCGCCGCCATCGCCGCCAACGCGGTGGCCCAAACAGACGCCCCGCCTCGAACTGGTCGGAACAGCCCATCACCGAGCCGCAAGACCACTCGCCACACATCGAGTACCCAGACGAGTCGCCTGGTGGTCAAGCCCAAGGTTGGCAACCACTGGCTCCCCAAGACACCGATGGACGGCGGCCCATCAACATCCTCTACCGACACCTTCAGCGGCTGCGGTTCCCGCAATCGATGATCGAGACAACCCACACCACGCTCCACGGCATCGCCCCCGGTCGGAAGGCGATCCGATCGGCAAAGTCACGCTGCACCACTTTCGCACCGCAAACTTCCGCACCGAGCGGATCGTCTCGAGCTGGTGCCCTTCGACAGCCCTTACCATCGCGCCTGGGCGCCAGCGTTGCTAAATTCATGGCAGCGCCCACCACGCTGCATAATGCAATGAAGCTCCCGCCGGCGGGCGTATCACCATCAACGGCGACCCCGACATGGCCGCCGAATGCGAGGCCAAAGGAGCCGAACTCGCCGACGCTGTCATCGCGGCAGAAACTAATCACGCCGACGAGCTCGCCAAATACGCGAGCGGGGTCAACAATGACGATCCCACAATACTCAAGAAGCCCAACTCAGAGGGCACAAACACCTCAACCTTTGAGGCCACGACGCACACCCGCACCGTCGAGCTGGTCCCAGGCGACCCCAGCCAGACGGTGACGATTGGGACATGCATGAGCCTAGCATAGGAAGGCGCGCTCATCGAGTTCCTTCGTGAGAATAGGGACATCTTCGCATGGAAACCCTCCGACATGCCAGGTGTCCCTAGGGAGCTCGCTGAGCACAAACTAAACGCCGACCCCAAAGTGCGACCTGTCAAGCAGTCGCTACGGCCCTTCAATGAAGAACGCCGTCGAGCAATCGGCGAGGAAGTGCAGCGTCTACTCGCTGCCGGCTTCATCCGGCCAATCAAATACTCCAAGTGGCTGGCAAACCCAGTCCTGGTCGAGAAGAAAAACGGGACCTGGAGAATGTGTATCGACTACACAAACCTGAACAGCGCCCAAAGGAGTAGTTTCTCCCGCGATCGATCGATAATCGATTCAACCGCTGGTTCGAGTCGCTATGTTTCCTCGACGCCTACTCCGGTACAACCAGATCAAAATGGCTGTCGAGGATGAGGAGAAGACGGCATTCATCACGCCATTCGGAGCCTTCTGCTACACCGCCATGACCTTCGGCCTCAAAAACGCCAGGGCAACCTACCAGCGGTGCATGCAAGAATGCCTCGCAAGCCAAATTGGCCGCAACATCCACGCTTACATCGACGACGCGGTCGTGAAATCCGCCGCCAAGGCGACCTACCACGACCCAGCGGAGACCTTCGCCAATCTGCGGAGGTACAAGATAAAGCTCAACCCAGGCAAGTGCACCTTCGTGTACCCGGACAACTATCGGGTATGTCGCTCCAAACGAGGGATCGAGGCTAACCCAACGAAGATCGACACGATCGCCGCCGGCAAACCCGAGTTCGCGTGACGCCCGTGCTGGCCGGGCGTAGCGTTTCGCCGCTTCATCCTCGCACGAAAAGGCGATGCCCCTATACCGCCGACAAGAAGAACCCCACCTTCCAGTGGGACAAGGAGGCGAACGACGCCCGCGACCTTAAAAGGTGCTACCGACCACTACTACCGCACCACCGACAAAGAGCCTATGCTGGTTTACGCCAAGGCGTCCGAGCGTGCCGCTGCCGTAATGGTTGTCGAACCACCGAGGAAGGAAAGGAGCGCCGTCCAGCCGGTGTACTACATCAGCGAGGTCCTCACCGAGTCGCCGCCATACCCACAGCACCAAAAGCTAGTATACGCGGTTCAGGGCTCAGCGGGCGCCGCAGACTACTCTGTGAGCACCGATCACGGTCGCCTCTCGCCACTACAAGACATCATCCGCGAATCGCGAGGCGACCGGCGGTCGCCAAGGGCCGCCGAGATCGGCGTCCACAACATTAAATACGAGCCACGGCGATTATTGTCGTGCACCGCAGACTTCATCGCCGATCGAAGGAGGCCCAAGAGCAGAGAAGCCGCCGTACCTCCATTATCGGAGCCTGCACTTCGACGGGTCCAAGAACGCGGACGGTGCAGAGCGGGATAGTCGACTTCACCAAAGGCGACAAGATCCGCTACATCCTCCGCCAATTCACGCCGCACCAACAACATGGCTGAATACGAGGCCCTACTTCCACGGCATGCGAGCCGAAGGAGATGAGCGCCAATCGCCCGATGCTACGGAGACCGACCGCTATGGGACAAGTCGCCGCACGCGACGCCATCTCCTACCATGGCGGCAGACGCCAAGAGGTGGATAAGTTGCGGCCACTTCACCGGCTACTCTGTCGAGTGGATCGACAGCGGAAAACGAGGAGGCCGACGCCTCTCGCATCGGTCGGCTCGACCGCACCACCCGCCGCGTGTTCCTCGACAATCTCCACCGCCTCTCCCCGAGGGAGATCGACATCGAGTCCCACTCCAACCAGACGCAGCCTTGGTCGCACTCATCACCGAGCCGCACGACCGACCAAGCCCTACATCGCTTACCGAAACCGCACCTGCTGCCAGACGAGACAAACGCCGATGATCGCCCGCGATGCAAGTCTTACACCATCATCGACGGAGAACTACACAAGCGCAGCGTCACCGGCATGTTCCAACGTTGCCCAACCGTGAAGGACGAAAATCCTCCATGACATCCATCAGCGATCGGGCCACCACGCCGCCGCCGCTTCCTGGTCGCCAAGGCTATGCGACACGGCTTTACCGCCCATCAAGACACGCCGACGCTGTCGACATCGCCCAGCGGCGCGCCGGTGCCGTACGCCAACCAGACGACGCATCGAAGCTCGGCGCCAAAACGATTCCCATCACTTGGCCATTCGGCCGTGGGGCATGGACATGGTAGGCCCTTCAAGAAAGCCCCTCCGCTACACCCACCGCTTAGTCGCCGTCGACAAATTCACCAAGTGGGTGGAGGCCAAGCCAGTCCGAAATGCGACGGAAGACCGCCACTAAATTCTACGAGCTCATATATCGCCACGGGTTCCCAAACAAGATCATCACGGACAACGGCACAAACTTCGCCAAGGGAGCAATGGCCGAATTTTTGCGAAGAGCACCACATCCGCTTGACCTCGCGCCGCCACCCGAATCCAACGGCCAGCGGAACGCCAACCAAAGCATCCTCCACGGCAAGCCGCGACCTGGGTACCACTCGAGCGCACCGCTGATGCTGGGTCAAGAGTTGCCCTCCGCTATCCGGGAATCCGCACCTCGGTTAACAGGTCGACGGATTCACTCCTTCTTCATGGTCTACTTACGCGGCCATGCCCACCGACCAACACGACTCGCCACGGGTCGCCCACTATACGGAGGTTGCAAACGAGCTGGCCCGCCAAGATGGGCTCGACCAGCTCGACGAAGCACGCGACCGCCGATCGCACCGCCATTTACCGCCAAGGACTCCGCTACCACAGCCGACGGGTGAAAACAAGACCTTCGGTGAAGGCGACCTGGTGTTACGCCTCATCCAGACAAGAAGGGCATGCACAAGCTCTCCCTCCGTGGAAGGCCCGTTTATCGGGCGCCAGACTGCAACGACGCCTACTACCTCATCGACGTCATGGGACGGCGAGCTCGACGCCGACCATGGAATGTAAACCTCTCCGGAAGTTCTACTCCTAGAACCCCACACATGTACTCTCCATTATGAAATAAAAGAAACGGTTACCGCAAATTGGCGCCTACTCTCCATGCCTTGTGCCACTCAGACTCAGAATAACAGCGTCATGCTAAAATGCGTAAGTCAACCTTGGTACAGCGATCGCACGGCTAAGTAGTGCGATGTAAGAGCACCGAGTCATTTCTGTGTCTTGCCTCGCCCACAAAAACGCCAATCCGAGCCCCATTGAGTCGCTTAGCTCGACTGGTTTTATTAACCAAGACAACTGCCTCGCTTCACAATGACCTCGGTCCTCCGCATCCTCAGATAGCGACCAACGGCTAAGTACCACGCTCGGGGACTGAATACCACAAAAGGGCGATCGGTCAGGGAAAACGCCAAGTAAGAGAGCATGCTCAGGACTCGCCACGCGACTGACCCCACGGGCCAGGCAGGAGTGACGCGCTCACACCAACGCGCTGAGTGCTCAACCACCCTCGAGTTGCGCCTAGAACTACCAAGTACCACGCCGGACTCCACCACCCGCTCACAAGACGGAAAACGGTAAAGTACAGAGCACTCAAGGAGTCGCTTATGATCGCTCTCCGAGATCGGGCGAGTCGACTAAATCAACAAAACACTTGATAACAACAAACATCATATACGAGGTGAACCCCACAAAAGGGCGGACGCGCTCGGGGACTCGTCCAAAATCAATCCAAAACACACAAACAAATAGCAAAATGGACACGACGTCACATTCAATCGCATATTGCATTGTCTTATATTACAAATTATGCCCACGTGGCAGAACTGCTGCTAACACATCCAGGCAAACTACCCTATTCTGCAGGCTTTGACGACGACTTGCCAGAATCCCGGCGCCTACGGATGAACGCGGTGTACGGGTTTGACGGATACGTCGTCAGTTCACCCGCCATCACCGAGCGAAAAGGTTGCTCGACCTTGAAGTCACGATGCGGCGGCTCGGGTCGCTCGGCGACGCACCGCTTCTGGTAGGAAGGAGGTCGCCCATCGCCTGATACACGCTCGAGTACGCCGGGCACGCCTCGCAACTTGAGAACTCGGACAAGTCCACCGCGGCCGACGACGGATACCCACTCACATCGCCGAGGTCGAAATCTCGGGAAGTGGGCAGTCCAAGGCTCAGCCACTGCCGACGCCCACGCCAAACGCCGACCGCCATGAACTCAACCACCACGGCGCTTTCTCCAAATACTCCCACACCTCAACGAGGTCACCGAATAACCTCCGTGGGCGACATTTCTTGAAGATAGGCGCGATGCACGCCGCCGATAGCGTAGCCGAGTCAACGAAAGCATGCTTACGCACCGCTCGGCCGAGCGCAGCTCGCTTCGTGGCTACCAATAACGCGACCCGCGAGAAGGAGACAATGATGAGTGCGACGGACACCGCAACACCCCAACTAACGGAAAGGGAAGATGCACTCACCAAGCAACGGGCGGGCGAGCCCCGTGATGAAGCGAAGCGGCGGTGGTCGCCCCTGCCCAAGAATAAGGACTTCCGACACCTTGCGATCCTCCTCCGCGCTGAAATGGCGGCCTTAGCCCGCCTGCTCGCGCTAGCTTCTTCTCGCCTCCCGCAGCTCGTGCTCGAGGTCAGCGACCATTGTTCAAGAGCGCCAGAGCAGATCGCTGCCTAACTCACCACCGACAAGCTCTGGCTAACTTCCTTCGCCGCAGCAAGAACAAGTTTTGTTCGCCTCCGGATTGTGGTCAGCCTTCTCAACGCTGTTGCGCGCCACGGTCCGCCGACTCGAGCCGCAGACCCTCGCATATCATCGAAAAAGTCAAGAAAACGAACTTCCTGTGCCCACCCGCGAAATTCAGCGAAAAGCGCACTGGGACCGGCGATCAAGAATTCTATGCCCACCCGCTGAAATTCAGCGAAAAGCGCATCGGGACTGGCGATCAAGAAATTTCAAGTGCCCACCCCGCTAAAATTTAGCGCGCACTCGGGAATGGATAAGAAAGTAAAAGACGAGAAATAATAAGAATCAAGCCGCCGCAGCACCGACCGATCTCGGACTGGATATACGGATGGCTGCGCCAAGCATGCCATGAAGTTGCATTGCGCCCACGGATGCGAGTAACGCTGGCGCAGTGCCACGACGCTGGTCGCAGCATCGACGGCCCTCGAGCGAGGCTCGATGCGCCACGGCCGCTTTGGTCACGAAGCGAGGAAGGTAGCGATAGAGGCACCGCCCAAAGGAAGTCGCTCGCTCTGTGCAAGGAAACGCCTCCTTCAGAGACGGTTGCCTCCACCACGGCAGCCGGGCGCCGACCTTGTCGTTAGAGACAAGTGACGGCGTCGCCGCCTTGGCCTTCTTATCGCCATCCGCCGAGGCAACGACCGTCCGCTTCTTCCTTACGGAAGGATCCTCCTCGCTAGCGGTGGAGGTACCGGCCACTCGGGTGGCCCATCCTTTTCACTCCGGTCCCGCGTACTTAATCGCAAAGACAATCAAACAGACTATAGATAATAGAGAAGGTCAATGCACTCACTTGGCAACCGGGATGAAGCGTAGCCTGCGCGGCGGCCGGCCGGTTTTCAGCTCGGGCCCATTGGCGATCGAGCCCTAGTTCCATGACGCCGCTGCGCCCAAGACACGGACGGCTTCTTCATCGCCGAGGCTGCGCGGCGCTCGATACCTTCGCAGGGCCTCCTTCACGGAGCCGCCACGGCGGAGCCTTGCGGGCGAAGCCGCTAATCGAACCTCCTTGCGAGGCGAAGTCGCCGCGCCGGAGCCTTCAGCCGGGTCGGGCGCGCGAATGGCGGGGCATCGAGGCCAGCGACACTTCCAGATGGCGATCTAGCGCGGTTGTCGCTGGGCCAGCGCCGTGAAAGCTGTGAGCATGAGCTGCTCGTCGAGTGCGGCGGCGAGGCCATCTTCGCGGCTTGCTTTCCTCCTCGGGGGCCTCGCCTTTTCCTTCTTCTTCTTCTTGAAGGAGTATTCGGCGGGCGAGGTGGTCTCCGGGAGCTCGTCGTCCGTCATCATGACGCCGAGGCTCTGCTTCGCTTCGATTTCGCTGGCCGACGTTCGCATGGGTCTTCGGACCAGCGGGCATTCTTGACTCGCCCTCTGCCTCATTGCCTTTCGCGGGTGGCGATTCGCTTGTATCCGGGCGGACGCCCGGCTATCACCATCGGCGGGTGGAGCCACCTTCCACCACTTGGAAATAGCGATGAATAATAAACAGAGTTAGAATTACCGATCGCATACCGCTCATCGCGAACAAGATAAAGAAATTACCGTCGGAGCCGGACGCCAGCGGTGTAGGGGGGACCTCGCCCGCATCCGCTGCAGATACCACAGGTGATCTTCTTCAACGCCGGAGATAGTCCTCCGCTTCCACTGCCGAGGCAAGCCGCCGAGTCTCCCCGGCCTGTACCGACATGTAATGAGTCGCGTTAAAGCGGAACGAGCCGCCGCCAAGCCAACAATTGTACAAGTTTATCGTGTGGAGCCCTTCTTCTTCGCACCACGATGGCTGGAGCATCTGTCGACGACCATCCGCCGGTCGCCGTGAAGCTTGCCGACCTAGAGATGGCGTGGCTCGGAACGGTTGGCCGAGTCATGATCGCCGCCGCCCCTCCGGAGTCGCCGGTCACGTAGAACCATGACTTCTTCCATGGCCGCTGCTTTGGCCGGGCAAAGATCGATCAAGAAGGAAGCTTTGGACTTGAGCGAATGTCGTCACTGGCATTGGGTCACGCCCTCGCGCCGATCCGGCCCATGAAATGATCTTGCCACAAGGGAAAGTAGGGCGGTAGCTCAGTAGCACTTAGAACGCCACGAAGATGGCGAGCCGCTGATGTTTGGGGACCCAGATCTCGAGGGCTGGATCCGTAGTAGGCGCAGAACGCCGAAGAACAAAGACGTGGGAAACCCTAACCCGCCAAGATGACTGGTGAAATGATTTAACCCTCTCTCGCGGGTTTGGGGTCAGCCCGGTGCGGGATACGCCAACAAATGCCACAGGATTCCGGCCTCCTCGAAGGAGGCCACCATTGCAGCACTTGGACCTGCCCCATGGTTCGGAGAAGGGCCATAGCCGAGAGGTTGGTTGGAGGTCGGAGGATTTTGGGTCGATTAGATCAAGGAGCAAAGGAAAGAGAATGCGCGCACTCGGAAGAAGTGGTGGGCAGTTGGCTCTACGATTGCCTGCCATTCCTCTTATATTGCGGAAGTTACCCGCCAAATCGGCCGTTCGCGCGATGATTACGCCAAAAGTTACCGCTGAGTTACCTTAACGGCTAGTTTGACCACCGACGGTCCAACTCCACCACTCGGCTCGCTAGGTCACCGACCGCATCGTCCCTCAAGTATCGCCATATTTTGGCCTCGAAGGATGGGCCGTGATCAAGATGGGCTTAGAAGATACATATATTCAACGTGGTTGTTGGATCGGCCTAGTCGTAGATTTGGGCTGAATTGCCCGTGTATTTTGTATCTTAGTAGGATCAGATTTGTTTAGGTTCCGCTTATGTTTAGATAAAGATAGAGTTGTAGAGTTATTCCAAAAGTAGAGAGTCTCCGGACTATAAATATGTACCTAGGGTTATTGAGAAAAGGAGGACAATCACGTTCACAACAACACAATCTCGGCAAGACGCCACCCCTTGTTTCTAGGGTTTTTCTCGGTAGTAAGATGCTGCCTAGATCGCATCTTGCGATCTAGGCAGTATTTACTTATGCGTTATCCGGTGTTACTCGTACTGAAGCCTTGTTGATGGCGAATAACATCTTTACCATAGATTTGTTAGAGCTAGCATCGATACTTTTACTATGATTGCTTATTTATGCTACCTCTAGCTATCTCGCCGTCTTTGCACCTTCTCCCGGGTGTAAAGGTGGCATCTTGCTTGATTTCTGCTTAAGTCGATTTGACCGTTATAGTTGTGCCTTGTTCATCAAGGTTTAGTTTAATATTCACGGATTTGGCCTCACAACGGGTTGAACGATCCTAATACGAAGGTATGGTTTATTGATCTTAGAGGATGTTCCGGAATTGACGTTATGTTGGTTTTAGGCCTTCTAGGATCGGTTTTCTACTATTTCAGATCTATTAGGCTCAACTACGCTGGACGCTCGCGTGGTGAAACACCAAACTATCGAGATCGATTTAGCTTGTAGTAATTAAGCAAAACCCCATGTTATCATAGATCCAATGCAAAGTTATTGTACTCCATCCGAAAGCCGATTCGGGAAATCCCGGGAGCCGATCACGGCTCAATTTTACGATACTTGTTTACCGTGTAGGAAACCAATCGGAACAATCCATCACCTTCTGACCAGGTCAGGTGACACGCCCTCGAACCAAGACAGGACGCGTATGCGAAGATTTGGCGGGTCATTGATCGAGGGACCAGGGCCCATAGCGGGAGCTCTCCCTCTTCGTGTTGCTCGCTGCCCACCGTGAGTTTTGACCGGCAACACATTCTCGCACGCGGTGGGACCTTCAACAACGCTACATCAATGTCCGATGCCGCGATGGAGAACAGGCCGTCACGCACGACGAGCTTCTGCTGAGCACAAAGCGGGCATGACGAGATCAAAGAGCTCTTGAAGCCGACCATCGGCTCTTCGAGAGGACCCGTGACGCTGGCATCGTGGAAGGGATTCTCCCGAGGGTGCTCTCGGCGAAGTGGAGCTGTCTGTTCTTCGAGGAACGCCCAGGCTCTACGACAGAGGTCAACTACATGGTGGCTCATTCTCTACACCGCCACTGAGAGCCTGGTGAACGCCGAGCGGGTCGCGTTCGCTGTGGTCCAGAAATCATGAAACATCAAGATTCGCCGGGGCCCACTTTAGGAACCCACCAAGGAGAAAGACCACACACTGTGCCGCAGAATCGCCATTCACATCTGCTCCAGAGCCGCCAGGATCAGCGCATACATTGTCTACAAGGCCGGAGGCGATCCAGTGATTGCCACCCTGTTCGAGCCACCCAAGGAGATCCCGATGGGTACATATGTGCCTACGCCGGATCAACAACTTGGCGCAAGACCACCAGATCGCAACCGCAGGAGTGTCCGCAGGGTTCCTACCGCAGGATCTTCAGAGCAAAGTGCTCCTCGAGCAACGGCGTTCGGGATGGACGCCGACAAACAAAGCGTGGCTAGCCAAGTATGCCACCGAACAAGCCATGAGAGTCTAGCCCCGCAGCTCAAACAAAGGACCAAATCACCGCCATCTTGAGAGATCGGGCCAAGCCAGGTAAAAGGCGACAATCGGCTACTCAAAGTCGCATTCTAACGAAGTTTGACCTGATTCCACTACCGCCAAATATAAGCTCCCAGTTCTCAAGATTCCGGTCGTAGGGGTCAAGCTCGATCGAAAGCACGTAAGCCGATACCCGCACAGCTAGGTATGATTTCGCATCGGATCAAATGCGTGAGATTTTTGCACAATCTCTAACAGGACCAGCCTTTGGGTACACCGCCACCTGATTCAATTCGTATATGGAAGCAACTAGAAGAACAGTTCCACATCCAATACCATTCGGAGGCTACCGAGGCTGGCATCGCAGACCGCTAAGCACGACAGAAGCGGGAGAAACCAGAAATGTATCACATCCAGCCGCTCAGACCATCAAGAACAGATGTTACTCGCCTGCTTAATCGAGAAGGAAGTAATCGATGGCAGTATCAGGCCTCAAGACCCATCAAGGACGTGGCATTCTGTAGAATACAACTCATTGGCGACATGGCTCGAAACCGACGATGTATGAGCAGCGCCACCCTGAGTTGTACTAAGACAAATTCAGACGTCCGATAAGCCCCTGGTCGATGCGTAAGAGGAAGATCCACGCAGGACTGTGGAGGTGGCCGTGGGCTGAATGGGCTCGGGGCGATCCTCGGTGGCTCGGGAATGGGTGAAACAGCATAGGGCCCGCGAGGGTTCGACTTCGATGTGAGCAAAGCCGAGCAGATATTCGATCCATCACCAAGGAGAAGTACCGAGGTTGCCCAAGGCCACAAAATCCCTACGCCTGTGAGATGAACGGAAGACCATACCGCAAGTGGCATCATTCGCTCACCACCCTGCACCAACGAAAGTGCAAGGAGCTTCGCCGCCAAATCCAGTATGGCTATAGAGCAAGGTCCGCCCGATCCTCGCCGCTGCCATGAAAGTTGACACGAACCTGCTTCGTGTCAACATGATAGAACTGCCGCCCGCGAGACGCTAATCGGACTTTTCGTCGGCGTCAACATGGCTGGGTCTGGGTACCACCATGACACGCATAAGGTGGAGGCGCATCACCTCGGGGCAAAGAAAGAGAGAAGGCTGGTCCACGCGATCGCCCAGCCACGATAACGGGCGATACTTGACAGAGAACAAGTGAGGAGAGTGATATCCGAAGCCACATTCCACGATCTCCTTAATAAGTATGGGCGCCAAGATGACTAACGCCGCCATGACCGCGACAGCAGCGGACTCAAGATATGAGTACCTTGCTGGGGACCATTGAAGAGAAGGAAGTAGACAAACATTGGGATTGCCCCTTTTCAAGCATTGTTGATCGTGGAATGAGCCGATTGCCCATACCGACAACGCCTGTAATGTGGACAACAAAAGAAGGCACGAGGCCGTGACGTGTTCGAACGTCTAGGGACCTCCAACCTCGTGAGCCGCCCTAAGGAGTCCGCTGCGAAGGGCCTTGAGAGGCCCAGGGATGACAAAGAAGAAGACAGGTTTCACCGCCCAAGGTGGTGCCCGATGGACTCGCACACACCCGGGAAGCGTGAGTACGCCGCTGCAGAATTTAGAAGAAGCAAGCGCAGTATCTCCACGCTAAAGAAAGCACGCCTGATCTGGCCGGCAAAGTAAGGCGTACTACGGAGACGGAGGGCCACGCGACAAGGAAAGAGTGGCTCTGGTTAATAAAAGCCGGCACAGCATTGGCCGGCACAAACATGGTGTTCGTTCCCGCCGAATTCGCGCGCTAAGAACCGATGAGTTACTCGTGGCATAACTTGATCGCGCCCACGGCGGTTATCTTGAGAAGCCACGGAGAAGGGTTACAAACATCCGAAAGCTCAGACCGGGCTACATCAATGGACAACCCGCCGAAGATGTTGGTGGACACCGAGCGATCAATATCATGCCATACTCCATGCCACGACGCTTGGGACGCCCATCATGGACCTGATCAAACCAACGCCACGTTAAGCGATTTCAACGGGCCAGTCTTGGAAACGCAAGGCGCTCAACGTGATCGACATTGCAAGGAAAACCATACCCACGCCATTTTCGCGTGAATGAAAAGTACCTACGCCTTGCTAGGAAGGGATTGATCCACGCTAGCTGCTGCATTCCATCCACGATGCACCAGTGCCTAATACAGTGGGACGGGGATGAAGTGGAGGTCGTCCATGCAGCATTTATTCTATCGAGGTTTCCACCGGCATGAACATCCGGGAAGCGGAAGACCAAGAGCCGATCTCCGAATCAATCTAGACGGCTGCGAACGGTTGAAGCTACAAAAACGGGTGAGGCTGGTCTTATCCACCGGCCTTACAGAGTAGAAAAGCCCACGATCATTCAGGTACGGCCGATCCCCGCGATCGCCACAAAAATAAAAAGCAGCGATCATACGCTAAGCGGCATGTAGTCGTAGCGGAGGGATACTCGCCACCGTAAAATAATAAGGTGTAAACCGTTTTGATAGATGCAAGCAAGGGGGGCCGATTCAGCGATCGCCCAAATTATTCTTTGTTGTCCTCACCCATCGCTTTGCCCCGTGTTTAGCGCCGATTTGACAGTGACGGAAAGCTAGGGTATGGGTTTACATCACTGATGAGCTAGAAGAGATCGACATTGGTCCCGGGACAAGCCACGCACCAACATTTATCGCCAGAAAGTTAGAACCAAGTGGCTTATGGGAACCGGCGATAGCCCCGTTGAAACAATATCCATCGATCGTAGGACTACGTAGATGCCTGCTGACAGGAGCATCATCGAGCATCGCTCGCCATTAAAAGGATTTCGCCATTTCAACAGCGAGCACGACAAATGAAGGCCAAATTTTGGAAGAAGTCAAGAAAGAGGTCGAGAAAATGCTGACTAAGTTGATCGCACTACGTGTATGCTTAATGGATTTCTAGCATCGTGCTCAGAGAGAAGGGCGCCAATGGCGCAGTTGCTATAGATTTTCGAGATCTCAACAGCTTACCCCAAAGGATGAATATCCATGCCGGGCGTAAACATTGATCAATGCAGCAGAAATGGTCATAAAATTTTGAGCTTCATGGACGGCAATGCCGGTACAACTGCATCTTCATGGCTCCGTAAGACATACACAAGATCGCATTCAGAGTCCCAGGTCCGTGGGGTTATTTGAATATGTAGTCATGACGCTTTGATAAAAAATGCCGCATACCACGTATCAAAGGGCCATGAATTATATCTTCCATGATCGATCGGCAAACCGGTGGAAATCTACATCGATGACGCAGTGGTCAAGTCCGCTCAGCGCAGCGGGCACTTAAGCGATCTCAACGCGCCCGGACCGAACAAGAAAGTTTGGCCCGAGGATGAATCCAAAGAAGTGTGCTCTGGAGTGACGGCTACCGGGCTTCTTGGGTTTTTGGTCCATGAACGCGAATTGAGATCGGGCTCAAGAGTCGAGGCACGTAACAATGAAGCCACCCACTACAAAGAAAGAGCTACGGCTCATTGGCAAGATCAACTTCGCCGACGATTCATCTCTAACTCTGCTGTGAAGGATAGAGCCGCTCATGGGGCTCGTGAAAATTAAAGTCGACGAGAATTCCCGGGGCGTAACAACAACGGGCCTTCGACGAGATCAAAGAATATCCGACAAAGCCGCCGTTGTTAGTTCCACCTGTGCCGCATAAACCGCTCTACATTTACTTGTCAATGACACGCCCATCGCCTGGTGGTAAAGTGCATGATGGGCTAGAGCGAGTCGATTCTACATAAGCGTATGGATGTCGGACGCAGAGACGCGGTATCCAGAGCATCGACTGTTGTGCCTCTCGCTTGTTTTTACATGCACCAAGTCAGCGCCATTTTGCTATCGCCAGAGGTCATCATCATATGCAAGTCGGACGTCATAAAGCACATGCTATCGGCTCCTATGTTGTGCTGCCGATTAGGGCAAATGGATGTTTGCATTATCGTAGTTTGACATCCTGCATCGCCCGCGTAAAGCGTTAAGGGACAAAGTCATCGATCTTATTGCCGCAGAGGATCAACACTAACATAGCGGCACTGTCCATAAAAGCATGGGCTATGTTTTTCGACGGATCGTTTGTGACGATGGCTGCGGCATCGGCATTTTTTCTCGTGTCGCCTGGGCAACATTTTCCTTCTCCATCGATTGTCTACCTCTCCCACTAACAATGTAGCAGCACGCAGGCAACACGCAAGGGATGAGTTACTCTGGCCGGAGCGAAGCAGTGGAAATTTTGAGACTCCAAGTTGGTGATTTCCCAGCTCACGGAGGATCACAAGTGGGAGCGAGTCCTCTTCCCATTATGGCTGCAATCGCGAAATGATGACGAATCTTACATCAACTTCACTTGATCCCACGTTGAGAATACCGAGGCGAACGATCTTGGCGCAGAGATAGCTTCGGCACAAGGATATGGTAGAAGGAGCCATGTCCGTGCATACTCCTAGAAGCAGACGATCGAGAGCCGATATCTTCAATTACTTGAAAGATTCGCTCTGGGGCACCTAAACGGATAAGGTACAAAGCCATGAAGTACGTATTGGCTAGGGATGACATGTTTTACAGGACTGAAGGGCTATTGCTCAAGTGCTCGGGACAGCCGAGGCCAATCAGCCCTACACGAGGGTACACGAAGGCCTGGGACTCACCAGTCGGCTCATAAGATGAAGTGGTTGATCAGAGATCAGGGTTTTATTGGCCTACCATGCTCGAGGACTGTTTAAGTACTACAAAGGGTGTCAAGTATGTCAGATTTTTGGAAAATCCAGATGGTACCGCATCAAGAATGAATCCCATCATCAAGCCTGGCCATTCCGAGGTTGGGGCATGGACATGATCGGCAAGATCAATCCTCCGCCAAGCAAGGGCCACATGTGGATCTTGGCCATCACAGATTATTTTACCAAGTGGGTGGAAGCCGCCCTATGAAGTCGCAGAAGTTCAAAAGATGTCATCGATTTCGTGAAAGAGCACGCTATTCATAGGTTTGGGATTCCCCACTATCACAACCGATGGTGGTTCGGTTTTTGTTTCTCACGAGTTCGTAAAGTCTGTGAGGACATGTGATTAAAATCGATACGGTCATCTCCTCGTACTACGCTCAAGCAAATGGGCAAGCCGAGGCGCCCAACCTGCAGTCTTACTCAAAAGCTGATCAAGAGAAAATCGATGAGCACCCTAGGCGCTATGATGAGGTTTTACCGAGGCTTTATGGGCTTATCGTATGTCGTGCCACAATGTACGGGCGTAAAAACCTTCTCCCGCCGTACTATCATCTGGTCTATGGGCAAGAAGCCGTATTAGCCTTGGGAAATTACGCCGGGTGATCGAGACGTGTTACTTTTTCGTAATGAGCTAACGGCCAAGAATATGCAACTTTTGATGAGGATGGGTATGTCGCTGGAAGATGTGATCCAGCTTAGGTCAGTGGTCGCTTGAGAGAAAATAAAAGAGGAACAAGGCTAAAGTAGCTCGTGCTCACAACAAGAAGGTGAAGCCAAAGGAGTTCCACGTTGCTGAGATCTCGGTATGGGAAGCGCGTGTTGCCTTGGGTACTAAGGACGCAGCATATGGTAAATGGTCTCCAAATTGGCACCTACGCATAAGGCTCTATCAAGTTTTAAGAGGAACTAGACATGCTTTGGAGCAGGGCTTGGACGTGAAAAATTTCCAGCAAGGGCCAATGGCCAGCATCTCAAGAAGTATTTTCCAAGCATGTGGGATATGGGACAATAAACTTGAGGGGCCGATACGTGAGATCGGGCTAAGTCGATTGGCAGAATATAAATGGGGGCCGCTAATCCACGCTGAAAATCGCTTCTAATAAAAAAAAACAACAAGCTACTAAGGAAATGCCTTGAGGGCATGGAGAGCGTCAAAGATTAACTCGCTTATTTCCAGCTTCGCTCATCATCATCCTGTTGGTCGATAGTTGTTCGCTCAGTAAGCACATTTTTTCTCGATGTACTGACGGAGGTTTGATCGCTTCGCTTGGAAAAAAAAAAGAAGGACACAGTTTCGCCATTTTGAAAAAGGGTCGCAGGTTAATGCTTGCGTATCGTGTTACTACTACATGGCCATGATTCAAATCAAGGTTGACCCCGCCAAACGTTTTTAGAAGGAGCCGATGGGTGGTCATCGCCGGTGCAATTTAACTTGTTTAACTATATGCGCAGAAAGATAGATGAAAGCCGACATGCTGGTCATCGCTGCTTATGTGAACATCGACTTGTTTCTCGTTATCGCAAAATTGAAGCAAAAGGAAGCAACATTTGGGAAACAGTAGTTTCATTCATTCAAAAGACTGTCATTGCTTACGGTGATGATCGACATAAAAGTGGCCTCAAGCTACTGCGGTACGCTTTCATTACTACTAAAATCCTAATCGCCGAGGTCGCTGTCGTCGTGCTGCCGCCGCCCGCTGCCTTCTCTTCGGCCGCTGTTCGCATACGCTACCAGCGCTTGCCTTCTCGCCGTCACATCGAGGAAGCTTCGTAGGGGCCTCTCTGCCTCGCCTTTCGCTGCTGCTGCATTGCCTTTATGACCGCACGACGAAGTACCTTCACCGTTGCCGGTACTCCTTTGAGGAGGGGGTCCTCCTCCTTCCTTCTTCTTTCTTCCTTCTTCGAGGAGTCAGACGCTTATCCCCAGCAGACATAAGCAGTTGGCTGCCCGCTTTCCCAGCCCCCTGGGTGCGACGCATTTAGTGAATGAAGGTTCTTCTTTCGGGCTGCCAGTTCGTCAGGACGGCTGCTGCTCTTCCGGGACCAGGCGTAAGCAAAGTCCTAACCTCCCCGCCCCACCATTGTGGGGCGAGGTTGGGCTAGGCGCCGCCGCTGTCGGCGGGTAAGCTCCTGGAGTTGGTTCGCGGTCACCGAGGCTATATATTGGAGGCGGAGGAGAGATCGGAGGAAGCAGCAGGAGGCATGCTATGGCAAGTAGAAAGAGGGTTTTTTCCGCAGGAGAAAGAGGGTTTTCCGGCTACTGGAGGAAGGAGATGGGGACCGTGTGAACTGCTCAAAGCGGATTTAAAATAAAGAGGAATAGTGAAGAATGGGTTCAATGCCATAAGAAGTTTCTCAGGGGATTATGCCGCCGCTAAAAATCACCAAATCATGCAATCGCGGAGGAGTTGAGAAGACAGGGCATCATGGATGAAGGGGTGGCGTGATTATCTCAGCACCGGGCCAATGCTGCTCGACGTGCACGCTGCAACCCGGCTATAAAAAAAAGAGGAAAAACCTGTGGAGAAGAAAAAACACACAGTAGTGGCTTTGGAATTCATCATTGCCAAAAACCAAAAAGTGGGCATGTGTTATCGCCCATATTTTGGCTCTACTTAAGGATGGGCCGTGGATCAAGATGGGCTAATAGAAGATACATATATTCAACGTAGGTTGTTGGATCGGCCTATATGTATGTAGGATTTCCAGCTGTAATTGCCCGCAGGTATTTTGTATCTTAGTAGGATTCTGGGATTTGTTTAGGGTTCCGCTTTATGTTTAGATAAAGATAGAGTTGTAGAGTTATTCCGTAAAAGTAGAGAGTCTCCTGACTATAAATATGTACCTAGGGTTATTGAGAAAGGAGGACAATCACGCTCACAACCAACACAATCTCGCCAAGAGACGCTTACCCCTTCTTTGTTTCTAGGGTTTTTCTCTTGCAGTGGTAAAGAGGTTGCCTAGGATCGTGCATCTTGCGCACATCTAGGCAAAGTATTTACTTTCATATGCGTTATCCAAGTGTTACTCGTGATCAAGCCTTGTTGATGGCTTAGTAACATCTTTACTCACAGATTTGTTAGCGAAGCTAGCATCGATATTTCTTTTTAGCTATGATTGCTTATTTATGCTACTCTCTAGCTATCTTCGCTTCGCCTTTGCACCTTCTCCCCGGTGTAAAGGTGGCATCTTGCTTGATTTCCGCTTAAGTCGATTCGGATCCGTTATAGTTGTGCAGCTCTGTTCATCAAGGTTTAGTTTGGCCATCTACGCATTTGGCCTCACAAACGGGTTGAACGATCCGCAATACGTATGAAGGTACCCGCTTATTGATCTTAGAGGGGACGTTCCGGGAATTGACGTTATGTTGGTTTTTAGGCCTTCTAGGACTCGGTTTTCTACTACTTTTCGCATTCATTAGGGCCTTTCAATCTACGCTGCGGACGCCCGGGTTATGCGGTGAAAACACCAAACTATCGTGAGAGGATCGGATTTAGCTTGTAGTAAGTTACAAAACCCCATGTTAATCATAAGATCCAATGCAAAAGCTTGCTGGGGGTAATTCCTGGCCCAGTCGAAGTCGATTGTTGTGGAAAACTGGAGCCGATCAATACCGGCTCGAATTTTACGGTGATACTCTCTGTTTACCGTGCAGGTGAAACCAATCGAACAATTCATCACCTTCTCTCGACTGTGTATAGGTCAGGGTGGCACGCCTCTAATCCAAGACAGGACGCCATGCGTGCGTGTCGGAAGATTTGGCGGGCCGCTGACCGAGGGACCAGGCCCACCAAATGGCCTACTCCGAGCCTCCCGGCTCTTCGTGGTTGCTCGTCAGCGTCTACACGGTGAGTTTTGATCGAAACAAATTCCCGCTATTCGATTCTCGCCATTTATAAGACGCCGTACTTTGTTCAATTTGATTTTCTCCTTCATACGTAGAGCCCGGCCGACGCATCTGACGATCGATGCCTACTTAGAAGCCAGATACTCCGATTGCCAGCAGCCAAAGAATTAATTTTAATACGCCTTAATCAATTCACGGCCCTGTGACTACCGATGGGGATACGCCCACTGGGTATACTCGGGGCTGACGCTTCCGATCGGCCCAAGGGGATGGCGAGCGGGCTGCGTAATCTGCCGAATCTACAGTGGATCAAAAGCCCAAAGCAAGGTACCTTTGCGATCGGGAAGTCATAGGCCCAAAGTAGATAGGAGAAATTAGCCGGACTAGGTTAAACGATTATCAAGCTGTAACCGGAATTCCATGCTGAGATATGTAAACCTCTAGGGAGTGTGAGCCTATATAAACCTCCCTATAGGGGTGAGTAGACAATGCCTCCTATACATTCCAAGCGACTTAATTTCGCCTAGCCGAGCTCACCCATTGTAAACACCTCCATAATACACAATCTAGCAGAGTAGGTCTTTACCCTCCGGGGCCGAACTCCGGTAAAAAACCCTCGCGGTCTTGCTCCTCATCTCGCGACCGCAGATGGCATGGCCGCCCTGCTCCCCTCGTTTCGCATTACTCGCCGCCGACTGCCGACAAGATCTCGCCGTGGATCATTCCTACTTATACGACAAATTTTGCCTAATTCTCCCTCGAAAGTGAGTTGTAGAGGGCGTGGTACGCGATCATGTTTTCGGGCGTGGTGCGTCGTGACTCATTCATCGCCCTGGTTCGTTGACGACGCAGGTTGGAGTCATCATAGATGACCAAAGGCTGCTGGCGCCAAGCAGATCTTTGCCATCTCCGCGCCGTGGGATGAGGGGTTCAGATTCGGCCCTCGCTAAGTTGGAAGTTCTCCGGAATTTCATCCAAGGACGCATTTCCATCTTGTTACAGTTCTCCAAGTGGAGAGGTTGGGTATGGACTCTCGACTCCTGCCTCCAAATTTTCGCTTTGAGCCGGGCTTAAATGCATCAGCTCCATGATCCATACATGTCTAGGATGTCTCTGCAGCCGCAGCCTCCACTAGGTGTACATAGGAAGTCTCGAGGACCTCGAGACTTGATTGGGAGTCGCCTCAGAGAAGCTTATGTCTAGGGGGTGATAGGCTCGACACCCCACAGGTGTTGCACACGCTGGCCACATGTGGCCTCCTCGGCTGTTGCAGAGATGCTGTTTAGGGGTGCGCTTCGCTGACGCACCATCACCTGCAGTGCTCCTGGAAGTAATGGCTCAACTCGACGAAGTCATTATTAACATCACCAGTAGGGCGAAGTTTCTCGTGAGTGAGGGCAATTTCTCTCGCTGAGTTGGCGCCAATACCAGCTGAGGTAGTAGATTGGGCGTTGACCCCATGTGGGTCTTGCCTTCTTCGGTCGCCGACCACCGTGAATGCTGGCTAAGTACTACCTGGTGTGTGGCTGCTGCTATGTACAGCAAGAGGGGTCAGCGCTTCCTTTGGCGTGAATCCAAGACGGGCGAGGTGGCAGAGCAGCCACGCTTCTGTGATCTTCACCGCCGTCTGCTGGGCTTCGGTGTCCACTGAATTTGTCTCCGGGCTTTTATGCGTAGTAGCTTTTCTTCGGTAGAATGGCGCGGTGGCTTTTCTCGCCCATACGGGTCGATGAACCCGCTTAATGTGCCGCTTATTTGCCCTCATGAAATGGACGGTTTACCCTTGATATTCTTCGAGTTTCTCCATGGCCACAGTGGACCAGATTTTCTTTGTTCGCCTTTCACCCCTGGGAGATGAAGGCGAAGCAGCCGACCACTGGCGGGGACGCCCGGCGCACTTTTCAAGGGCTGAGCTTGATCCTCGTGAGGGCGGGTCGAGATTATCGAACATCTCGCTGGAGATCGCCGATGAGTGTTCTCGCCTCCCCTCGTTTGATGACGGTATGTCGTTTTACATAGACTTCTGGAGCATTGCGACTCGCAGACCGGGTCCTTCAAGCTATGTTCTCGGCATGCACCGCTGGTAATGCGGCACCTGGCGGTTTTAGCCCGGGAAGGCACTGTGTTGTAGCGCAGAACATCTGAATTCCGGCATGATGAACGCCGCTGCTTTCTCTCGGGTCTTCGACCTTGACTCGACCCATACTGGTTGTAGCCCCAGCAGCGCCGAGGAAGGAGAGTTTTCAAGTGATCCCGGCCGGTCGGAATCGATGATCTCTGGCCGATCCGGAGGAAGATGGAAGTGATCCTTTAAGGGGCGTTGCTTGTTCGGGGCCGACGTGGAAGTCCACGCGAGACATCCGGGCAGATGTCCGCAGTCCTTTGGGGACCATCAGACGTATTGGCGAGCCACTCGCTTTCTTTTTAATCTCTTGGATGAAGTCTCGCGAACGAGTAGTCTATTGATTTCCATCCCCGATGGCTTCGCCCGCGCCTCTGGCTACCCGCTTGATGGACTGGCTTCGACGGGCTTGGTGTCGAAAGACGCTAGTGCATGCTCGGGCATGAATTTCGAACTTCCCGGCATGTCCGCAGGACACCAGCGTAAGATTTCCTGGCCACAGAGGAATTCGACGAAAGCCGCCGCTTTCCTGGCGCGGGCTGAGATCGTTAGCTGATCAGCGCCATCTTGGAGTGCGGCATTCACGTCAGTGGACCTGCACCTTCTTTGTGTTGACGGGAGTAAAAAGACATATCAGGTGCATTTTTGTCGCGGCGATACGGGGTGCCTAAAATACCGCCCGCCACTCGCTGAGCCTTACGAAGCCTCCTCCCCGCATGCCAATGACCGGAGGTTCTATTGAAGTCCTCTGGTCAAGCAGTTGGTCCGGACCGGCAGTAGTCCTTCCGGTGCGGACCGTGATGACGCTCCTGGGTCCTAGCATCTTTGAGGCAGCGTGCACGCCGTAGTGTGGTATGGGCCAAGAACCTTGGTAAATGCTACGCTACCAGGATATGCGTGGTAGCTTGTGGGATGGGCTACCCACCAAATTCAATTGCCGAATGAGCCGACCGTGATCGGAAGTTGTCCACCATTAAGATGACGCCGTCGCCATTTTTTCCGTGGGGAATAAACATGCGTTCTTTCCCCGACGATGCCGTGGAACGCTAGAATCGGACATTCCAGTTCCAGCGATAGCGGATCCGCATTGTTGCCGAGTGCTTGGCGAACATCAAAGTTGATGTCACGCTTATCTGATGAAGACGCTGCTCATCTCGAAACCTCGACGACCGCGCTACTTCTCCAGCGCAGACTGTGGCATCAGTGACTGGGCGAGGGATCTCGCAAGGGTGATCCGGCCAATGGTTTAACGTGATGCAGGACTTCCAACTACCGGTACCGAGGTACTTGCATGGCGGTGGAGTTGTCACGCCGTGTTGACTTCGACGGTGATTTTATTTCGCAGACCCTCGCTCGCTACGCCTTCCAGATCACCGCTCCTTTCTTCGTGGGGATACCCGTGCTCCAAAGATTGGTTCTGCGGCCGGAAGCGACCGGGTTGGTTCGGGCCTTTCACTTTCGTGGCGGTGGAGGTGAGCTCCATGCGCTATCTCTCCCAGGGTGCGGTGCGTTCCCAAATCCAGGTGGAGCTTGGTCGCTCATCCTCAACCATGCCTTCTTCTTACCATCCTCGCTTTGTCGATGTAGAAAGTGGGATGGGTGCATGGACCCGGCTGGCCAGATGCCGGCGGGTCCATCGCCGCCACCGCAACGCATCGCACCGCATCGCATCGGTGCTGGGCTGCCCTCCATCGCAAAGTTTCTCCGCGCAGATCCGCCATAGTCACAGGCTTAAGACTTGGCGATCGGTGTAGCCGCACGTACGGGTCACATCATGTCGGGTCCATCGCGATCGTCAGTAGACGCTGCGGTATCCTTCTTGTTACGGCGCCGTTGCCGTCAGGGGTCAGCATCGCCCTCTTCCTCCGACAGTTGTGCCCGTGGATGGAATCTTCGGGCCACGCCCACTTCCATCGGCGGCGGTATCCATGAGGTGGTCAAGGTCTTGGGCTTGACGACACCCAATTTCCATGCGCCCTTTTCTTCGAGAGAAAGGCCGCTCAAGGAGTCGGTGTTGAAGGATCAATGTTAGAGATGTACGGAAGCTGTTACCATTCACTGGGCCTGTTTGTTGAGTATTAGGTCAAGAATTCTTCGATCGAAGTGGTCTATTGGTGCCTGCTAAAGCCAGATGAAACTGTAAGTCCAGCCTTCCCAGCTTTCGATGGATCCTCAAGATAGCCGGCCGCTTTTTACCAGATTTATCTCGGTTGCGCCTGTCGCCTACAGCCTGAATTAAGTGCATTGCATAAGCGTTTCTTGTTTCCACCGTAGTAGCTTGACGCGATGATGTGTGGTCGCCGAGCCATGCCTTTGGGGTCCTGTAGCCATTTAATCTGGAGTATCCAAGCGAAGCTTGAAATTCTCGCGACATCCATGTCCGCTTCTTCGACAGACTGGGCCAAGCACCGGCCCCGCAGAAATTCTCCTTCGCTCTTCGGCCCATCTCGATTCAGACGGTAGCATGCGCTTGGCTACGCGCTTTGTTGATTTTATACCGCGCCGCTAGCGCTGCCTCTCTCAAGGCCGCCGTGATCGCTACCGCGATGACGCTGAAAGCTCTTGTGCCTTCGGGAAGGCTTTCATGGTCCTCTTCTTTCTGGATGAAGGAGTGGGGGGCCTGCGGTCGTAACTCCTGACCGTAGCTTTTTTCAAGCGCTTCAGAGGAGCTTGATGGAGCAGCACCGACGAGTCCTCGGAAGTCCCGGTGAGTGCGGACTTTTGCATGGTTTTTCGGGTCCCCATCCGAGGGCGAAGTAAAGGGACGCGAGGTAATGCCGCTGTGGTCGCCATGATCGCAGCTTGGCGGGCGCCTTCGATGATATGTTGCTGCCGCATCCAATTTCCATAGAAGGATGCGGTGGAGGGTTCTGGCACCTTCATGGCGCCTTCCTTGGGGTCCATGTTTCTCCGTCCGGAAGCCGGTGCTTAAGGTTGCCGTGGTTGCTGCTCGGCCGGGAGCCCGATGCCCATGGCGAGAGCGCAACCGACTCCGCAGGCTGCCATATGCTTGGCGCTTGTCAAGCACCTCTTGCATCTTGACCTGCTTCTTGTGCTCCTCGATCAGGAGAAAATGGTATGCCATCGCAGAAGTCCGCGAGGGGCGCCCTCGAGAGGATCGTATGCGTTCGGGCCACAAGCCAAGGCTGGCGGCTCTGGGCCCATCCTTTGGTAAGTATGGATGACATGGTCTGTGCTTATCTCTTCTGCGGGTGGACTCGCTTTCTTCGCTCCTCGCCAAGCTTTCGGTCCTGTGGGTTAGTGTGGCGGGCGAGCGTAGCGGGTTGGGTGTTTGCTGATCCACGCCAGCTTCGATGACTACGGGCGCATTGGTAGTAGCTCAGAGATTGGTCTGGCTACGCTGCAGCATCTTCTTTGATCCCAATCAGTAGGTCCCTTCATCCGGCGTATGGATACGCACAGTATGGGACGGAGTTGCAGCAAGGGTCGCTGGTCAGGAGGACTCCATCTGCTGATGATGATGTGCGATCACAGGTGTGGGGGCCCATGAAGCTAGCCTCGATTGATGGTAGGGTACCTGGCCTGGGATGCTGAGGGAGGCTGCCGGGTTTGTTCTGCACCGAAGTAGAAGCTCCTCAACAGTGATCTCGAGTCCGTCCGCCCCACGGGCTCAAAGTCCTTCGTGGTGGCCAAAGTGAGGGCGGTGGAAGTCGAAAGGCCAAGAGGAGGTGACTTCCATCGCCTGCAGAGTTGTGGATCGCTTCGGGTTGGGACCATCAATGATTACACAATCAGCTGGCCCCTGGCTCCCACAGACGGGCGCCTAATCGGACGAGGTTTAATCTCGCCAATGCCCATTTTATGGACTTGGGTTTTGGAGAATATGGGGATGCCGGAGATCGCAGAATCTGTAATCCAAGTAGGGGCAAACAAGCAACACGGGACACAAGGTTTACCTGTGTTCGAGTTCCCGAGGGAAAACCCTACTCCCGCTTGTCTCCGCTTTGATTACGGGCTAAACCGTAAGTGGACATACAGGAAAGTGCGTCAGACATGCATTTAATCTCGGGCGTGAGGTGCGGAGCGTAAAAAAAGTATGAGAGAGATCTAGGTCGTGCTCCTCCTGGCCTTTATATAGGACTCTAGGAGGTCCTGTGCACAGATCTAGTGGTTGCTTACAGTGCTCTAGGGTTTACCCCTTTGAATTTCCTATCTACTATAGTCCTTTGTTTCCAAGGATACGCATAGGCTTATGGCCTTGGCCACCCTAAAAGTTCCCATGGGTTTGCATATTTGCCGTGGGCCTTCCTTGGGCTGG